>CM064572.1:16181575-16326575 GCA_032716605.1 Paralithodes platypus
TCCTCCCCTCAGTTACTAACCCCGCTGTCCCCTACTAACTTCCTAATCCTGCCACGGACATTCGTTCCAGGGCAGTAGTTCCCTTTCCAATGTTCCCTTACCCACTCTAAACCACTGTTTGGACACTTGATCCTCAGTGTTTTGGAGGACAAGCAGCCTAGAAGGGTCACTAGACCTGTTGTTGCTTGATTTCCTTTGTACTCCTTTATACTCCTTTGTACTTATCTTTTCAGAGAGTATAAGCTTATTTCACAATTCGTACACTTCTTAGGCTCACATAGACCTAACGACCTTTCGAGCTATGTATCTCATATCTAATTATCTCTCTTATTAATGAACAAAATTATGTGTTGTTTGATGTCATTTTAATCATTGTTTAATTTGTAATGCCGTGGAAATGAAAAAGATATAATGCCCTACCATTACATTAATAATTATTATGACAAAAGAATATAATATAATAAAGATATAATGTCCTACCATTACATTAATAATTATTATGACAAAAGAATATAATAATAATTCTCCCCCATCTTTTGTTGTTTTATCGTGTAAGTCTCTGTTTCATAACAAGCCTATATCCGGAAATGTTATCAATCACTTCCATTTCTCACTGTTTAAAGATGGGGAAATTTTTGTTTAACATTTATTTGTAATTGACTTGTGTCATTTTGCTCATTATGTGTTAGTGGTATAATTATTTTATTTAGCCCATCAAATCAGAAATGCTTCACAGATTCCAGAGACCAAATAACAAATATAAAAGCTGACAAATAAGGGAGATAGCTAGATACAGATGTAAATTAATACAGTATATAGAAATATAAGTAATAGAGAGAGAGAAAGCAGATGACAGGGAAAATTATAATACAAAATGTACACAAATAACACTAGCAGTCTCTGTTTTATAAATAACACTAGCAGTCTCTGTTTTATAAATAACACTAGCAGTCTCTGTTTTATAAATAACACTAGCAGTCTCTGTTTTATAAATAACACTAGCAGTCTCTGTTTTATAAAGAGTCAGCGAGGTTACGATGTTTTCGGTCCGTTTTCTAAAGGGTCTTTGCAATTTTGATGTTTTCATATGGTTAAATATGGTTTAAACATCAAACAACAAATAATTATGTCCATTAATAAAGGAGTTAATTAGATACAGGAAATATTTACTTCTGGCACAAACCACATATTTTCCTTGTAATTTTGTTTGTGTTTTTTTTGGTGGCTGGGCTGCATTGGGTTGCATTCGACCAAGGTTCGTCCATCAATCAACCAGTGTTCTTTGTATTCGTGCAGCATTTGTATTTGTCCAGCATTCGCGCAGCCAAAAAAACTTTAAATTTTTGAAATGTGAAAACATCGGGCTATGTTTGTCCAGGCATCTGTAGGTCGGTCTGCATTCATGCAGCGTTAGGTGTATGCTGTGGCGCGTTCGTTTTGCATTCTTTCTTGTCACAGTTCGGCCACCTTTTTTTGGCCAAATGAGGCCGATTCGGAAACGGGCTGCATTCGGGCTCCGGTTCGGCTATGGCTATGTGTGAAGGGGCCTTTTAAGTGTTATCTCACTCTCTCTCCCTCTCGATACGATATGATACACAGACTACAAGTTCAACTCCATGAAGTTTTAAATATATTTATTATTTAACGGGTTTCCATAGCTAGAAAAAAGCATTAATATATTGTTATATCTACTGTATATACAGTATCTGTAACAACACTGGGTATATTGACAGTGATACACTGTAATAATAAAGGGTATAACATAGGTATAAGAAAGATATATAAAACCATTGGGTATATGGACAGTTATTTACCTTTCTATCTTTATATTAGATAAAGGGGTAAGACATTATATACACCTTTGGGTATATGGATAGCGATTTACCTATTTATCCATATAATAGATAGATCTTTAAAATAATATATATAGAGAGAGATAGTGAGAGTGAGCAAGGATGAGAGAGCAAAATAGAGAGCGAGAGCAACCTAGAGAGAGAGAGAGAGAGAGCGAGAGCTAAGGCTAGCTGACGGCAGGCGGAAAATCTGTCTTATATTGGGTTAGACGTGTGTTTCACCAGAGTTTAACCTGTGTGTGTGTGTGTGTGTGTGGTTGTGTGTGTGTGGATGTTAGTGTGTGTGTGTGTGCGGTGTGTGTGTATGTGTGGTTGTTAGTATGTGTGTGGGTGTGTGTATTTATGTACATATGTGTGTGTGTATATGAAGGGAGGGAGATCTAAGCTTTATTTGTTTCCAACATTGACTCAAAGTTTTCCGCGCTGACACATTGTATGGAATTACCGCCGCCCAGGCCGGAAAGGCTGAGACCAGATTTGAGAGAGAGAGAGAGAGAGAGAGAGAGAGAGAGAGAGAGAGAGAGAGAGAGAGAGAGAGAGAGACGATAGCAACATGATGAAAACAAAAGGAATAACAGAGAGAAAGAAGAAGAGTTGCAATAAGAATACACGATGATAATGAACAACAACAACAACAATAACAAGATAACATATACTCGGTTTCAGCCAATGTCTTGTCTTGTGGTTAATTTTGTATTCTTAAAGATTTTGATAATCACGGTCACACAAGTGTTGGGGGAACCCACCTCTCAACACATTCCCACCCCCATTTTATCCAACTCTCTAATCCAAGATTGAGCCAATTTTTCCAGTCTTTCTTCTACTCAACAAGTACGCTTTGGAACTCTCTCCCTCAATCTGTCTTTCCCTCATTATATGACTTAAACTGCTTCAAGCTCTGTGTGTCCTGACATTTAGACTGAATGTACACTCGCTCCAAGAAGTATCTGCACCCCTACGCTAATCATCTGGTGTGTACAGCTTGATAAGTTTGGCACCTCTGCCTGCAACTATATCCATGTGTCAGAGACGATCGTCTCTGACACATGGATATAGTTGAAGGCAGAGGTGCCAACCCTACCGAGCTGTACACACCAGATGATCAGCATAGGGGTGCATATACTTCTTGGAGAGAGTGTACCTTGAATTTGACTCACTTTCAACTTTGGGGGAGACACTTGTTACAGGCAGCTTTGCCTTTTGTCTCCTTCATTCACATAACAAGCAGAACTCTCATCCACTTCCAAACTTTGACATCAAGAAGAGAGGGAGAGAGAGAGAGAGAGAGAGAGAGAGAGAGAGAGAGAGAGAGAGAGAGAGAGAGAGAGAGAGAGAGAGAGAGCGCGCGTGAGAGGGAAAACAAGATTACTTTATCCGATAGAAGAAAACAAAAATAAAAGAAACAAGTAGTGTGAAGAAGTGTAGGCAAATAACCTAAGACAGTACAGAACAATTATAATGGGAATACGAAAACAAATAAAGCAAGTAAGAGAAGAGTAAGAGTAAAAGGAAGAAAGAAAAAGAATAATGAGAGAGAGAGAGAGATGAAGAAGAAGAATAAGAATAAGAAGAAGAATGGATAACCAGTGACTTTTGGGTAAACAGAGCTGTCACCCACTTTCAAAATTCAACATCAAGAAAAGCGGGATGAGGAGAGAGAGAGAGAGAGAGAGAGAGAGAGAGAGTGGAATGAGTGATAGTGATAGTGAGAGTGGAAATGAGAATACAAAATAAATGCAAATAGTTAATCCAATAGATGAACAAATATAAAAAAGAAGCAAGTAGTGAAAAAGAAGTGGAGGCAAAACACCTAAGGAACTGCAGAAAAAAACTAAAAGGGGATTAAGAGAGGCTAAACGAAGCAAGTGAGAGAAGAATAAGAGTTAAAGGAAGAGAGAACAAGAAGAGAGAGTAGAAGAAGAATGGATAACCAGTGACTTTTGTTAAACAAGCTGTCACCCACTTCCAAAGTTTGATATCAAGAAAGAGAGATGGTCGGGGGAAAGGGGGAGTTACAAGAAATAGTTAGTTGCTCAAAGACCTTGCTTATAATCCAAGGCAATAATTTGGGCGAGGAAAAGAATAAGGTACACTCGCATACCAAAGTCTCTAGCACACTCATAAATATTCATGGACTTCACCTATTTCTAACTATGGAAGTATATCTCTGGAAACCAACTTATCAATATAATTTTCTATAAATCAACTACAAAACTACATATACTGTATATACTATTTATTGAAAAGAAAGTTATATCCAAAAATTAATCCAGATAGTTATACTTGCATAAAGAAAACAACATAAATATGTGGTCCTCGATTTCGTAAGAGTGGGCTAGAGACTATGGTATCCGAGTGTACCATAATGTACAGTTGGCCATAATAGTTTGTATCCACTAAGGGATTTTAGGCATGGAAGAACACTTAGCATGATTGACTTAAGGGGGTAGTACTCGCTTTTTTGTGGACTCCCTTCTCCCTCATGTTTAGCATATTAGTTTTGAGGTTTTAAGACGTTCGTTCCGTTAGTTTGGCGATTTTGAGACCTTTCGACTCTTTTTGTTTCAATAATAAGACCTTTCGTGCCCTTCAGGTGTAGATTTTTTCCTGGCGAGCAATAGTGAGCCTCTAATTTTAGAAGGAACCGTTCGGCCGGGACATATTTCTACCAACAAAATTCCAAACATATCTTGAAAGGGGGTCTAGGTTTTGTTTTTTGTCTAAGCTTGAAGGAGGTCTAGCGAGGAAACTCAAAAATATATAGATATGTAAATAATTATATAAACCCCAAACCAAGCACTACCCCCTTACAAGAATAATTTGTTGGCACCGTTAATTGGTAATATTTTTTACATATTCCGAAAGAAAATACACTAATTAAATCACACTAATTTTCTTTCCATACATACATTTATGATGTTACGTTACGAGCTGGGTTCAGAACCCATAACAGCAAACATTCCACTAAAACCACAAAACAAGGACTTATTACTTAGCCTCACAAAATGCGGTAAATATGACCTATCATTTTCAGTCAAGATAAAGTGGCATGTTCAACTTCCACAAAACTAGCGACGCTTTTGTAGTCACTAAAACCTTAATAGGTGAAAAATGTGGCGAGTTCATAATATATCAGTTGATATCAAATGGCTGTTTTCGCCTGAAACCCCAAAGATATTCCTTTCTCACCACTCGTTCATAATTAATTATCTTTAGTGACCATGACCTAGATTTATCGCAACAAGCAAAATAACAATATATTAGCACAAAGATAAAGGTGTACAATGTAAAGATTATATAACAAAATTCTCCACATTTCATCCTACCCACTATTCCTCTACACTCCTACCCCCCCCCCCCCCTTCTCTCCTTTCCATCAAATCGTTCGTTGACTGACGTATGAAAGGTTTGGTTATAATTAGTTAATAATGTATTAGGATTGTCTAATCATAAGTATTGAAGGGGGTAGTGGTGTCTCCATAACCAGTTTCAAGGGTAGCATCTGGGAGCAATGGATTTGATAAAAAGTAATATCTTTGGGGTTTCAGGCGAAAACAGCCATTTGATATCAACTGATATATTATGAACTTGCCAAATGTTTTCACCTATTAAGGTTTTAGTGACTACGAAGAAAGGCGCTAGTTTTGTGGAAGTTTAAAATGCCACCTTTTCTTGACTGAAAATTATAAGTCATATTTACTGCACTTTGTGAGGCTAAGTAATAAGTCCTTGTTTTGTGGTTTTAGTGGAATGTTTGTTTATGTTATGGGTTCTGAGCCCCGCTCGTAACGTAACAATGGAATGTATGCACTTTAATGTGAACAACGTACATTCATTGCAGTGAGTGGAAAATACGTTTTCTCTGAAAGTGGTTCTTTAAATAACTATTTGCAATTATATTTGTTGTAGGTCTAACAGATCCTACATGAGCAAAACAGTTCACATTATACTGTGCTAGTGCTAAGCCTCTTCCAGTCATGATTTGCGTGACATATTCACATTGAGACTAAACATTTGTATATAATCCGCCTTTTAAAGCCCATTTACTATGGGCTTCAGAGGCCGTGTGGCATCGGGTTTTTTTCCGGGAATAACTTATTAACAAACAGTTGGATCAGTATGATATTTTGACACAGCTTTTTTCCCACCGTCCCCTATTTTTTGTCAATATAGTGCATTACCAAAAGTGTAGAAATAAACCACTTGCCCCTGTGTCATGAGGTTAAAGTCGCACATTAATGACTAAGATGCGGACAAGGCTACCGTGGCTTACCTGTTAGAACCACCAAACCATTATTGCTCTTCCATCAAACACGGTAGTTAGCAGCCACCACCCAACCCTATTATCGCCTTTAAATTCAAGTAATCTGTCAATACCAATTATAAATATACATAAATACATTCTGTTTGTATATTTATACTTGATATTGACGGTTACTTGAATTTAAAGGCGATAATAGGGTTGGGTGGTGGCTGATAACTACCGTGTTTGATGGAGGAGCAATAATGGTTTGGTGTTTCTCACAGGTAAGCCACGGTTGCCTTGTCCGTATCTTAGTCATTAATGTGCGACTTCTCATGACACAGGGACAAGTGGCTTATTTCTACACTTTGGGTAATGCACTATATTGACAAAAATTAGGGGACGGTGTGATAAAGGCTGTTACAAAATATCATACTGATCCAACTGCTAATAAATTATTCCCGAAAAAAACGATGTCACACGGCCTCTGAAACCCATAGCAGTTGAGAGAGAGAGAGAGAGAGAGAGAGAGAGAGAGAGAGAGAGAGTGAGAGGTGAGGTGAGGTGAGGGCTAGAGGGTGAGATGCGTCCGACATTTTAATTATGAAGGGGACTGGAAGTTTTACGTAACTAGCTTAATTAAGAACAGGACAGTGGAGATGTAAAGATGGGGAAGATGGAAGGGAGATAGTACTGTACTGGAGACGAGAAATACGAGCGATGAAATCACTACCTTTTAGTTAGGCCATGTTAATACTGAAAATATGTGGGAATATAAATATAAATAAATAAATATACAAAATATATATATATATATATATATATATATATATATATACTGTATATATATATATATATATATATATATACTGTATATATACTGTATATAAGTATATACACGGTATATATATAATATGGTATATATATATATATATATATATATATATATATATATATATATATATATCCAGACATTTTGATACATAATCGTGTAAGCTAAATGATAGTACTGTGACAACTGTAAATTCTAATGGAAATTTGTAATAACTGTAAAACATCAAATATTATATAAAGAAAGGTATACAGTAAATGCGGCAAAGTATATGCATACAATGTTAACGGAAATGAAGAGAGAGAGAGAGAGAGAGAGAGAGAGAGAGAGAGAGAGAGAGAGAGAGAGACTGATCCTCATATTATTGCTAATAACAAAAACTTCCCTCTTTTGACTTAGGCAGCGACATTTATTATTATCGTGGGGGGAGGCTAGGCGCCCCCCTCCTGTCGACCCCTTGTATCTGTTTGTACTCTCTCTCTTTATCTCTATCTATCAATATACAGTAATTATCTATTTATCTCTTCGTTATTTTTTTATTTGCTCTCTAGTAGAAGAAAATTATGTCTGTGTGGTCTAATACACATAGATATATAATTATATTTAATTGTGGCCCCTCCATCATTGACGAAATGCCTATAGTATAATAGTCTCCCATCAAACGCCGCGGTCGCTAGTTTGAAACTACCACGCGGGAGGACAGGAGTATTCACCTCGCTACCGCCAGACGCTGCAGACGCTCTGTCAACGCTCTCACGATATCGATCATAATTTGAGTATTAACTACTCATCCTCTTCATTCTTGTGCATGAAAGGTGGTTAAGAGCACGTTTAACCATCCTGTAGCTTAGTAAGTAACACTGCACGATATTTCGCTGTGTATTGACTGATAAACTTTGTGTTTATCACAAGACTCCTGCTCGGACAGGGCGCCACTAGCGCCATCTGTTGTTTTGTTTTGTTTTGTTTGTCAACAAACGCTCTCTTCTTATTTGATATAAAATCGTAGCCCCTAATTTTACCCATTACCTACTGTAGTAAGTATCAATTTAACTGCCTTGTATGTAAGTAAAGCTTTGCATATTAATTTGCTAATAAACAATATTGTGTACTAACTAACCTGCCTACAGGAACTAACGCCGACGCCATTTTGTAAACAAATTTTTTTTGGGCGGGATTATACATATTAAATTCCAGCCAATTTTGTAGTAAATTTAAGTGCATTCATTTATCTTTTCTCCCTAGATATATTCTTGACTTTTTCTCCTCAGAGTGATTTTACTTTAAGCTAAGGGTGGTATTTGTACAAACTAACCTAGCCTAACCCAACCTGCCTAGCTTTTAACCTAATCCAAACCTAGCCTAGCCTATAGCCAGCCCTCTAGTAGATATTGTATTTAGTATCCTACTGTAGCTATATATATCTGTAATTTTAGTTGTTGCTTGCACGATCTTGTAGTAACCTTTGACTGATACACTTTTTTTGTTTTATCTAAAAAGAGTAGGCTACTGCTTTACTAGGCTACAGTGATACCAGGGCCATCTGTTGATACAGTATATTAACCCCTTGTGTGCAGTCACACTTTATTTTTATATAATCTCTATTTGGTGAATTGTATATTTAGTTACATATTCTGTTATATATATATTTGTTTAAGGTTAGGTTATCACACCTGGTAGCCTATTTCTGCGTATTTCAATTTTATTATTTTCGGTTAGGCTATTCAACGCTGGTAGCCTATTGGTGCGTATTTCAATTTTTTAAAAACTTTTGGTTAGGCTATCGCCCCTGGAAGCCTAATTCTGCGTATCTCAATTTTTTTGTTTTCGGTTAGGCTATCACCCCTGATAACCTATTGTTGTGTATTTCAACATATTTGTTTTCGGTTGAAGTGATTGAAGTGTTTCTAAAGTGACTGAAGTGTTTTAAAGTGAGTTAAGTGTTTGAAAGTGAGTGAAGTGATCTGAAGAAACTGACTGTTACCATGCCTCGCACTTGTACGAACTGCGCCAGTAGGTTTGGTGAGTCCATGTTTGTTACTGTCGATCTTCAAGTCTGCCGTCTCTGCCAGCAACGAGAGAATTTGACAGTGAAATTAGATGAAGCCTACAACAAGATCAACGTCCTCACCATGAAGCTGGAATCACTCCAAGAGTTTGTAACACTCAACATTGGAGTACCACAAACTTCAATTGTTACCGCAACTCCAGCAGCCACCAACGCCCCAACGTCAACTGCCAACAATTCAACGCCTGCAGTAGCCATTTCAGCTGATGGTTCCGATACTCAAGAAACAAATAGTAACTCCCTTCCCCCTCAAGACAACTTCCGTGTCGTGAGGAACAACGTTTGCCCCAAGACCAGGAAACCCATACCGATTACCGAGTGTCAAAACCGCTTCCAGATACTCGCAGACTCAGATGACGAAGCGGAAATAGAAGAAGTCCGGCTCGTGGGAGACTCGATGATACGTGGTCAGCTCACAGAGTTTTGCGCCAGAGCACCTAAGACCAGGAAGCGTTTTTGTATCCCTGGTGGTGGTGTGGACGACGTAGTTGCTGCAGTTGACGAAGTATCTAAGCTGGCCCCTGCTAATACAATGTATGTCATCCACGTTGGATCCAACGATGTACAACGAAATCGGTCGGAAGATTTGTTTTAAAGTACCAACAGCTGATGAAGTTGTTTAAGGAGAAGTCATCAAGGATCATCGTCTTAGGAATCGTCCCCCGGCTTGGTGTAGAGAGCCGATTTTACAACATAGCCACCAGCACAAATCGTTGTCTAGCAAACCTCTGCAGGAAGGAAAACGTGGGATTCGTCGACACCTGGGACAATTTCTACTACGATGACTATTTGTTTTCGGACGATGGAGTTCATCTGAACCAGGTGGGAGCAGCACGTTTTGGGCGTCTTCTCAACGATGCGGTGAAGGATTTTCGGAGAAGAAATCGACTCATCACAGGACAACCAGGAAGGAGGACCGAAGACAGCGAGGGCGGCAACCTGCGAAGGAAATAAATGCTAATCTGTCAAGAACTGCGAATTTGGATAAAGCTCCACCAACACGACCCAAATTCAAAACCGCCAGGGATAACGACCGAGGACCGATGTCAGCCATGAATGTAAATGTAGATCCGACCAGAACCAAAAATTTGATTAAAGAACGTTCTGTGAGTTCTAAAACCGCAACTTTAAAAGTTTTCTATCCAAACGCTCGTAGCATACGCAATAAATTTTCAGATTTAGAGGAACTAGTGTTTACTGAAAATTATGATGTGATTGGTATAACAGAATCTTGGCTCAATACAGTAGATAGAGACTTTTTAGCAGAGTATTCACTTCCCGGTTATGTAATGTTTGAGAAAAGCCGAATAAATAAAAATGGAGGTGGAGTTTTATTTTACATCAAAGAAAGTCTTAACCCGACCCTCTTGTCAAAACCTCAAATTGTGAACGTCGACACATCTTTTGTGCTAATAAAGAATAATAAAGGTACAAAAATAATACTTGCATTAATATACAGACCTCCAGCTCAATCAGTGCAAACTGACCGAGAAATTTATGAACAAATTGCAGATGTATGTAACTCGCAAGATATCGTATTTTTTGGCGACTCTAATTTACCTGTGACCTAGTGGGGCGATACTCTTACTTCACACTCCGGACATGACTTGTATACGAACTTGCAAGAGAGTTCGCTTTATCAATTTGTTCGAACACCGACCCGTGGTAATAACGTTCTTGACATTGTACTTGCAACAAAATAAGAATTAATAGAGAATTTGAATGTTGGTGATTAATTCAGTAACAGCGACCATCGTACGATAACTTTCACTTTAAACTTTACTAGTAACGAACCAAATAGTAGCATCGAAAAAGTCCCTAATTTCAAGAAAGCAAACTTTCATAAACTTAGAGCTATGTTTAAAGAAACTGACTGAAGCTTTTTAATTAACAATAACGACATAAATACATCTTGGAAGTTATTCGAAACCACCTACCTAAAAGCAGTGCAAGACTGCATACCATCGAAAATACGGCATCCAGGCCATAATAATAAGCCCAAATGGTGGAATAAAGATATTTCAAACTGCCTGCTTGCTAAAAAATGTGCTAATGATAGTTTAAAATCCTCACAAAATGACGAAGAACGGGTGAAATTTGTAGAGCTACGACGCAAAGCCAAAAAGTTAATTAAGCAAAGTAAAAAGACCTTAGAGTTACATATTGCGAATCAAAGTAAAACAAACCTGAAAGAATTCTATAGTTATATCAGAAAGAAAAAAGTAGTTACTTCAACTGTTGGACCGTTAGTCGATGAAAATGGAGAATACACCAAAGACGAAGTACAAATGAGTAATGCCCTCAATACCTTCTTTGCATCAGTTTTTACAACAGAAGACCTCAGTGATATCCCTAGACCATCGCCGATTCAGATTGATAATTCAGATGTTCTAAGCAATATCACCGTTACAGAGAGAGAAGTATTGAATTGTTTAGATAAACTCAAGGTAAATTAAATGCCTGGACCTGATACAATCTCGCCTAGAGTTCTAAAGGAAGCTAAGGATGAGCTCTCCAAACCACTGACATTACTATTCAATAAATCCTTGCAGTCTGGAACTATGCCTGATCAGTGGAAGATAGCCAACGTAACACCGATATTAACAAAAGGCAGCAAATCCCTACCCAGTAACTATCGTCCAATTAGCTTAACCTCAGTTGTATGTAAAATGCTAGAAACGGTCATAAGAGACAGACTCGTAAATCACTTAGAGGAAAATAACATACTTAACCCTTAAAAAGCGGCTCACCACATAAGTCGTATTTAATAAAGCTGGACTATGTGGCGGCGCTCGACATAGGTCGAGTGGCAATTTCAGCACGTAATGTTGCTGAGAGAGAGAGACAAGTGGTGGCAGGAGACTAGCGAGCGTATGACTGCTCCAGACCACCGCGGCGAACCTACTGACACGAATCTCAGCTCCCTCCTCCCTCTCTCACTCGCTATATACGGAATTGTATCGGGAAAGTGGCTAATTACATGCTTTTTGCACTCGCGTTGCACGGTTATTGCAAGAAAACTAGCCATCATAAAAGGATCGTTATGGTGTCATTCGAAAGCTCTGTTTATGCCCTTTCAGGGATAGATACTTGTTTTACGTTCTGGGTCTTATTTAGGCATGAAAATGATCACGTAAACAGCCCTATTTTGGCTAAAAACACCCCGCTGGGCGGTACATATAAATAAACCGCATAGGCCGCTAAAGAAGGGTTAAAGATACTCAACACGGCTTTCGTAAAAAACGTTCCTGTTTAACAAACCTCTTAGACTTCTTCCACGATATCCTCAACCTCTACGATGAGAGTAAAGCTGTAGATATTATATACCTTGATTTTCAAAGGCCTTTGACAAAGTTCCCCACAAACGTTTACTGCTAAAACTAAAAGCGCATGGAATACAAGACGGTGTGTTGAAATGGATAGAAAATTGGTTCAGCGACAGAAACCAAAGAGTAGTCATAAACGGTAAGGCATCTAAATGGACCAATGTAAGTAGCGGGGTATCCCAGGGATCGGTACTAGGACCAATTCTCTTTCTAATTTACATCAACGACATAGATGAGGGTCTCACCTGTACAATCTCAAAATTTGCTGACGATACAAAAATTGCAAATAGCGTACTCTCAAAAGATCAAGTTGACGATATACAACACAATCTAGATAAATTGTCATGTTGGGCCCAAATTTGGCAAATGAGTTTCAATGCGGATAAATGTAAAGTACTACATATCGGATACCTAAATGAGAAAGCAAACTATTCGATGAATGGCACTCAGCTTAAGAATGTAAACAGAGAAACCGATCTGGGAGTAACAATATCGAGTAACCTACAACCGAGTCAACAATGTTCAGAAGTTGTTAAGAAGGCAAACAAAATAATTGGCTCTATAGGCAGGTCATTTGAGCATAAATCCAAAGACGTTATCCTAACCCTTTACAATTCCTTAGTCCGCTCTCTTCTGGAATACTGCGTTCAATGCTGGTACCCTTATTACCAAAAAGATATAAACAAGCTAGAACGAGTTCAACGTAGAGTTACCAAAATGATACCTAGCCTAAAGAACAAACCATACGAAGAGCGTCTTAGAGAATTAAATCTATTTCCTTTAACCCAGCGCAGATTAAGAGGCGACTTAATTCAAGTGTTCAAAATCATCAAAGGCATCGACAATATGAACTGTAGTAAGTACTTCACTATCAACCAATCTAATTACACGCGGGGAAACGGTTGCAAAATTATTGGTAAATCTTTTAACTCACACGAATCTAAGAATTTCTTCTTCAATCGAGTTGTCAACTTGTGGAATGGGCTTCCCCGAGACGTTATAGACTGCAGCACCGTTGATTCATTTCAACTCCGCCTAGACAAATATCTCGCATCAAACCCGCGACTGACTGCGTTTGTAAATGAATAACTTTATTTTATCCTCCCCTCAGTTACTAACCCATATGTCCCCTACTAACCTCCTAGTCCTGCCACAGACTTTAGTTCCAGGGCAGTAGTTCCCTTTCCAATGTTCCCTTACCCCCTCTAAACCACTGTTTGGACACTTGATCCTCAGTGTTTTGGAGGACAAGCAGCCTAGAAGGGTCATTAGACCTGTTGTTGCTTGATTTCCTTTGTACTCTTTTGAGTATTAACCTCATAAGTGCAACGCGTATTCTCTTATGGAATCGTGTTGATGATTGGGTACTCACTACGAAAAAGCTTCGTAAAAAATAAAAATGAAAATTTAACTTAAAACTTGCTATACTCAAGCTTCCCACTGCGTGGATATCTTGCGTGTGGATTCCTGACGCTGGCCCTCTGGCGGCCATACTTCCTTCCTCCTCCCGCGTCCGTTCGGAGAGGGTAGGTTACTCTGTGCTCCTGCTTCATTCTTCGTTCGATCGATTCTAGTGAGTCTTTGCTCATTCGTATACATCTGAGTTGTATTGAACATGTTTTTAGATTAGCAAGCACAGACTGCCCCATTGGTACGTCTGCAGGAGGTTGGTAAACTAGGGTACTATTGTAACAGGCGCCTACGTGTCCCCGGATCATCGCGCCATGTTTGTTATTGTGTTTTGTTTTGCGCCTTTAGCTTTTTGACAGTTATTTAGGAGGCTACCATTCCGCAATTTTATGCTTCAGGCCGTCATTATGAGGTAGTTGCATAGTTTATTTTAGCAGATGCTCTAGTTCAAGGGTTGCCACACGTGGTGTGGAATTCTCTGGAGTCCGTATCTGCGCCTGGGCCCCTCTCGTGGTCCTCTGCCTCCTCGTGCTGCTGCTGCTGGGTCTTCGGAGCGTCTAGCTGCAGTCACCTTGATGTTTCGTCGTTACCTAATGGTCAGCTTCATTAGGGGTCTCCAATGTAGGCTAGGGGTTATTCATACATTATAAATTAAGCTCTACATATGTGTAAGCCTAATGTTTCCCCCATATATTTATATTTTTGCATGCGTGCTTTCATGCTTAAGGGGTTTGGGAGACGTCCCGTATATTTGGGGGTGTGGACTGTCCCGGATAGGTCCCCATCCCTGAAAATTTTGGTTCGTTTTTCCGGCGGCTTAAGAAACCAACCAAATGTCCCGGCGTGGTGTGCTGAACCACGAAAACTTCCGGCAGAATATGCTAAATTCTTGAGGAAGTGAACTCGGCCCGCCGAGTAAACTCGCCCTGACCGAAAGCCTCGCGCAATAACTTCTCTCGCCCGGCGTAACAGTCAAGTGAGCTTAACCATGACTCAAGTCATGAAGCGAATTACCTATCTATCTAAAGCGAATAGTTAATGATAGTAAAACGCTTAAAGTCTTTTGGGCCAGTGACGCTTTGTCACAGGTAAGCAGTTCATAATGTATGTAAAAGAAAGACCCGGGGCCTTTCTACCAGGTCCAGCGGAAGGTTAGAGTAGCAAGTGGCTATAACTAATTTTCCGGCAGGCTTGAGGTAGGATGTGTTAACACTTCTCAGGTTATCCTTATGAGCATTGATTCCTGGAAATTTTCTATTTTCAGAATCTCAACACTTCGGTAGTAGCGGTCCCGGCAGTAAAGAAGTGTCCGCTTCCGGCGAAGGGGGGGGGGGGTCCCTAGCTCCATCATGCCTCGCTTTGACCTTTGCGCTACGCCTACCTGCTCTCTTCTACCAGTTTTTGCCCACGATTTATGTATAAAATGTGTAAAGTGTCTTGATCGTTCAAGGGGACTATGGGTGTCTAAACGGTGGGTGTTCCGTGTGTTCTGAGTTATGAGCGGCGGTGTTTGATAAGAGAGATTTGTCTTGCTTAGCAGCCTTGAAGGAGATAAAATAAAATTTTAATGTTTAAGCAAAAGACACTGCTCATCAAGCTCTCCTTTGCGATGACGAGGAACTCTGGGAGCACCTCGTCATTAAATCACCATTAGTTAAGTCAGCTCTGTCCAAGTCAATCAGACCTAAAATTAAATCGAAAGTTCTTTCCAAGCAGGTAGTAACGAGTAGTGAAAGTGACAGTCCCGAGGGGCCACACACCTCCCCCCCCCCCCTCCGACCGGTCTAAGAGGAGACGGTCGCCTTCGCCGAAGCGCAAATCTACGTCACGTTCTAGATCCCCTAGGAGTCAGTCCCGACATTCTTCCGCCGAGTCGTCAAGGTCGACAAAACGCCGGAAGGAGGGCTCTGCTTCTTCAACGCCGTCCACTTCAACTCAATTAAGTGCCCGTACGGTTATGTCACGACCGATTCCCCAGACAATGCCGGGGTCGCGGCCACCTCCCTCCACTCCTACCTCTTTAATGCCTAACATCCAATCTGGCAACCCAGAGGTAGGGGCGGAGGGGATGGAGTCTAGTCCCACAAATGAACAATCTTTGAGTGAGCCGCAAGAGTTTACATTCGCCATTCCTAAGCTTAGTTATGTGCCGCATAAAGGTCCCCCGGTTATACCTAACAGAGTGTTAGCAGATCAGTATAGGGGTTCTACTTCTTGCTCAAATCAACTCTTTGATAACTCTCAGGTGATACAGGACTCCCAGCCACCCGCGGCACAAAGCCGGGGGATATGGCGACAATCAGAACCCTCCCAGGTTAATCTTATGGGTAAGGACAGGGAAATTGAACAAGTAGATATCATACCCTCGTCAGTCCCTGATCTAGTGTGGCCTTCGGCGGCCCCATTGAATGTGCCCCGGCCGTCAACGCCGGAAGTGATAGAACTGCCAGGGGAGCCGGAAAACATAGACCCTGTCTTCAGCTCAGCCATTTAATCAGGAAGTAGAGTCAGAAGGTGGGTCTCAGTCCTTTCGAGGGACCCACGGTAAGTGTGTTACTACTAAAGAACTACATGATATTCACCACAGAGTAATACAACAATATCAGATTCCTCCTTCTCAAGCTCTTTCCACTAGCACATCGGTAGTTCCCCCACTTGAATCTACGGTAAGGCCGTTAGAGCCCTCAGGTGTTTCACATCCCCAGTACTGTTTGCCTCAGGTTAATGTCACTCCGGCTACGGCCGCGGCTAGTAGCACGACAGTGCCGGCATCCTTGACTACCACTAACGTCCGTGTTATTACAGACGTTACTCCTCCCCCTCCTGACAAGCCTCCACAGAGGAGAGGCCCTATGCCTCTCCTCTATGGGCCGGACTGCTCATGGGTTCAGTCAATCCCTCAGAAACCGCACCTGGCACAAGCTACCGTATCGGGGGAGGTCCCGGTCCCTAGTGATTGGACCATTGAGGTTAATAAGAGTAGAAAACTAAGAGCTAAGGATGTCCAAGGAAGGTTATTAGATGTTACCATTAAGGCCATCCAATCTGTTTATGGTGCTGATTTCTTTATGTATTCAGTCTCCCCGGCGATACCTCCGGCCTCATCTGCAAAACTATTTGCTGACGGTCACGAAATGACCGCGTCAATGATATAAAAGCTCTACATGCCCTAACGCCGGAACTGGATACAGTACTAGCGCTAGAACAGGCAAACACACCAGTCTTGCAGGTTCGGTAGGTAGGTGTAGGTCCGTGGGTGGACTGGGAACTGGAGGCGCAGATATTTGCCTCTAAAAGAGGACTTCTGGAATGACACCGTCAGTGTCATTTCAGGCCTCTCGGAGAATGAAATAACAATCGTGGGGGGGGGGGGGGAACCTCAATGGTCACGTGGGAGCATCTGCAGATGGATACGAGGGGGTACATGGAGGAAATGGTTACGGAAGGAGAAATTTGGAAGGCGAATATATATTGGAGTCCTGTGTTGCACTCAACATGGTTGTGTGTAACACAAAGTTCAAGAAAAGACAGAGCCACCTGATCACATATAACTCTGGGGTCTCCAGTAGCCAGATAGATTACTTCTTGGTCAACAGGAAAGACTGGAAACTAGTTCGAGATGTAAAGGTCATCCCGAGCGAAGAATGTATCCCCCAGCATAAGCTACTTGTGTGCGACATGAGCTTATACAGATATCCTAAGCGCAAGAAGGCATACATACCCAAAAGGAAAGTGTGGCTGCTGAAGGACAAGGAAGTTAGGGATAGGTTTCATAGTGAACTGGAGGAAATGAATAGAAATAAGGAAGCTAGGCCTAACGATGTAAATAGTCAATGGAACTTTCTTAAGCATAGCCTTATTGCTGCCACTGACGAAGTATGTGGGAAAACAAAGGGTCACCCCTGGAATAAGACCTGGTGGTGGAACGATGAGGTAGAACATGCTGTGAAAGAGAATAAGAGATGCTTCAAAGCATGGAAGAAAGGAGGCAGCAAGGAGGAATACCAGGCAGCTAAACGAACTGCCAAAAGAGTTATTTACAATGCTAAAAATCGCATTAAAGGACCTGGTCTTCGAACAAGTGTGTAACACTGACAATCCCAATGGGATCTTCAACCTAGCTAGGCGAGTTAAAAATTATAGTAAGGATATTATAGGTGAACAGTGTGTTAGAAACGCTAATGGGAAGATTGTGTATGCAGAAAATGAAATCGGAGAAGCATGGAAGGTACACTATGAACGATTGCTAAATGTAGAGTTTGAATGGGATAAGGAACAGCTTAGTATCGAAAAACCAATATCTGGGCCCCCTCCTTTGATAGCACCAGCTGTAGTGAGCGACACAATCAATAAAATGAAGGAGGGTAAAGGGTTGCTCTGACATTGTCGCTGAGATGATAAAAGCCTCAGGGGAGACTGGTGTAAACTTAGTCACTGAGTTGATAAACACCATTATTAAAGATGAGAACATTCCAGAGGATTGGCTCAAAAGTGTAATAGTAAATATATACAAAGGGAAAGGGGATGCGCTAGATAGAGGAAATTATAGGGGCCTGAAAATGCTTGACCAAATCATGAAGGTCTGTGAGTGAGTCCTTGAGGGTTTGGTCAGGCAAAGCATCTCTATTGATGATATGCAGTTTGGTTTTATGCAGGGACGGGGTACAACTTGTTACGATCCAGGTTCTCAAAGACACAGGGCTCTTCAACATTGGACTAGATAATGGCAAAATGCAACAACGGTAACACTAGATCCAACCCCTGCCTTAAACACTGGAAAACAAAACACCATTACCGCCCTGAATCGTGCCTGGACCACGAGGTATCCTATGACTCGGTAACTGGTGCACACACACTAGGCTGACGCTCGATGAAACAGCCTATTCTCAAACAGTAAAAGATTACTCGTTTAGGTTACACAAAGAAAAGATAAGTAACGTGATTATTTAACGTTACGGTAGATACTCAAATAACTGGCACTCCTGTATTAAAGAAAGTGCAATGCTAGTCCTGCAACATCAACTGGAAACTTCTGAAATAAGTCTGATGCTGGGAAGATGTTCGTAAAGAATCTTGAACAATTATAATGCAGAATACGGGTCACAATAAATACTAGGACATATAGTAATAATAGGCAGGCGAATAATAAAGACTGCGCAAAGGTAGTAATGCTCGACAACTAAAGAAATGCTTCATGACACAACGCAACAGCCTACTAGGGTTGTGCAACTCAACAACAACCTCGGCTCAAAAGTGCAGTGAATAATAATGTGGCATACATATAATAATGGAGCTTATCTCTAACCAGTGTCTGCTCAGTTAATAAAGTCTAGCTGGGGTATCAAGGCAGGGCAACAATGGGCGAGCATGCAGCTCGTAGCCTAACGTTGTCCGAAGGTGGTATAATGAAGATTACGTTATATGACGGGGATGCTCTCTTGATAAATCTAGGTCTCTAGTATCTAGTTCTATCCTGGCGATCCCTCAGAAGTCAACACAAAGAGGCAGCACTATGTTGTGAGGGATAGGCTATGGCCCTCTCACACCACAGCGCTGTGCTCGCAAGGTAAACCCACCCGAAGACAACTTAGGCTCCCACAGTACCTGTCGATGTCGTGCAGGGCTTAGCTAACACTGCACACATCGGAGACAACGACACAGTAACCTTACCCCTAGTCTAGCTTTAAATAACTAAGCAGAATCACTCAACACCTGCCAGGGAGACATATACCGGTCTACAACCTTCCCGAGAGAGGACACACACGGAAAAGTCCGTCTCTCCAAACCTCATTAAAGCCTAATACATAGAAATATCTGAGAGCTTCGCGTACAATACGACTGGCCGACGGTGAACGTCTATGCTGAAACCAGAAGGGATGTTGAGTTTAATAAAGATTAGAGAATGAGAAAGGAGAAGTCGAGAGAGAGAAATAGTATGCAAAGTGGCGAGTATGGGGGACAGAATTGCAAAGTATGTAGACGATACGCGTGTCAGGCCAGCTCTGAGCTGGTAAAAAACATGAGGCAGCGACGGGAAGGGACTAGTTGACCACCCGGCCGCCAACGCCGTCAGCGCCCAAGCGAGCCGCGGCACAGCTCCCCCCCCGCTGCCAGGTGTACTCCCTCACCCGCTCTCGCTCGCCTCCCACACAAGCAACATTTATATTATAGCGAATATAAAATATAAGGCGCGGTCACAGACCAAAACAAAGACCATTTCTAGACTGTCTGTGGCAACACGACACTAATAAAAGAAAGCAGATCATTCTAGGACAACTGTAGCCCATCCCCCCATCCTGGCGAGCGCTAGCGAGCTGCAATGCCCCACGCAACCATTCTGCTAGCGCCGGGAGGCGTTACAAACTGATGCTATCTTCATAGTCAGGCAGATACAGGAAAGATACTTACTAAAAGGCAAGGATCTTTACTTTGTGTTTGTAGACCTGGAGAAGGCCTTTGATAGGGTGCCTAGAGATGTTGTGCAGTGGGCTATGAGGAAACGGTGTGGAAGAGTGGCTGGTGCGTGTGATAATGAAGATGTATGAGGATTCGCGAAGTGCGGTGAGGGTGAAGGGTGTACTGAGTGATGAGTTCGCAGCCTGTGTTGGAGTTCATCAGGGTTCAGTGTTAAGCCCCCTCCTCTTTATTATGGTCTTGGAGGCGCTGTCTAGAGTTTTTAGAGGCGGACTCCCGTTGGAACTGTTTTATGCAGACAATTTAGTCCTAATAGCTGACAGTATGCAAGATGCTGAGGCCAAATTCAGAGAGTGGAGAGAGGGCATGGCGAGCAAGGGTTTAAGAGTCAATATTAACAAAACCAAGGTTATGCATTGTAGATTGAGATGAGGCAATGTGGAAAAGAGATGTGCATACCCATGTGCAGTGTGTGGAAAGGTAGTGGGCGTTAACTCAATTCAATGTAGCATTTGTCGATGTTGGGTACACCATGGGAGTAAGCGCTGTAGTAGAATAAAGGGACCCCTGCCAAAGGATAAGTCAGAAATAGAGAAATTTAAGTGCGTAGTGTGCAAAGGCGAGTTTGTGTTAAGTGATGATCCTGTGGCTGTGAATTTTGGAAATGAGTCTTTGGAGCTGATGAACAAGTTTTGTTACCTAGGAGATACCATCTCTGCCAGTGGTGGGGCCGAGGCTGCCACTGTTGCTAGAATTAGGTGTGGCTGGGGGAAGTTCAGAGAACTGATGCCAATTCTGACCATGAAAAGAATGCCTCTCCCCCTGAAGGGAAAGGTGTATGCCTCATGTGTTAGAAGTGCAATGACGTATGCCTCAGAAACATGGGCCGTTAAAGTAGAGGATGTCAACAGAATGGAGCGTAATGAGATGAGAATGGTGAGATGGATGTGTGGGGCCAGGCTACAGGATAGAATAACAAATGTTGAGCTGAGGAGACGTTTAGGTATAAAGAGTATTAGCGAGGTGATGCGTACAAGTAGACTGGGATGGTATGGACATGTGGAGAGAATGGATGAACAAAATTGGGTGAAAAAATGCAGGTCTGTGATTGTGGAGGGAGCTGCACCAAGGGGTGGACCGAGGAAGACCTGGGATCGGACTATACGTGCCGATCTCAAATCCAAGAACTTGACAAGTGAAGCAGCCCTTAAAAGGGTTGCCTGGAATGCCGCCATTAGGACAAGAGCCTGAAACTGCACTTATGTGTGGAACTCTCAGTCTTAAAACTTTATGTATGTACCATTACCACTACATCCTCCCACCAGGTACCCCAGGAAGTGCATTCATGGTTCACTTTACCGGTTAACAAAGCTGGTGGAGTGTCGCCGGCTTTATTTGATTTCCTGGCAGCTCCCAAACTATTACTTTATGACCTGCACGAACCCTTCTCCACACCCCCTCCGGCTCACTTAGACAAAGACTTTAAGCTACGCAATAAAGCGTATAGACTGTTCTCTCAATACCTCGTCAGTCGCTAGGTTGCCCAGTCACTCACGAGCACTATAACTATAACAGCCATATCAGACCAACAAGTAAGGAAAGCTACGGACTTGTCACGTAGGATCCTGTTGCAAAATTATATTCAATCCTTAGGTGATATTCGAATAGCTATCATGGAGGCGGTTAGAGCAAGACAGGATTTGAGGGTGTACTTGGTAAAGAAGTTGCCGGAGGACATAGCCCGCCGACTAACTCTGTCCCCGGTACTAACTGCAACACTTCTCCCTATAGAGACATGGAGTATTGTTTTCAATTTGGTGGATTTGTGGAAGCAGGGTACGTCCCTGCCAAAGAAAGACCCTTTAATTAAGAAATCTTACTCGAAACCTAAGACCGGCGGAAAGCCCCAGCCTACTCAAACTAAACAGTCCTTTCGAGAGCCAAGGACTCCTCAGCAGCAAGGAGGTACTCAGCACAAACCTAGGCAGGGTAAACAGTCAGGCTATAGAGGTAAGTCAATCCAAAAGCCGACTCAAGGTCAGACGCATGCCAAATCTAGCCAGCCGTCTAACCCCACTCCGCCGCCACCACCAAAAAAATAGTCAGTCACACTCTCTCTCTGCCAGGGCCTATCGCAGGCGAGTTGGATTCGGGAGTTGTCCAACCAGACAGACCCAGTACAGAAACTGGGTCGTTCCGAGCATGTCGCAGGGCTTTGCCCCGGCGGTCGTGGGCCCGGACAGTGATAAGCAAAGGCTTAAATTGGAGGTGGCTCCGGCGACCTCGTCTACGTCTAACTCGAGAATTCAACAATGTTTCTTTAGAGATGGAGTCACTGGTCCAGGAAATGATCAGCAATCATATCATTGTCCCGGTAGATCAAACTTGCCCTGTTTTCACCTCCAGACTCTTTCTAGTGCCAAAGAGGGACAGTGTGCAAATGCGACCAGTAGTCGATCTCTCGCGTCTGAACACACATATTCACAATTCACCCTTCAGGATGCTTACCGTGAATCAAATCAGGCTCTCACTTCCGCTGCAAAGCTTATTGTGCTCATTAGACCTGAAAGACGCCTATTGGCATGTCCCCATAAACAAACGGTTCCAAAAATTCCTCGCCTTGAGGAACAGGCAAGAGACTTACGTCTTTCAGAGAATGCCTTTCGGTTTCAACCTGGCACCGAGAATCTTTACAAAATTAGTCCGGCAGGCCCTCATGCCCTTGCTAGCCCAAGGTATCAAGGGGTGGTGGTATCTAGTCGACTGGCTAGCAGTGGCGGAGTCAGAAGAGTTATGTCATTTTCATGTCAAACAGATATTACGTCATGTACAAACTCTAGGATTCAAGGTCAACTTGGCAAAGTCGCTCCTTGTGCCCACAAGAGAAATTCAGTGGATTGGACTGTTCTGGAACACTGCCAATCTGACTCTTACTCAGAGTGTGGACAATCACGCCAGGTTCCGCCGGAAACTGGTTCGTTTTCTCCACAGTCTGAGTACGACGAGGAAAATGTGGGAGTCCCTAGTCGGTTCACTCAACTGGATCCAATTAACTGTGAAGTTGGGCCGGTTGAAAGTAAAGAGATTAATCATGGAAGGCAACACATTTTTCCTACTATTGCCGGCGGGAAAACTATGGCCGATTCCTCGGTTAATTCCCAACTTACTGTCGGTCTGGGCAAAGACCGAAACATTGTACTCGATAATGACATGAGTTTCTCCTCCACCTACAGTATGAGTAGACACAGACGCTTCAGGGGTAATAGGCTGGGGTTATCAGTCCAACCTAGGTCACCAAGCGCAGGGTCTTTGGTCCCAAGACATAACATTTCACATCAACAAACAAGAGCTTCTAGTCCCATATTTTTTCCTTCAGGCTCACGGCTCTTCCCTACGAGGAAAGTCAATTGCATTTCGAATGGACAACTTGACTGCAGTTCACTGCATTCAGAAGCAAGGGTCAACGAGGTCTCGAGAGCTGATGGGGTTGTCAGAACAGATTTTTGCTCTGGCCGAATCGCTGAGCATTCATCTACACGCATCTTACCTCCCGGGGATAGAGAACATCGGGGCGGACGCCTTGTCTCGGAGGCAGAGCACCCTAGTAGAATGGGCTCTCAAGCAAACCGTCTTCGACAAGATGATTGCAGAGCCATACAGTCCACAGGTGGATCTCTTTGCGTCCCAGGGAAATCACAGACTACCTCTTTATCTGACCCGCCGGGCACCAAATCCGGCGGGGGGTCCAGACGCTTTACTGGAGGATTGGAACAGGTGGAACTCAATCTATCTTTTTCCGCCTCCAGACGCTTCACTCATGTGTCAAGTAGTTCACAAACTACGTGGTTACCGGGGCATAGTATCGATGATCGCGCCGATGTGGCCGGCTCAAGTATGGTATCACCAATTGCAAACGTGGTGCAGGAACCCGGTGTCACTCCCGGTCTCTGCCTTCCACTTGGAGACAATTGGCAACCTTCAGACCTCGCGGACTTTTGCCTTATGGACGTTTACAATGCAAAATGGCTAACTCGGTATGGGCAAAGTGTCACTAGTAAATTTCTGAATCAATATACTCTGTCTACCAGGAGACAATACCAATCACATTGGAAAACTTTCACAACCTGGATAGTAGAAACAGCGCAATCTGATGCCTCAGTAGTTTTAATTTTTGAATACTTAGACTATTTGTTTGAACGGAAGCGCTTCTCAGTTGCTACTTTAAAGAATCACTTATCGGCCATTAGAAACCCCTTTTTCGACCTAACTGGTCTATCCATACTGCAGGCGGAGGAGAAAGGTTTCATGAGAGCATGTTTCAAACTACGCCCACCACCACGTCAGCTCATGCCTACCTGGTCGCTAGATAAAGCGTTATCATTTTGAGTCCGTATTAAAAAAAAGGCTGTGTTCCTTATGACTTTGAGGACAGGTAACAGAGTTTCAGAGCTGGCGGCGATGAGCAACGAGCCAAAGTGTCTCAGGTTTGGGAGACTGCACGAACATGTGCAGATTGCGCCGTCTCCCACATTTATTGCCAAAAACGAACATTGTGATCACGTTTTCTCAGAATTCTCTGTCCCGGCGCTTAAACGTGAACATACGCATCACATTTTATGCCCAGTACAAGCTTTAGTTAAGTTTATGAGGATTGCACAACCTCTACAACCAGGCTTCCTATGGGTCAATCAGACAGGTACTCGCGTCACGAGAAGGAAATTAGCTTCTTTACTCGTAGATGTAATTAAGGAGAGTAATCCCAGCAATGGTAGGCAGAGCCCACGATAATAGAAAGTGGGCCGTCTCCCTCAGATTTATGCAAAATGTCTCCATTAATGACATAGCCGACACTCAGTTGTAGGCGTCTAATCACACATTATTGACGCGATACCCATCGGTCGCTCTGGACAAGCCAAAGCGGACCTGCGTAGCATTACGGCAACGGGTTTAGTCGTTCATGTGCTATTTGTTTTTAAGTTATTCTTCAGGCGAAAAAGGGGGGGGGGATGTGCAAAATTGCCCTAAAACCCACTAGAACCCTTCCACCGGAGATTGTGATAAATCACTAGCTGTTATATGAATAGAACTGGTTATACAGTTTAACCCCTTCTGTACCGATGATGTACTTTTCATTCCATTCTGGCAACTATTAGACGATTTTGTACAGCTTAGGAAAGACATCTACTCATTAGAAGATTATAGACTATCTCAATTAATCCTTTTAGCTACCATATATCCTTCCTAAGTTTCATAAAAATCATCTAAATGTAGCTATACTAAAACAAAAATGACGTCGCCGGTACAGAGGGGGTTAATCAATTTTATTTTATTTTTAAGAAATATATCATAGTTGCATCTATGTAGTATTAGCAGAATGTACAAACAGAGGTTAATTGTACAAATAATTTTAAGGCCAGAACATGATCCACAGGATTCAGGTTCTAGAGTACAAGAATGTTCTCAACAAAGCATGTCAGAGATCTCAGGTGAAGGTCCAGTCATGTACAAGCAGATCTTCTTTGAAGTAACGCACTGCTTACCCTCTTATATATTTTTATATATTGTTTGTACACTATAACAAACTTAAAATGTTATACGGATTATCTGTTACCTATGGTATTTATGTTGGTGGTTTGATATTGTCACGAATGTCCCCCTCCAGTCTTATATATCAGGCATATCGTCAATGATGGAGGGGCCACTATTAAATTTTAGGTTTGATTCCCGGAGGGAAGTAAAGAAAAACTAATATTTAGTAGGGCCCCGTAATCATTGACGATGTTAGTGCCCTCCCTGCCATCCCCTTTCCATTTGCTTGATTTCTGAGTTGTATCTTGATATGTCAGTGAAGGAAGTATGGCCGCCAGGGGGCCAGCGTCAGGAATCCACACGCAAGAAATCCACGCAGTGGGAAGCTTGAGTATAGCAAGTTTTAAGTTAATTTTTCCTTTTTATTTTTTTACGAAGTTTTTTCGTAGTGAGTACCCAATCATAAAGACGATTCCATAAGAGAATACGCGTTGCACTTATGAGGTTAGTACTCCTGTCCTCCTGCGCGGTAGTTTCAAACTAGCGACCGCGGCGTTTGATGGGAGACTATTATACAATAGGCATATCGTCAATGATTACGGGGCCCTACTAAATATTAGGTTTTCTTTACTTCCCTCTGGGAATCAAACCTATAATACTAATTTCACGCTATTATCGTGCAAACACACATACCATTGCAGTATTGTTCTCACTTACATGTACATATGGACAGTTGTGGTCAGGAATTAGGATACACAATTCTGATACCCTGACGACTATTTAGGTAATCTGCTTGAGTCTCAAAGATCAAAATATGGTACCGATTCACTATAGTCAGTTTAATTCAGCTGGCGGTAAATAGAATCGAATAGCAAGGAATTTCTCCATACTTGTTGGGGAAATGGAAATACGAAACTACTAGGTCTCTGCGCCATTATAACTCCCAATATTCGTAATTAATAGCATATATCGTCACAATATCTTCATAATGACTAAGTATTCAAGATGGGAACTTTGCAATTTAATGTCAGCTGAAAATAAACAGACTATAGTTAGCACTCACTCTTTTTTTTTACGATTATTCCTGAAAGCGACTTTTCACGTAAATCCGCAACTTTGATATTAAAACGGGTGAATAACTATGTTATAAAAAGTGTGTCAAGTATGATATTCTTAAAACAATCTAGTTGCTAATAGCAGTCCAAATTTATCTCTAAATGTTGCCAAATTAAAGTGGCGGGTCAATAGTGGCCGGAAAAACCCTTGTGTACATTTTTAACGCACAACACCACACTACGCAATACAACACAAGAACGCAACGCAACACAACGTAACGCTACGCAACACAACGTAACGTAACACTACGCAACACAACATAATGTAACGCAACACAATGTAACACAACACAACATAACACTACGCAACATAACAACGCAACGTAACGCAACACAACGTAATGTAACACTACGCAACACAACACAATGTAACGCAACACAGCGTAACGCAAAACAACGTAACACTACGCAACACAACAACGCAACGTAACGCAACACAATGTAACGATACGCAACAAAATGCAACACAACGTAACGCAACACAACGCAACGCAACACAACACAGCACACACGCACACATAATTTTCCTACACGATCCCTTTTTATATTATGGTGGTTCTATTCAGTCTTTATATTCATCTCTTATCTCCTCCCTTCTCTCTCTCTCTCTCTCTCTCTCTCTCTCTCTCTCTCTCTCTCTCTCTCTCTTTCTCTCTCTCTCTCTCTCTTCAGTATATGTTATGCCTATTCCATTCATCCTTTATATTGGTATCTGTTATCTCCCCCTCCTGTGTTATCTATGCAGTGAATCTCTCTCATGTTACTCCCCCCCCCCCTCTCTCTCTCTCTCTCCTTATCTTTATAATCCCTGCACTGAGACCTCTGCCATCGATGTTTTTGTTAGGGGGGGGGGGGGAAGCTTATTATATTAGCCCCATTGCATTTGAGATTTTGGGAACTTTCGCCCCATTTCAGTCAATTTTAAGACCATTTGTGCCATTTAGGTGTCATTTTTTTCCTGGCGAGTGATAGGGAGCCTGTAATTTAAGAGAAACCAGCCTTCGACCGGGATATTTTTCTATAAAAAAATGTACACATTTATCTTGGGGGTGTAATTTTAAGCTTAATGGAGGTCTGAGAAACAAACTAAAATCCTGCCCTTAAGACTGAGTGTTCCAGGTGTTGGATGGCAGCCCTTTGTTATAGCTTAGGTTGGTGGTAAACAGTGTGTATAAGCCCGGGGGCATACTTAAGCAGCTGGGGAGGGGGGGGGGGGCTATTATGAAGGGCGAGAAGTTTGAGCCGGAAGAATGTGTTGGCATCACTCAACAAAAACACTATTATTGTCTGGGGGGGGGGGGGGGTTAGTTAGGTTCCTCCCTAGACCTTCATCAAACTTGAACAAAATATCCATTAGATCCCCCTTCAAGATTAATTTGTACATTTTTCTGTAGAAAAATTTCACGGCCGAAGGCCGGTTCCTCCACAATTTCAGGCTCGCTATTGCTCGCCAGGAAAACAATCGAATCCTACAGGGCACGAAAGGTCTTGACATTTACAAATAAATGGGGCGAAAGGTCTTAAAATTGACAAACTAATGGGGTAAACGTCTTAAAATCTCAATACAAATGGGGCTAAACATGAGGGAGAAGGTGGACCAGAAAACCGGCCATCTCCCCTTAAGGGCAAGATTTTATTTTGCTACCTAGCCAGTATTATGTATCCAGGTTATGCATGAAACATTCTACTGTTCCTGATCTGATCACTGTAATATTATAGGCCTTTTATTCCACATACATATAACCCTGTTTCCAAACCAATGCTTGTCCATACAGTGTGTTCTCTCTAATGAAGAAGAATTACTTAATAGTTATATTCCAGACAAACATCAACTTATTTCAAAATAAGTAGATGTTTTACAAGCTTTGAGAAACCAAAGAACGATGATAATATTTTGACTAACTAAACATAACACACACACACAGAAATACACACACCTACAGAAACACACACACATACACCTACAGAAACACGCAGACACACACACCACACTCACACACATGCCCACTGATACACATGGCAGGATATACAGTATATATACAGTGGGGAGATTGTAGGCACCAATCGATCAGGGCTAGACCCAGGTGAGGTTATAGGCATATGATAAAGAGTCGCTGGAACTCCTGTTTCATTTGCTTGGCCTCTCTTACTGATTTTCTTTGTGCTTCATTTACACAGAGCAATCCAGCTAGCTCTAACAAACACCTCCTCGTATCCACTTCACTACACTAAACATGCACACCACACTTCATTCCTCCACACCAATTTTGTTTTTAAATCATGAATTTTAGCCCAGCCTCGGAGTCCCATGGGGGGGGGGGGGGGACGGACGGACCATAAATGTCCCCACACCCGACCGACCATCCCCTGACGACTCCACAAAATCACCTGGACCTCGGCCTCTTACTCTTTCTATTGATTTCTGCAACATTCGCGGACTTTCCTCTAACTTTCACTCTGTTGAACGCCATCTCTCCTCCTACAAACCTGATCTTCTCTTCCTCACCGAAACTCAGGTGTCTGTAGCAACATCCAGCAGCCCCTTCTCTGTATCCTCCTACTTTCTCTATCCCAGTTTCAAAGCCAAAGGTGGATGTTGTGCATGTGCACAACAAACTCACTTGCTCTCGTGTTCCCGATTTCGACTCCTCTGAATTCTCAACTTTATGGCTCAAACTTTCCTGTCATTCTCTTACTAAATATTTCTGTGCTGTCTATCTTTCCCCTAACTCTACCAACTTTTCCAAATTCTTTGACTATCTAAACTCTACAGTGGAACACATTCTATCTATTTCTCCTTTCTCAGATATCTCCATCTTAGGAGATTTCAACGTTCACCACCGCCAATGGCTCTCCTCTCACTACTGACCCACCTGGTGAACAAGCCTTCGTCTTTTCTATCATAAATGACCTAGAGCAGTTAGTTCAGCAACCCACCCGTATCCCGGATCGCATCGGAGATCGGCCTAACATTCTTGACTTGTTTCTAACTTCCAACCCTTCTTCTTTTACTGTCGATCTTTTCTCTCCTTTGGGCTCGTCCGACCATAAACTTATCTCTGTCAACTGTCCTATTTCTCCAGTACAGCCACCCGATCCTCCTAGCCGGCGGCGCTTGTGGCACTTTGGCGCTGCCGACTGGGAGGCTCTCCGGCAGTACTTATTTGATTTCCCATGGAATGATTACTGCTTCCGTGGCCAGGGATCCTCGGAGAGTGCTGAACGCATTACCGAGGTAATACTATCAGGCATGGAAGCATACATTCCATTCTCTTTCTCTCAGACTAATGCTAAAAAATCTTGGTTTACTCACGCCTGTTCTACTGCTGTCCGCAATAAGGAGGAAGCATTCAAACGGTACCGACGCCTTAAAACTCAAGACTCTCATTCTTCCTATGTTTCTGCCTGGAAGCAAGCCAAATCTGTTCTTCGAATTGCCAAACACTCTTTCATCAATAATAAATGCACTGAACTATCCAACTCTAGCTCTTCCCAAGCTTTCTGGCATTTAGCCAAAAACCTCTCCAACAATTTCTCTTCCCCGTCTTTCCCTCCCCTTTCCCACTCTGATGGTACAACCATCACTTCTTCCTCTGACAAAGCTAAACTCTTCGCTCAAACTTTTGCTAGAAACTCCACCTTGGATGATTCCGGTGCTATTCCTCCCTCTCCACCCTCCTCTCTCTTACTTATGCCTAATATCCTAATCTCTTCTAAAGATGTACTTTTTACCCTCTCTGGGCTTAATACTAATAAGGCGTACGGTCCGGACGGTGTTCCTCCTGTTGTTCTCAAAAACTGTGCTTCCGTGCTGACTCCCTGCCTAGGCAAACTCTTTCGTCTCTGTCTATCCTCTGACGTCTTCCCTTCATGCTGGAAGTTTGCTCATATTCAACCTGTCCCAAAAAAGGGTGACCGCTCTCAACCCTCCAACTATCATCCAATTGCTCTCATCTCTTGTCTTTCTAAAGTTTTTGAAACTATTCTTGCTTCCAAATTTCTTAAGCATTTCTCTTCTCATAATCTGCTATCAGATCGCCAGTATGGCTTCCTTAATGGTCGCTCTACTGGTGATTTTCTTTCATATCTTACTAACTCTTGGTCATCCTCCTTTCGGGACTTCGGTGAGACTTTTTCTATTGCACTAGACATATCGAAAGCCTTCAATAGAGTCTGGCACAAATCTTCAATTTCTAAGCTACCCTTCTTCGGTTTCTATCCCTCCATCTGTGCCTTTGTCTGTAATTTCCTTTCCGGCCGTTCCATAGCCGCGGTTGTGGACGGCCATCGTTCACTTCCTCACCCTATAAACTCTGGTGTTCCTCAGGGCTCTGTCCTATCTCCTATTCTCTTTCTAATTTTTATAAATGATCTCCTCAACTGTACCTCAATTCCCATCCATTCATACGCAGACGGATCAACCTTACACTACTCCATTAGTTTTTCAGAACGCCCCAGCCAGCAATCCCTCAACGACAAACGTAATGAAGCCATAGAACTCTTAAATTCTGATCTAAATACTATCTCCAATTGGGGCAGAGAAAACCTTGTTACCTTTAATGCTTCCAAAACCCAATTTCTCCATCTATCTACCCGTAAGGAACTCCCAGCGGACTATCCCTTGTTCTTCAACAATACAAAAATCAATCCTTCATCTGCTCTCAATATTCTTGGTGTCTCTTTTTCTTCTGCTCTCAGTTGGAAGGACCATATTACCAGTCTTGCTAAGGCAGCCTCCCAGAAGCTGGGTGTGCTCAACCGCCTTAGGGGGTTCTTTTCCCCTGCACAGCTTCTTGCTCTGTACAGAAGCATAGTGCGTCCTTGTATTGAGTATTGTTCACATGTGTGGGGAGGTTCCTCTCACACCGCTCTCCTAGACAAAGTTGAAAGGAAGGCCTTTCGTATCATTAACTCCCGTCCACTCATCAACTCTCTCTCTCCGCCGCAATGTTGCATCTCTCTCGCTATTCTATCGCTACTATAATAATCAGTGCTCCTCAGAGCTTTCCCAGTGTATACCACCTCCTTTACGTATGGCACGTGGTACCCGTCTTGCAACTCAATCCCACCCCTACTCTGTGCAACTCTCCAACCCAAGAGTGAAACATTACTCTCAAACTTTCTTCTACTCAACAGCTGAGCTCTGGAACTCTTTCCCAGAATCAGTCTTTCCCTCTTCCTATGACTAAAATTGCTTCAAACTCTGTGTGCCCAGACATTTTGGCTCGAACGTCCCTTTGATTTTGGCCCTGTCACTCTTTCAACTATGGGGGAGGCACTCGCTATAGGCAGTTCTGCTTTTTGCCTCCCTCAATCACATAGAAAAAAAAAATAATAATAATAATATAGGTTTTCACATCCATCAACGACTGGGCCGTCTCTGCCACTTACAACGGGTACACCCCAGAGCAGCCACCAGAGTTAAGACACTCAAAGAGAACGCCTTTGCGACACGAGGACCTCTTCTCTTTAACGCCATACCCATGTATCTGCGTGACTCAACTGAACCAAGTCTCGAGAAATTTAAAAATCAACTGGACAAATTTCTCTGGACACTACCTGATCAACCCAAACTGCCCCACTTCCACCTCCGCGCCGCTAGCAACAACATCATGGACCAGCTAGCGCAGAGACGGGCAGATGGAATGTACTAGTGGTGGCGCATCAGCGTGACCACGGGCAGACAACACTGCCTGCAACTACTACCTACAGGACCTACAGGTGTGTGTGTGTGTGTGTCCTCTGTCTGGGGATGAGTGAGAGCGAGCGTGTGAGTGTGTGTGTGTGTGTGTGTCCTCTGTCTGGGGATGAGTGAGAGCGAGCGTGTGTGTGTGTGTGTGTGTGTGTGTGTGTGTGTGTGTGTGTGTGTGTGTGTCCTCTGTCTGGGGATGAATGAGAGTGTGTGTGTGTGTGTCCTCTGTCTGGGGATGAGTGAGAGCGAGCGTGTGAGTGTGTGTGTGTGTGTGTGTGTGTGGGTCTTATGTCTGGGGATGAGTGAGAGCGAGTGTGTGTGTGTCCTCTGTCTGGGGATGAGTGAGAGCGAGCGTGTGAGTGAGTGAGTGTGTGATTGAGTGAGTGTGTGTGTTTGTGTGTGTGAGTGAGTGAGTTTATGTGAGTGAGTGAGTGCGTGTGTGTGTGTGGATATATGTGTGTGGATATGTGTGTGTGTGTGTGCGTCTTCGCCTTTGTCTGGGAATAAACAAGCAGGCCAGGTATTGGTTTCCAATCACCTCTCTCTCTCTTTCTCTCTCTTTCCTTACAAACACACCAATAATGAAATATCAGCCAATATTTCAATAACTCTATAAAGATAATAGTAAAGGAATTATTTCTCAAACTAACCTACTGAAGAGTCTGCGTAGTTGTTGTTGTTGTTTTTCCCCAAGCTGCCTGGCCGAACAGCCCCAAGGCCCCGAGTAAGGCCAAGGCCATAACCGAGCGCCCCCACGGAACCCTCCCTGCCGACCACAATAAAGCCTGGGTGACCGAAGCCACTTCATGGCGGGGAGCTGAGGAGGGTGCGGAAACGCCCGGGAAACCAAAGCCCCACCCAGGGCCCTGTGCCCCTCAGCAATTATGAAGAGAAAGTTGAGGGGCAAAGGAAAGATGTGACGCTTTGGCTTCCAATCTTGGTAGATTAGGAGGTCAATCCACGCAAGAGACGCCGTCACTTGAGATCTAGAAAATATATAAGTAAAAGGAACAGTCAGAGTAAGCTATGGGTATGGCAGAGATCGCTCAGTTCTCACTCTGATAGACCAGCCCATCACCGCGTAGTTGGCTTGCATTGAATATACAAACAAAAGTCAATAATGATATACCGTACTGAAGGGGAGAATGATGGTTTTTCTGGTTCCCCTTCTCCCTCATGTTTACCCCGATTTGTTTGTGATTTAAAGACGTTCTGCCCATTAGTTTGGCGATTTTAAGACCTTTACACTCCATTTCTTCGTCAATGCCATTTCCACTTTCATGCCATTTAGGTGTCGATTTTTTCCTGGCGAGCGATAACGAGCCTGTAATTTTAGGAGGAATCAGTGTTTGGCCGTGAATAGCATCCCAAAATTGATGACGTACACAATTATATTAATTACATCTACTATTTAATTACCGGTACCTATTATGGGGGGTCATTTTTTTTTTTTTTCTCTTTCTCTCCTTTTCTCTCTTTCTCTGGCTTGTATCCATTCGTCCCCATTCAGCCCACGTGTACCCACATCCAGGTGCCAATATTTTCCTGGCGAGCAATAGCGAGCCAGCATATATATATATATATATATATATACTGTATATATATATTTTGTTTTGACAGCAAACTAAATTTGTCAATTTTTCGAAAGAAAAATTTCTCCGGCGAAGCCGGATTTCTCCTTACAATGCTGGCTCGTTATCGCTCGCCAGGAAGAAATCGACACCTGGATGAGGATAAACGTCTTAAAACAGTTGGCTGAAAGGGGCCAAATGGATACCAACCAGAGAAAGAGAGAAAAGGAGAGAAAGCGAAACAAAGCTTAACATCCACAGCTAAATATATTACACACATAATTTACTAGTATCGATAAAGGGATGACACGTACAACTTGATTACAACTAAATTTAACCCTTTGAGTACCAGCGACGCGTATTGTATTTGATTCTAGCTATATTTAGAAGATAGTATGCAGCTTGGGAAGGATCTGTGGTAGTTAAAAGGGTTGGTTGAGATAGTTTGAAGCCTTATTAATATTGGAGGTCCTTCGCAAGCTGAATAAAATTGTCTAATGGTGTCCAGAATATGCTGAAAAGGACGTCACCGGTACTGTACGGGCTAACGATGAATTGCATACATAATAATAATGATATCATACCCATCTATAACTATAACACACTATAATGAACTCAACAACCAAGCTGAGTCCTCCGGTCTTACGTTAAGGGGAGGAAGACCGTTTTTCGGGACCCCCTTCTCCCTAATGTTTAGCCCCACTAGTTTTGAGATTATAAGACGTTCGGCCCATTAGTTTGGCGATTTTAACACATTTCGCCCCATTTCGTTGTCAATTTTAAGACCTTTCGTGCCATTTAGGTATCGATTATTTCCTGGCGAGCGATAGCGAGTCTGCAATTTTAAGATGAATCGGCCTTCGGCCGGTACATTTTTCTACCGAAAAATGTACATATTTATCTTGAAGATAGATGATGGAGGTCTAGGGAGGAAACTAAAAAAAATATATGAATAAATGAATTAATAGACCTAACAAACGGTCAGCCTCCCCTTAATTCAGTAGCAATGCATGTCCATTTGCCTTAACCCCTTCAGTACCAGCAACGTCCTTTTAACTTTATTCTGGCTACAACTAGGCGATCGTATTCAGTTTAATAAGGGCCTCCAGCAATAAAAGGCTTCGAACTATCTCACTTAACCCTTTTTACTACCACAGATCCTTCTTAAGCTGCAGAAAATCGTCTAAATACAGCTAGAATAGAATTAAAAAGACTTAGCGGTACAGAAGGGGTTAAGGGGGTAGTGCTTGGTTTTTGGTCTGTATTTATTAATATATTTATTATTGAGTTTCCTCGCTAGACCTCCATTAAAGAGCTTAAAATGGCATCCCCTAAACCCCCTTTCAAGATAAATGTGTACATTTCTCAGTTTTTTGTTTTTTATTTTTTTCTATGTGATTGAGGGAGGCAAAAGGCAGAACTGCCTATAACAAGTGCCTCCCCCATAGTTGAAAGAGTGACAGGGCCAAAATCATCAGTAGAAGCATTTCCCGGCCGAAGGCCGGTTCCTTCTAAAATTACAAGTTTGCTATCGCTCCAGGGATGTTAACTTTTGACATTCAGGCTATCGTACCAGACTACTAAAATTATCGTATTTCCCAGTAAATTATCGTATTATCTAAGATCGGGTAAAAATAAAAATAGAATGATGCCCACTGCTTCGCATTTATTAGTTTCCAATAGTATAACACAAATATATGAATGCATTAAAACATTAAACATAATATTTATCAATTATAACAACAGTTATTCTCTCACTAATTATACCGGTATACGTTGGTAAATTAAAGATATATAGGCTATAGGCCTCTTATCTACTGTACTTATACGGGTGTATAATTATCATGGGCAAACCTTTCTTCCTCTATAATCTAGACTAGACATCCAAAAATACACTATTTAAATGAAGATTCTATGACTATAGGCTATAGCCTAATGTCCTAAGTGAAATATCATCCCTAGGCTAGGCCTACATTCATTTCACTCCCATAACTGAATACAGTAGATATATACAGTAATTGCCAATTATGATAAATTATTATAGCCTACTGATCTCCCTTTTCACTCGCCGGAACTCCTGGATGTGTGGGGCCTGTGGGATAGTAGGCCTATGCAAGGTGTGTCGAGACTGGGCCTGCTTGCTGCACTCAAATATGAAGTTTCTTTTTAAATCCTACTGAAGGAGGCGGTGCATGCGTATTGATAGCCAGGCCACCACTTGAAGGCAAAGTTTGGTGGGCTACGGCCTCACTCATGGCCCGGCAGTACATAACCGTCACCGTCTCTCTCCAACAAAGAAGCGTTCTGGTTGAGCCCAGAATCTTTTACTCTTTAACTATATTTCTAACTTCTATCTATTCTTCACCTATTATTACACACCCCAATACCCTCCAAGTTAACCCTCCAAATAGTCTTCCATTCCAAAGTCCCAAATTCCTCCAATCCATTATCAGTCTGTTTCTATCTTTACTCTAGCCATCAGTCAGTCTCTCTCTCTCTCTCTCCTATTATACAAATTTAAGGGGGAAAAATCACTGGAGACAAAATGATCGTATTTTAGTGTACGATACATAACTTTGTATCGTACATCGTACACAGACCGAAAATATCGTACATAATTATACGATAATTATCGTACGGTTAACATCACTGTTATAATCGCTCACCAGGAATAAATCGACACCTAAATGGCACGAAAGGTCTTAACATTGACGAAGAAATGGGCGAAAGGTCTTAAAATCGACAAAGTAACGGCACGAAAATCTTAAAACCTCAAAACTAATATGCTAAACACGAGGGAGAAGGGGGTCCATAAAAAGCGAGTAGTTCCCCCTTAACCCGGGAGCTGCGGGGAGACTCTTAAGAGTTCCCCCGGCGCACTGCGGGGAGACTCTTAAGAGCAGAGACTTTGAACACGTACCAAAACCGCGAGTTTATAGCCAGGCGGCTGAAAATTGGTGTGGGTATAGTACTACATGTCAACTCTCGATACCACCCCGCCAAACGCTCGCCCCGCACTCGTGCAAGCACCACCGCGCCAGTAACCACGCACTAGTCATGGAGCCTACACGTCCCTCACGCTCGCTCCCTGATGACACAACCAGCCCTCCTTCTGGTGGTGTTAGCCGCCGTGGAAGGCAGAGGGTGGCTGCCAAAGACCCTAGCTACCAGTACGACACGCCCTACAGCTCAGAGGACGAATCACCAGCACCCAAAGCACGAAAAACACGTGCAAGCAGGGCAATGGCACAGAGGTCATTGGTCTTTCGGGACACTGCCACCACGACCCAGGCCACTGCAACAACCACTACCACCACCACTGCCACCACTGCCACCCCTGCCACCCCTGCCACCGGTACCAGCGACGCAGGAGGCCGCCCTAGGGCTGCATTACCTGCGGGGGCAGGAAAAATGAAAGGCACGGGCGTAGGGAAAAGAACCCGTACGCCAGCCACAGTGCCCCTACCACCACCAACACCACCAGCCGCCCCTGGCCCAGCTGCCCCTGCCGCCCCTGCCGCCCCTGCTGCCCCTGCCGCGCCTGCCGCCCCTGCCCAAGGAACAGGGAAGGGGAAGGGGAGGGGGAAGGGCAACGGGAGAGGGAGAGCGACTGGAAAGCGACTGCCCCTGCTGCCCTGCCGCCCTGCTGCCCCTGCCGCCCCTGCCCAAGGAACAGGGAAGGGGAAGGGGAAAGCGACTGGGAAAGCGACTGCTGGCCCTGGTGTCCCTGCCGGCCCTGCTGCCCCTGCCGCCCCTGCCGCCCCTTCCGCCCCTGCCCAAGGAACAGGGAAGGGGAAGGGGAAAGCGACTGGGAAAGCGACTGCTGGCCCTGGTGTCCCTGCCGGCCCTGCTGCCCCTGTTGCCCCTGCCGCCCATGCCGCCCCTGCCCAAGGAACAGAGAGAAGGGCGACAGGCACCACCATCATCTTGCCATCAAGGCCACACACCACTGCTGCCCCTGCCGCCGCCGCTGCCGCCGCCCTTGCCGCCGCCCCTGCCACCACCTCTGCTGTCCCTGTCCATAAGACTCCCGCACGTGCCAAAGTGACCCGGAAAACTCTGACACCATCTAAGTATGCCGCCCTGCTGTTTGATGGTGATTCGCAGGACATTGGCAGCCCGGGTTTCGACGACGAAGCCCTAGCACGGGACCAAGGGTGGGGGGATTTGGGAGTGGACAGTGGGAGTGAGTCCGACGTCGGTGACGAAAATGAGGAAGGGCATCGTATGTCAAGTGAAGAGGAGGGTAATGATGATGAAGTGCTGTATCGCGACCATGGAAGCGATATTTCAGACGATGAAGCAGACGCAGACGACATTCCGATCCCTGAGCTGCCTTCGTTCGATTGGTCTGATGGGGTCAATTTTGTACCTGACGTGCCCCAGTTCAATCCTGGGACGTCAGGAACAACTGACGACTGGCCCTGTGATGATCAAGCGAACGAAAGCGACTTCTTCCTCGCTTTTTTCGACATGGAGGTAATGACGTACATCGTTGCCCAAACAAACGCCTACTACAGGTGGGTGTTTGGCAGATTGGACGTCCTTTCTCCAAAAGCGAGAATACGAGGCTGGGTGGATACGACTGTGGAAGAATTTCTGACGTTCTTTGCCTTGTTGTTCCTCATGCCTCTGATCAAGAAGCATGTGTTGCAACACTATTGGAAGCACGACCCTCTCATCGCCACCCCAACTTTCAATAAGTTCATGACTCGTGACAGATTTTTGTTGCTGCTAAGATTTATGCACTTTGCAGACAACGAAAATCCTAACAGGATTGACAGGATATGGAAAGTTCGGGATGTGTTCACCATGTTGTTGGAGAGGTATAGGAAATACTTTTACCCCTTCCTCAATTTGGTGATTGATGAGTCGCTCGTGCTCTTCAAAGGACGTCTTGTTTTCAAGCAGTATATCCCCTTGAAGAGGCATAGGTTCGGAATCAAGCTCTTCGTGTTGTGCGACTGTGAAACTGGAATAGTGCTTGACATGATCGTGTATACAGGAACTGACATTGACGTACCGAAAGCCGCTGCCAATGACCCCATGGGCATGTCAGGTGCCATCGTCAGGAAAATGTTGGCACCTTACCTGGGCAAAGGCCACATCATCTACACTGACAACTGGTATACTTCTCCTGCTCTCTGCCAGTTTCTTTATGACAACCAAACGGGGTCATGTGGGACTGTCAGAAAGACAAGAAAGTTTATGCCAAAGTTCACAGGTGATGTCATTCCTCTCACAGATGCCTCCTCCAGTGACACACCTTCAGAAGACGACCTGGCCCAGGAACACCGCGAGAGGCATGTGCGAAGAAGGCGACGAAAGGGGCAGAAATACAAGCAGCTCGAGAAGTGTGGGAAAGTGATAGCCCTGAAGTGGAAGGATAAGCGAGACGTCCACCTGCTTTCCACCGTCCACACAGGTGCCCAGGTGGATTCTGGCAAAATCCACTACAGAACCAGGAAGACAATCTACAAGCCCGACATGGTAGTGGACTACACAAAAAACATGCGCCTGGTGGACAAGTCTGACTGTCAGCTGTCAGGCGTTGAGTGTCTGAGGAAGACTGTGAAGTGGTATCACAAGCTCTTCCTCCACCTAGTTGACATAACGATGCTGAACGCCTACAACTTGTGGTTGGTGAAAAAGGATATGGCCCCAAACCGGAAGCTGAAATTCCGGGAGTTCGTGTACAACGTCTCCTACCAACTCCTGGAGAAGTATGGCACCACCACTCACAGACGTACGGCATGGCGTGGGGATCACGTTCCTGACCGCATCCAGCTGGGTGTCGAAAGACACTACCCAACCAACACCGAGCTGATTGGCACTCGTCACAGGCAGGTGCAGTGCACCGTCTGCAGCTCCAGTGTGAGGAAACCCCATGTCACCAAAAGAGTCACCTCAATGTGCGCCGAGTGCAAAGTTCCACTCTGCCTGGGTGACTGCTTCAGGGACTACCACACCTTCAAGAACTACTGAGTGTCGGCCCCTGCCCTGCCCTGCCCTGGACTCGCCCCGTGCCCTGCCCTGGACTCGCCTCCTGCCCTGCCCTGCCCTGGACTCGCGCCCTACCTTACCTGACCTGACCTAATTGATCACGCTACCTCATAATGTAACATATATATTATATAATGTATAAGTTCCAAAGATGTCCCTGTGATATAGCTTGTACATTATATAATTGTATGTTTCATTATTTAGTTTATAAGTTTCAAAGATTTACATGTAATATGCCTTATTTTTTTAGTATATCAATATATATGTTTGTTATTAGCCAAAGTAATGTGTATATAATTATTTTCTTACCTCAAATGAATTGTACAAAAATAAATATGTTTCAATAAATCCTGTCAAACCTACTATGATAAAAAAATAAAACAATAAAAAAAAACAAAAAAAAAAACAAGGTCATGTCATTGTATTCTTACAATATGATATATTCTATGAATATTTCATATTGTTTGAATACAATGGCATGATCTTGTAAAAAAAAAAATTTATAATTTTTTTCTAGACAATATAAAACCTTCCCCATAACCCCCTCCTGGATTCGATCCCACTACCCTACGACACTTTGAGTTTTCCAGCCCGCGACCTTACCAACCATGCCACAGGAGCTCATACCAAATATCACTCAAAACTTCGTGTCTACAATCGAAATGACAATATACAAAAAAAAATGAATTATCCCACCAATTTACATTTGTAAATTGATGGGATTATCAATTATATCATGCCAAGGTTTATAATAGTTTGTCTCTGTCAAGAATTAGTAATTATATAACTTTATTCTGTCAAAAATTGCCCAAACACTCAGCAAAATTGCCCCTCTCAGTGTGACTCCACTCATTGTCACGCGGTCACGAGGTGACCCTTGCCGCTCCTTGATGCTCCAGCTACAGCAGCTCTGTCTGGGAACAAAATTGGTATAAATACAATAATGGATAAAATACTCTTCACAAATACATTTGTATTGTATAATATTGTAAATAAAAATGAATAATAACTGTGTGGGTGTCGAAAATTGCTCAACCAGCTTTCTTATGTCTCGCCTACGCGCGTATATTGGATTATACATAGTCATGACTGTCATACAAATAATTGCAGTAGGTCTCGAATATACATTTAGATTGCATATTACTTCGAAATAAATAAGTAAACGTTTCTCTGGTGGCAATCTACCCTTTCGCAGGTGTAAGGAGACACCAGTCTATATTTAGCCCTCTATCACAAAAGGCAATCTGCCTGTGTTGACTCAGCACCGTCGCTGGTGGTCTATAAATATAGTACTTTATTTACAGTCAATGGCCTACATGTTTCTGTGGTACTTCACATGTGTCTAAAATGCAATGTCTGCTTGCATAAAAATGCAATTCTGAAGTCCATTTATACGTACGACATACGCATGTCTCAGTTTCTCTCTCTCTCTCTCTCTCTCTCCATTCCTGACTCATGTTATTGTAGACCTGTTGATGGCAACGAACACCAGCCATCTGGTAGACATAAGGGTCAAAATACCAAACATCAATACGCCTGGGGCGCCTCCACAATTATCACTAAGCTGGTTATCTATCTAGAGATCTGCATGACTTCCATCTCTCCACGACTCACTCACTCACTCACTGCACCCCTGCATGCCTCCCTCCCACCCACCCACCCCCAACCCACCCTTTCAGGCTTCCGTCTGCTAGAAACACATTCACAATTTGCGTAAATATCGCATCAATTGGGCTATATGCGGTATATTCCTTGTTATATGGGACGCCTACATATGTACACGTCTTTATTATAGCATGAGAGTGCTCTAAATACAAGATTGACGTGATATTTATGGCGTAACACACCCTCTCCCCCTTTCATTCCCACCACAACTCACTCACACCTTGGTTCACGCATAGAAACTCATTGATAATGTGCGTAAATATCGCATGAATTGGTTTATATGCGGTATATATTTTGATATATGGCACGTATACATACGTACAAGTCTGTATTATAGCATGACAGTGCTCTACGTACAAGATATACGTGATATGTATGGCGTAAACCACACTCTCAGCTCATAAATTGCCGCCAAACCTCCAACACATCTTCATTCCCGCCTAAAAATTATCTTATAATTCCCTTATATATTGCAATTTTTGGTCACTATGAGGCATATTCATTGTTATATGGGTGCCCTACACACGTATACATACTCTAAATAGCCTAAAAGGGCTCGAAAAAGGAGATATACGTGATAATACGCGGTAACCCACCCCCTCCTCCCTCTCCTTCTATCCCCTGGGCGCGTGAAAATTCGGCCGGGAAATCTCGCCGCTCGATGACAATCTAGCCGCGCGGTGCCATTCGCTCCACATTTTTCAACTACGGACCGTTCCCCTACCCCCCCCAGAATTTTTTTTGGGGGTCAAATATATATGGGCCGATGCACGCAAACATTCCCTACACGATGATGTACTTTTTATCGAAATTGGCAATAGGTCCCAAAATCATCATAGGTGCGCACAGTCTTACCCTGTAGAAAACCCCCTGTGCGCCGCGGAGAGGTTAAGTGGTCGTCAATACTTTTTAGCTCACTTTAGCAGAATATCAACACAATAAATTAACTCCAACATGCATCGCTTAATAACACAGACAACTGAATTAAGGGGGATTCGGATATTTATTAAGGGGGGATTCGGATATTTATTTGCTTATTTATTTATATTTTTATTAGTTTCTAAAGGATGGTTCACACATAGCCGAGTCGGTGCGCGAGTCCAACACGAGTGCTGAAATTTTGCTATTCGGCAATGACTCGTCGAGACTCCTCAACACTCGTGTTAGACTCGTGTATACTCTTTGTTTACTCGACACACTCGTGGGTACTCGCCACGGGGTCCAAAAATGTCATGCATGCATGACATTTTTGGGCCACGTGGCGAGTACCCACGATTGTGGCCTACATACGTGTAGACTCGTGTACATACGTGTTAACTCGTGCTGAATTCTGAATAACTCTTCATTATTCGTGTTAACTCGTGTTGACTCGTGTAAACCCGTATAACACTCTTTGGTGATTCGTCGCTTTTTGTCATCATTTCGACGTTGGTGAATCAACACGAATCAACACGTGTCTACACGCAACAACACGTATGTAACACACATGTTGATCCGTGTAACACTCGCGTTGACTCGTGTTGACTCACGTTGACTCGTGTTAGACTCGTCCATACTCTTTGTTTGCGTGCTCTGGAATGTGGCCGTTATTTTTCAAAATTTTGGACACTCGTGTTTGGTTTGTGTTACACTCGTTTTGATTCTCAGTTACTCATACAGACTCTTGCATGGACACGTGTTGACTCGTATTGACTCGAGTTAACTCGTGTTACACTCTCCTTGACTCGGGAGCAATTGCTACTCGCGGCCGACTCGGCCTCCAGCGACGGCGATAATCGACGAGTGTGACTCGTGTTGGACTCGCGCACCGACTCGGCTATGTGTGAACCAGGCTTAAGTTTCTTCTCTAGACCTCCATCAAGCTTTAAAAAAATCCCCAAAATCCCCCTTCAGGATAAATGTGTAACATTTTCGGTAGAAAAATGTGCCTGCCAAAGGCCGGTTCCTCCTATAACACATGGTCGCTATCGCTCGCCAATAAAAAAGTCGACACCTACTGTAAATGGCATGACACGTCTCAAAATTGACAAATGGGGCGTAGGGTCTTAAAATCGCAAAACTAATGGGACAAACGTCTTAAAATGTCAAAACTAATGGGGCTAAGCATGAGGTTGAAGAGGGGCCAAAAAAATAAAAGACGCCTCAATTAAGTTAAAATAACCCATTAATATTTACACGAACAACTAAATACAGTATTAATGTGAGCCACTAATTAACACACTAAATACAGTATTAATGTGAGCCACTAATTAACATACTAAATTGAACGAATAAAATGTGCAACTAAATTTAATACTTAATTAAATGTCCAAGCATTTCCAGCAGCCTGAATTCCGACCTCCGCAGCTCATAATTCCTGGAGTCTTACGTGATGTCATTAGCATTATATCTTCATTTGTCTTGTGGGTAATGCTTGTATTTTTTTCTAAATATTGAATTATATATATATCTATCTATCTATCTATTGCCTGACGCCGTGATCCCCGAAGGGGTGGCCACGAACGAACCGCCCCCATGCACCTCTGTCCCCAGTCAGTCGACGCCCCTCCCCCCAACCAGCACCGCCTTCGTTCATGTACTTCCTCACTCCATCCTTCCACCTCATATTCGGTCTACCTCTCCCCCTCTGTCCCTCCACCTCGCTCTCGTACACCCTCTTAGTCATTCTCTCGCTTTCCATACGTTCCATATGGCCGAACCATCTCAAGTTGTTCCTTTTCACACTTTCCAGCACATCTACCTCCACACCACACCTCCTTCTTACTTCCTCATTAGTCTGTCTATCCCTCCATGTAACTCCGCACGCACTCCTTAAGTAATTCATTTCCACTGCTCTCACTCTTGGTCTGAGTCTTTCAACCAACGTCCATGCTTCGCTTCCGTAAGTCAGTGTCGGGATTACCACACTGTCATGCAAGGACTTCTTCACTTCCATACTGACCACCCTATTTCTTGTTACTGCTTTTAGCGTTCCTACAACCCTCTTCCCCTGTTGTACCTTCTCCCGCACCTCTTCATCCATAGTCCCATCTTTACTCAACACACTGCCCAGATACTTAAAAGAGTTGACGATCTCCATAGCCTGACCGTTCAGCTTCACCTCACACTCTGTGACTTCACCCCTTTCGAAGACCATAACCTTGCTCTTCCCCGTATTTACCTTCAAATTCCGTTTTTCGCACACTGTTCCAAACTCATTTACCAGACCCTGCAACTCCCATTCATTATCACTCATCAGAACTGTATCATCCGCAAACAGCAGTATAGGTAGCTTCCACTCAATTCCCTCCCTTTTCAGCGATACACCAACATCCACTGCTCTTGATAGTATTTCTTTCATAACTCCATCCATATATACAGTAAACAACCACGGGGACATCACACACCCCTGTTTCAAACCAACATTCAGGTCAAAGAACTCGCTCTGCTCACTCTCCACACGTACTGCCGCCTTTGCACCCTCATACATGCTCTTCACTGCTTTCAGCAACTTGCCCTCTACTCCGTATATTCTAAGTACTTTCCACAAACCTTCTCTATCCACTCTGTCATAGGCCTTCTCCAAGTCCACAAAGGCAACATATACCTTTTGTTTCTTCTCCAGATACTTCTCCACAACACAATTCAGGGTAAAAATCTGATCTACACATCCTCTTCCCTTCCTAAAACCTCCCTGCTCGTCGCCTATCCATTTCTCCGTTCTCACTCTCACTCTCTCAAACACTACCCTACTGTATACCTTCCCTACTACGCTTAGAAGACATATTCCTCGGTGGTTACCACACACTCCTCTTTCCCCTTTGCCCTTATATAGGGGGACTATTATGCCAGTCTTCCAGTCATCGGGTGCACTCCCCTTCTCCCATGCTAGTTTGCACATTTTCCATACCCATTCTATCACTATCTCACCACCATACCTCAACATTTCCCCACACACTCCATCTGTTCCTGGTGCTTTCCCCAACTTCACTCTTTTCATGGCTTCCCACACTTCTGACCTCCTGATCCCCACCTCCTCCTCCACTACTTCTCTTCTTCTCCCTCCCATACCATATCCAGCTATGTTTGCTGGCTCTTCATTCCTTTCATTTAGCAACTCACTGAAGTACTCCCTCCATCTTTCGACTCTCTCTTGCTTCTCGGCTATCATTCTCCCATTCTTATCTTTCACACCCTTACTGTTTCCCTTGCTACCTTCCCTAACTTTCTTGACTTCTTTCCAGAACAGTTTCTTACTCTCCCTCCATTTTACACTCAGATTCCTTCCAAATTCCTCATCTACTCTTCTCTTACTTTCCTTCACTACTCTCTTCACCACCTTCTTACCCTCCACGTACCTCGCTCGTTTCTGTCTCTCGGAATCTTCATTCCCTCTACTACCCAACCACTCTCTATATGCTTTCTTCTTTTCTTCCACAGCTATTCTTACCTCTTCTGTCCACCATGCTGTACCTTTCACTCCCCTCCCTCTTCTCCTCACTCCACACACCTCCTCACATGCTGCACAGATCTCATCCTTAAACACCTTGCTCATCTCCTCCACTTCCTCCATAACTTCCAGGTCGAACCCACCTAGTCGTCTTTCCACTGCTCTCCTGTACTCCTCCCTGACTTCCTCCTCCTGCAACCTCTCCACCCTCCTCACCATTCCACCCTCCTCTCGCCTCCCTCCCGCTCTCCTCACCCACTTCTTTTGTATCCTAACCTTAGCTACCACTACATAATGATCAGACAGACCCCCTCCAATACCCCTATACACCCTAGCATCCATCACAGATTTCTTCATTCGTTCATCCACAATACATAATCAATCAATGACTTTCGTTCCACCACTGTCTTATCCTTCATCGTCAACATCCGTTTCCACGTGTACCTGTGGATCATTCTGTGTCGGAAGAAGGTGTTGGCTATCCACAGCCTCCTCCCCACACATACGTCCACAAGTGCACTACCATTCCCATTCACCTCTGATGGTACCCCCCACCCTCCCACCACTCCCTCAACTTTCCTATCACCCACCTTACCATTCATATCCCCAATCAGAAATATTCTTTCGTTCATGTCAAACTTCTCCAGGCACGCCTCCACATTCATCCAGAACTCCTCTTTCTTTCTTTCAAGTATATCCTCTGTCGGGGCATACACGCATACAATCACCCACGTTTGTATTCCTACTTTCATTCTCACCCACACAATCCTTGAACCCACAGACCCATACTCTCTTACACATTCCTTCCATTTGCTACTTACAAACAAACATGCACCTTCTCTCGCTGTTCCTTCACTCACTCCAGCACACACACCCATTCCACACTCCCACTCTCGCACATCTGAACCTTTCCATTTGGTCTCTGTCATTCCACATACATCCAGCCTGGCATTCACTAACACTTCCAGAACCTCTCTCTCTTTTGTGCCATCATTCATGCCACTAACATTCCACGTAGCCATTCTCAGAATGTCCGAAGGCATGTCCTTAGTCGGTCGTGGTTCGTCAACGTTGGTTCCGTCCGCATCCGAGGCTGTTCGTTCGTTTTTCTTTGCTTAGATATTTTTTCCGGGTGGGGGTCGCAAGCCCACCGACCCAACCTCTTTAGTCGCCTCTTACGACACGCAGAAGGCACGTGGGGCATATTCTATTCCCTAACCCCCAGGGGGGGTTAGGGAATATATATAACAGTATATATAACAGTATAACAGTATATAACAGTATATATAACAGAATATATATAACAGTATATATATATACTGTATATATATATATATATATATATATATATATTTTAGTTTCCTCCCTAGGCCTCCATCAAGCTGAAAAAAAAAACACCCCCAAGACCCCCCTTCAAGATAAATGTGTACATTTTTCGGTAGAAAAATGTCTCGGCCCATCTAAAATTACAGGCTCGCTATCGCACGCCAGGAAAACATCGACACCTAAATGGCACGAAAGGTCTTAATATTGACAAAGAAATGGGGCGAAAGGTCTCAAAATCGCCAAAGTAATAGAACGAACGTCTTAACATGTCAATGAATTCCGACCTCTGCAGCTTGTAAGTCCCGGAGTCTTACGTGACTGACGCCATTAGCATTGTGTCTTTATTTGTCTTCAATTGTCATGGGCGTATTTATTTGATTATTCATTTGTCTTTTTATTATATCTATAGTCTCCTCCCTAGACCTCCACCAATCTTAAAAATACACTCCCCAAGACCCCCCTTGAAGATATATTTGTACATTTTTCGATAGAAAAATGTCTCAGCCGAAGGCCGGTTTCTCTTAATTTACCGGCTCGCTATCGCTCGCCTGGAAAATATCGACACCTAAATGGCACGAAAGGTCTTAATGTTGACAAAAAAATGGGGCGACAGGTTTCAAAATCGCCACACTAATACAACAAACGTTATAAAACCTCAATTAAATAAAGAGAACTTACAGCAGCCTGAAATCCAACCTCCGCAGCTCGTAAGTCCTGGAATCTTACGTAAAGTCATTAGTATTATATCTTAATTTGTCTTAAGGGAGGATGGGCGTAATTTATTTGATTATTAATTTTTTGTTAATTATGTTTTTAGTTTCCTGCCTAGACATCCATCAAGCTTACAAAAAAACATCCCCAACACCCCCTTCAAGATAAATGTATACATATTTGGGTAGACATTTTTTTGGCCGGTTCCTCCTAAAATTACAGGCTCGCTATCGCTCGCCAGGAAAACATCGACACCTAAATGGCTCCAAAGGTCTTAATATTGACAAAGAAATGGGGCAAAAGGTCTCAAATCGCCAAACTAATGGAACGAACGTCTTAAAATTTCAATGAATTCCGACCAGCCCCGCCCGTAAGTCCTGGAGTCTTACGGACAGTCACTAGCATTGTATCTTCATTTGTCTTAAGTGGTCGTGAATCACTCTCTCTCTCTTGCTCACTTTAGTAAATCATGGTCTCACCAAATTACCCCAGGCTCGAGAATTATAGGGCATCATATAAAATTAAGGGGAGATGGACATGGATAGAGAAGGTTTGTGGAAAGTACTTAGAATATACGGAGTAGATGGCAAGTTGCTGAAAGCAGTGAAGAGCATGTATGAGGGGGCAAAGGCGGCAGTACGTGTGGAGAGTGAGCATAGCGAGTTCTTTGACCTGAATGTTGGTTTGAAACAGGAGTGTGTGATGTCCCCGTGGTTGTTTACTGTATATATGGATGGAGTCATGCAAGAAATACTATCAAGAGTAGTGGATGTTGGTGTATCGCTGAAAAGGGAGGGAAATGAGTGGAAGCTGCCTATACTGCTGTTTGCAGATGATACAGTTCTAATGAGTGATAATGAATGGGAGTTGCAAGGTCTGGTAAATGAGTTTGGAACAGTGTGCGAAAAACGGAATTTTAAGGTAAATGCGGGGAAGAGCAAGGTTATGGTCTTTGAAAGGGGTGAAATCACAGAGTGTGAGGTGAAGCTGAACGGTCAGGCTATGGAGATCGTCAACTCTTTTAAGTATCTGGGCAGTGTGTTGAGTAAAGATGGGACTATGGATGAAGAAGTGCGGGAGAGGGTACAACAGGGGAAAAGGGTTGTAGGAACGATGAAAGCAGTAACAAGAAATAGGGTGGTCAGTATGGAAGTGAAGAAGTCCTTGCATGACAGTGTGGTAATCCCGACACTGACTTACGGAAGTGAAGCATGGACGTTGGTTGAGAGACTCAGACCAAGGGTGAGAGCAGTGGAAATGAATTACTTAAGAAGTGCGTGCGGAGTTACATGGAGGGATAGACAGACTAATGAAGAAGTAAGAAGGAGGTGTGGTGTGGAGGTAGATGTGCTGGAAAGTGTGAAAAGGAACAACTTGAGATGGTTCGGCCATATGGAACGTATGGAAAGCGAGAGAATGACTAAGAGGGTGTACGAGAGCGAGGTGGAGGGACAGAGAGGGGGAGGTAGACCGAAGGAGAGGTGGAAGGATGGAGTGAGGAAGTATATGAACGAAGGCGGTGCTGGTTGGGGGGAGGGGCATCGACTGACTGGGGACAGAGGTGCATGGAGGCGGTTCGTTTGTGGCCACTCCTTCGGGGATCACGGCGTCGGGCAATAGATAGATAGATAGATGGAAAAAAAAAATCTGGTCCCCTTCTACCTCATGTTTAGCCCCATTAGTTTTCATATTTTAAGACGTTTGACATTTAGTTTGGTGATTTTAAAACCTTTCGTCCTTTTTCTTTGTCAAAATCTACTTGTCATGTCATTTAGGTGTCGATTTTTTCCTGGCGAGTGATAGCGAGCCTGTAATTTAAAAGGAACCGGCCAACTATCGAAAAATGTACACATTTATCTTGAAAGAGGGTGTTTTTATAAGCTTGATAGAGGTCTACGAAGGAAACTAATGAAAAAACTAATAGTAAAAATATACATAAATGAGCAAATGTATGCACCCATCTCCCCTTAAACCGATCTGTCTGGTGGTAGTAATCGTTGTACGAAGCTAGAATAATTATAATTTGATTTCTAAATTATAAGAGAGTAGTGAGAGCTAAATAGTTTTGTATGTGTATGTACTTACTCTAGTTGTATTGCGGGAGTGAGCATGCTCGTTATTTCCCGCCTCCTATATGTGTAGGTGTTATATGTATCGTTGGAATGGCTGTGGATGTGTGTGTAGTCTGTATTTTTAGCCAATTGGCGACATCGGAAACGAAGGCTTAGGGTGGATCTGTATGGTACCATTCTCACTATAGACGGTACCGTCTCGCCCGAAGGCTTAGGTAGCCATCAGCTTAGGTGAACCATATGATACCCATCTCGCCTTGTACCATTTTTGCCAACCCCAGATGGGACGTCACAACGTCGTCCACTTATTCCAGGTACCTATTTACAGCTAGGTGAACTGAGGCTAACACATGAAAGGAGACAAGCCCAATTTGTCTCCGCCCGGCCGGGGGATTGAACCCCCGACCCCTCGTGTGTGAGACGAGAGCGCTACCTACTAGGCTACGGGCTGTGTATGTGTGTGTGTGTGTGTGTGTGTGTGTGTGTGTGTGTTAGGTATTGGACTTTTGAAGTGAACGTGTGCTTGGCGAATTTGAGCCCATTACTTATTGAATAGTAATTGAATTTGTTATAGTATTGTCATTTGCATTATTAAAACAAATTATAATACTAAAATAGATAATACATCTACTAATACAAAACAAAAAATCAAATTCGCCAGCCACACACACATTATTTAACTTTTGCAACTTTGGAGGACACATTTGTTTTTTTGTTTTTACATGAAGGAGACAAAAGGCAAAGCTGACTGGAACAAAAGTCACCCCCAAGGTTGAAAGAGTGACAGATCCAAAATCAAGATACGATAGAGGTAATTTAGGTGTGTTAGAAAGAAGTGTGGTGTACTTGTTAAGTGTAGTGAAATGAATAGGAGGAGGAGGTGTTTGTGAGAGTTAGCTGGATTACTCTCTGTGTAGTTGAGGCACAAATAGAAACAGAGGGGAAGACGAGCAAATAAAACAGGAGTTTCAGCAACTCCTTTATATGCCTATGTGGCCTCCCCTGGGTACTGTCCTTCTCGATTAGTGCTTACAATCTCCCCATACAACAAGTTACATACACACACACAAACACGCATTGCAATACACAAGGGTGCACACACACACACACACACACAAACTCTCTCTCTCTCACCAGATATCCCACTCCGAATTGAACCTTGATCGTTCCCTAATTTCCTTTGTCTAAAGTGCCAACCTCTCCCCCCCCCTCCCCCTGTCTCTCCCACACACACATATACACCTCTCTCTCACACTCTCTCTCACTCTCACACACACACGCTCTCTCTCTCAAGGTTCTGGTCATTTGTTCTGTGTATCATTGTGTCGTGTTGCGTTTTCTTCCACTCTTGATCCCCGGTGGACATGGGTAAGATCTTCCTGGCCAGACTATCTTATAAGTCTGATTGGTGAGCCTGTTATTGGAGGGGATCTGGTCCGTTTGTTACTTTTTGACATATCTGTCTTGTCCTACCTCCTTATACTGTTTACTATTTGTTTCATGCGGTCGTTCTTGCTCAGTTGCGAATAATCTATCTATTGCCTGACGCCATGATCCCCGAAGGGGTGGCCACGAACGAACCGCCCCCAAGCACCTCTGTCCCCAGTCAGTTGACGCCCCTCCTCCCAACCAGTACTGCTTTCATTCATATACTTCCTCACTCCATCCTTCCACCTTGCTCTCGTACACCCTCTTAGTCATTCTCTCGCTTCCCATACGTTCCATATGGCCGAACCATCTCAAGTTGTTCCTTTTCACACTTTCCAGCACATCTACCTCCACACCACACCTCCTTCTTACTTCCTCATTCGTCTGTCTATCCCTCCATGTAACTCCGCACGCACTTCTCAAGTAACTCATTTCCACCGCTCTCACTCTCGGTCTGAGTCTCTCCACGAACGTCCATGCTTCGCTTCCGTAAGTTAGTGTCGGGATTACCACTCTGTCAAGCAAGGACTTCTTCACTTACATACTGACCACTCTATTTCTTGTTACTGCTTTCAACGTTCCTACAACCCTCTTCCCCTGTTGCACCTACTCCCTCACTTCTTCATCCACAGTCCCATCTTTACTCAGCACAATGCCCAGATACTTAACACACAAAGAGCGGGTGGTAGGGTATTTTACACTGTGCCGCCCAGTGTTTTTTTTTTACCCTAAATAGGGTTGTTTCCGTGCTCATTTTCATGCATAAACAAGATCCAGAGCGTAAAACAAGTATCTATCTCTGAAAGGGCATAAACAGAGCTTTCCAATGACACCCGAACCATCCTTGTACGACCACTGGTTCTCTTGCAACGATCGTGCAACACGAGTGCAAAAACCCTAATGAGGGTGGAATACAGCTTAGTACACCCACGGTGGTGGTGGGAAGCGGTCATGAGGTTACTACGCTCGTACCACTGCTCAGCTCTCTCTCGGAGCAACATTACGTGCTGAAAATGGCACTTGACATATGTGGTGCACCGCCACATAGTCCATATTTATTTAACTCGACATATGTCGTGCGCCGTTGGTTAAGGGTTAAAAGAGCTGACGATCTCCATAGCCTGACCATTCAACTTCACCTCACACTCTGTGACTTCACCCCTTTCGAAGATCACAACCTTGCTTTTCCCCTCATTTACCTTCAAATTCCGTTTTTCGCACACTGTTCCAAAATCATTTACCAGACCCTGCAACTCCCATTCATTATCGCTCATCAGAACTGTGTCATCCGCAAACAGCTGTATAGGCAGCTTCCACTCATTTCCCTCCCTTTTCAGCGATACACCAACATCCACTGCTCTTCCTTGTATTTCTTTCATGACTCCATCCATATATACAGTAAACAACCACGGGGACATCAGACACCCCTGTTTCAAAACAACATTCAGGTCAAAGAACTCGCTCTGCTCATTTTCCACACTACTGCAGCCTTTGCACCCTCATACATGCTCTTCACTGCTTTCAGCAACTTGCCTTCTACTCCGTATATTCTAAGTACTTTCCACATGCCTTCTCTATCCACTCTGTCATAGGCCTTCTCCAAGTCCATAAAGGCAACATACACCTTTTGTTGCTTCTCCAGATAATAATAATAATAACAATATTATTATGCTGGTGTCTTGCCACAAGCGGTAGTTCTCCACATCATCAATTTACTTCTCTTAAGTATCCATTGAAAGCTTATAGAGTTTATAATCTTCATGTACAGTATCATTAACCCCTTCTGCACGATGACGTCATTTGTAACATAATCCAGTTACCCTTCGACGATTTTCTTTAGCTTATAATCTACCTCTAAGACTCAAAGGGGTAAATATGATCTAAATAAACCCTCATGCTTAAGACAGGTCTTTCTTAAACTGCATAAAATCGTCTAAATTTAGCCAGAATCAGAGGTAAAAATTCGTCATCGTATTGAAGGGGTTAATATCGAGTGACTGAACGTGGTATGCGGATGCGGATGGTGCGGCTGGCGTGCGGATGTGGAACGAGTGGTGGCGGCACGCGAGGAAATTATCTGTAATGTTATGGGAAATAAAGTAACCCCAGAGGAGGGATGGGGCCGCCTTCCCTGTGCCTAGACCCTTTCCACATTACTTCCCTCACACCAAACTCTACTAAACACCTAGTATTACCTTAATTAAGGGGATCCACCTTGTTTGTTTTCACTCTCTCTCCCTCTCTCTATTGGTTGTATCCATTCGGCCCCATTCAGCCTGTTTTAAGACGTTTATCCCCTTCCAGGTGTCGATGTTTATTAAAATGTTTTTGACAACAGGCTAAATTTGTAAATTTTTCGATAGAAACATGTCTCAGGCGGAAGCCGGATTTCTCCGTACAATGCTGGCTCGCTATCGCTCGCCAGGAAGAAATTGACACCTGGTTGGGGATAAACGTCTTAATAAAGTACGCTGAATGGGGCCAAATGAATACAATCTATAGAAAGAAAACAAAGGAGAGAAAAAAAAAAGCAGGTGGCCCCCTTAACCCCTTCAGCACCATGACGCCTATTTACCTTGGATACTGGCTAAAATGTGATGGTTTTATGCAGTTTAAGAAGGACCAATGTCATTAAGTGAGTTTATTGAGATCGTATATACCCATTGGAGTCGTAGAGGTAGATTGCAAAGTAAAGATAATCGTCTAATAGTAACCAGAATATGATGAAAGTTACGTCATGGTGGTGAAGGGGACGTTATGTTATTTGTTAATATATTTATCATAAATACCGGTATTTATATTTGTTTTGGTTTGCTCCCTAGACCTCTATCAAGCCTAAAGAAACACCATCCCAAAGACCCCCCTTCGAGATAAATGTGTACATTTTTCGGTAGGAAAATATCCCAATACAGGCTTGTTATCTCTCGCCTTCCTTCTGACTGATATCTCAACATTTTGCTTTCTTATATTCATATTTGTATTTATGTTATGTAAGTATTCTTAAAATTCTTTAGTTTCTTTGTCTGTCTACCTCATCTATTACTCTTTATCTCTCTCGTTCTATCTAGTTAACTTATATCCATATTTCTCTCTGTAAAATAAGGGGAGGTATTCGTTTTTCTCGACCCCATTCTCCCTCATGTTATCACCATTAGTTTTGAGATTTTAAGACGTTCGGCCCATTACTTTGGCAATTTGTAGATCTTTACACCCATTTAGGCTGTGTCAATATTAGGATGAGTCATTTTTTGGTCCCCCTTCCTCCTCATGTTTAGCCCCATTAGTTTTTAGATTTTAAGACGTTCCGCCCATTAGTTTGGCAATTTTAAGACCTTTCGTCCCATTTCATTGTCAATATTCAGACTTTTCGTGTAATTTAGGTGGCGATTTTTTCCTGGCGAGCGATAGCGAGCCTATAATTTAGGAGGAATCGGCCTTCGGTCGAGACATTTTTCTATCGAAAAATGTACAAATTTATCTTGAAGGAGGGTCATGGGCAGGTTTTGTTTTTAATGTTGATAGAGTTCTAGGGAGGAAACTAGAAAAATAATAAATAAATGAAAAAATCGATCAACAGGTGAACCATCCCCCCCCACCCCTCCCCCTTAATCCTCCTCAATTGAAATGACTCTAAAATTAGCCTTGAAATCTAGGCGACCTAAAATGTGTCCGCTAGATGATTATATCAACTTGGCTTTAAGGGGAGATGGGTCGTTTTCTGGTCCCCCTTCTTCCTCATGTTTGGCTCCATTAATTTTCAGATTTTATGATGTTTGGCCCATTAGTTTGACGATGAGTTGATGAGGAGTTGTTCTCTCGGGGTAGTAGGGGCATGGAACTAAATAACTTTTTTTATTTATCGTGATGTTATTGATCGCACTAAAAATATGGGAAGGATATTGTCAGGATTGGATGGACATTTCACATTTGGTTATATTTACTTTGGGCTTAGATATGGCTTGCTGTGGTGTGGACAAATTAATAACTATTTTGGGCAGATGTATGGAATTTGTAGGTTGTATGGTGTTGATTTGGAAGGAAGGTATGTAGGGGAATTTGGCTTGTTACCTAGCCTGGTCAAAGTTGACTTGCTCATGATGGTAAGAGTTGATGTAGGGATATTGAGGGGGCTGGTGGGGAATTTGCATGAACAATTCCTCACTGTAGTCTAACTCTGAGTTGGGTAGGTCTTGGTCGAAGGTTGGGGCCGTGTTTTCTACCGCGTTTGTCACTGTGTGTTGTTGAGGTTGGGTCTGGGTGGTGGAGAGTTTGTTCGGCCGTGATTCACTCCTTATGCTAGCAATGCGGCATGATGTGATTGTGTTGCTAGCTGAAGACGGGAGCAGGTGCTTGGCTGGCTTTGGCTTTTGATGTCCAAGGCCCGTCATCTCAGAAATAATAAACAAATATAAAGGGATATGAATCAAACAGTGTTGTATTATAAGATGGTAATGAAGCTAGAACGATTGTGAACAGACTGATCGATACACACACACACACACACAACTCTGTGGTTCCTGTGGTTGTAGTTGAGGTCTGTCAGTTAATGCCCCCCCCGTGGTCCACGCCGCTACGGCGCCGCCATTGTACATCCCATCTGCCCTTCTCACACGCACACAGAGAGAGAGGGAGTTGATGATGATGATGAGGCTGGTGGAGGGAGAATAATCTGGCTGTGTTGGTGTGTGGTGGAGTAAAGAGCGGGGAATATAATTAATACTCAGTACTTTAGTTTCTTTTAAGTTGACGGTTACCTTTTAATTACATGCTGAGAGAGAGAGAAAGAGAGAGAGTACAAAGGGTATAAAGGAGTACAAAGGAAATCAAGCAATAACAGGTCTAGTGACCCTTCTAGGCTGCTTGTCCTCCAAAGCACTGAGGATCAAGTGTCCAAACAGTGGTTTAGAGTGGGTAAGGGACCATTGGAAAGGGATATACTGCCCTGGAACTAATGCCCATGGCAGGATTAGGAAGTTCGTAGGGGACAGATGTGTTAGTAACTGAGGGGGGGATAAAATAAAGTTGTTCATTTACAAACGCAGTCAGTCGCGGGTTTGATGCAAGATATTTGTCTATGCGAAGTTAAGAATCAACAGTGCTGCAGTCTATAACGTCTCGGAGAAGCTCATTCCACAAGTTGACAACTCGATTGAAGAAGAAATTCTTAGATTCGTGAGAGTTAACAGTTTAACCAATAATTTTGCAACCGTTTCCCCGCGTATAATTAGATTGGTCGATTATGAAGTACTTACTACAGTTCATATTGTCGATACCTTTGATGATTTTGAACACTTGAATTAAGTCACCCCTTAATCTGCGTTGGGTTAAAGGAAATAGATTTAATTCACTAAGACGCTCCTCGTATGGTTTGTTCTTTAGGCTAGGTATCATTTTGGTAACTCTACGTTGAACTCGTTCTAGCTTGTCTATATCTTTTTGGTAATAAGGGCACCAGGATTGAAAGCAGTATTCCAGAAGAGGGCGGACTAAGGAATTGTAAAGAGTTAGGATAACTTCTTTGGATTTATGCTCAAATGACCTGCCTATAAAGCCAATTATATTGTTTGCCTTCTTAACAACTTCTGAACATTGTTGACTCGGTTTTAGGTTACTCGATATTGTTACTCCTAGATCGGTTTCTCTGTCTACACTCTTAAGCTCAGAGCCATTCATCGAATAGTTTGCTTTCTCATTTTGGTATCCGATATGTAGTACTTTACATTTATCGGCATTGAAACTCATTTGCCAAATTTGCGCCCAACGTGACAACTTATCTAAATTGTGTTGCATATCGTCAACTTGTTTTTTTGAGAGTACGCTATTTGCAATTTTTGTATCGTCAGCAAACTTTGAGATTGTACAGGTGAGACCCTCATCTATGTCGTTGATGTAATCTATATTTTATTAATTTCTAGAAAGAGAATTGGACCTAGTACTGATCCCTGGGGAACCCCGCTACATACTTTGGTCCATTTAGATGCCTTACCATTTATTACTACTCATTGCTTTCTGTTGCTGAGCAAATTTTCTATCCATTTCAACACACCATCTTGTATTCCATGCGCTTTTAGTTTTAGCAGTAAACGTTTGTGGGGAACTTTGTCAAAGGCCTTGTGAAAATCAAGGTGTATAATATCTACAGCTTTACTCTCATCATAGAGGTTGAGGATATCGTGAAAGAAATCTACGAGATTTATTAAGCAGGAGCGTTTGTTACGAAAGCCGTGTTGAGTATCTTTAACCCCTTATTGGCGGCGCTCGACTTAAGACGTGCACCAATTTGCAGCAAGTTAGGAGCATTATTAAGGCTTTTAAAGGGTTAAAATCGAGTGCAAATGGCCGGGAGCATAGCGGGCCAGACAGCCGACTCCCAGGGCTTACCGCCGCCCATTAACTCATGTTCCCTGTGTTCTCGAGAGGTCGGCAGTGTAGCCAGTAGTGAGCATAGCTGGGAAAAATATACCGATATATGCTAAACTCTCATGTTCGTGGGATCACTGCAAGAGAACCACGAGTGCTACATAGCTCATTCTGGTCTCATTTTGAAGCTTTTAGTGCCTAGTTTTTTGCAAAATATTTTTTTGTTCATGCAGATGCTTGATTTATCATGCAGGAGGGCCTGAATATGCCCAAATGAGCCCAAAACACCTCGCTAGACAAGGGTAAAGTATGTTATTTGCCTCTAAGTTTACGAGTCTGTCTCTTAAGAGTGTTTCTAGCATTTTACAGACAACTGAGGTTAAGCTAATTGAACGATAGTTACTGGGTAGGGATTTGGTGCCTTTTTTGAATATCGGTGTTACATTGGCTAGCTTCCACTGATCAGGCATAGTTCCAGACTGCAAGGATTTATTGAATAGCAATGTCAGTGGTTTAGAGAGCTCATCTTTAGCTTCCTTTAGAACTCTAGGTGAGATTGTATCAGGTCCAGGCGTTTTATTTACCTTGAGTTTATCTAAACAATTCAATACTTCTCTCTCTGTAACGGTGATATTGCTTAGAACATCTGAATTATCAATCTGAATCGGCGATGGTGTAAGGATATTACTGAGGTCTTCTGTTGTAAAAACTGATGCAAAGAAGGTATTGAGGGCATCACTCATTTGTACTTCGTCTTTGGTGTATTCTCCATTTTCATCGACTATCGGTCCAACAGTTGAAGGAACTACTTTTTTCTTTCTGATATAACTAGAGAATTCTTTCGGGTTTGTTTTACTTTGATTCGCAACCTGTAACTCCAGGGTCTTTTTACTTTGCTTAATTAACGTTTTGGCTTTACGTCGTAGTTCTACAAATTTCACCCGTTCTTCGTCAGTTTGTGAGGATTTTAATCTATCATTAGCAAACTTTTTAGCAAGCAGACAGTCTGAAATATCTTTATTTCACCATTTGGGCTTATCATTATGGCCTGTACGCTGTATTTTCGATGGTATGCAGTCTTGCACTGCCTTAAGGTAAGTGGTTGTGAATCACTCCCAAGATGTATTTATGGTGTTATTGTTTGTCAGAAAGCTCCAGTCAGTCTTAGTTTTTTCAGCATGCTAGCAAGCATGCAGAGGAAACGAAGGTGTACACAGACGGTTCTAAGAGTGTAGATTTTACGGCGTATGCAGTGGTGACTGAAGGGATTACTTTTAGCCGACACCTCTCCAATTGCCTCTAGTTTTACAGCGAATTATCCGCTATCCTACGGGCACTCAAGATGGTTGGGAACCTTCAGGGGAGCTCCTTCGTGATTTGCTCGGATTCTAGAAGCTCTCTCGATGCCCTTCAAGGGGAATTCCGTGGGAGCCCAGTACTTACAGAGATAATGAAATGACTGGTCACACTTGCATCTCGACATAAACTGGTCTCTTTCTGTTGGACACCAGCACATGTGGGAATCCGTGGGAATCCATGGTAATGAGGCTGCAGATTCTGCAGCTAAGTATGCAGATGTCTTTGATGATGACCTTCTGTTGCCCTACAGTTATTATTTGCCTCTCATTAAGTCTGCTGTGTTGTTTAAATAGCAGGCTGAGTGGTCTGACAATATCCAATTGATAGGCTCAAAGAGATCAAACCATCTGTAGAACCTTGGCACGAAGCTTGTTCCAAAGTTCGTAGGGAGGAAACTGCTCTTGCTCGCCTCCGCATTGGCCACACTGGTAGGGAGGCATCTATTCACAACATCAAGATCAAATGCCCGAGCATCGCAAAGTACATAGAAAACACTTATAAGGAGCCAGCTAACCTGTATATACTTGGAAGCACAAAGAAGGAAGATATGAAAATTCTCAAATCAAATGAAGGAACAACGCAAGGAGATCCAGTGGCAATGGCAATGTACGCACTGGCACTATCTATTCTGCAGCAGAAAATAAAACATGAGGTAACCCGAGTGAAACAAGTGGCGTATGCAGTTGACCTCACAGGTGCAGGAAGAATAACGGATCTCAAAGAATGGTGGCGGAGAGTACAATCGGTTGGCAAAGTCATTGGGTACGATCCTAATGCTAGTAAATCTGTACTAATAGTGAAAGAAGAAAAGTATGAAGAAGCGGTGCAGGCTTTTGATGGGACAGGAGTGAAGATTACAAAGGAGGGTCAACGCCATTTGGGAGCAGTAATAGGCACAGAGGAATGCAAGAGAGTCTATGTGCGAAAAAAGGTAGAGGAGTGGGTAAAGGAAGCGAAAACCCTGGCAGACATTGCGAAATCTGAACCACATGCTGCATATACTGCCTTCACATATGGTGTTAAGCACAGATGGACCTTTCTTATGAGAACAGTGCCCGACATTGGACAGATGCTCCAACCGCTGGAAGAAGCAATCAGAGGAGCATTCATACCTGCTTTAACAGAGATGGAAGGCGTCACGCAAGAGCTAAGAGATCTATTAGCTCTTCCGCCAAGGCTCGGAGGTATGGGGATCATAAACCCAGCTGAGGCGGCACCACATGAGTACCGAAATTCCCTTAAGCTTACTACGTCTCCGACAGAAAAAATACGGGAGCAAAATGAAAATGATGAGGTGGACGAAGAGGAACAATGAAATGCAAGACAGGAAATTACAAAGAGCAGAGAAGAGAGACAGAAACATAGCCTAGAACAAATTAAGACCGACTGTAGGGAAGAACTGAAAATGAGAGTTGAGATGGCACAAGACACGGAGGCTTCAAATTGGCTCACTTCATTACCAATAAAGGAAAAAGGCTTCAGCTTAAATAAACAAGAATTCAATGATGCCGTAGCCTTGAGGTATGGTCGGCCAGTTTCGAACCTGCCGCTGAAATGTGCATGTGGTGAAATAAACAACTCAGACCACTGTATGACTTGTAAGAAAGGAGGATTCATCTGTATCCGGCATGATGAAGTACGAGACATCACTGCACAAATGCTGGACGAGGTGTGCCATGATGTCAGAATCGAACCGGAACTTCTGCCTTTGGACGGACAGCGCTTGGCTCATAATACTGCAAATACTTCAAATGAAGCAAGAGTGGACGTAAGTGCTTGAGGTTTTTGGACGAGGGGACAACGGGCTTTTTTCGACATCAGAATCTTCAACCCAAGAGCACAAACATATCGCGAGTGAGGACTCAAGGCGGCATACTTGAGAAACGAAAGTGAGAAAAAACACGATTATGAAGAAAGAATTTTGAACAGGGATCAAGGAAGCTTTACTCCTGGTCTTCTCATCGTTGGGAGGAATGGGACCTTCTGCAAGTGTCTTCTATGCCAGATTAGCTGAACAAATATCGGAGAAAAAGCGCCAGCATAGAAGCCAAGTCATAACTTGGATGAGATGCCGGCTCTCTTTCTCTCTTCTCAGGTCTGCACTCCTATGTCTCAGGGGTACAAGGTCCTCCCCGCTACAGAGGACAAGAGTGAGAGACTTGGACTTTGAAATGGTCGTGGCGGCGGAGGGCCGAATTGGGGAACAACTAGGTTGATTGTAGGGAGGTACTGGTACAATAAGATAAACTAGAATGTAACTAGAATAAGAATAAGATAGATTGTACACCACTTTGTAACGGTCACCTAATAAAAAAATAAAAAAAAATAAAAAAAATACTCACTCATGGTTATCTCATGGAAAGGACAAACCAGCCGGAGTGTACAGATTGTGCTGTTCTCCTCACAGTTAAGCATATCCTGATAGAATGCCCTTCTTTTCAACGTCAAAGGGATAGGTACATTGGAAATATCCGCAGATCGCTCAGCCTGAGAGCAATCTTGGCTGAGGGCTGTTCCTTTTCAGCGGACATAATTTTTGCATTCTGCAAAGATGTTGGTATATTGGAAAAGCTTTAGTAGTTTTGATTACAATCCATTGTCTCCCTTTTTATATTTATAATTTTTGTATTCTTATTCAATGTTAAGTTTTACAATATACCACTTTTAAGAATTCTTATTGACACTGGGTACGGCTGACGCCTCCCTCAGTGGGTTACCCCTTTCCTAAATTTTCTCAATTTTTATATTAACTCCTTACCTGTAAATAATATACACCCTTCTTAACTGTTTTACGGCTCTTTCAGGTGCTTGGCATAGAGCCATGGTATTTTTTCTTAAAAAAAACAAAAATCACTGTCGGTTTGCACTGATTGAGCTGGGGGTCTGTATAATAAAGCTAGTGTTATTTTAGTTCCTCGGTTATTATTTAATAGTACGTAAGATATGTCTATATTTGCAATGTGAGGTTTTGACATTAAGACAGGATTAAGACTTTCCTTTATAAAAAACAGAACTCCTCCTCCATTGCTATTGATCCGACTTTCTCAAACATTGTATAACCTGCTCAATAGTTCACTGCTCAATAGGTGGCATTCTGAGAGTGAGGGTCTGAGTCTGGAGGGTGAGACAGTGAAGCACTTGAACGAAGCAACCAGCGGCTTCAGAGATGGATCTGCTTCGAGCCATGAATGGATGCTTCACATGTCTCACTCCACAGACTGGAACGAGACCTCACAGGCTTCACCGTGTTGAGGGGTGGATTGTAAGGGCTCTCAGCCTATGCCCGAGAGGGAGCAGTTGGAATATAGAAAAAAAAAAAAAAAAAAAAAAAACAGGAAGCGTATATTCGGCTAAAAAGTCTGTCTTCAGTATTTAACCAAGATTCTGTAATGCTGATTATATCATAATGTTCTGTAAACCCGATTTCCTCTAGATCTGAACATTTATTGCGTATGCTACGAGCATTTACATAGAACACCTTAAGAGTATTTGATTTGGATGTTACTGACTGCGCATTGTCTGAATTTTCAGTTCGTATTTGACTTACACTAGCCTGCCTGGATACCCCCCGTTGACCCCGTTTTTCGAACGGAAATCCTTGACTGTATCGTTTAGCAGACGACCAAGACGTGCAGCTCCTACTTCATTGAGATGTACACCATCTCCTGAAAACAAAGATTTATCATAGCAAAAATGATCCCACGTGTCGACAAAGCCGATGTCCTCCTCCTTTGCAGAGGTTGGCTAGTCGGCGATTTGTACTGGTAGCTATATATGTTGTAGAATCGGTTTTCTACATCAATCCGGGGAACAATTCCTGAAATTAAGATTCTATTAGATTTTTCCTTGTAGGACCTGATCAGCTGCCGGTACTTGCAAAGTAGTTCCTCTGACCGCGTCCGTTGGACATCGTTAGATCCAAGGTGGATGACGTACGTAGTGCTTGCGGGGGCAAGCCTGGAAACCTCTTCCACAGCCGCAACAATGTCGTCCACGCCGCCACCTGGGATACAGAATCGCTTTCTGGTCCTGGGTGCCTTGGCACAGAACTCGGCTAGTTGGCCACGGACCATGGAGTCACCCACAAGCCGAACTTCTTCTGTTTCCTCTTCCTCGTCAATAGCAAGAATTTTGAAGCGGTTTTGGCATGTTGTCGGGATGACCTTCCTAGTACTGGTACTGGGACGCACATTGTTTCTCACTAACTGAAAGTTGTCCTGGGGGGGAGTGAGAGTAGAGTCATCATTATTTTCTGAAACATCTAAGGTAGCTGTTGGTGTGGGTACCGGTACCGGTACAGCATGCACTGGAATGGCGGTTGACATCATAGTGGTTTCTTGGGCCAAGGGCACTCTAACGTTGAGTGTGGCAAATTCTTGAAGGGATTCAAGCTTCGTAGTCAGGGCATCGATCTTGCGGTGAGCTGCATTCAATCCATCCGCCATCTTCTCTCAGAGCTGGCAGAATCTACAAACATGGACATTAGTATCAACATGGTAGGGCCAAACCTACTGGAAAAACTCGTGCAGGTTCGATGTGGCGCCATGACAATATAATCACAATATGCCTGAAAATCACACAAATTTACGTTAGCAAAATGGTACAATTAATGCCTGAAAATCACAAACAAAGTTGTTAGCAATATGATAAAATTAATATGCCTGTAAATCACAAAAAAAATATGTTAGCAATATAACACGATAATATTCAAGGACACTAGTGCGACGTTATGAGAAACAATTTATTAGGGAAAATAGGCACCAATAGATTCGCCACATTTTTATCCATAATTATAGTCCGCATGGAGGATTTTCGTTATCAACAAATTGAAAAATACCCACTTCACAGACAAATACACCAAAAATCTAAGTCAAAGCTTGGGTGTGGGGGCGGCAGCCCCCACCTATAATACTAGGTTAGGTTAGGTATGGTTGTTAGGTTAGGCTAATGTCCTTTCAAAGGGGTATAGGGTAGTAAACACTAGGATAGCCTATACCCGGCCAGAGGTAAGAAGAAGAAGAAGAAGAGTCCTGCAGTAGTCTCCTTGAATGCTACCTAGAACACAATGTATGCCCGAAAAAGAAAAAAAACACAATTATGTTAGCAGTATGCCACAGTTAAAGCCTGAAATATTATTATGTTCTCTCCACCAACCAACTTTACTCCTAAACTCGATTAATGAAATTAACAAACACATGTGGCAGTCCGGGGATTCGAACCTAGGATGCTCACACCGAAAATCATCACAAATAGACTAGATATTTGTTACAAAATTTACAGGAAAAAAGTGGGAGAGGGTTAATTTAGCCTAGTGAGAAAACTGGAAAACAGTATACAGTACAGTACAAAAATTATGTTAGCAATATGAACAATTAATGCCTGTAAATCACAAAAAGAATATGTTAGCAATAGAACACAATGTTATGCCTGAAAATAACAAAAACTGATGTTAGCAGTATGACACAGATAGGCTAAAGCCTGTATATTAGTTTATACAGTGGTCGACACAATAATAATAATAATAATGGAGTTAGTAATATCCCTGGCAAGAGTGTGAGAGGCCTATTAATATGGTGACAAGTATATGAAATGCGCTTAATAAATAGGCTATCAAAACGTATTACAGTAACTAAATTATTCTAACCCAATATTAAAACTATCTAAACAAATTTTAGTGTGTGCGATTTATATAGATAACCAAGATAAAAAAGTTCAACCAAGTACAGTATTGGCTAGATTTTGACAAATACGCTTATGCGTACACAGGTGGCGCTGGGTATCGGCGGCGTCTCTCTACTTGACAAATAGAATTTTGAAAAACAAATGTTTATCAGTCAAAACTACAGTACAATGGCATGCAAGATAACTACTGGGTGGTTTGCTAAGCACTTAACTACATTGAGGGCTAAAATATCTTCAATAAGTGCTAGAACTTTATAATATGAAACAATCAAATAGTTTGTTTACTTTAGAGCGTCTGTCGTCACTAACCGGTACAAATGTAAACAGAGGCAGTATCGATAAACAAACGTTTATCAGTAAAAAACACAGCAAAATTACAAGCAAAGCAACTACAGGGCAGTTAAACTAGCATTTAGCTACAGCTCATGCAAACAAATAAGGGGATGAGCAATGGAATACTCAAGTTATGGTAACATTTCGAGCAGCGAGAGCGAAGTGTTGTTGGAGAGAGAGAGAGAGAGCTAGCTAGGTAGCTAGCTAGCTGGGGGGGTTAGTCGGTTCCTCCTACATTACAGGCACGTTGGCGCTCGCCAGAAAGAATGGACATCTACATGGCACATAAGGTTTTGAAATTGCCAAACTAATGGGGCGAACGTCTTAAATCTCAAAAGTAATTAGGCTAAGCATGAAGAAGAAAAACACACCTCCCCTTAAGTTAACCCTGCTTATGTGGTGCCTTTCGGTGGGTGACAACTTTGAGTACAGAACACCTTCAGGCAGATCACGTGTCTCATGGCGGTGTCGAGTCAACCAAACATGTCCAGCATTATTGGGGATCTCACTCATGTTTACCTTTATTAGTTTTGATATTTTAACGCTTGTCTATCGGGGCCCGACTTAAGTCCGTATCGAAAAATTTGGACTCTGTGGCGGGGTCCGACTTAAGTTTGTGTGCAATTTTGGCGCAATATTGGCTCTGAGAGAGAGACGAGCGACGGGAGGAGCCTGGGTTACCTCATGACTGCTCGCCACGGCCGCCGTGGACCAACTGAGATGTACTCCACTTATATCCACCCTCACTCCCTCGCTACATACGTAATTATATAAAGAAATTACCGTATTTTAGCGATTTTGCCCTTCGGTTGCACAATCGTTGCAAGACAACCAGTGATCGTAGAAGGATGTTTCGGGTGTCATTGGAAAGCTCAATTTACGCCCTTTCAGGGATACATACTTGTATTGTGCTCTGGGTCTTGTTTATGCATGAAAAAGAGCACGGAAACAACCCCATTTATGGTAAAAAAAAAAAAACGCTGGGCGGCACAGTGAAATATACTCCACCACCCGCTCTTAAGGTGTTAAGACGTCAAGCCCCATTTGTGTGTCGACTTTAAGACCCTTCGTCCCATTTCTTTATTAATATCAAGACCTTTCATGCCATTTAGGTGTCGATTTTTTCCTGCCGAGCGATAGTGAGCTTGTTATTTTGGAGGAATCTTCCTTTGCTGGGGAAAACTTTGGAGACTGGAGTCATAGGGTGAATGCAGCTATTTGCAGCCACCGTGTAGGCCTCCAGTGATTGATTGATTGATTACAGCTACGCCCCATGTAGGTTCCTTGTGATTAGTTCCAACCAATCAGTTTCAAGGCCACAGCCGAGAACCACTCCAACAACAACCCACACAACAACCACACTGCCGCCGGGAAATGTGGGTGTACAGGTACAGTTGGTCAAGGATGAAAGTTTACAGTTTTTCGTCTGCTATAGCCACACATAGTTTGTCATGTTGGCAGCCCTGGTAGCCATATCTCAGAGCCCGCCCACCTTATACAGGGTGTTTAAAAACGTGTTCTTGGACTTAGTTGTCAGACGGAAATATGAATAAATTGCTCTATAATCTTTGACGTGAATATCACTTCGGAGATATTAAACACTTAATGTTATTGATGCGAGAGTGAAAACGAAAATCAAAACGTCTACCTATATACGATATTTCAGTGGAATACAGGTCCATTTTCACACGTGGTAATATGTGGCTAATAATGTAGGGTATGGTGATATCAATGTTGCAGTTGGTTTGCAGGTGTTCTGCTGATAAAAATAAAAATAATAATAATAAATAAATAAATAAATAAAAATCACAAGTAAAGCCACATTACGCTTCGAGGACTGACTCATAAAGCAATGGCGCTCGCAAGATGAGTAAAATTGCTGGGTCATTAACCTATTGAACACACAGGCTTCCTTACGTCCACGTTTAGGAATTAGATTTTTGTGTATCTAAAGTAGACGAATATGGAGTGGCTATAACAAATATTACGATATACACTTAACATTATAACATTCATAATAAATAATGAGTAGAAAGAGGAATCTAATAATACTTGTTAATTAATAAGTAGGTAAATATTGATATTTCACTTTCATCCCCAAGACTGGATTATATGTGATCCAAAGGGCAATGAAAAGCAGAGTGCTAACCGTGCATCAATCCTCGAACCACATGGACTTCACAGAGAAGACGGCAAACGGCCAGATGGGATGACCACTTTCCCTTACAAGAATGGCCGGTGCCTCGTGTGGGATGCCACATGTGTTGACGCTTTCTCCACAACCAACATCGCCAGAAACGCCGACGAAGCAGGTGAAGCCGCCCGGATAGCAGAAAATAAAAAGCGAGAAAAATATCAAGCCATCGCCAGAAATCATCAGTTCGAGCCCCTGGCATTCGAAACTTCAGGAGTCTTCGGCCCTACCACCCTTAAGATGGTGAATGAAATAGGCCGTAAAATCAGAGAAGTTTCAGGAGAACCCCGGGAAACCCTCTGGCTCAAGCAAAGACTAGGGATGGCTATCCTCCGGGGCAATGCCACCAGCGTCATGAGCTCAGTTCGACTGGACTGGGTCATGCCACTGTGTGAGGCCCGGGGAGAAGTGGTGTATCCGTAGTCTTTCCACAGTAGGGTAAAACAAAACATAAACTTTATTTGTATTTAACATGTGTGATGCACATAAATAAAAGGGGATGTGTCGGATGGTTGAAAGCCACAGTTGCTCGCGCGTTTGGAGCTAGCAACACGTATTATGAAAAAACATGTATCCTCCTTCATTCACTGTCCCCCCCTTCACTCTCTCAACCCCACAATTTGCCGGAGGATAACAGGTTTTTCACAATACGTAGACGGAGGTCTTTAAAACAAAAAAAATAAATAAAAGGAGGCGAGCGCCGCGGCTACGCGCTGTTCCAGCGTATGCCCCCAGCTTTGTTTTGCTATCTCCATAACAGTATTTAGTCACCCTGAAGGTTTATGAATAATTCTCTAACTTTTGATATTTATGGAAACGCTTTTTCGAAGCACTCCGTATATTAATTAATGTATCAATATAATAAACCCCATGTGTGTTGGGATGGTTTGGGCTAGTGGAAAGGTTGTCATGGCTGCCAACATGACAAACCATGTGTGGCTATAGCAGACGAAAAACTGTATACTTTCATCCTTGACCAATTGTACTGTACCTCTTAAAATGATATCCAATATTCGATAAATGTATATTAAGCGTGGTCAGGTGTTGTACCAATAACTGTTTCAATGGTGTAATAGAGCGTGTACATTCTGTATGTGGTATCCTGGGTTCGAATCCTGGGAGGATCGCATGCTTTCATAAATTTCATCGGGGGATATTGGTGTTAAGAATAATAATAATAATAATAATCATAATAATAATAATAATAATATTAATACTAATAATAATCATCTGTCCCTGATATCCAGCCCCCGGGTCTCCAAACCTCCTCAGGAATATAATTTACTTTGCTGATGAGGCCAATCAAGAAGATATTGACTTTTACGTCATTTTCCAAGTCAATTTCGGGAACATGGTGAGGAAACGAATGTTTCTTATTAGCATTTCTTTTCCTCACAATTTAAAACAAACAAATATTATGCTATTTTAAGTTTCTATTTTTATACAGCTACAGTATCATATCGTATAGAAATGTAATTAGTGGTTCGTAATTTATTCAGAGTATGTATTTTTGTATGTACACATGTAAGCACCAATAAAGTTTCACCCATTTGAATCTTTGAACCCTTAAAACCAGGTTCTGAAGCCCTTACGATATAACAAAGCATTCTATTGTCTTGTTTGAGTTCGATACTGATATAAATGGGCCTCACGACTGTACGATACGTATATAGGTACTGTACGGAAGTATAAGGTTTAGCTTACCTACGTTCATATGTAAGTGGCAAGGTTCTGTTTGTAGAAAAATATATTGCATGTAATAAATTACAAGAATAAAATGTCCCCTTAACTCTTTTACACACACGCGATGCCCTACAACATATAGTAAAGGAATATAACTGGAAAAACAAACACTATCATTTAATTCTCTCTCCCTGGCAATCACTTGACTCCTTCCTAGGCTAACCATCGCTTGGGTGGGGAGAGTCAATACCAATTAGTTTAAAATTACATTAATCCTTACAGTATCGGCGACGTCTCTCCTATTTGATTTCAGCTACATTTAGACGGTTTTATGAAGCTTAGGAAAGACATACGGTAGCTAAAATGATTAATTGATTTTGTCTGTAGCCTTTTAATTGATAAACAACATCCTTCCTAAGCTGAATATATTCGCCAATGGTTACCAGAATATGATGTAAATGTCGTCACCGGTATTGAATGAGTTCATGGATTCCTCTCAATATTCAACTATCTATATTTGTTTTCTTTCTTCTGTCATTATCTCTCAGAATATTTCAATCACCATCTATGTTTATCTTCAATTACTTTAAAATTAATGTTAATAACACACACTGCCGCTACCTCCCTCCACGCACACCACCGTATAACTATCCTTCCCACACTCATCATCACACCAACACCAATTTTATTACGTTTCGCCTCATTATGTTGGCAATGATAATATGTGTTTCCCCCTATTCAGCTGTCAATATAAGAGAAATCCGGCCGAGACATTTTTCTACCGAAAAATGTACACATTTAGCTTGAAGGGGATTCTGGGGGAGTTATTTCAGTTTGATGGGGGGACATTATTTTAGCTTGAAGGGCGTCTGGAAGCGCGAACTAGGACAACAACAAAAACTCCTTGGCAGACTGATGAGCGTACTCGCTGCCTTCACCCACACATATTACCTGAGCGAGACGCACTTTACCTGGGCTATATTAGTCTCACACACTCATTATTAATGTCTTATCTTTGGAAGTGGTTCGTTTGGCCTTCGAACTGATTGGTTGAAATCAATCACAAGGCACATACGACAGAGACAGAACGGGGCGTAGCTGTAATCAATCAATCAATCGCTGGAGGCCTACACAGTGGCTGTAAATAACTGCAGTCTCCCGAGGTTACAGGCCTCACCTTCCCCCATCTACAGTAATGCTTGACATGATTTTCCGACTTGCCACAGCCAGGAAACTGAAGGTGTTCTGTAATCAAAGTTGTCACCCACCGAAAGGCACCACAATAGCAGGATTAACTTAAGGGGAGGTGTGTTTTTCTGAACCCCCTTTCTCCTTCATGTTTAGCCTCATTACTTTCGGGATTTAAGACGTTCACCCCATTAGTTTGGCGATTTCAAAACCTTATGTGCCATTTAGGTGTCCATTCTTTTTGGCGAGCGCCAACGAGCCTGTAATTTAGGAGGAAGCGACTACCCCCCCCCCCCCCCTCTCTCCCTCTCTCTCTCTCACATACACAATCACAAGTTATACAAATATACATCCATTTAATGCCAACGCTTGCAACATCTAAGATACTGTATTTGTATTGCACTGTACAATCTTGTTCTGTTCAATGCAGACTCAACGAATGTAATCTTATTGCTGTTCTTGAAATGTATTGATCTTTCTTAACAAAACAGGGTAATTTTTAACTGGAATATTATTGATGTAGGTAAATGTAGGGTAATATATAATGCGGGTGTTTAATATATTGTGAGTCCCTTCTCGGAGTGCTACCAACACGCGATGTGGCAGGTTGGGTTAGGTTGTATAAGGATAGGATAGAATAGAGTAGGAGAGATAAGGTTAGAATTGTATGAGAATAGGTTAGTATATAATTATGGGGATAGGATAGGATAGAATAGAATAAGTTAAGCTATATATGATTAGAATAATTATGTAAGGATAGGATAAAATAGAATAGGTTTGGCTACATATGATTAGAATATATGAGGATAGGGTAGAATACAATAGGTTAGGCTACATATGATTAAAATAGGCTAGGTTACGTTAGTTTGGTTAGAATAAGGTAGATCTGGTGAGGCGATGATATATTTAGTACAAAAATGTAAAGGGATTTATATTGAAGTTCTAGTGTGTCCCTTCTTAAAGTACTCTCAACACGCGAGTACCAGTGATATTTAACAGGGGGGGGGGGGGCTGATAGATTATTTATTTATTTTTATATAATTTTGTAGTATTACTTTGTTTACAGTACCGGTATATATATATATATATATATATATATATATATATATATATATATATATATATGCATATATATATATATATATTTTATACTCACAGCCGGGCTTGAACCACCGACAGTCAGGGCTATTGTCCATGCTTTAATCCACTACACCATGGCGTCGTAAAGGATACTTGACCTATTCCTATATATTAAGGAGAAGGGAAATCTTACTTGGAGAATGTATTTGCAATTCAACACAAGTCGTAGGATCCATATTCCAGGATACCATACAGGGATATTTACAAGTACCCCCACTCAATTCAGTATATGGTATCCTGGAATATGGATGAAGGTGAGGATTATGCTAGGCTTAACCCATTCAGTACCGGTGACGACATTTCTATAATGTTCTGGTAACTATTTGACGATTGTGTTTAGCTTAGGAAGGATGTCAATCAATTGAAAGGCTACATACCACATCATGTATTCCTTTTAGCTACCATATGTTTTTCCTAAGCTTCATAAAACTGTCTAAATGTCGCTGAAGTCAAATAAAAGAGACGTCAACGGTATTATAAGGGTTAACTTCACCGTATACATTATCCAGGTTCGCACAGGTTTAATAATAATAATAATAATAATAATAAATTATTGTTATTATTATTAATATTTGTATTATTAGTATTAGTATTATTAATATGATTATTTGTGGTACTCATTAACCGGGATCGACCCTGGGCCCGAATAGTTGATTATTTTTTAGAATTTATCTCGCGAAAGTGAGAGTGAATGAGTAATAATAACTATAATAACTATAATAATAACTATACAAAAAGTAAAATAACACACACACACACACACACACAATGAATTTCGTGTTGGTGAAATCAAGTAAAGTTGTTATGACTTTTGTTCTCTGGAGAGATGTAACTTCAGTTTAGTGTGTGTGGGTACCGCACTATATAGTGCAAAATAGTTTGGAAAAGTAGACCCGAAAAATAGTTGTGGAATTAACCCTCGTGTGAAATTCCCCACTCGAGCCTTCCAAACCTGTTGAAAATATGGATTCCAGTTGAGCGATTTATCAACGCCACTGGGTTTGGTAAACACATATATCCTTCACTGCTTTCATAACATATCCTCTTATTGGAACCCTTGCAAAATTATCACGCATATGGACCGTTTATTTTAGCTACCGTTAGACAATTTTAATCAGTTTAGGAAGGATCAACTTGGCACTGGCTTCGGTCAACACATAATATAGTATCCTCCGAATATAAATTACTGGGTATATATTGGTTGGAATAATATTCCTACTTTTCCTTTTGGGGGCAGGAGGCTAGGAATCCTCCTACCCTTGTAAAATTCACCTACTCAACGAAACCGAGAAAGGGGTGTTGTAAGGTGTTTTGTTGTGGTAGTTGCTATTGTTGTTGATTTACAGTGGCTATTTAGGAATGTTCTTATGATGGGTCATTTCCTGGGCGATCTCCTAGATGTGGGTGATTTTTTTTTTTTTTTTTTTTTTTTTGCTATTTCATTTTGTTGTTTCTGCTCGGGCTTTGTATCTGTATATACATGCATATACTGCATACATATACTGTACATACAGTACATTTAGGATTTTGTTTATTGATTATAGAGAAAATAAAACAAATCATTCGCAAGTTTGTTTTCCCCCAAACCAACACATTTGCAAGCTAATTTTGTTTCCAAAACAACCATTTTCAAGTCCCCCCCCCCCCCCCAATCAAAATGTTTGCAAGTTTTCCTCCCCCCACAATAACACATTTGCAATTTTTGTTCCCCCTACATATCCCACCTCTATAAAGTACATAAGTCCAATGTACCCTAGTCACTCGTGTTGAACCGTTTCCAACCCATGGGTCTGTGTCGCTCCTGTGGTACTCACTACATGCTCGGTCAGGAAAATATATCTATGTGGTGTCGATATAACCATCTGTAGCAAAGAGTATGGAACCCCTACGGAAAAACCTATGTAAACCTATATTTTTCTATGTGAGTAAGGGAGACAAAAGGCAGAACTACCTGTATCGAGTGCCTGCCCCAGAGTTGAAAAAGTGACAGGGCCAAAATCAAGGGACGTTTGAGCCAAAATGCCTGGACACACGGAGTTTGAAGCAATATATATATATATTTTTTTTCTTCTTCTATGTGATTGAGGGAGGGAAAAGGCAGAACTGCCTATAGCGAGTGCCTCCCCCATAGTTGAAAGAGTGACAGGGCCAAAATCAAGGGACGTTCGAGCCAAAATGCCTGGACACACTGAGTTTGAAGCAATTTAAGTCATAGGAAAAGGGAAAGATTGATTCTGGGAGAGAGTTCCAGAGCTCGGCTGTTGAGTAGAAGAAAGTTTGAGAGTAATGTTTCACTCTTGGGTTGGAGAGTTGCACAGAGTAGGGGTGGGATTGAGTTGCAAGACGGGTACCACGTGCCCTACGTAAAGGAGGTGGTATACACATGGAAAGCTCTGAGGAACACTGATTATTATAGTAGCGATAGAATAGCGAGAGAGATGCAACATTGCGGCGGAGAGAGAGAGATTGCAGAGAGTTGGTGAGTGGACGGGAGTTAATGATACGAAAGGCCTTCCTTTCAATTTTGTCTAGGAAAGCGGTGTGAGAGGAACCTCCCCCCACATGTGAACAATACTCAATACAAGGACGCACTATGCCCCTGTACAGAGCAAGAAGCTGTGCAAGGGAATTGAACCCCCTAAGACGGTTGAGCACACCCAGCTTCAGGGAGGCTGCCTTAGCAAGACTGGTAATATGGTCCTTCCAATTGAGAGCAGAAGAAAAAGAGACCCCAAGAATATTGAGAGAAGATGAAGGATTGATTTTTGTAATGTTAAAGAATAAGGGATAGTCCGCTGGGAGTTCCTTACGGGTAGATAGATGGAGAAATTGGGTTTTGGAAGCATTAAAGGTAACAAGGTTTTCTCTGCCCCAATTGGAGATAGTATTTAGATCAGAATTTAAGAGTTCTATGGCTTCATTACGTTTGTCGTTGAGGGATTGCTGGCTGGGGCGTTCTGAAAAACTAATGGAGTAGTGTAAGGTTGAGTCGTCTGCGTATGAATGGATGGGAATTGAGGTACAGTTGAGGAGATCATTTATAAAATGTAGAAAGAGAATAGGAGATAGGACAGAGCCCTGAGGAACACCAGAGTTTATAGGGTGAGGAAGTGAACAATGGCCGTCCACAACCGCGGCTATGGAAAGGCTGGAAAGGAAATTAGAGACAAATACACAGATGGAGGGATATATATATATATATATATATATACCCAGTATATATATAATGATGTCGCTGAGGGAACACGAGCGAGGTTAAGGGGAGGTATATATATATATTTTTGTTTTCCTACTTTGACCTCCATCAAACTTTAGAAAATACCCCAAGGACTCATCCTTCGAGATATTGCTGTGCATTTTTCGGTAGAGAAATGCCTTGGTTCCTCCTAAATTACAGGCTGGCTATCGCTCGTCAGGAAAGACTAGACACCTAACCGGCACAATAGGTCTTAAAATCGCCATTAATTTATATTCCATTGTACATATTTGTGATTCTCTTATATTTTGTAATTAACAATGATGTTTTTCCTTCCAGGTACGTGTTTGCCTTGGTCTGTGTTACCTAGTGATGGAGTGAGTATCCCTGAAACTGTTATGTTTATTCTACTATAACCTGTTCCAAATAGGTTGTCCAAAATTCGGAACCCTAACTTATGTAACATAACAATGGCTTGAGCAAATGGGCTGTATCATAGACTACAGTAGATCTGGACTGGACACGAAAATGGAACTTTGCAGTCTATGTATTCTAGTCTATATGCTCAGGCCCAATCCCCACTTTTCCAATGTTTTTTGTTTTTTTTCCTCTATTTTATTATTATTATTTTTTTCTTGGGGGTGGCCGACTCAAGACAGAGCAAGAACAGGAAAACACAAAACACAAGACACAACAGCGAACAAACACAGACAAAACACACAATTCACACACATCTAGGTCACCCAGGAGAATACCCAGAGACCAGGGTCACCAGGTCGTTCCAGCACTCCCCCGGCCCCCGACCACCCGGAGAGGCTCCGATCTCGGCAGGCAGACGTGTAGCGGAGCCAAAGCCACAGGCCCGCCCACCTCACTTCCAGGCGCACCCTTCATATTTATCGTCTCCCTGGGCCAGGCGCCTGATGGACTATCATCTAGTCCAACTTGCGCCCGACCCCTTCCCCCAAAATGACCACGTGTTCACTCAACTATTCACAAGCATTCTCCATTCATTCCTGTTTATTACCACTTCCTTTGCCTGATCTATAGTCATTCCTCTATCATCCAAAGCTTGTCTTACACAGTCTCTCCATCTCAATGGGGGTCTTCCTGCCCCTCTATCTCCCCTTGTATCTGACTCATATATTCTCTTTGTAATCCTTTCATCTCCCATTCGTTCAACATGACCATACCAGCTCAGCACCCTTCTGTCCACTCTGGCTGACAAATGTTCCTGCTGCCCCACTCTCCTACGTATCTCTTCATTCTTAAATCCGTCTCTACGAGTAACTCCACACATACTCCTCAAGCAGCTCATCTCCATCACATCCAGCTTACTTCTCTCCTTTTTCTTCAGAGCCCATGTCTCATCCCCATACATCACTGTTGGCACAACAATTCCTTGATACATTGCACTTTTTACTTTCATTCCGAGATTTTTCGTCTTCCACATGCTTCCCATTGCTCCGAAAACTTTCCTTCCTTCACACACTCTCTGTTTTACCTCCGTTTCCATACCTCCACTCCTGCTTATCATTCCTCCTAGATATTTAAAACACTCTACTACTTCCAATATTTCCTCATCCAGCCTCACATCTAGATTCACCCTACGATCACCCCTATTACACACCATTAATTTACTTTTAATGGCGTTCACCTTCAGTTTCCTCCTCCCACAAACCACTCCAAACTCTTTGACTACCCGCTGCAATTTCTCCTCAGAATCTGCCACCAATGCTGCGTCATCAGCGAACAGCAACTGATTCAACTCCCAATCTCTACCATTCTTTCCTACTAAACTCAATCCTATTCCCGTAGTTCTCATTTTCACCTCCCTCACCACACCATCCATAAACATATTAAACAGCCATGGTGACAATACACAACCCTATCGCAAACCTACCTTTTCCTCAAACCATTCACTCAACTCACCATTTCCTACTCTAACACATGCTCTGCTCCCTTCATAAAAACTCTTAACTGCTTCCAACAAATTTCCTCCAATTTCATAAATCCTTAACACCTTCCACATTGCTTCACGATCCATACGATCATACGCTTTTTCGAAATCCATAAAACCCAAAATATCTCCTTATGCTTCTCTAAATACTTCTCGCATAACTGTCTTGCTGCAAACATCTGATCCACGCACCCTCTTCCCCTCCTAAAACTGCACTATTCTTCTCCTATTGTAACTTCCGTACATTTTATTATCCTCTCTATCAACACCACCCTGCCATACAGCTTTCCAACCACTGATAATAAACTTATACCTCTATAACTTGAACACTCCTGCCGATCTCCCTTCCCCTTGTACAACGGCACAATACATGCACTCTTCCAGTCTATTGGTACCCTTGACATCACAAAGCACACATTGAAAAGTCTCACCATCCAATCTATTATCACATCTCCACCCTTCTTTATACACTCCACAGCAATACCATCCAAACCTTCTGCTTTTCCCGCTTTCATTTGTTTCACTGCTTCTTTCACCTAATTTTCCTCAATCCTTTCATTCATTCCCTGCCACCTGGGTGGCCTGGGTAACCTATCTCCATCAACCACTGCTTCAATCACTGCTTCTCTTCCATCTCTTGTATTTAGCAAAGATTCAAAATACTCAGCATATCTTTTCCTCACTTCAACTGGTTCCACTATTAATTCTCCATTTGCATCTTACACTGACTCTTCCCTCTTTTGTCCTCCTTTTCTTACTCTATTTACCTCCTTCTAGAACATCTTCTTTCGTTCTTCAAAATTCTCACTCAACCTTTGACCCCACCTTTCGTTTGCATCTTTTTTCGCTTCTCTAATTTTCCGTTTGGCCTCTCTCCTTTTCTCCTTGTACCTCTCCCATACCTCAACACTACCATCCTGCAAAACCCTCTCAAAACACTGTCTCTTCGCCTCAACTGCCTTTCTCACCGTATCATTCCACCACTCGCTTCCCTTCCTGATACCTCTGCCTCCTACTTTCCTTTTGCTGCATACTACCTCTGCACTTGCTTTCACTCCTTCCTTAAACTGTTGCCATTCAACCTCTACTTCTCTCACTTCCATCCACTTTTCATTTAGTCTTTCCTTGTACTCCCTCTCTTTTGCACTCTTTTCTAACTCACTAACTTTTATTACCTCTCTTACTTCACGCTTGTCTCTTATTCTCCTGTAACTCCTAACTCTTAGCTTTCCCTCCACCAGGTAATGATCCGACATACCCTCCGCCTCACCTCTCATCACATTCACATCCAGCAGTCTACACAATCTTTCCCTTGTCACCAGCACATAATCCATCAATGCTCTCTCTACAATCTCTCCCCTCACAAGTCTATGCCAGGTGTACTTGTGTGTCCGCCTTTTTTTGAAGAACGTATTACCTACACTCAATCTGCACTCTTCACATACATTTTTCAGTCTTTCTCCACTCTCGTTTACACCATCCACACTAAAACTACCGATGACTCCCTCAACAGGCTCATTTCGTACCTTAGCATTTAGGTCCCCTAAAACTATAACATTTTCATTTTCATCAAACGCTTGTAGACAATCTCTCAAATCCTCCCAGAAACCCTCTACCTCATCTAACTCTCTTTCACTTCCTGTTCCATACGCACGTACAAAAACCCACCTTTCACCCTTAAACCACATTCGCACCCAAATTAGCCTTGATGACACCTCTTTCCACTCTTTTATAAACTCTCTCAACTCCTCTTTCACAATAATAGCCACTCCTTCTTTCCCCCTAACTCCCTCATCTACTCCAGACTTTCTACCTATCACGTTTCCAAAATCCACTTCTTCCTCTCCTTTCATTCAGTGCAAGGACATCATACATCCTTCTTTCAAATAACCTTCCAATATCCTCTCGCTTCTCATTCGTACTACATCCTTGCACATTTAAAGCTCCTATTCTTAGGGTCCGGGACCACGAACGCGTTCCCTCGCCCCTATCTCTGTCTCGTTTTTTTGGTAGATTTATTTAAGGCGAGAAGGATACCAGGCCCCCCGCCCCCGATCTCCTTTAGCTGACTTCTACGTCTCGCCGGAAAAAAGCGGTGGTGGAAATTTCTCACCCCTCCACCACAGAGGAGGCTACCTGCACCAGAAAGTGGCGGGCGTTGGGATCGCCGCATCCCTACGCCATTTGAAAAAATTAGAGATGCAGAGGGAGAAAAAGATAGAAGGGGCTATGGGAAGTAGAGGACACCAACCCTCACTCTGACAGAGGGTCAGCCCACCACACTTTGCAGTAAGGGACCCAAAATCAGTCGGAGGTTCGAACTTAAGGGTTCGTTCTCCGATTTTGGGTCCCTTACTGCAATGTTCCATTTTCGTGTCCAGTCCAGATCTACTGTAGTCTATGACTGTATAATATCCACACCTATTCCCTATCTGACCCTTCCCAAATGGTAGTAATATTAGCTTGATTACTCTAATCGTTTGTGATTTATAGAGGTTAATGTTCAAGAGCTTTGGCACACTGGCTTGGAATAGATTATATTAATTTTGATTGGTTGGCTGTGAGAGAATTGGTTGGTTGTAAAGGGTTGGTTGGTTGTGACTTGTGAGAGAGAATAGGGTGGTTGGTTGGTTGTGAGGGAGAATTGGTTGTGTGAGATTATAGGTTGATTGGTTGTTGTAAAAGGGTGGTTGGTTGTGTGAGAGGTCATTTGTGAGAGAGAATACCCAAAGGTTGCTTATTGTGGATGGTTGATTAGATGTAAGAGTTGAATGGTTAGTTGTGAGATAGAATAGGTTGGTGTATTGTTGTGAAGGCTTGGTTGGTTGGAGGTTATTAGTTTATTGTTAAATCTCTCTTTGCTGGTTATATCTTTCTGTAAGTCTGTTTGTAATTAGCTAAATTATCTATAATTCAGGTTTTCTCTTACTAAGGCTCTAACTGGATCTCAAATTCCTCGGCATTTAATTATCTCTCTCTCTCTCTCTCTCTCTCTCTCTCTCTCTCTCTCTCTCTCTCTCTCTCTCTCTCTCTCTCTCTCTTACAGTGTTAAATATGTACTGGTACGTTTATTGTTTTTTTCGTTGCTGTTCTGTTCTGTGCGAGGCTATCAACAAAGCTTTCTTGTTCGCTAGTTGTTTTGAAGGATGTGTGGGACAGATTATGGAATTGATATACATTGCTTGGAAATGAAGATCATAAACGAATTCGTCTTCAAATCTAGAAACTTATGAGTCTTTTCATGTGTTATAACTCGTATACTGTTTTGTCACTTTGATTAGTATTTATTTGTTTTCGCTTATTCTCACTCTCTCACTCACTCCCCCTCACACGCACCCTCACTCTCACTCTCTCTGTGATACTGTTAAATATACGTACTGGTATATTTTTACCCTTGGGTGTTCTGTGTGAGACTATCAGCTTATCAACGAAGGTTTTATGATCGCTAGTTGTTTTGAACGATGTGTGCGAGAGATAACGGAATTTATATATTATATATATTGCTTTGAATCGGGGGAGGAAAATTGGGATGTAGACGATTTCATATATATATATATATTGAGAATATATCACAAATACACGTGAGCCACTAAATGTTTCTAGTCTCTCAGTGGGGATCGAACCATCGACCATCAGAACGATAGCCGACGCTTAATCAATTACACCACGGCAGTATCGTTCTGATGGTCGATGGTTCGATCCCCACTGAGAGACTAGAAACATATATATATATATATAATTATATATATATATATCGGGAACCATTCAGAGAGGGAGAGAGAGAGAGAGAGGGGGAGGGGGGTGGGGTAAGAAGGAAGGAAGGTTGTGTGAGTGTGTGTGTGTGTGTTTTGATATTGAGAACAACAGGTTCTGGACTGTGTCTGTGAGCTTGAACAAGATCGCTTTATCTGTTTTGCTTCCTCTCTCCACTTCCTTGTTTCTTGTAGTCTCTCTCTCTCTCTCTCTCTCTCTCTCTCTCTCTCTCTCTCTCTCTCTCTCTCTCTCTCTCTCTCTCTCTCTCTCTCTCTCTCTCTCTCTCTGTTGCTCTCTCCTGACTGGGTTTAATAATTCCTTGTTTTCTTTCTTTCCCTTCAAAATTTTCTTTATTCATTCTTCAGTATTAGCCCCATAAGAGGATGAATATAAAACAATGAAAATGGGTTGATACAATAATGATAATTTTCCGCTATACGTGAATGTAGCAATTACCATCCGTATATGGTTCAGAAAACTTAAATTCATATGACCTGGTGTTGTTGTTGTTGTTCCCCAGGCTGTCTGACCGAGCAGTCCCAAGGTCCCGAGCAAGGCCAATGCCATAACCGAGCACCCCCACAAAACCCTGCCTTCTTACCACTAATAATACCCAGGTGACCGAAGCCATTCCAAGGCGGGGAGATGAGGAGGGTGCGGAAATGCCAGGGACTCCAAAGCCCCACCCAAGGCCCTGTGCCCCTCAGCAATTATGATGGGAAAGTTGAGGGGCAAATGAAAAATGTGACGCTTTGGCTCCCAATCTGCCAACCTCTAGCTTGGCAGTAGGGTAGGTCAATCTTGGGAAGAGACGCCCTCACTTGAGTAAAAGTAACAGTCAGAGTAAGCTATGGGCATGGCAGAGGTCGCTCAGCTCTCACTCTGATAGACCAGCCCATCACCACTGGCCTGGTGTTTTGTTATGTTGTCCTTGTTTAATTAAAGCTTATATATATTAACAGGGTGTGATAGCGGTTGTATAAAAAGTGGATTGTTAAAATTGATGTTGTGCTATATTCTGTTTTTGTTTTCCAGCTGATGGTAAAGTACTATCTAGCCATCCTGATGTGACGCTCCTGCATAGTAGCCACGTGCGGGCATGCGCGAGGGTCGGCTGCCCAGCCGTTTAGAAACCGGCTGGCGGCAGCCGGCCGGCCGGCTTTTCCTTAGTGTATATCCTACGACAATGTAACTAATGTCTGGGATATTCTTATGTTGTTTCACAGCTTGTAGCTGCCCTTATTCTTAACCAACGCATCTTAGTATATTTTATTCTCGATAGTTGATTGTTTCATTATAATATATAAGATGTAAGTCTAGTGAGAGTGGGAGGAGACGAGCGGGAGAGAGAGACCGGCTGGGGGACGTTGCTTCGCGCGGGCGCGGAGAGACTAGCTTGGGACGAGCCTGATTGTTGCCAAATTGATCGCAACGTTAGGCTTAGTTTCGACTCACGCAGGGGGTAGAGGATTTTGACCCGGCAACGGTGTTGAGTGTTGCCAAGGATGGGATGTATTTCACATGCCTAGGGTGGGGTCCAGACAGATTCAAGACTCAGAGCTCACCTCACTGTCGTACCCTTCGGACCCCCTTGATATCTATCCCTCTCAACCCCACTTAGAAACTTTCTCTCTTACTTTGTATACCTTCTTTCCACTACTTCACCAATCTATTTAATTATCCCATCCCCTTGATAGACCTTATATCTATTATTGTATTAACGTCGAGCTCTCAGATAACTAGATAGGATTTTGGGCCTTATGCAGAGATTTAATTGTTAATGAGACCTAGGAAGCTTTTTTGTTGTCTCATATTTGGTGGTTTCATGCTTGCTAGTGTGTTCTTGTGGCAGGTGAGCAGGGGCTAGACCGGAGGGGAGGCTTTTTGCGATCCTTTAAGTGAAGTCTGCTGGTGCGAGTCCTGTGGACCTGCACGACTTTACTAGGATACCCGTGGGAGTCTGGGGGGCATTTTCTTGTCTGTGTGCCTGTGTGTCTAGTGTTGTGTTGTGTGAGGGCCCTTGCCTAGTCCACTCAGCACTGCGCTAGCACGTCTTGCGTTTGTTTTAGGGTCGCCAGGAGAGATTCAGATACTTGGGATCTGAGTCTCTCAAGAGAGCACCCTTTCAATTAGAGTAATTTGGCGCACAGACTTGGGAACGTCCCTAGGCTAGAGCAGGTGGCTCAGCCCGGGTATCCGAAGCCTATATCCTTCCGGCTAGACCTCTGCCACCTGGCAGATTAACAGCTAGGGGTTTATTATTTCTGCATGCTTGTTATTGTGCCACAGTATTACCGTTTTTGTGAGCATTGTGAGTCAGGGTGTGGCTTAGAGACTCTGTCCGAGCAGGCTTGCCTGACTAAGAGTGAGAAGCACACCTGTATGTGGTTATGTTGCGAGTTGCTGCCTTTATTTAATTATACCTATGCCATTATACACTGTATGGCCTATCACTAGTATTTATTCCTGCTTATGAGTTAAGAGTTCTCTAAATCCGTAACTTTCTTTCTTTGCTAAGCATCAGATCCTACAGTAGCCGCATGCAGTTTAGAAACCTGCATCTGGCCTACCTGTACGATGTTTTGAGGACTGTTTGCTTTCACCTTCTTTCACGCAGGGGTGATTAGTTGCATTAATTAACGTAACGTTAAATGTACTTTCTTCTAGTTTGTTATTAAATTGTTTCTGCAATTTAATTCCGTTATCTATCTTTTCCTTGAAGCTTTAAGTCAACTTAATTGTGTGATCTTTTATATAGCCTGCTTGACTATCAGCAGTCTATAGTGCGTGCACCCTGTAACCGAGTCATAGGATACCTTGTTGTCCAGGCAGGACTCTTGACGGTTTTGGGTGGTTTGTTGCCTGGGTTTATAGATAAGGGTTGGATCTAGCGTTTTCCGTTGTTGCTTGTTGCCGCATACCTAGTCCAATAGAAAGAGCCCAGTGTTTATATATCCCAGGATGTAACAAATGGCGACCTTGCATAGGATTTACTGAACAGAGGACTATAGTGGTCATTTGTTTTGAGATTCCTTATGATTTGAGGAATACAGTGGACATAGAATTTTTTTTTTTGGAGCAACCAATATAACACATTAAAGACTTTAAATAACATTAGTATATACATACTTGCATAGGAGATAAGGCACATTCTATAACCGTGATAATTACTGCAGTACACAAACATGTCTAATACATCAGAACACAGTGATGGGTCAGGTCACGACATGGGCTCGGAGGGAGAAAGACCTGTGGAGTGGCTAGTCGATAGCGTGGAGGGTGCTAGAAGATTTTTAGAGGTGCCCCTTACCGCTGCCAGGGTGTTGAAGCTGAATAAGTATGGCTTAAAGTGTGTGGCAGGTCTTCAGGGTCACCAGGGTTTAAGTGGCATGAGGAAAGATCAGCTGAGGACTTTGATATTGGGTTTAGAAGGGAGAGACCTGGGTGGAGAGGCGACTGGGGGCCCCGGTCCCCAGCCCCCCCTCCACTCTACCCCCATATCAAACGTCAGGGTGCCTGAATTTAGTACATACCCCCAAGTTGATGGTCAATGGCAGCGTGGACTTCAATCACAGGGACCCTCTCCATTAAATGCACCTTCCCCTCCTCAAGGGTTGACTCCAGATTTGTTGTTTCGGCTTGAGATGGCCAAGGTTGAGGCTGCCGAGAGACAGGCTAGTGTGCAGGCTGAGGTTGCTAGAGCTAAGGTTGAGGTCGCCGAAAGACAGGCTAGTGTGCAGGCTGAGGTTGCTAGAGCTCAGGTTGAGGCTGCCGTACGAGAGGCTGAACTGCAGGCAGAGTCTACTAGGTATCGGGCTGACAGGGAGCTGGAGAGATCTCGAGTGGAGGTAACAGGGCGAAATATTGGGGGAGGTAACAGACATCGGGACCAATCATTGTCGCACCTGCTTAAACTAGTTCCTGTGTTCGATGAATCATGTGTGACTGAGTTTTTTATGCGATTTGAGAAGAAGTGTCAGGAACACCAGTGGCCTCAGGAAAAGTGGGCAGCATTAGTTTCATCAAGACTCCTAGGAAAGGGGCTAAAAGCGTATGATGCACTACCTTTAGAGTCCTGTGTAGTTTATGATGAGCTAAAGAAGGCTGTGCTACGGGCCTATGAGTTACAACCAGAAACTTACCGCTTGAAGTTTCGGGATGTTACTAAGGGCAAGGATAGTACCTTCCTAGAACACGCCCGGGACTTGTCTGATGCACTACGACATTGGCTGCGTTCCGAGAGGGCAGCTACTTTTGAGGAGTTGAGGGAGCTGGTTCTCTTGGAGCAGTTCTTTAAGTGCACAGGTGAGGACTTAACATTAAATATAAAGGAAAAAAATCCTAGAACTCTCCAGGAGGCAGCAGAAATGGCTGACCTCTGAATGTCATTAATTCGAGGGTGCGAAGCAGCAGCTAGGAGTGAGTCGGGTGCAAAGGATCGTACCCCTCCCCCTCCCAAGAATTTTGATACACATAAATATACAAAACCATCTAGCACTGACAATAAAACTGAACATAAACCAAATACCGTCCCGTATAAGAAGTCTAATGGTACCTCCCACTCCCAAGGGAAACCAAAGAGTAAAGAGTGCTTTGCATGTCACAAGGAGGGTCACTTTGCAAATGCTTGTCCGAACAAGCCCCCAAACAAGGTTGTATCATTGGCCCGCAGCATAGGGGTGTCGCCTATATCTTCTGAGTTTGCCAAGGGTAGTTCGTCAGAGGTTGGGACACAGCCTGTGTTCAAGAGTCCGGAAGGCTCGAACCCTGTCCGCGACGTCTTTGGGGGTCATAGAGGGCATGGTTTTGTGAGGTGGGCTGGCGAGAGGCGAGGAGTTAAGCTATTGCGTGATACGGGGGCTTCTCAGACCTTGTTAAAGAACTTTACTGGTAGGCCGATTAACACTGCTCGGGTGGTGGTAGTTCAGGGTATCAATGCTATGAAGTCCTACCCGCTGGTGTGGATGGAGCTGGAGGTGGGTGGTGTGGCGAAGGAGCTGGATGTCGGAATTGTAGAGAACTTGCCTGTTGGGGGCGTCGACCTCCTCCTCGGCAATGACTTTGCGGTGCCTGCTTCTAAGGTTTCACCCTTGGTCGTTGCCGAGAAGGCGGCCGACGTTAGTAGGGAGGAACAGAAGTGGGTTGAGAAGTGTAGTGTACAAACCATGGCGTGTATTGTGACGCGTTCTCAGACATCCGGAGCCTTGCAGCCACCACCTCAGTCTATCAAACCGCGGAGGAAAGGTCACAAGAAAACGGGAAGTGTTGGTCAATTGGAGAGTTTTGAGCCGGCAGTGTTTCTTGGTGACTCATTATTGGCACCTATGTTGGAGTCTGGAGAGGCCCCAGGACCTGTCACAGCTAGTGAGGAGGTAGGGCAGGAAGAGACTCCGAGGCAGCAACGTTACACACGGAGAGAAAAAAGGGTTACTCAGTTTGATATTGGGGGAGGACTTGGGTTGCTTCGGAAGCATCTAGACAGGTTGGTTCCCTCAGATATTTGTAAACTGCAGTTGGAGGATCCGGAAGTTCAGAAGTGTGGTAATGGTGCTGTCGAGATCAAACACGAGGACGGGGAAACATGTCATGTGAACCTGTTGGAGGAGTTTGTGAGGCAACCACCTGAGCAGCCTACTGTCCCTGCGTTGGTCTGCAGCGGCCAAGGTGGAGAAGGAGAGGGGGGCAGTAGGGCACAGGTGGAGGAGAGTAGGGATTATCATGTCTCGGCGGAGCAGTGGGCGGGGGACACGAGTCTGGTGGCTGTGGAAGCGCTAGAGCACCTGCCTGAGCAGCAGTGTGCAGCGCTCCAGCACCAGCTCGGTTCATACCCCACTGGTCGTGCCGAGCCCCTGAGCCTCACAACTCGGGCGGTGCAAGATGTTCCGCGGGCAGGTCACGTGAATGTTGAAAGACCGTTAGCCTCGTTGTTTTGGTGGTTCAAGGTGGGCGACGAGGCTTTGGCATGGTTGCCAGGTCAGGGTCGACCCATGGCTGCCAAGGGTGGTGGTCAAAGGGAGGACTTTGAGCAGATTGGTGAGGTTGGCTGTGGCATAGAAGTGCCCAGTCGTCGCATAGCCTCCCAATGCTGCTCTAGTCAATTGCAACAGCCCTACCATAGACCGACTGTATCTGGCCATGTCGCTAAAAGCGGTGATGCTGCGCAGGCAGATGTAGTCGTAAGAAATGCGGGGGTGTGCATGTACGGTATCGGCGGGGAAGCCTTAGCAATAATGAACTATGGGAGTGACTGCACAGGTGGTACTGATTGTCCCTCTCATGACCTGGCTGTTCTAGGGACGAAGGTGGAGAAGGAGGGAGACTATAGGTTAGAAGCTGCGGTCTCGGCTGGGTTGTGGAAGGACACTAGGATTGTTATTCTGCGAGATAAGTTGTTTACTAGGCTGTGGCAGTGCATCCACATGTGTGTTGCTTCTCCAGGCCTGATGTACGGGGTAGAATCCGACATGCAGGCTGGAGATAGTGCAAGGCTCAGTTTAATTCCCTACCGTATAAATCCTGCTCGACAGCCTGTGGTGCAAGCAGGGCTGGATTACGTGTTGACGAAGGGTCTGAGGGATAAGGAATGTCGTGAGTGGTCGTTGCCTGTAACTTTGCAACCTGTGTTAAGTGGCAAGATCAGTGAGTGTGTTGATTGCGAGAGTGTGTGTGCATTATCCCTGACAGACGCCTATACTTTATCGAGAGTTGACGACACCATAGACCGCCTCGGGGCTGCATCGCCTATCACGAAGGTAGAACTAGTGAAAGGTTATTGGCAGGCTCCGTTGCCGGAAAGAGCGAAGAGAAATGCCAGTCTTGTGTTGTACTGGGCAGTTTATCAGTGCCAGGTGTTGTTGTGCTGCCGGAACACAAGTTGGATGTGTGGCATGCTAAGGGCACTGATAATGTTGTGGCTGATTGTTTGTCACGGGAGGGTTTGTTTGCAGGAGAACCCTCGCCGTTCAGTCGTGTGTGTTGAGAGTGGAGTAAAATAGGCTTGCCCCTGTAAGTGCAGCCGCCAACAACAAATTAAAAAGGCAAAAAAACCTTATAAAAACTCTTTATTTTTATAACGTGTAGAATTTTGTATAAGAGGTTGTAGCAGTATCTAAGTTGAATGTTTTCCTCGCTTATTGTCGCTAAGTTAGTTGAACTTGCTCGGTGGAGCGCAACAGTCTTTATTTTTTTATATATAGTGCCTTGTGTCGCAACAGTGTGTGGTACTATGAGAAGCTTTCTGTTAGATATGAAGAACTTAGTTAAGTGTCTTATATCTTGGGGGAGGTGTGACGCTCCTGCATAGTAGCCACGTGCGGGCATGCGCGAGGGTCGGCTGCCCAGCCGTTTAGAAACCGGCTGGCGGCAGCCGGCCGGCCGGCTTTTCCTTAGTATATATCCTACGACAATGTAACTAATGTCTGGGATATTCTTATGTTGTTTCACAGCTTGAAACTGCCCTTATTCTTAACCAACGCATCTTAGTATATTTTATTCTCGATAGTTGATTGTTTCATTATAATACATAAGATGTAAGTCTAGTGAGAGTGGGAGGAGACGAGCGGGAGAGAGAGACCGGCTGGGGGACGTTGCTTCGCGCGGGCGCGGAGAGACTAGCTTGGGACGAGCCTGATTGTTGCCAAATTGATCGCAATGTTAGGCTTAGTTTCGACTCACGCAAGGGGTAGAGGATTTTGACCCGGCAACGGTGTTGAGTGTTGCCAAGCATGGGATGTATTTCGCATGCCTAGGGTGGGGTCTAGACCGATTCAAGACTCAGAGCTCACCTCACTGTCGTACCCTTCGGACCCCCCTTGATATCTATCCTTCTCAACCCCACCTAGAAACTTTCTCTCTTACTTTGTATACCTTCTTTCCACTACTTCACCAATCTATTTAATTATCCCATCCCCTTGATAGACCTTATATCTATTATTGTATTAACGACGAGCTCTCAGATAACTAGATAGGATTTTGGGCCTTATGCAGATATTTAATTGTTAATGAGACCTAGGAAGCTTTTTTGTTGTCTCATATTTGGTGGTTTCATGCTTGCTAGTGTGTTCTTGTGGCAGGTGAGCAGGGGCTAGACCGGAGGGGAGGCTTTTTGCGATCCTTTAAGTGAAGTCTGCTGGTGCGAGTCCTGTGGACCTGCACGACTTTACTAGGATACCCGTGGGAGTCTGGGGGGCATTTTCTTGTCTGTGTGCCTGTGTGTCTAGTGTTGTGTTGTGTGAGGGCCCTTGCCTAGTCCACTCAGCACTGTGCTAGCACGTCTTGCGTTTGTTTTAGGGTCGCCAGGAGAGAGTCAGATACTTGGGATCTGAGTCTCTCAAGAGAGCACCCTTTCAATTAGAGTAATTTGGCGCACAGACTTGGGAACGTCCCTAGGCTAGAGCAGGTGGCTCAGCCCGGGTATCCGAAGCCTATATCCTTCCGGCTAGACCTCTGCCACCTGGCAGATTAACAGCTAGGGGTTTATTATTTCTGCATGCTTGTTATTGTGCCACAGTATTACCGTTTTTGTGAGCATTGTGAGTCAGGGTGTGGCTTAGAGACTCTGTCCGAGCAGGCTTGCCTGACTAAGAGTGAGAAGCACACCTGTATGTGGTTATGTTGCGAGTTGCTGCCTTTATTTAATTATACCTATGCCATTATACACTGTATGGCCTATCACTAGTATTTATTCCTGCTTATGAGTTAAGAGTTCTCTAAATCCGTAACTTACTTTCTTTGCTAAGCATCAGATCCTACAGTAGCCGCATGCAGTTTAGAAACCTGCATCTGGCCTACCTGTACGATGTTTTGAGGACTGTTTGCTTTCACCTTCTTTCACGCAGGAGTGATTAGTTGTATTAATTAACGTAACGTTAAATGTACTTTCTTCTAGTTTGTTATTAAATTGTTTTCTGCAATTTAATTCCGTTATCTATCTTTTCCTTGAAGCTTTAAGTCAACTTAATTGTGTGATCTTTTATATAGCCTGCTTGACTATCAGCAGTCTATAGTGCGTGCACCCTGTAACCGAGTCATAGGATACCTTGTTGTCCAGGCAGGACTCTTGACGGTTTAGGGTGGTTTGTTGCCTGGGTTTATAGATAAGGGTTGGATCTAGCGTTTTCCGTTGTTGCTTGTTGCCGCATACCTAGTCCAATAGAAAGAGCCCAGTGTTTATATATCCCAGGACGTAACACTGATTACTCGGCTATTACCAAGATTTTGTAGAGAAATACAGTGACAGCCTGGCAACAATATGACGCCGAGACATAGTAGTATCATATTTTTCCATTAAGATTCAACTTATCATCAGCTGATAAAAACCCACACTATATAGGTAGCGCCAACGAACTTGACAAAAATCTCAGTCCCTGACCTCTTCGTAACTCAAAAGGGCCTTGAGCAAACTGGCTGTAAATATTCACACCTATTTCCAGGTGGACTCTTCCCAAATGATAGAAACATCAGCCCGATTGCTTTCATTCATTTCGAGTTATAAAAAGTTAAGGGGTCAAGATTATTGTCAAGTTCGTTGGCGCTACCATAGTCATTGCTGTGCTCTTATAAAGCAAATATAGCTTAATCATATTCGCTCGGATAAGTTGAGTAATTGTGTTGCCAATATTGAATCTACGTTAAGTATATCAACAGAAAAAGTTGGTTCATCATTATAGGGCCAACATGTAGCCAAATTAATTGGTGAACGTTTTAATATCTGACAAATCCATGAACAATAACATTATGCTCAGGTCACTTGCCTGGGAAGTATTATTGGGCGGCAGTAATTGGTCATGTCCGTAATTATACCGCCTGTGTAAGCCACTATTTTATACTATGATTATATGTATGTTGATCGGGAGTATTAATTGGGATCGTATCATTAGTGTGGCGGGTAATGACGAGTTATTCTAGGAGAGGAAATTAACATGGATCCATTTGTTGGAATTAACACACATTATAGAGCAGTAGAATTTGAAATTAATTTGCTACAGAAAATCTGGTAATTTGGTGAGTTCTCTAACAGGAAGAATATAAGACTTAATAATACAGTGCAATATACCTACAATCAAACACAAGGGAAGATATACGAAAGGTACAATATAACAGGTGTATTAACCCGTACTGTACCGTAGGATACAGTAATAAAAGTCCCCAGCAGTCCCAAACATTGTGGCAAAAATGACAGGAGAAACCAACTATCCACCTCCAAAGATGAGGCAACACTGGCTCTGTCACCCTTCAGTAGGTCTCATATAAGCTGAGAAGTGTTGCCAACACGGGAGCAGTGCTCAAAAGGTCGTGGTAACTGGTACAGGGTTGTACAGGGTTGTACAGGCAGTTACAAGGAAAGTACATTACTGATGGATATATACGTCGCTGGGACTGGGGAGTTACTCATCTACTGACGTACATATACGGCACTGGGATTGGAGGGGTTAATACGCAAAATTAAAGGTCACACATTAATAATGCAACAATACATAGGTATAAATACAATATAACGGCGGGTGCCCAACCCCGAAAGGGGTTGAAATAGGGGAGCTATCCCCCCCCGCCAAAGGCGGCTTTCTAGGGCCTTTCCTACCTGATGCTGAGAGGATTGGGTTCTAGTCATGTGGTGATGGGCTGGTCTATCAGAGTGAGAACTGAGCGATCTCTGCCATACCCATAGCTTACTCTGACTGTTCCTTTTACTTATATATTTTCTAGATCTCAAGTGACGGTGTCTCTTCCGTGGATTGACCTCCCAATCTACCAAGATTGGAAGCCAAAGCGTCACATTTTTCCTTTGCCCCTCAACTTTCTCTTCATAATTGCTGAGGGGCACAGGGCCCTGGGTGGGGCTTTGGTTTCCCGGGCGTTTCTGCACCCTCCTCAGCTCCCCGCCATGGAGTGGCTTCGGTCACCCAGGCTTTATTGTGTTGGGCAGGGAGGGTTCTGTGGGGGCGCTCAGTTATGGCCTTGGCCTTGCTCGGGGCCTTGGGGCTGTGCGGCCAGGCAGCCTGGGGAACAGCAACAACAAAAATAAATACAATATTGGGTACAATTTTACTATAGGGACACGCATTTGACAGGTACCACCACGTATTTATTGGAGATATAATTTAGGTTTCCACGCCTCCATCAACAACCTACACGCTTTTCTGGTCTGATACTAGTAATAGAAACGATTTAATAACGTTTTTAATGTGGTCTCCGACGAGAATATAGAAGTGCGTTTGGGCCAAAAATCGGGAGTTGACCGCCGCTTCCGATCGTCGGTGGTTTGTTGGCACGACGCTCGACGTTAGTCATACGTTTGCGGTTGTGTTTTTGCCCCCTGCTGGCCATATATATGATGATGACAATAAGTCTAGGAGGGTTGGGGGTGGGGGGTGGGGGGGGTGGGATGAGGGGGGGGGGGGAGCAAATCCCCACTCAACACATACAGTGTATCCAGCGGCCTAAATTTTTATTGAACTGCCAATATTGGGAAATTAGTTAGATGCGCGAAGTAGCTTACTATAACTTTGAGTTCTATGTCAACAAACGATCGACGCTACTCCCGTGTACACAGCTTTTCCACCGAGTTAACTTTATATTTCGTCTAATATTATTAATATTAAAGTGTCCCCATGTTTTTTTGTTTGGTGTTTCGTACACTAGAAAAGGGTGTAGCTTGGTGTCAGATGCGTGGAAACCGAAAACAATTATGTATTAAATCCTCGGTGGTACCTGTCAAATGCGTGTCCCTATACTAAAATCGTACCCTGTAATACATTTACAGTATAAAGGGATTTATGTTTAGTTAAGTTACAGCTGAATATAGAAGATGCGAGTCACAAAGTTACTGAAATCTCACTTTACTTGAGTCTGAGCGGAAAGGTACAGGCACACGTTCTCCTTGAAGTATGTTCTCTAAAATACATTAGGTGAGTACTACACGTGGTCCATGTAGTACTACACGTGGTCCATGTAGTACTACACGTGGTCCATGTAGTACTACACGTGGTCCATGTAGTACTACACGTGGTCCATGTAGTACTACACGTGGTCCATGTAGTACTACACGTGGTCCATGTAGTACTACACGTGGTCCATGTAGTACTACACGTGGTCCATGTAGTACTATACACAAGTACTATTCATTATGGGTTCTTAGACTCGGCAAATAATTGTTATAAAGTAAGGGAAGTATATCTGACCTTATAGTACTTCTGAATTTCTACTTTTATTTTAAACTGAAATTGCTAATACAATAGCTGTGAGATATACGTGGTCAAAGGTATTTATGCAATTATGTGAATTTGTGAGTTCTTAGGTTCATCAAACTGTAACATTAAATCAAGGTTGAATGTACTTAATAGTTTCATACACATGGACATGGCAAACTACTGTAGCTATTGAAACTAATATCATAGTCGGATTTATAGCAAAGTGAGTCTTATTATTGTAGCTCACGCGTTCACGTTTTCTCTTATACTCTTGACGATATTTTCTACTTTTAGTTTTTATCATAGAAGAATATTTTATTTATCTGGGACAATCACTAAATATGTAAGTGTGTGTGAGCGGATGTAGAGTTGGTAATATAAGTCTCACTATATATGTAAGTGTGTGTGAGCGGATGTAGAGTTGGTAATATAAGTCTCACTATATATGTAAGTGTGTGTGAGCGGATGTAGAGTTGGTAATATAAGTCTCACTATATATGTAAGTGTGTGTGAGCGGATGTAGAGTTGGTAATATAAGTCTCACTATATATGTAAGTGTGTGTGAGCGGATGTAGAGTTGGTAATATAAGTCTCACTATATATGTAAGTGTGTGTGAGCGGATGTAGAGTTGGTAATATAAGTCTCACTATATATGTAAGTGTGTGTGAGCGGATGTAGAGTTGGTAATATAAGTCTCACTATATATGTAAGTGTGTGTGAGCGGATGTAGAGTTGGTAATATAAGTCTCACTATATATGTAAGTGTGTGTGAGCGGATGTAGAGTTGGTAATATAAGTCTCACTATATATGTAAGTGTGTGTGAGCGGATGTAGAGTTGGTAATATAAGTCTCACTATATATGTAAGTGTGTGTGAGCGGATGTAGAGTTGGTAATATAAGTCTCACTATATATGTAAGTGTGTGTGAGCGGATGTAGAGTTGGTAATATAAGTCTCACTATATATGTAAGTGTGTGTGAGCGGATGTAGAGTTGGTAATATAAGTCTCACTATATATGTAAGTGTGTGTGAGCGGATGTAGAGTTGGTAATATAAGTCTCACTATATATGTAAGTGTGTGTGAGCGGATGTAGAGTTGGTAATATAAGTCTCACTATATATGTAAGTGTGTGTGAGCGGATGTAGAGTTGGTAATATAAGTCTCACTATATGTAAGTGTGTGTGAGCGGATGTAGAGTTGGTAATATAAGTCTCACTATATATGTAAGTGTGTGTGAGCGGATGTAGAGTTGGTAATATAAGTCTCACTATATATGTAAGTGTGTGTGAGCGGATGTAGAGTTGGTAATATAAGTCTCACTATATATGTAAGTGTGTGTGAGCGGATGTAGAGTTGGTAATATAAGTCTCACTATATATGTAAGTGTGTGTGAGCGGATGTAGAGTTGGTAATATAAGTCTCACTATATATGTAAGTGTGTGTGAGCGGATGTAGAGTTGGTAATATAAGTCTCACTATATATGTAAGTGTGTGTGAGCGGATGTAGAGTTGGTAATATAAGTCTCACTATATATGTAAGTGTGTGTGAGCGGATGTAGAGTTGGTAATATAAGTCTCACTATATATGTGTGTGAGCGGATGTAGAGTTGGTAATATAAGTCTCACTATATATGTAAGTGTGTGTGAGCGGATGTAGAGTTGGTAATATAAGTCTCACTATATATGTAAGTGTGTGTGAGCGGATGTAGAGTTGGTAATATAAGTCTCACTATATATGTAAGTGTGTGTGAGCGGATGTAGAGTTGGTAATATAAGTCTCACTATATGTAAGTGTGTGTGAGCGGATGTAGAGTTGGTAATATAAGTCTCACTATATATGTAAGTGTGTGAGCGGATGTAGAGTTGGTAATATAAGTCTCACTATATATGTAAGTGTGTGTGAGCGGATGTAGAGTTGGTAATATAAGTCTCACTATATATGTAAGTGTGTGTGAGCGGATGTAGAGTTGGTAATATAAGTCTCACTATATATGTAAGTGTGTGTGAGCGGATGTAGAGTTGGTAATATAAGTCTCACTATATATGTAAGTGTGTGTGAGCGGATGTAGAGTTGGTAATATAAGTCTCACTATATATGTAAGTGTGTGTGAGCGGATGTAGAGTTGGTAATATAAGTCTCACTATATATGTAAGTGTGTGTGAGCGGATGTAGAGTTGGGAATAAGTCTCACTATATATGTAAGTGTGTGTGAGCGGATGTAGAGTTGGTAATATAAGTCTCACTATATGTAAGTGTGTGTGAGCGGATGTAGAGTTGGTAATATAAGTCTCACTATATATGTAAGTGTGTGTGAGCGGATGTAGAGTTGGTAATATAAGTCTCACTATATATGTAAGTGTGTGTGAGCGGATGTAGAGTTGGTAATATAAGTCTCACTATATATGTAAGTGTGTGTGAGCGGATGTAGAGTTGGTAATATAAGTCTCACTATATATGTAAGTGTGTGTGAGCGGATGTAGAGTTGGTAATATAAGTCTCACTATATATGTAAGTGTGTGTGAGCGGATGTAGAGTTGGTTATAAGTCTCACTATATATGTAAGTGTGTGTGAGCGGATGTAGAGTTGGTAATATAAGTCTCACTATATATGTAAGTGTGTGTGAGCGGATGTAGAGTTGGTAATATAAGTCTCACTATATATGTAAGTGTGTGAGCGGATGTAGAGTTGGTAATATAAGTCTCACTATATATGTAAGTGTGTGTGAGCGGATGTAGAGTTGGTTATAAGTCTCACTATATATGTAAGTGTGTGTGAGCGGATGTAGAGTTGGTAATATAAGTCTCACTATATATGTAAGTGTGTGTGAGCGGATGTAGAGTTGGTAATATAAGTCTCACTATATATGTAAGTGTGTGTGAGCGGATGTAGAGTTGGTATATAAGTCTCACTATATATGTAAGTGTGTGTGCGGATGTAGAGTTGGTAATAAGTCTCACTATATATGTAAGTGTGTGTGAGCGGATGTAGAGTTGGTAATATAAGTCTCACTATATATGTAAGTGTGTGAGCGGATGTAGAGTTGGTATTATAAGTCTCACTTTATATGTAAGTGTGTGTGAGCGGATGTACAGTTGGTAATATAAGTCTCACTATATATGTAAGTGTGGTGAGCGGATGTAGAGTTGGTAATATAAGTCTCACTATATGTAAGTGTGTGTGAGCGGATGTAGAGTTGGTAATATAAGTCTCATATATGTAAGTGTGTGAGCGGATGTAGAGTTGGTAATATAAGTCTCACTATATATGTAAGTGTGTGTGAGCGATGTAGAGTTGGTAATATAAGTCTCACTATATATGTAAGGTGTGAGCGGATGTAGAGGGTAAATAAGTCTCACTATATATGTAAGTGTGTGAGCGGATGTAGTGTTGGTAATATAAGTCTCACTTTATATGTAAGTGTGTGTGAGCGATGTAGAGTGGTAATATAATCTCACTATATATGTAAGTGGTGTGAGCGGATGTAGAGTTGGTAATATAAGTCTCACTATATATGTAAGTGTGTGAGCGGATGTAGAGTTGGTAATAAGTCTCACTATATATGTAAGTGTGTGTGAGCGGATGTAGAGTTGGTAATATAAGTCTCACTATATATGTAAGTGTGTGTGAGCGGATGTAGAGTTGGTAATATAAGTCTCACTATATATGTAAGTGTGTGTGAGCGGATGTAGAGTTGGTAATATAAGTCTCACTATATATGTAAGTGTGTGTGAGCGGATGTAGAGTTGGTAATATAAGTCTCACTATATATGTAAGTGTGTGTGAGCGGATGTAGAGTTGGTAATATAAGTCTCACTATATATGTAAGTGTGTGTGAGCGGATGTAGGTTGGTAATATAAGTCTCACTATATATGTAAGTGTGTGTGAGCGGATGTAGAGTTGGTATAAGTCTCACTATATATGTAAGTGTGTGTGAGCGGATGTAGAGTTGGTAATATAAGTCTCACTATATATGTAAGTGTGTGTGAGCGGATGTAGAGTTGGTAATATAAGTCTCACTATATATGTAAGTGTGTGAGCGGATGTAGAGTTGGTAATATAAGTCTCACTATATGTAAGTGTGTGTGAGCGGATGTAGAGTTGGTAATATAAGTCTCACTATATATGTAAGTGTGTGTGAGCGGATGTAGAGTTGGTAATATAAGTCTCACTATATATGTAAGTGTGTGAGCGGATGTAGAGTTGGTAATATAAGTCTCACTATATATGTAAGTGTGTGTGAGCGGATGTAGAGTTGGTAATATAAGTCTCACTATATATGTAAGTGTGTGTGAGCGGATGTAGAGTTGGTAATATAAGTCTCACTATATATGTATGTGTGAGCGGATGTAGAGTTGGTAATATAAGTCTCACTATATATGTAAGTGTGTGAGCGGATGTAGAGTTGGTAATATAAGTCTCACTATATGTAAGTGTGTGTGAGCGGATGTAGAGTTGGTAATATAAGTCTCACTATATATGTAAGTGTGTGTGAGCGGATGTAGAGTTGGTAATATAAGTCTCACTATATATGTAAGTGTGTGTGAGCGGATGTAGAGTTGGTAATATAAGTCTCACTATATATGTAAGTGTGTGTGAGCGGATGTAGAGTTGGTAATATAAGTCTCACTATATAATCTTCTATATTGTATCGAACCAGAATGCCCGACTGTAATATTATATAAATTATATAATAAAATAATAAATTAATCAGTGATAGGCATTATGGTTTTAGACGATATCGATCAACTGCAGACATGCTTTGCCTTCTTACGCATCAAATCAACCAAGCTACAGACCAACATGGTGAAACACATACAATAGCACTGGATATATCAAAGGCATTTGATAGAGTCTGGCATCAATCCTTATTGTCGAAGATGTCCCACTACGGCCTTGCATCATTAGTTCCACTAATTTCTTCTTATCTTCATAACAGAAAAATACGTGTAATGGTAGATGGCCTTTATTCTCAATTTCACTCAATAAATGCTGGTGTTCCCCAGGGATCAGTTTTGGCCCCAATTCTGTTCCTCATTCATATCAATGATCTCATATCTACCACTCATAATCCAATACATTCCTACGCAGATGACTCAACACTCCACAGTTCCTTCACATTTACCAATTCTTTCACCCAACCCGATCTTATAAATTCAAAAATAAACACTGCAATTTCTCTGAACCAGGACCTTTCTAGAATTAATGGATGGGGACAAAAGAATCTAGTTTCCTTTAATGCACAGAAAACCAAATACATTCAATTTTCTAACCGACAGAATCTCACTGACTCCCATATATTTTTTAATTATGTAAATATTCCCACTTCCCCTAGTATTGACATTCTCGGTGTAACATTAACTACTAACTTGAGCTGGACACATTATGTTAGAAGCATTGCTAAGAATGCCTCTAAAAAACTGGGACTCCTGTACAGAGTTCGAGAATTCTTCACTGACGAGCAGTTGGCCGTGATATATAAAAGTCATGTGCGTTCTCAGATGGATTACTGTTCACCTCTGTGGGGTGGAAGTGGAGTAGTTGCATTGAGGCAGTTGGACAAAATTCAAAATAAAGCTATTAGATTAATCAATAACCCTGCAATTACACAGGACCTTCCTACATTATCCATACGAAGAAATGTTGCATCCCTTGCATTATTCTACAGATATTTTCACAGCAATTGTTCCGAGGAACTTGCTTCAATTGTGCCGCCTCTCCACATCTTTCCCCGTAGAACTAGGGCAGCTGAGAGCGCCCATGAATTTACACTTTCTCCTCCACAATGCAGAACTTCTGCTTATCAGAATTAATTTATCCCCAGAGCTACTACTCTTTGGAATTCACTTCCCTCGAATTGCTTTCCACAAACTTACAATCTACAAATGTTTAAATCCAGTTGTTACAAACATTTTATGAATGGAGGATGCCTTTAGGCACATGGACCTTTTTGTTTTATCTGTGTTTTTCCTTCCTCCGTTCGTTGTCTCTTAAAAAAAAAAAAAAAAAATGAAAAATCAGGATGACAAGGATAGGGGATATGTGTATTGGTTTCCCAGAGGGGGTAAATTGCTAGGAAGCAAGGAGAGTCTCTCAGGAAGAGACAAATTAAATACTATTTATATTTTAGTGATTTCCCTGGCGTTGCTGGGGGAGTTAATGATTTATCTTGTGGCTTTTCTTTTTTAATTTTCATTCTTGATGTTATCTCTCATCTATGGCTGGACTTGAAATTTTGCTTGCAGGGGTTTCCTGTCTTCGGGACGTGTTGTTATGCTTGGAGGCTAGGTATTGGACCACGAGCAGTGCCTGGTATCGGCTAACACGCTAGTTGTTGCTGACCAGAGGGATGAGCGTCGATCCTCAATTTCCGTCTGTCTTGCACACTTACTGGTGTCGTACCCAGCGGTTCTGTCTTAGGACCAGAATGGCTAGTCTCATCCTTAGAAGGCTGACTAAATCACTGAACGGAAATGCTAGCCTCATATACGTAACTGTCTGACCTAAACCCTTTTCAATGTTTTGTCTTAAGACCGAGGGAAACCTGCATTGTCTTTGGACCAAAGGATCCAGTCTTGAACTTGGGATATATCCTGTCATTGACAGGATATTGCTAGTCTCGTACCTAGCTGGGTTATCTTGGTCAATTAGGCTGGGATAGTCTCTCCTTGTTTTGGGTAGTCCAGGTTCTTTCCCGTGGGAGCTGGAGGGGCATGGCGGTTTGTTGTTTGTGTGTTTGGTCCCTCTAACGGCATTCCGGGAATTGGTCAGGTCACGTGGGGGCATCTGCGCGGATTAGCTGGTCCTCTGGTCCTGTTTTTTTGGTGTCCTTCTGGCCTGGTGTTGTGGGTGGTGCTGAGGCTGATATTTTCATCGAGGACATCACAGACATATATTTGATAACAGAATATCGATGATGGAGATAGACAAATTGTCGACAGAAGGGCGTTTTAAAGCACAAGGCAGCAAGAGAACATTATTTATATTATACAACAATTATTATAATAAGCCTGATAGATTGATAGATAGTTGGAACGGTATAGAAATAGATAAACACCAGATTGGTAGATAAACAAATATATACTGTATAAGGAATAGATACCGTACATAATGAATAAATCAATACAAAGAAAGCGAGAGAGAGAGAGGGAGAGGGAGATTAATATATAGTTCGAGAGAGAGAGAGAGAGAGAGAGAGAGCGAGAGAGAGAGAGAGAGAGAGAGAGGTGGGAGGGGAGGGTGGAACAGAGCAAAATGGTAGTTGTTTATACAGTATGTTAATGCGGTGCTGAGATATATATGTAGAAGTTCTGCCATCCAAATGTATGAAAATCACATACTTCCCGACACCCATATACTCTCACTCTCTCTCTCTCTCTCTCACACACACACTCTGCACTCAATCCCAGCATATATGAAGTATACCTTTGCATGCATTCAATGCTTTCAAAAACCCAAATTCTCCATCTATCTACCCGTCATAATCCTTCACATGAAAATTCATTATCCTTCAACAACACACTAATCAAAGCCTCAATATGAATACAACACGCAACCATGGCTGGAAGTTGTATTGAACAGATTCAGAACTAGTATCTGTGGAAACTTTTTCACATAATTATAAGATCTGTTCTACCTGGAACAAACTTCCCTCCGAAGTTGTAAATAGTTCTTTAGTAGAGCAGTTCAAGGAGAGAGTAGATAGTGTTTTGCACACTCTGTAAGGAGTGTAGTGCACTAAACAGTTTATCTCCTTTCACTTCGGAATGGACTTTTGAAATTGAAATTGAAATTGAAATATTTTATTTAGCCATAGAAATACAATACATTATTGGTTAAGAAATACATTGGTAAAATGGCTGAGCCTTTTGAGAGAAATCTCTCTTATAGGCACCTTGCTAGTAACTCGATACAATCATTATTATTGACAGTGCATTTATGGCCAACAATTTGACCTGAGAGTATTCATATAAACACACAAGTACATAAATATACATACACACACCTGTTCCTTAGCATACCCAAACGCATATACGCATGTATACTCACACATATTATGCACCTACACATATATATGCACACATATAACACACACACACACACACACACACACACTCATAAGTAAGCACAAACATACACAGTATACACGCGTATACAGACAAATATACAAACACACATTACACAAAATACATATACATAATCATCCTTACATATACTGTATACATAATTATACATACCTTTTTTTTTTTTTTTTTTTTTTTTAAGAGACAATGAACGGAGGAAGGAAAAACACAGATAAAACAAAAAGGTCCATGTTCCTAAAGGCATCCTCCATTCATAAAATGTTTGTAACAACTGGATTTAAACATTTGTTGCGCATATACATGGTATACATTTATTACACATTCACAAGTAGTACAATAATTTTGCTTTGTCAGTTTCAGTGAATCACAGTTGTTAGATAGTTGGTTGTTGATACTCCATTAACAATTGTGATTTAAGTTGACTTTTAAAACTGGATATGGTTTCTATATTTCTTAAATCTTGAGGCAGTTGGTTCCATACTTTAACCCCGTGGTACTGTATTGATGATTGAGACTGACTAGAATACATTAGAGGGATTTCCAGTAAATTAGCACTTCTTAAAGCATACCTTCGATTATTATTATATCTAAACATTTCAACACTATTTAAATTATGCAAAGATTTGAATACAAAGAGGGCACTGCAGTAGATATAAATATCATCCAACTTTAAGAGACCTAGTTTTCTGAAGAGGTCGTTAGTATGAGCATATCTTGATTTATGTGTTATTGTTTAGATTATCCTCTTTTGTGTTATCGCAATAGATAATACTTTGGTTTTACTGGCCGCTCCCCAAACTGTGTGACAATATAACAAGAGTGGATATACAAGACTATAATATAATTGTTTTAGTGCACTAATAGTAAAGCAATGACGTGTTAGGTAGAGTATACCACATTGTTTATTAAGCTTGTTTCTCAAGTCCCGTATATGAGTGTTCCATGACAGCTGTCTATCCACCATAACACCGAGGAACTTTATGCTTTCCTCCTCTTTAAGTATAGTAGTTCCAAGCTTAAGTGGTGTTAGATTTTGAATATAGTTTCTTCTCCTATGGAAAATTATATACTTGGTTTTTTTTTCAATATTGAGAGTAAGTTTATTGACTGTTATCCACTTAACAACATTACTTAGTTCATTGTTGACGGAATCAATAAGGAAGCGTAGATCTCGGTGCCTGGCGTAGAGAGTGCTGTCATCAGCAAATAAAAGGAACTTAAACAGCCTGCTTGAGTTAGTAAAATCGTTAATATATATAATAAAAAATAACGGGTCTCTGAGAAACTAATTATTCCTTGTAACTCCTTGTAACTCTCTCTCTCTCTCTCTCTCTCTCTCTCTCTCTCTCTCTCTCTCTCTCTCTCTCTCTCTCTCTCTCTCTCTCTCTCTCTCTCTCTCTCTCTCTCTCTCTCTCTCTCTCTCTCTCTCTTTAAATAGGGTATACAACATTGGTTATTACATTAACCTTAATGTGAATACAAAACGAAACCATGGCTGGAATGTAAAACTGAAAAGATGCCATTCTAGTTGATGTGGAAACTTATAAGATATAGGTCTATATGATTTGTTTTGCCTGGACCAACTTTGTCCAGGAGTTTTTTAAAATGGTTCTGTAACATGTAATACTTCAGTAGAGCAGTTAAGAAGAGAGTACATAGTGATTTGCACACCTTGTGATTAATCAATCAAACAATCAATCTTTAGTTCGTATTAAACAATTAATACATATACCTTAAACCTACAATTTTCAAATACATATATACACTACACAATTTCTCTTCTCTCATTCCAACTAGAGTATCTCTCTGTAATGAACTGCAAGATCTTGGAGATACTATAGTCTATTCGCTGTAAGTAGGTGATAAATCATGACCTCTAACCTCTGTAACTAAAAAACGACTATAGTAATTGAGCTAATATTTATACCACTTGGGAAGAGTCAATCAAGGAATATATATGGAAATTTACAGTCAATTTGCTCTAGCCTTTTTTTAATTACAGAGGATAAAGATCATGATTTCTCGCCTAATAGCAGCGAATAGACTACAACTATTCCTAGTAACTCTTAATAATTCACTCTCACTCTCACTCTCTATCTCACACACACACACACACACTCTCTCTCTCTCTCACACACACACACACACACACACTCTCTCTCTCGTTATCTCTCTCTGCAAATTGCCAGAGGGAGCGGAGGGTGGGGAGAGAGCCGTCATCTTTACTATCCTTTCCTTCCACTTACTCTTAGGGTTGCTATCCTTACTAGGATTAAGTCCTGGCCACCTCGCAGGGATCGTAAGATTTGTGTGGCCAGTGTATCTATGTAAATTTCTCTCTCTCTCTCAGCCATCGGAGCCTTTAATCCCCCAGATGACGGCATCAAAGAGACATGACATTGAAGTGATTCGGTGACCTTCGTGTTCCGATCTCTCTCTAGCTCTCCTCTGATCTCTGGTGTCTCTTACATTACATACAACATACCCCTCTATCTGTATGTCTATCTAGATATCATTCACTCTATCTGTCTCTCTGTCTGTTTCTCTGTTGTCTATTTACAGGACATAGAAGTGAATCGATGGCCTTCGTGTTCCGATCCCTCTAGCTCTCTTTTAATCTCTCCTGTCTCTTAAGGGGGTATCCCACTGTGCGATTTTTCGATGCCGAACGCTCAGCGACAGAGGGCGACGGGATTTTTTTGTCTATGTTCCAAAATAGCCATATTTGCTCGAACATTCTCCAATTGTCGCCAAAATTGCACAACGGTCGCCCTAGCGTCGCCCAGATTCACCCAGATTCGCCGTTAAATTTTGAGCATACCCATAAAACGGCGGCGAACTGAAAATTTTGGCGAATGTTGGCGAATGTTCGCCCTTTGTCTCACTTCATTCGCCCTTGGTCGCACTATAGTCACACAATTCGCACCAATTCGCCCTGATTCGCCAATTTGCAAATTCCAATTATTGGCAACGCTGCTTTTTGAGCGAATAGGGCGACAGTAGCGCGCCAGTAGCGCGAATGCAGCAATATGTCGACGAATTATTGCCAATGCCATACGAATGACATGCGACATGTGGCGAACTGAGGTGATTGGTGGGTTTTTATGTGACTGTTGATGTGTCTCTCACTATAGTCTGTTCTTTTCAACTGACGGTAAAAAAATGCAAAGTTCCCATCAGGATTTCTCAGTTATTTTGAAGATTCTGTAGTGAAATGTGGTGCTAATTATATTATAAACTTGGACTTAACCCCTTCACCCCCATAACTTTCATTCTGGCTAAAGATAGACGATTTTATACAGTTCAAGACGACCTATGTTATTCAGAGGGTTTATTGAGATCGTATTTAGCCATATGAGTCCTAGAGGTAGATTATATACTAAAGAAAATCGTATATTGGTAACCAGAATATGATGAAAATTACGTCATGATGGTGAAGGGGTTAATATGATGCAAAGACGTGATTTCATATTTTTCCATTAAGTATCGAGAAATGGGATTCAATACCGTCAGATGAAATGAAACTGAGTATACCGTATATACCGGCGTATAAAGAAACATTTCTAAGCCTTAAATAAACCCTGCAAAACCATAGGTGGTCTTGTACAAAGAATAAAATTTCAATGCAAGTGAATTTGGAGCGCCGAGATTCATCAGCTGATTTTCCGAGTGACCAAAATCGGCGAAATACGATAATTTAATTATAATAAGTATTATATACATAACAGTAGGTTATGTATACATACCTAATTAATTCATAATATTTCATAATAAACTTACCGGTATATAACACGAGTTATAAGTTCAAACTATGGTTCAAATTAAAAGTCAGTGTACCGGATCAATTACCGAAACAGGTGTTGTGTGTGTTATTGTTGTGTGGCTATGTCGAGTGTGTATGTGAGGCATAGTTATTTCAAAAGGCCCTGTCTAAGCTGTATTTAAGGGAACGTTCGAATGGGGCGAACGTTTTAAAATTTCAAAAGGATTGGTGCTAAACATGACGGAGAAAGGGGTTTAGAATAAAATCCTTCAAGTGGAAATCTCCCCTTAAATCGACAAATAATAACTCGAATTAGAGGAAACAAACTATCATAATAGTGAAAGTGTTAATTTAATAGTTAATTCTACTTAACCCTTTGAAGATTAGGACGCATTTTGACATTATATTCTGACTACCTTTAGACGATTTTATCTAGCTTTGGAATGATCTGTGGAACTAGAAGGGTAAAGAGTATCTGAATTAATCCTCTGACCTCCATCTACACTTCCTAATCTGAATACAATAGTCTTATAGTTGCAAGGAAACAAAAAATAAATCCATAATTGTATCTTGAGTGGGAATACACCTATTCTATAGATGCACAGACACTCAGACATACCCACACAATTATATTTACATTTTGATTCGAGGGCATATGTTTTTGTAATAGACCTTATGTAAACGAGATTGTGAACTTCGAACGAAAATATAAAACAAAGTTAATGTTCTCTATGGGACTGTTAATTGTTCAGAATAATTCGTCAGTGTATCATTGTTGTTCTCCCAAGTATTGTTCAGATATTCCGGGATAAGGCTTGTACACATTGATCCATAGATACACACACACACACTATCGTAAATACGATAGGCTATGACTCTTTTGTGATCCCGTATGTCTCTGTGACGTCACGGTCGCTCCTGCAGCACGACCTAGGACGAGTAGATCGTATATTATAAGATTGTAAATAAGTTAAGTTATAAAAGGCCTAATATGCTATTAAACACAAGGAGCGGGTGGTAGGGTATTTTACACTGTGCCGCCCAGCGTTTTTTTTTTTCCCTAAATAGGATTGTTTCCGTGCTCATTTTCATGCATAAACAAGACCCAGAGCGTAAAACAAGTATCTATCCCTGAAAGGGCGTAAACAGAGCTTTCCAATGACACCCGAACCATCCTTGTACGACCACTGGTTCTCTTGCAACGATCGTGCAACACAAGTGCAAAAAACCTAAAATAAGGTAATTTCCATACATAATTCCCTGTGTAGCGAGTGAGAGAGGGAGGAGGAGGGTAGAATACAGCTCAGTACACCCACCGCGGTGGTGGGGAACGTTCATAAGGTTACTACGCTCGTCTCACCGCTCAGCTCTCTCTCAGAGCAACATTACGTGCTGAAAATGGCACTCGACATAATGTGGTGCACCGCCACATAGTCCATATTTATTCAACTCGACATATGTGGTGCACCGTTGGTTAAGGGTTAAGCAATATTGCTATGGTCTTATGTAGTATATATGAATTTATCATATATATTAATATAATTTATCGTATAGAGCAACCTAGATGCGGTACGATAATTTGGGCTCCTGGCGTTTGCCAAGGCGGCAAGGTGTGCCTTTGAGGAAGACCAGAGCCTTCACGAACACCAACCAGTTAACATCTATTTTCCGCCCTCAGTTGATCGTGCTTTTGTGCCTCTAATCACAATACACTGTAAGGAATACAAACAGCTACACCATCACGACGCTCTCATCGACGCCATGACTGACTGACAGATAAGCATGATATTCATGTCCATTCCCATGTAATCTTTTATTCTTTCATTAACTTGACTCGTGTCTCGGGACCGAAGTCACGTTCCCCATTGTCCACCACCATATTGGGTAAACGTTCTCCCTTGCCTCATTGCCACGTGGAACTATTGGTGAGTTAATTCCTGGCTAATATTAACCCTTATAACCTTACCCTATATATAAATTTATTATGTGAGACCTTTGGATATAAATTAGCTTGTTTCAGATTGAATTCAATTTATATATGGAGTAGGTTTCATTTAGATTGATTTTATTTGATTCATTATAGCTTAGTAATATTTAACTTCCATTGATAGTTTACCACACACACAATGTCCAGCTTTTCCACATTTCGCCTTTTCACACACACACACAAATCAATATCAGTCAGTGGTACTCTAAAATTAAGAATCTTTGTGGCTTAAGTAGTGGGACTCCTTCGATCTCCTGTGTTTCCCATGTCCCTCGTGAAGATGCACCTGAACTGATAAATAATCACTTCTCTACCATATGCCAGACCCTCCCCAAACTAGACCGCACCAACCTCCCTGCCTTCCTCCCATCCCCTTCCCCCCCAGTAACTGTTCAAGACTATGAAGTGGCCAAAAAGCTTTCCAGTTTCAAATAAAAAAGATCAACAACCCCAGTAGACCTACCCATGAAAATATACAAAGAATTTTCAGTTGAATTTGCCATCCCCCTTTGCTCGATAATTAATGCCTCCTTAAGGCAAAGTAAATGCCCTGCAGACTGGAAAACTTCATACGTCACTCCAATTCCCAAAACCCCCTCCCCACATTCTCTTAATGAACTCAGACCAGTTGCCATAACGCCCATCCCCAGTCTAATCTGTGAGGACTTTGTATTCACCTGGGCTTACTCACAAATCCGTCACTTAATAGATCCCCAACAGTTTGGCAACGTAAAAACCTCCTCCACCACTCACTGTCTTATTAGCTTCCTAGATTATATTTACACAAATCTTGAGAAGACAAAGACTTCCCTCGCTCTTGCCTTTATTGACTTTAGGAAAGCATTTGACCTTGTTGACCACACCATCATCATCAACAAGGCCATAAAGTTGGGGCTACATCCTACCCTGGTTGCGTGGTTGACCGACTTCCTTAGTGACAGACGGCAAGCAGTGCGATATCAAGGCTTCATCTCCACCTTCCTAGCCATCACATGTGGAGTCCCACAGGGCACAAAGATGGGACCTCTATTGTTCCTCATCTTGATTAATGATGCCCTAAAGGACACTCCATTCCACTGGAAGTACGTGGACGACTCAACAGTCGGCATTACTGTCGATAACACCTCCCCTAACTATGACCCCCTACAAGACATCCTCGACCGTCTTCAAGCCTGGACCACAGTCAATCATATGACCATCAATCATGACAAGACAGTGGTCATGCACATCAACACCTCCGTTACCGACCTTCCTCCACCCACTGTCACAATTGGTCCTCATCCCCTTCAGCTTGTTGAGTCCACCAAACTCCTCGGAATCACTGTGGACAACAAGCTGAACTGGAAGAAACATGTGTCTACCACAGTTAGGACCGCCACATACAAGTTGTTTATGCTAAGGCGGCTGAGATCCCTGGGGGCGCCGGAGAATGAGCTGAAGAGTATATAAAACATCTTCATACTCCCTAAGCTCACCTACGCCTCTCCCGCCTGGTCCTCCTCTCTAACCCTGACACAACAACGTCAATTGGAGAGAGTGCAGAAGAGATGCCCTCTTCTGCACTCTCTCCAATTGACGTTGTTGTGTCAGGGTTAGAGAGGAGGACCAGGCGGGAGAGGCGTAGGTGAGCTGAGATGAGCAGGATCATCCTGGGTGGCACATACCCAGGGTACGAGGAAGCTCTCACCACCCTTAGCATACCTGCACTTTCAACCCTCCACTACAACACACTCAAGCAGTTTGCATCTAAGCTACTTGTTCACCCACGACACAGAAACTTACTTCCACCAGAGCAACGCCCCTAGACCAACACGTGCAGCTCGACACTTCAACACACTCCAACCAATAAGGGCAAGAACTGACAGATACAAAAATAGTCCTATCCCAACCATTGTAAATATTATTAATAATGTGTAATGCCGGCCTGTCACACCATATATATGCTTCCTCCTTTAATAATGTATGCATAAGTGTGTGTGCGTGTGTGTATTAGAATATATGTATGTATTTGCTTGAGTTTGTTTATGTATATGTGTGTATATGTATATGTGCATTTATGTATGTACAGTATATGTGTATGTATGTGTGCGTATATGTGTATGTATGTATGCGTTAATTATCTATATATGTATGTGTCTATAGTGTATACTGTTTGTGGTTCGAGGCTCGAGCCCGGCTGAGAGTATTCTATCACACACACACAAACAAACAAACACACACACACACACACACACACACACACACACACACACACACACACACACACACACACACACACCTACACTGAAGAATGTCCCATATACTATAATTCCCCCCAGCTGTCTCTCCTTATTTTATATTCTTCTTTTGTTCTCTACCGAGGATTACCTCCCATTGTAGTAGGCTTTACCTGACCCTACCTGTACGGACCCGTAGGCCATTTCGCCTTAACCCTTTTCAAACTCCTCATTTGATCTCTTCCGACGTTTGACATAACATTCTAATTGGCTTTACCTGACCTACAGTCCGTTGCCCTATTAACCCTTTTCCAATTCCCTCATTTAATCTCTCCCAAGGATTTAACGCCCATTATTAGCCTCACCTGACCCTACCAGAACAGTTTTTGTATGTATGTATGTTTGTTTGCATATGTGAGCGTTTATGTATACGGGCATGTGCACACTTACTGCATGTTCTTATGTTCTTATATATGTATATATATATGCGTATTTATGTGTGTACGTATGCGTATATATGTATGTTCTGTATATATATGAGTAAAGTAAATGTGTACTGTATATGCACTGTAAATCACTTACTCTCATGGTTAATTTATGATAATTTGTATTTTGCACTAGCATAATTATTGTATTAATTTCTTGTTTTAATGTAAAGCATATTATACTCACCCATTGTAAACTGAGCTTACCATTTTCATATCTGTACATCTCATGTTCATCCACTACTTGTAAAATGTGTATTTTAAGCACATGAGGCTGCCATTCTTTAATAAACCGTTTATTATTATTATTATAATTATTACACACACTCACTACAGCACACATACATGCACAGTTGCACATACACTCTACAACACACACACACACACACACACAATGTCCAGCTTTTCCACATTTCGCCTTTTTACACACACACACACACACACACACACTCACTACAGCACACATACATGCACAGTTGCACACGAACTCTACAACACACACACACACACACAGCATGTCCATCTTTTCCACATTTCGCCTTTTCCCACACACAAACACACACACACACTACAACACAGACACACACACACACATGGCATTCGCCATATTCGCCATAAGTCGCACAACCACAGCCCCGCCCAGGGAAGTACTACCGCCAAGGTTTCGGGAGACTCGGGGAATAGCCTGAATTCCATTTTCTCTCCCAGGCCTTGGTAGCTGGATACATATCTTTCTGCCTCACACATCAGGGGTATCAGGAAAACCCTCTTTATATAACATACACATCCAACTTCACGACATTGCCCTACATCGCTATCCTCTATCCATAAAACACTACTCTTCCCACTACATATCATACATGTAACACCATACACCTTTACCAAATAAATATGGCAGTACAATTGTTAAGAGCAAACCTGGTGGTCCCTTGGATATTCACCCCTGGCAGGGTTGGGTCATTGACACAGGGTCCTCCCGGTCGTCATCATGCGACTGTGTCAAGAGCATTGCAACGTCCCAAAGCTGCTCGTCGGTGCAGCTTTTTCTTTAGCAATATAAGGGAACTTCACTCTAACACCAATTCTGTACATCAATTTCTTCAAGCAGAATCCCCTACTCTCCTTTTTTTGACAGAGACTCAAGTAACATCCACATCTGACACGTCTAGATTTAATTTTCCAGTGTGACGCTTCTGCATAGTAGCCACGTGCGGGCATGCGAGCGCGTCGGCTGCCCAGCCGTTTAGAAACCGGCTGGCGGCAGCCGGCCGGCAGGCTTTTCCTTAGTACATATCCTACGACAACGTAACTAATGTCTGGGATATTCTTATGTTGTTTCACAGCTTATAGCTGCCCTTATTCTTAACCAACGCATCTTAGTATATTTTATTCTCGATAGTTGATTGTTTCATTATAATATATAAGATGTAAGTCTAGTGAGGGCGGGAGGAGACGAGCGGGAGAGAGAGACCAGCTTGGGACGTTGCTTCGCTTGCCAGCTTGGGACGAGCCTGAAGCGTTGCCATATGCATTTCATTGCAACGTTAGGCTTAGTTTCGACTCACGCACGGGGTAGAGGATTTTGACCCGGCAACTGTGTTGAGTGTTGCCAAGCATGGGATGTATTCTGCATGCCTAGGGCGGGGTCCAGACAGATTCAAGACTCAGAGCTCACCTCACTGTCGTACCCTTCGGACCCCCTTGATATCTATCCCTCTCAACCCCACTTAGAAACTTTCTCTCTTACTTTGTATACCTTCCTTCCACTACTTCACCAATCTATTTAATTATCCCATCCCCTTGATAGACCTTATATCTATTATTGTATTAACGACGAGCTCTCAGATAACTAGATAGGATTTTAGGCCTTATGCAGAGATTTAATTGTTAATGAGACCTAGGAAGCTTTTTTGTTGTCTCATATTTGGTGGTTTCATGCTTGCTAGTGTGTTCTTGTGTCAGGTTAGCAGGGGCTAGACCGGAGGGGATGCTTTTTGGGATCCTTTAAGTAAAGTCTGCTGGTGCGAGTCCTGTGGACCCGCACGACTTTACTAGGATACCCGTGGGAGTCTGGGGGCATTTTCTTGTCTATGTACCTGTGTGTCTAGTGTTGTGTTGTGTGAGGGCCCTTGCCTAGTCCCCTCAGTACTGCGCTAGCACGTCTTGCTTTTGTTTTAGGGTCGCCAGGAGAGAGTCAGATACTTGCGATCTGAGTCTCTCATGAGAACACCCTTTCAATTAGAGTAATTTGGCGCACAGACTTGGGAACGTCCCTAGGCTAGAGCAGGTGGCTCAGCCCGGGTATCCGAAGCCTATATCCTTCCAGCTAGACCTCTGCCACCTGGCAGATTAACAGCTAGGGGTTTATTATTTCTGTATGCTTGTTATTGTGCCACAGTTTACCGTTTTTGTGACCATTGTGAGTCAGGGTGTGGCTTAGAGACTCTGTCCGAGCAGGCTTGCCTGACTAAGAGTGAGAAGCACACCTGTATGTGGTTATGTTGCGAGTTGCTGCCTTTATTTAATTATACCTATGCCATTATACACTGTATGGCCTATCACTAGTATTTATTCCTGCTTATTAGTTAAGAGTTCTCTAAATCCGTAACGTACTCTCTTTGCTAAGCATCAGATCCTACAGTAGCCGCATGCAGTTTAGAAACCTGCATCTTGTCTACCTGTACGATGTTTTGAGGACTGTTTGCTTTCACCTTCTTTCACGCAGGGGCGATTAGTTGTATTAATTAACGTAACGTTAAATGTGCTTTCTTCTAGTTTGTTATTAAATTGTTTCTGCAATTTAATTCCGTTATCTATCTTTTCCTTGAAGCTTTAAGTCAACTTAATTGTGTGATCTTTTATATAGCCTGCTTGACTATCAGCAGTCTATAGTGCGTGCACCCTGTAACCGAGTCATAGGATACCTCGTTGTCCAGGCAGGACTCTTGACGGTTTAGGGTGGTTTGTTGCCTGGGTTTATAGATAAGGGTTGGATCTAGCGTTTTCCGTTGTTGCTTGTTGCCGCATACCTAGTCCAATAGAAAGAGCCCAGTGTTTATATATCCCAGGACGTAACAAATGGCGACCTTGCATAGGATTTACTGAACAGAGGAATATAGTGGTCATTTGTTTTGAGATTCCTTATGATTAGAGGAATACAGTGGACATTTTTTTTTTGGAGCAACCAATATAACACATTAAAGACTTTAAATAACATTAGTATATACATACTTGCATAGGAGATAAGGCACATTCTATAACCGTGATAATTACTGCAGTATACAAACATGTCTAATACATCAGAACACAGTGATGGGTCAGGTCACGATACGGGCTCGGAGGGAGAAAGACCTGTGGAGTGGCTAGTCGATAGCGAGGAGGGTGCTAGAAGATTTTTAGAGGTGCCCCTTACCGCTGCCAGGGTGTTGAAGCTGAATAAGTATGGCTTAAAGTGTGTGGCAGGTCTGCAGGGTCACCAGGGGTAAAGTGGCATGAGGAAAGATCAGCTGAGGACTTTGATATTGGGTTTAGAAGGGAGAGACCTGGGTGGAGAGGCGACTGGGGGCCCCGGTCCCCAGCCCCCCCTCCACTCTACCCCCGTATCAAACGTCAGGGTGCCTGAATTTAGTACATACCCCCAAGTTGATTGTCAATGGCAGTGTGGAATTTAATCACAGGGACCCTCTCCATTAAATGCACCTTCCCCTCCTCAAGGGTTGACTCCAGAGTTGTTGTTCCGGCTTGAGATGGCCAAGGTTGAGGCCGCTAGAGCTCAGGTTGAGGCCGCAGAGAGAACAGCTATACGAGAGGCTGAACTGCAGGCAGAGTCTACCAGGTATCGGGCTGACAGGGAGCTGGAGAGATCTCGAGTGGAGGTAACAGGGCGAAATATTGGGGGAGTTAACAGACATTGGGACCAATCATTGTCGCACCTGCTTAAACTAGTTCCTGTGTTCGATGAATTAGGTGTGGCTGAGTTTTTATGAGATTTGAGAAGTGTCAGGAACACCAGTGGCCTCAGGAAAAGTGGGCAGCATTAGTTTCATCAAGACTCCTAGGAAAGGGGCTAAAAGCGTATGATGCACTACCTTTAGAGTCCTGTGTAGTTTATGATGAGCTAAAGAAGGCTGTGCTACGGGCCTATGAGTTACAACCAGAAACTTACCGCTTGAAGTTTCGGGGTGTTACTAAGCGCAAGGATAGTACCTTCCTAGAACACGCCCGGGACTTGTCTGATGCCCTACGACATTGGCTGCGTTCTGAGAGGGCAGCTACTTTTGAGGAGTTGAGTGAGCTGGTTCTCTTGGAGCAGTTCTTTAAGTGCACAGGCGGGGACTTAACATTAAATATAAAGGAAAACAATCCTAGAACTCTCCAGGAGGCAGCAGAAATGGCTGACCTCCGACTGTCATTAATTCGAGGGTGCGGAGCAGCAGCTAGGAGTGAGTCGGGTGCAAAGGATCGTACCCCTCCCCCTCCCAAGAATTTTGATACACATAAATACACAAAACCATCTAGCACTGACAATAAAACTGAACATAAACCAAATAACGTCCTGTATAAGAAGTCTAATGGTACCTCCCACTCCCAAGGGAAACCAAAGAGTAAAGAGTGCTTTGCATGTCACAAGGAGGGTCACTTTGCAAATGCTTGTCCGAACAAGCCACCAAACAAGGTTGTGTCATTGGCCCGCAGCATAGGGGTGTCGCCTATATCTTCTGAGTTTGCCAAGGGTAGGTCGTCAGAGGTTGGGACACAGCCTGTGTTCAAGAGTCCGGAAGGCTCGAACCCTGTCCGCGACGTCTTTGGGGGTCATAGAGGGCATGGTTTTGTGAGGTGGGCTGGCGAAAGGCGAGGAGTTAAGCTATTGCGTGATACTGGGGCTTCTCAGACCTTGTTAAAGAACTTTACTTGTAGGCCGATTAACGCTGCTCGGGTGGTGGTAGTTCAGGGGATCAATGCTACGAAGTCCTACCCGCTGGTGCGGATGGAGCTGGAGGTGGGTGGTGTGGTGAAGGAGATGGATGTAGGAATTGTAGAGAACTTGCCTGTTGGGGGCGTCGACCTACTCCTCGGCAACGACTTTGCGGTGCCTGCTTCTAAGGTTTCACCCTTGGTCGTTGCCGAGAAGGTGGCCGACGTTGGTAGGGAGGAACAGGAGTGGGTTGAGAAGTGTAGCGTACAAACCATGGCGTGTGTTGTGACGCGTTCTCAGACATCTGGAGCCTTGCAGCCACCACCTCAGTCTATCAAACCGCGGAGGAAAGGTCACAAGAAAACGGGAAGTGTTGGTCAATTGGAGAGTTTTGAGCCGGCAGTGTTTCTTGGTGACTCATTATTGGCACCTATGTTAGAGTCTGGAGAGGCCCCGGGGCCTGTCACCGCTAGTGCAGGTGCAGGGCAGAAAGAGACTCTGCGACAGCATCGTTATGCGCAGCGTGAGGAAAGGATGGCTCAGCGGGACATTGGAGGTGGAAATAAATTATTTAAGATGAACTTGGATAATCTCGCACCGGCTGATATATGTTCCTTGCAGCTGGAAGATCCTGAAGTCAGGGCGTGTGGTAATGGTGCTGTCGAACTGGAGAGCGATGGGGATGCGCAGCCTGGTGATTTTTTCTTGTCCGAGGGGATCTTGTATCGGAGACATCAGGATCCCAAGAAAAAGTGGGATGGCGGGTCAGGATTAGTGGACCAGTTAGTAATAATAATAATAATAATAATAATAATAGTTCTTAAAGCTAGCGCATGCTAAGCTAGCTAAGGATAGCTCAATAAGGCCGATTAGGCGTATTTCCATTGGGGTCCTGTACTACTACCCCATCCCTTTGCTCATGAGGGATGGTAACGACTCAGTGCTTGTGACAAATCTTTAATGCGCCGAGCGTGGGCGCGAACCCGGGCCTTCTGGGTGGAAGTCCGAGACGCTAGTCACTTCACCAAGCGAGCCCCTCGGCACACCGAGGGTGTGCCGTGAGAGCTTATTGAGATTAGCTCATGATGTGCCTTTGGCAGGGTACCTGGGGGCACGTAAGACGGAGGCAGCTCTGAGCAAGCTTTTCTGGTGGCCTGGGTTAAAGGCGAGTGTCGTGTCATGGGTGTCACAGTGTCACACTTGTCAAGTTGTTGGGAAACCCAATCAGGTCATCCCGAGAGCCCCGTTACAACCCATCCCTGTCATTGGGCCGCCCTTCAGCAAAGTAGTTATCGATATGGTTGGCCCATTGCCCCCCACTAGTGCCGGCAATAAATGTTTACTAACTGTAATGGATGTAGCAACACGGTATCCAGATGCTTACCCCATGCGCAACGGGATGGCTAAGACTGTTGTCAAAAACCTACTTGTCTATTTCTCTCGTTATGGATACCCTCAGGAGATCCAGTCTGATCAGGGATCCAATTTTACTTCTGCTCTGTTTAAGCAGACCATACAGCAACATGGGATTGTGTCTGTGGTGTCATCTGCCTACCTTCCCGAGAGTCAGGGAGTTTTGGAAAGGTGGCACTCGACTCTCAAGAGTATGTTGCGGTGTTATTGCATGGAAAATGGGAAGGACTGGGATCTAGGTCTCCCATACGTTTTATTTGCTGCGAGAGAAGTACCTGGGGAGAGCTTGGGATTTAGCCCGAACGAGTTGGTTTTTGGACACAGGGTCAGGGGGCCCCTCCACATAGTCAAGGAGATCTGGGAGGGAGTCACAAAGCCATGCTCGCTTCTATAGTATGTAGTTGAAAGCCGTGAGAGTATGCTAAAGAGCTTGGATGTAGCAGGTCGGAACCTTAAGAGTTCACAAGCTCAGATGAAGGACAGATACGACCAGAAGGTGAAGCTGAGGGAGTTTGAAGTAGATCAGGAGGTACTGATACTACTGCCTCTGGTGGGACACCCCTTGTCTGCCAAGTATTCTGGTCTGTATCGGGTTGTAAGGAAGGTTTCTGATCTAGACGATTTAGTAGCTACTCCTGATCGTAAGAAAAAGAACCAACTTTGCCATGTAAATCTGATGAAAGAGTATGTGAGGTGCCCCTCCGAGCCTCTCACTGTCCCGGTGTTGATCTGCAGCGATCGTGGTGGAGAAGGAGGAAGGGACAGTCAAGCTGCGGGGGAGGATAATTGGGATTGTCATGTTTCCGCGGATCAGTGGGTGGGGAATTCTAGACAAGTGGCTCACGAGTTGATATTGCACCTGCCTGAGCAACAGCGTGTAGCTGTGCAGCACTTGCTTGATTCAAACCCAGCTGTTTTCGCAGAGCATCCTGGCCTCACTACTCAAGCGGTGCACGATGTCGATGTTGGGGACCACCCGCCCTTTAAATCAGTGCCATACCGTGTTCCCCCTATTAAATTACCAGCACTTAGGGAAGAGCTGGATTATATGCTGAAACGTGGGCTGATTTCTGAGGGTGCAGTAAGGTGGACTTCCCCAGTCACACTGCAGCCCAAACCAGATGGCAAGGTGCGGTTTTGTATAGATTTCCGCAGGTTGAATGGTTTAACCCCCACAAATGCCTACCCTCTCCCTCACGTGGACGACAGTGTGGATAAGATAGGAAAAGCCAAGTTCCTCACTAAGATAGACCTTGTTAAGGGTTATTGGCAAGTGCCCTTGTCTGAGCGAGTGCGAGAGGTGTGTGGGTTTGTGGTGGACGGTGCCACATATCGATGCCATGTTATGCCATACGGGCTGAAAAATGCCCCTGCAACATTTCAGAAATTAATGAACGACATTGTACCCGACATTCCCAACTGTACGGTGTACCTAGATGATGTCATAATATACGACGATGATTTTAACAGTCACTGTGCTCACATCGGACAGCTTTTTAATAAACTGAATGAAGCAGGTTTGGTGGTAAACCTGGGTAAGTGCGATTTTGTCAAAGCCACAGTTTTGTACCTGGGGTTCGAGGTGGGGATGGGTCAGGTGTGCCCTCCACAGACAAAGATCAAAGCCATCGATCAGTTTCCCCAGCCTACGACTAAGAAACAAATCATGCGGTTTCTAGGTATGATAGGCTATTATCGTCGCTTCATCAAAGGCTATTCGACTGTACTTGCACCTTTAACTGACTTATTATCTAAGGACAAGAAGTTCCGGTGGTCTACTGAGTGTGCAGAGGTGTTTTCCTTGGTGAAACACCTGTTATGTACCCACCCCATACTCAGGGATCCGGACTTCAGCAGACCTTTTCAGCTGGCGACTGACGCCAGTGGCGTAGGGGCTGGGGCTGTCTTGTTACAGACAGATGATGAAGGTATCGAACATCCAGTGAGTTTTTACAGTAAAAAATTCAATAGTGCACAAAGGAATTACTCTGTAATTGAAAAAGAACTCCTGGCGATAGTGCTGGCGCTCAGGCACTTCGATGTATATGTTCCTGCTTTCGGACCAGTCGTAGTGGTTTATACCGATCATCACCCTCTGAAATTCTTGAATCAGTTTCATAACCGGAATATGAGGCTGACCAGGTGGTCACTCATGCTTCAGGAGTAAAATCTGGACATACGCCATATTGCCGGTTCTGATAACGTGATAGCGGATTGTCTATCAAGGGTGGATGATGTTGGTTAGACTGCCACAGGATTGAGGGTTGAGTGTGGAGGAAAATAGGCTGTCACTGTAGTTCAGCCGAAAAAAAACAAATTAAAAAAGCAAAAACCTTATAAAAACTCTTTATTTTTATAACGTGTAGAATTTTGTATAAGATGTTGTAGCAGTATCTAAGTTGAAGGTTTTCGCTTATTGTCGCTGAGTTAGTTGAACTTGCTCGGTGGAGCGCAACAGTCTTTATTTTGTTTTATATATGGTGCCTTGTGTCGCAACAGTGTGTGGTACTATGAGAAGCTTTCTGTTAGATATGAAGAACTTAGTCAAGGGTCTTATATCTTGGGGGAGGTGTGACGCTTCTGCATAGTAGCCACGTGCGTCGGCTGCCCAGCCTTTTAGAAACCGGCTGGTGGCAGCCGGCCGGCAGGCTTTTCCTTAGTATATATCCTACGACAACGTAACTAATGTCTGGGATATTCTTATTTTGTTTCACAGATTGTAGCTGCCCTTATTCTTAACCAACGCATCTTAGTATATTTTATTCTCGATAGTTGATTGTTTCATTATAATATATAAGATGTAAGTCAAGTGAGGGCGGGAGGAGACGAGCGGGAGAGAGAGACCAGCTTGGGACGTTGCTTCGCTTGCCAGCTTGGGACGAGCCTGAAGCGTTGCCATATGCATTTCATTGCAACGTTAGGCTTAGTTTCGACTCACGCACGGGGTAGAGGATTTTGACCCGGCAACTGTGTTGAGTGTTGCCAAGCATGGGATGTATTCTGCATGCCTAGGGCGGGGTCCAGACAGATTCAAGACTCAGAGCTCACCTCACTGTCGTACCCTTCGGACCCCCTTGATATCTATCCCTCTCAACCCCACTTAGAAACTTTCTCTCTTACTTTGTATACCTTCCTTCCACTACTTCACCAATCTATTTAATTATCCCATCCCCTTGATAGACCTTATATCTATTATTGTATTAACGACGAGCTCTCAGATAACTAGATAGGATTTTGGGCCTTATGCAGATATTTAATTGTTAATGAGACCTAGGAAGCTTTTTTGTTGTCTCATATTTGGTGGTTTCATGCTTGCTAGTGTGTTCTTGTGTCAGGTTAGCAGGGGCTAGACCGGAGGGGAGGCTTTTTGCGATCCTTTAACACCTTACGAGCGGCCTATGCGGTTTATTTATGTGTACCGCACAGCGGGGTGTTTTTAGCCAAAATAGGGCTGTTTACGTGATCATTTTCATGCCTAAATAAGACCCAGAACGTAAAACAAGTACCTATCCCTGAAAGGGCATAAACAGAGCTTTCGAATGACACCATAACGATCCTTGTATGATGGATAGTTTTCTTGCAATAACCGTGCAACGCGAGTGCAAAAAGCAGGTAATTCGGTACTTTCAGTACATAATTGAGTATGTAGCGAGTGAGAGAGGGAGGAGGGAGCTGAGATTTGTGTCAGTAGGTTCGCCGCGGTGGTCTGGAGCAGTCATACGCTCGCTAGTCTCCTGCCACCACTTGTCTCTCTCTCTCAGCCACATTACGTGCTGAAATTGCCACTCGAGTTATGTCGAGCGCCGCCACATAGTCCAGCTTTTTTTAACTCGACTTATGTTGCTCGCCGCTAAACAAGGGTTAAGTAAAGTCTGCTGGTGCGAGTCCTGTGGACCCGCACGACTTTACTAGGATACCCGTGGGGGTCTGGGGGCATTTTCTTGTCTGTGTCCCTGTGTGTCTAGTGTTGTGTTGTGTGAGGGCCCTTGCCTAGTCCACTCAGCACTGCGCTAGCACGTCTTGCTTTTGTTTTAGGGTCGCCAGGAGAGAGTCAGATACTTGCGATCTGAGTCTCTCAAGAGAGCACCCTTTCAATTAGAGTAATTTGGCGCACAGACTTGGGAACGTCCCTAGGCTAGAGCAGGTGGCTCAGCCCGGGTATCCGAAGCCTATATCCTTCCAGCTAGACCTCTGCCACCTGGCAGATTAACAGCTAGGGGTTTATTATTTCTGTATGCTTGTTATTGTGCCACAGTTTACCGTTTTTGTGAGCATTGTGAGTCAGGGCGTGGCTTAGAGACTCTGTCCGAGCAGGCTTGCCTGACTAAGAGTGAGAAGCACACCTGTATGTGGTTATGTTGCGAGTTGCTGCCTTTATTTAATTATACCTATGCCATTATACACTGTATGGCCTATCACTAGTATTTATTCCTGCTTATGAGTTAAGAGTTCTCTAAATCCGTAACGTACTTTCTTTGCTAAGCATCAGATCCTACAGTAGCCGCATGTAGTTTAGAAACCTGCATCTTGTCTACCTGTACGATGTTTTGAGGACTGTTTGCTTTCACCTTCTTTCACGCAGGGGTGATTAGTTGTATTAATTAACGTAACGTTAAATGTACTTTCTTCTAGTTTGTTATTAAATTGTTTCTGCAATTTAATTCCGTTGTCTATCTTTTCCTTGAAGTTTTAAGTCAACTTAATTGTGTGATCTTTTATATAGCCTGCTTGACTATCAGCAGTCTATAGTGCGTGCACCCTGTAACCGAGTCATAGGATACCTCGTTGTCCAGGCAGGACTCTTGACAGTTTAGGGTGGTTTGTTGCCTGGGTTTATAGATAAGGGTTGGATCTAGCGTTTTCCGTTGTTGCTTGTTGCCGCATACCTAGTCCAATAGAAAGAGCCCAGTGTTTATATATCCCAGGACGTAACACCAGGTTATCAACTGCTCCAAAATTTCAGACCTAAAGGAGGTGTATGTTGCTTCGCAAAATCTGAAATTGCCCTGGAGGAGCTTACTGGTTTCAATTGTCCATATTTTGATTATTCTATATACAAATTAATTTCTGCTGGTAAATTTAAATACATATGTTGCATCTACCGTTCCCCAAATACTCCTCCAGAGCAAAGTCTTTTGTATTCTCTGTCCTCACAACTCAGTGTCCTCAACTTGAATGCTTCTTCTGAAATCACTGTGTTGGGTGATTTTAACCCTTTCAGACTCATATTACGCAGAGGTTGCCAGATTTGTAATAAGAAATAGAGTTCTCTCACTCTTATAATTACCTCTCCAAAATTAGTTTTCTGCCCACAGCTAACTCAAAGACAACTGCAGAGATTGAAGTAACTAAACTAAAGGTTTCTAAATACCCCTGATGATAACAAAGGCTTTAAAGTATCCCTAATAGGCTCAAAATTGCGTCATATGTCGGAGAGGGTTAATGTCCATAATGTTGAATGGCTCACTCATTCAGCCAGGACTGATGATGCTGGTCTTGAATGTGAGCTATTTGCAGACTCATTTAATCTCACTCAACTAGTCAACCAACCCACCCGTGTACCAGATAATCCTAATCATAATTCCCACCTACTGGACTAATTTTTACCAACCAATTCAGAAAATTATGATGTTACAGTGAGGTCCCCACTTGGATCTTCTGATCACTGTCTGATACACCACCTGTCTATCACCTACCACACCTTCCCACTCTGAACCTGTTTTGGTGACTAAATGGCATTACGATAGGGCAGACAGTGAGGGTCTTCAAGGTTTCTTTATTGATATTCCTTGGACCTCTTTCTTTTCTAATGATGCACACACCACCTTGAGCCACATACACGATTTCGTAAAAATTGGAATGGAAACTTTTATTCCTCATCAAAAGTACAGTAAAAGATCTAATTCACCTAAATTGTTTGACCATAATTATTGTGCTAGAGTAACTGAACAAAAAGCAATAGCCTACAATGCATACACAAGATCAAAAACACATGAAGCCTTTAATTACTTTAGAAACATCAGAAATCATGCCAAAACTGTATTAAACCTAACCAAATCAAAATTTCTCCACAAGCAGGCAAATAAACTTCTAAATAATCCAAATGATAACAAAATATTTTGGTCTACTCTTAACTCATTCAAATCCAACTTCACTACTGCTTCATCCATTCCACCATTAAAATCTCCGACTGGCCATCTTGTAAGTGACCCACGAGGTAAAGCTAACCTTCATGTGGATATTTTCTCCACCAACTCAACCTTAGATGAAATAAATCAAGATGTCCATGTACTTAATTTTAATTCGCCTGAAATTCCCTCACTTAAGATCCACACCAGACATGTCAAAACTATTTTGCAGAATCTCTCAGTAGATAAGGCTCCTGGTCCAGATGAAATTCCTCCAATAGTACTTAAGAATTGCTCCTTGGTGCTCGCTCCTGTATTGGCAAAATTTGTCCGTCTGTGTACTCATACCTCATGCTTCCCAGTACCCTGGAAAGAAGCAAACATCCATCCAGTTCCTAAAAAAGGTGCCTCTTCAGATCCATCAAACTACAGACCAATAGCTATAACTTCCACTCTTGGTAAAGTCTTTGAAATTATATTAAATAATCACATAATTAAGCATCTTGAGAATAATAAATTAATCAGTGATAGGCATTATGGTTTTAGACGATGTCGATCAACTGCAGATATTCTTTGGCTTCTTACGCATCAAATCAACCAAGCTACAGACCAACATGGTGAAACACATACAATAGCACTGGATATATCAAAGGCATTTGATAGAGTCTGGCATCAATCCTTATTGTCGAAGATGTCACACCACGGCCTTGCATCATTAGTTCCACTAATTTCTTCTTATCTTCTTAACAGAAAAATATGAGTAATGGTAGATGGCCTTTATTCTTAATTTCACTCAATAAATGCTGGTGTTCCCCAGGGATCAGTTTTGGCCACAACTCTGTTCCTCATTCATATCAATGATCTCATATCTACCGCTCATAATCCAATACATTCCTATGCAGATGACTTAACACTCCACAGTTCCTTCACATTTACCAATTCTTTCACCCAACCCGATCTTATAAATTCAAAAATAAACACTGCAATTTCTCTGAACCAGGACCTTTCTAGAATTAATGAATGGGGACAAAAGAATCTAGTTTCTTTTAATGCACAGAAAACCAAGTACATTCAATTTTCTAACCGACAGAATCTCACTGACTCCCATATATTTTTTAATGATGTAAATATTCCCACTTCCCCTAGTATTGACATTCTCGGTGTAACATTAACTACTAACTTGAGCTGGACACATTATGTTAGAAGCATTGCTAAGAATGCCTCTAAAAAACTGGGACTCCTGTACAGAGTTAGAGAAGTCTTCACTGACAAGCGGTTGGCCGTAATATATAAAAGTCATGTGCGTTCTCAGATGGATTACTGTTCACCTCTGTGGAGTGGAAGTGGAGTGGTTGCATTGAGGCAGTTGGACAAAATTCAAAATATAGCTATTAGATTAATCAATAACCCTGCAATCACACAGGACCTTCCTACATTATCCATACAAAGAAACGTTGCATCCCTTGATACAGATATTTTCACAGCAATTGTTCCGAGGAACTTGCTTCAATTGTGCCGCCTCTCCACATCTTTCCCCGTAGAACTAGGGCAGCTGAGAGCGCCCATGAATTTACACTTTCTCCTCCACAATGCAGAACTTCTGCTTATCAAAATTAATTTATCCCTAGAACTACTACTCTTTGGAATTCACTTCCCTCGAGTTGCTTTTCACAAACTTACAATTTACAAAAGTTTAAATCCAGTTGTTACAAACATTTTATGAATGGAGGATGCCTTTAGGCACATGGACCATTTTGTTTTATCTGTGTTTTTCCTTTCTCCGTTCATTGTCTCTTTAAAAAAAAAAAAAAAAAAAAAAATCCGCGGTTTTATCTCTTCACATCGTCCAACAATCGCCGTGCATTCGCTATTTTCGACATCATCGTTCGCCACTTTCGCCATTAATCGCCCTCAATTGTCGCACACCATTCGTCATTTTCGCCAAAAAATTCGCCGTATTCGCACTGGTCGTACTTCCGTCGCACTGCAATCGAGGAAATTCGCCTTTTTCGCTTTCATTCGCTTCTGAAAAAACCCTATTCGCCGCGAATTTTGGGACATATAAAAAAAACATGGTCGCACGGCATTCACCATCGAAAAGTCGCACAGTGGGATACCCCCTTTACATTACATACAACATACCCCTTTTTCTGTATGTCTATCTATTGTACATCCATCTATATATATATATATATATATATATATATATATATACAGTGTATATATATATATATATATATATATATATATATATATATATATATATAAGATATATTTATATACATATATATATATATATATATATATATTATATATATATATATATACTATATATACTGAATATATTATATATATATATACATATATATATATATATATATATATAGTATATACTGTATATACAGTATATATATATATATATATATATATATATATATATATATATATATTATATATATACAGTATATATATACGGTTACATAATATATATATATATATATATATATATATATATATATATATATATTCAGTATATATATATACATATATATATATATACTGTATATACATTATTTATCTGTGTTTCTGACTCTCTCGGTGTCTCTTTACAATATATTGTGTGAGCGGTGTCCTTCGTGTTCCGATCTCTCTAGCTCTCTTCTGATCTCTCGTGCCTCTATCATTACATAGAAAATACCCCTCTATATGTATGTATCCCTTATACTTCAACAATAACAAAATCAACTCTTCATCTTCTCTTAATATTCTCGGTGTCTCTTTTTCTTCTGATCTCTCTTGGAAAGTCCATAATACCACTCTTGCTAAAACAGCTTCCCAGAAGCTGAATGTGCTCAACTACCTCAGGGGGTTCATTACCCCTGCACAACTTCCTGCTCTCTACAGGGGCACAGTGCGTCCATGTATTGAGTATTGGTCGCATGTGTGGTGAGGATCCTCTCACACAGCACTTCTAGACAAAATAGAAAAGAAATCCTTTTGTCTCTTTAACTCACGTCCACTCACCGATTCTCTGCAATCTCTCTCTATGCCGCAATGTTGCATATCTCTCGTTATTCTACTATCTATCTATCTATCTATATGCTCAGGCCCAATCCCCATTCTGGGGGTAGCCGACTCAAGACAGAGCAAGAACAGGGAAAACACAAAAACAACATAAAACAACAAATAAACATAGATAAAAAGCACAAACTCACACACATCCAGGTCACCCAGGAGAAGACCCAGAGACCAGGGTCACTAAGGTCGCTCCAGCACTCCCCCTGCCCCGACCACCCGAAGAGGTTCCGATCTCGGCAGGCAGACATGCAGCGAGCCAAAGCCACAAGCCCTCCCACCACACTTCCAGGCGCACCCTTCATATTAATCGTCTCCCCGGGCCAGGCGCCTGATGGACTATTATCTAGTCCAACTTGCGCCCGATCCTTTACTCCAAATGACCACGTGTTCACTCAACTATTCACAAGCATTCTCCATTCCCTCCTGTCCACCACCACTTCCCTTGCCTGATCTATAGTCATTCCTCTATCATCTTTAATTGTACTGCTAGTAGAAATATTAAAGGTGTAACAGAAGATGGGAATTCAGTTAGAAATAAAGGTAAATCCGATACCAGTAAAATAAATTCATTGCGATTATATTATACAAACTGTAGGAGTTTATGTAACAAAATGGATGAACTTAGAGCACTTGTTAGCAACGAAAATATAGACATTATAGCACTGACTGAAACATGGATTAATACAGAATCAAGACATTTTTTAGCAGAATTCCATATACCAGGATATAGTTTGTTTAAACGCGACCGAACAAGTAGGAGGGGCGGCGGAATAGCAGTGTTTGTCAGGAGTTCTTTAAAAAGCTGTATTAAATCAGGTATTAGACTAAATACTGATAACGAAAGTGTTTGGGTTGAGGTTAGCGAAGGTAGTGAGACCATAATTATTGGAGTTATTTATAGACCACCAAATATGAGTAGAAACGAAGGTACAGCTTTATGGCAGGAAGTGAAAATAGCATCAAGGTTTAGCAATGTGTGTATTATAGGGGATTTCAATTTTCCGAATATTGATTGGCAGCATCAAATCGGCGACTCAGATTCAACAGAGTTTATTGAGGCGGTACAGGATAGTTTTTTATTTCAATTCATAGACTCGCCTACTAGAGGTAATAATATCCTCGATTTAGTTCTCAGTAATAATGAACAAATGATAAATAATGTAGAGATAGGAGACCAACTAGGAAATAGTGATCATAAATCAATTTATTTTAACATACAATGGACAGGAAAGGCTAAAGAGAATACGACACTTATCCCAGATTTCAGAAAAGCCAATTATGGTGGATTAAGACGAGCCTTAAGAGTCGATCCTATGGTTAAACTATTAAGTGGACCCAGGTGCGCTAATGAACATACTCTCTCTCAGATACCTGTCTTAACTCAGGATAATTTGACAGCTACACATAATAATTTTATTTCTTCACTCCACAATGCGCAAAATAAATATATCCCCAAAAGAAAATTTAGATCAACACAGAACCAACCCAAATGGATGAATAATAGACTATTAGACCTTCTAGGAAAAAAGAGAGGAATATATCGAAAAATAAAGAAAGGCGAAATTCACCTACTTGCTTACTATCAGAATCTATCAAGAGAGGTTAAAAAATGTATAAGGACAGACAAAAGAAATTATGAAATCAGGATAGCCAATGACTCAAAAAATAACCCTAAGGCTTTTTACCAGCTATATAAATCTAAAGTTAGAGATAAAATAGGCCCCCTTAAAACTTCGATAGGAGAAATGACAGAAAGTGATTTAGAAATGTGCAGTACATTAAATAGTCAGTTTCTATCCGTTTTCACTAATGAAAATTTGGCACAGATTCCAGAAGTCCGTAGGGTGTATAGAGATAGTATAGAAAATAGGTTAAGTACGGTTACTATAAGTAGAAATGATGTGCTTAAGGAAATTGACAGACTGAAACCTCAGAAATCGCCTGGTCCCGATGAGGTATATGCCAGAGTATTAAAAGAATGCAGAGATGAGTTAAGTTACCCATTAACATTTCTTTTTAACAATTCATTAGAAACAGGTATAGTTCCAGAAGCTTGGAAGCTTGCAAATGTAGTTCCGATTTTCAAAAAAGGTGATAAATCAATAGCATCCAATTACCGTCCCATTAGTCTCACTTCAATCATAGGAAAGCTACTAGAGTCAATTATTGCTAGGAAAATGAGAAACCACTTAGAAACATTTAACTTAATCAATTCTTCTCAGCATGGATTCACACAGGGACGTTCTTGCCTAACTAATTTGCTTAGTTTTTTCTCAGAGGTTATGAAGCAGTAGATAATGACAAGGCATACGATATTATATATTTAGATTTCAGTAAAGCTTTCGACAGAGTCCCTCATGAGAGATTGATGAGAAAGGTTGAGGCACATGGAATAGGTGGGGCGTTGTTGGGATGGATTAGGTCATGGCTAATTGGTAGGAAACAGAGAGTCAGCATAAATGGTACCAAGTCAGAGTGGGGAGCAGTCAAAAGTGGTGTCCCCCAGGGATCGGTATTAGGTCCCCTGTTGTTTCTTATATACATAAATGACCTAGATTTAGGTATAACTAGTAGGATAAGTAAATTCGCAGACGATACTAAAATGGGGAGATCAATTGATTCAGATAGCGATATAGAGTGCCTCCAAAGGGATCTAGATACCTTACATGAATGGTCAGTAAATTGGCAGATGAAGTTTAACATTGACAAATGCAAGGTATTAAAGATAGGGAAGATGCAAACAAATGTTAAATATAAACTAGCTAATTTAGAATTAGAAAATTCAGACTGCGAGAAAGATCTAGGTGTGTTTGTTAGCAATGATTTGAAGCCTAGAAAACAGTGTATAGGTGTTCGTAATAAGGCAAACAGGATTCTCGGGTTCATCTCTAGGAGTGTGAGTAACAGAACTGCTGATGTTATCTTAAAACTTTACTTGTCATTAGTGAGACCCCATATGGATTATGCTGTCCAATTTTGGTGTCCTTATTACAGAATGGACATAGATTCATTGGAGAGAGTACAACGTAGAATGACAAAAATGATCCATAATATTAGAAATCTTCCGTATGAAGAAAGGTTGAAGAAATTAGGTTTACATTCGTTAGAGAGACGCAGAGTTAGAGGGGATATGATAGAGGTGTTCAAGTGGGTTAGTGGGATTAACAAAGGGGACATGACAAATGTACTAAAGCTCAGTGATAGCGAAAGAACTCGTACCAATGGTTTCAAATTAGATAAATTTCGTTTCAGAAAAGATATAGGCAAATATTGGTTTGGTAACAGAGTTGTAGATGGGTGGAATGGACTACCAAGTGCTATAGTGGGATCTAAAACTGTAGGGAGCTTTAAGATAAAATTGGATAAGCATATGGACGAGAAGGGTTGGGTGTGAACGGGGATCAGCCGGGTTGGGCCAATCAGCGCTCTGCAGACCCCCATAATCCTGCGTTAATCTCTATAACCGTTTTGGTAGGATGATCCTCAGGGTATTAGAGTGTTGAGCCTATAATTGGGCTTTGTAATTGATTTGGGGTTGTGCGGGACAGGGATCTGCCTTGCTTAGGCCAATCGGCTTTCTGCAGACTCCCATTTTCTTATGTTCTTATGTTCTTATGTTCTTATCCAAAGCCTTTCTTACACAGTCTCTCCATCTCAATGGGGGTCTTGCTGCCCTTCTATCTCCCCTTGTACCTGACTCACATATTCTCCTGCTATTATAATAATCAGTGTTCCTCAGAGCTCTCTCTATACGTAGGGTACGTAGTACCCGTCCTTCAACACAATCCCACCTACTCTGTGCAGCTCTCCAACCCAAGAGTGAGATGATATTCCCAGTCTTTCTTCAACAGCTGAGCTCTGGAACTCTCTCCCTGAATCCATCTTTCTCTCATCCTATGATTTATATTGCTTCAAATTCCGTGTGTCCAGGCATTTTGGTTCGAACATTCTTTGATTTTGGCCCTGTCACTCTTTCAACTCTGGGGAGGCACTCGTCACAGGCAGTTTTGCCTTTGTCTCCCTCATCCACATACATAAAATAAGAAAATATTAATAATAATGATAATAATAATAATAATACAAAATCTATCTATGTACATTTATCTATCTGTTTGTCTCTCTCGCTGTCTCTTTACAGGATATTGTAAGAAGGCCCCAGTCACACATGCACGATTATTTATCCCGAGTGCCCCCGATTTTGCCATATATAAATTGGAAGTCGGTGGGTCTATGTGTTCCGGTCCCTATATAGAGAGAGAGAAGAGCTAAATCACGGGCTAGAAAAGAGGCAAAGAAGGAAAAAAGGACGTCAAAATATAGACAGTAGTATAGTTTATAGACATATATATAGGTTATAGAGATATATAGACTCCTCCATTACCTAAGTACCCTTAACACAACCATCACAGTATTGGTTGGAGGGAGGAAGGAAGGTCTGGTTGTATTTATAGGGCCATAGTCTTTTAACGTGTGGGATCAGTGTGTTTATTCTGTGTAATAAATTGATTGGAGTGAATTGTATAACACAGAGAGAGAGAGAGAGAGAGAGAGAGAGAGAGAGAGAGAGAGAGAGAAGAATTAAGTGACAGGGTAGTAATGCGGTAAAGAAGGAATATAGACAGTAGTATATAGGTTATAGAGATATATAGACTCCTCCATTACCAAGAGTACCCATAACACTACCATCACAGTATTGGTTGGAGGGAAGGCAGGCCTGGTTGTATTTATAGAGTCATAGTCTGGAAAGGGTGTTTTATTTGTATCCCATGTACGGAATTGAGTGGAGTGAGCGGTGGTAAGTAGGTCTATGTTTGGAGAGAGAGTGAGAGTGAGTGAGTGAGTGAGTTAGTGTGTGTTCACACCAAGGCAGCAACCAGATAATTATAATGCGGTGCAAAATGTCTGTATTGATTTGAAATTTGAAGGAACTGGCACAAATGTACTTGTATTTTCATGAATGCACCATACAGTTACTCTTGTTAACCCTTCTTTGGCGGCGCGCAACTTATGTCGTGTGAAATAAACATGGACTAAGTGGCAGTTCACAACTTATGTCGTGTGCCATTTTCACCACGTAATGTTGCTGAGAGAGAGAGATAAGTGGTGGGAGGAGAGTAGCAAGCGTATGACTGCTCCAGACCACCGCGGCGGACCTACTGACATGAATCCCACCCTCCCCCACCCTCACGCACTCGCTACACAGGGAATTATGTAGGGAAACTACCTAATTACATGGTTTTTGCACTCGTGTTGCGCGATCATTGCAAGAAAACCAGCGGTCGTACAAGGATGGTTGGGGTGTCATTGGAAAGCTCTGTTTATGCCCTTTCAGGGATAGATACTTGTTTTACGCTCTGGGTCTTATTTAGGCATGAAAATGATCACGTAAACAACCCTATTTAGGGTAAAAACACCCCGCTGGGCGGTACATATAAATTACCGCCTAGGCCGCTCGCAAGGTTTTAAACTACCTTGTTTATTTGTGTCTTCTATTGTCTTTTTTCATTCACTTGACTTGTTCTTTGGTATAGATTGGATGTCCAATCTATGCATTGGTGTGAACGTGCCCTGAGTGTGTAAGTCATAGACCAGGGCTGAGGCCGTTTGAATAGGTACTACCATCACAGTACTGGTGGTGATGGTGGAGGTAGTATATGGGCTTTGGTGTAGTGGGTTGTGGGCGAGATCAAACACTGGTGTTAGTCTTGTGATCCAGGTCTCTCTCTCTCTCTCTCTCTCTCTCTCTCTCTCTCTCTCTCTCTCTCTCTCTCTCTCTCTCTCTCTCTCTCTCTCTCTCTCTCTCTAACACCGTTCTTCATTATACACTCATCCGAGACAAATGAGCTTCGATAAACGTTTCAATATACAGCCTAATGACATGTATCTTTAATTACATACTTGTATACATAGGCTTCTCTTTAACCCTTTGACGATTATGACGCACTTTGACAGTATATTCTGGCTATCATTAGACGATTTTGTAGAGTTTAGGCAGGATCTGTGGGAATTATAAGACTATCTCATTTAACCCTCTGACTTCCATAATATATTATACCCTGCCTAATCTGAATGAAATCGTCTAATAATCGCCAGAAAGTAGTAAAGACAAAGCTTATTGGATCTTGAAGGGGTTAAAGGCTAAGTGATCGATTAGTGTTACGATTTAAAGCTCACGTCCTAAGGGCAACGTCACATATTTAAAGCTCACGTCCTAAGGGCAACGTCACATATTTAAAGCTCACGTCCTAAGGGCAACGTCACATATTTTTGCACTCCTTAAGTGTAGCGATAACAAAAATCTATGATTATATATAATTTGACCTTCCCATGTAACTGCCAATATTATTTATATACCTCATACATTACGTTAATAATCCTCCATACATATGAATGTTTAGCTTGCACTCACATCTCAATATATTTTATATACTTCCTCACTTAACTATCAAGACTTCCTTATTCACCTCATAAATTACAGTATCATATCAAGCTAATAATCTTTCTTTAAATGTTCCTTTATCCACCTCATATGTTGGGGTATCTGAACACGTAAATAGTCGTTTATATCTCTGCCTGGTTTAATCAACTAATGAAGCTCTTGCTGAATTCCCAATTACTGGTCGTCTAAATATATGATTAATGATACAATTCTGGGGAAGTGTGTGTGTGTGTGTGTTTGTTTGTTTGTACGTGCGTGTTTGTGTGTATGTGTGTGTGTGTGTGCAATAGATACAGATAAATTAATAGATACCGGTAGCTTAATATAAGTATGTATGTATATACCCAGGCACATACCCCATAGCTGGGGGTGGCCGACACGAGACCGAGCCCGAACAGAAACATTTAAAGTTCCAATTCTTATTGGCCCGGACCACTTTCACGTTCCCTCGCCCCTTTCTCTGTGTCATCTAGTAGCTAAATATATACTGATACAGTGGATGAGAAAGAGAGTGTGGAAAATAGATAGACAAATAAATGGATAGATTAATAGATACATACAGAGAGAGAGAGAGAGAGAGAGAGAGAGAGAGAGAGAGAGAGAGAGAGAGAGAGAGAGAGAGAGAGAGAGAGAGAGAGAGAGAGAGAGAGAGAAAGCAAGCAAGGGAGGACAAGCAATAATACAAATATACAAATTGTGTGTGTGTGTGTTTGTTTATAGCTTAGTGATATAGTTCTGGGGAATCATATCAAGGAGGTGGTTCTTGATGGTGTGTGCGTGTGTGTACTAAATAAAGATCAACTGATAGATGCCGGTAGCTTATTGTATGTATGTATGAACTGTATATACCCAGGCACATACCCCATAGCTGGGGGTGGCCGAGTCGAGACAGAGCCCGAACAGAAACATTTAAACTTCCAATTCTTGTTGTCCGTGACTACTTTCACGTTCCCTTGCCCCTTTCTCTGTCTTGTCTAGAAGTTAAATATATGCAGATAAAGTTAATGCGAAAGATAGGTAGACAGATAAATGGATAGATTAATAGATACATACAGAGAGAGCGAGGGAGCAAGCAAGGGAGGACAAGCAATAATACAAATACATAACCTTGATAAGAAGCAGAATCTGAAAATATAATAAAAGCAAGAATACAAAATACCAAGAGCAACTAAAATAAGCTTATCAAAGAGCGAACAAAAGCCTCCCCTGATATCCATTACTGGGAATTTCCTTCTTTCAACAAGAGGATAATGTAAAACTCGATGTATTGAAGAACCGGAGAGGCTGAGAACGACACACATACAATTTTTAATAAAGGAATACCTGATATTTTTAGTTACCATGCAGGGAGAAGTGAAAGAGATTACAAATTGATTGTGAATGGTGAAAATCCTGTGGACAACATCTACTGTATACACATATGCATATCATTTTTTTTTTTTTTTTTTTTTTTTCTATATTCCAACTTACTCCCTCTCGGGTATAGGCTGAGAGCCTGGACATTCACAGCTGTACAATGAGCAGTGAAGCCCATGAGGTCTTGTTCCAGTCTAGGGAGTGAGACATGTGAAGCACGTAGAGTACAACGAGCACCTGCCATCTTGCCTTCACATGAGGCAAGGTGCTCACTCATGGCCCGAAGTGACCCCATCTCTGAAGACACCTCGTTCCCGTGCTTCACTGTCTGACCCCCTACACTCGGACTCTCACTCTTACACACACACACAACGCCACCTGTTGAGCAGATAACTCACCAGGCATTGTACCCCTATAGCATATTTTGAATATGGGAATACTCATACAGTGCTATTTAATCAGGGAACAATGAGGGTATTTTATTAGCGTTTCGGTGGGCTTTGTGGTAATGCACGCATTAACATAAACTTACTCTCTCTCTCTATATATATATTATCCTGAATATTATTCCTAGAGGGTAAAGGAGAAACGGATATAAAGTAAATGTTCAGACCTGGAAAGATGAAATGGCCTAGGCTATAAATATGATACCGGTCGGCGTTGAACTTACGTGTTAAATTGTATATGTAGGCTATCTGTGGTAGTCCCAGTAATATCTATGAAGTACTTCTAGAATTAAAGGAACTTAGCTGTGATGCAAAGAGTGTAGGTTAGGTGATGGACATGTCGGTAGGTGTAGATCAGTGAAGTTCTGTTGTTATGTGGCAGCAACTGGTGGTTTGTTGTGAGCGGGACGAAGTCTCTGTGTGAAGTGTACTGAGATTCCCTCTTATCGTAACAATATACATATATTTAAAGGGTTCTATATCGCCCCCCGTGATTAAATAATAAGGGAAAATAAACTAAGATATAATTGGTGCAACCACAGCAATACTTATCCACAAAGATAAATAAAGTAATGCGTATAAACAAAAAGGAACCAGCTGTCGTGAACCCGGGAAATTCAAACTACGGTATATATACCAGCTAGGATTCACGACATACTCCGCCACCAGTTATATACAAAGTATTTACAATTGTCCCGTCCCGATCATGGATCGCCACAACTGGGAGGAACCCAAAGCAGCCCGACGTGACGGCCTCTGAGGGGTATCACCTCGGTCCGCTCCAGTAGCAGGAAGGATATTATCAGAGTTCGGCTTGCTGTCGCCATCCACTACCTCTAAATCTATCTCTAGTGGGTATAGCTTAACCACCGGTCTGGTGGTCAAACCGGCTCCTGTTTTTACCTGAACTACCCTACATTCGTGGTCAGGACCACGAAGAAGTTTCATTATCCGACCTATACGCCAAAAAAGTCGGGGGCCGTCATCATCTACTAGAACGACGTCCCCAACTTGCGGCGATGCTATCCCTCTTTTTACCATTAAGTGACGATGTTGCTCCCTGAGTGATATTAAATAATCAGTGCTCCACCTTTTCCACAGGTCATGTGAGAGCTTTGTAACATATTGGAAGCGTTGGTTGACGGAATCGTTGTTACGCCAAGTCGTGTCCTTGAGATCTTCATCCGTGACTTCCCGCCTTGGAAAGCTTCTGATCTGCCTCCCATGAACCAGTTGTGAAGGAGTGATGGGTAGAGGGTCTTCAAGATCACTGTAGCTGTAGCCAAGCGGGCGATCATTGACTGTGGCCTCGAGCTCCAGTAATACCGTATTCAGTTCTCTGAGGTAACCGATGCTCGACCCAGTACCCTCTTCAAGCCAGCCTTTAGGATGACAATGACCCGTTCCCATATGGCACCGAACCATGGTGCCCTGGCCGGTATAAACCGCCACTCGCACTTGAATTCCGCTAGAGTACCTTTTAACCTTGCATCATCCATCAACTCCCGTAATGTACTGGCTCCGCTAACAAATGTGATGGCATTATCACTCATCATTATCTCAGGGTAACCCCTCCTGCTACTAAACCTACGGAATGCATGCAAAAATGATTCGCAGGAGAGGTTAGAGACAGTCTCTACATGGACCGCTCTAGTAACTGCACAGGTGAATAAGACTACATATAGTTTACTTACAGTACCCCCCTTCTCTTTTACTGGCAAGGCACCTGTGTAGTCAACCCCCGTTACCTGGAAAGGACTCGCTTCCTGAACCCTAAACTCCGGCAATGGAGGGTACCATGCAATCTCTTGCAGATGATACATCCCCTTAAGGCTTTCTTTACTACCTGTCTAATCTTGGGGATCCACCATCTTTGCCTTATGTAATTTAAAACATAACTAACACCACTATGGTTACACACTTTGTGGCAGTAATTACTAAGGAGAGTGGCTATACGATGTTTATTAGGGATAAGGATAGGGTACTTGGCGCTATCATGTAAATCTGAAAGGTGTAGCCTACCTCTACAGCGTATCATGCCTCCCTCCATATAGAGGCCTAACTGCTTCACTATATTGCTTGGTGTGCCCTGTCCTTTTGACAAATAGTGGTGTTCTTCAGAGTAAGATTCTCTCTGAGCTACCTTAATCATGGCTGACTCTGCTGCTCTTAATTCCGGCACCGTCAGGTGTGCCGGTTTTGCCTGATAGTTCCCTTGTGTCTTCTCTTTAAGAGTCCTAATAAACCTAAGGACCCATGCCATTACATGCCATGACTTCATATATGAGCCATACCGGTCCCAATTCAATATGGCAGTAGTGGCAACCGGTACCGGCAATGACAGGGTTCCTTCTTGCCTCACGTTACAACCCACAGTGGTGTCCCCTCCTAATGAGCCCCATATTGGGCCATGATCAGGCCATAGCATTTGGTGAGGTAGCCATGTGGGCCCTCCCCACCAAAGCGAAGAAGCAACTAAGGACACATATGAAATCCCTCTGGTAACTAGATCACTGGGGTTGTCCCCTGTGGACACATAACGAAAATGAGCGGCGGGGACTAATGACTTTATCTCATCAACTCTATTTTGAACATATATAGGCAAAATCTTTTTACTAGACAACCAGCATAGGGTTATCTGGCTGTCCGACCAGAGGTATACATTCTCTATAATCAGCTCGTCCGCGTAGGCCTCACATATATAACATGCGAGACGAGCTGCGAGAAGAACAGCAGTCAACTCCATCTTAGGTATGGTGAGGGACTTAATAGGCGCCACCTTAGCTTTGGCCATTACTAACCTACTCACCTCATCGCCAACCGCATAGGCCGCTACACCATATGCTACTGAGCTAGCGTCACTAAATAGGTGCAGCGTAACTCTCTTAGAATTAGTTGCCTGACGGGGAAACATGATACCTGTACTATCTATCATATCGTTATAAATACCCTGCCAGTTAGCTCTCATGTCATCTGGAGTGGGGACATCCCACCCACACTCTAATCGCCACAAGTCCTGTACGAACCTCCGCGCCCGGATGGTTACCGGTAGCAACACTCCTAGAGGATCGAACACACTCGCGGTTAGACTTAGAGCCTCGCGTTTCGTAACCAATGCAGGGCTACTTCCGCGGCAATTAACCTGTAACATATCCTTATTAGTTAGCCACCAAATCGCGCAAATCAAAGACCTCCACGAACTACAGGAGCTCCAGCGTCGCTTCATGACCTCCTCCGGACTTAACTTCACCTTTGAAAAATCAAACAATGGACAACTCCCCTTCCTTGACATCCTCGTAGCTCTGAACGACCATGGGTTCAAAACCACCGTCTACATTAAACCAACTAACACAGGACAATGCCTCAACGGCGATAGTAAATGCCCCCGCCGTTATCTTCTATCCTCCATCTCCGCTTATGTAAGGAGAGCCCTCACGCACTGCTCTACCTTGGCCGACACCCACCAGGAACTAGAAAGACTATCCCAAGTTTTAGTGAACAACGGATACTTCAACTCCGACATCTCCAGCACCATCAACTTGGACCATCTTGAAAAATGGTACACTCAAAGCCCTCCCAACATTGACCCCCCCAATGAAATTAAGATCTTCTACCGCAATTTTATGTCCTCTGAACACAAAAATGACGAGGCCGTCTTAAAAGAAATAATCTCCAAGTATGTCCACCCAACCAACCCGGAAAACAAAATCAAATTAATAATTTATTACAAATCCCCCAAGACCTCCAACCTCGTTCTCCGCAACAAACCAGCTTCCACCAAGATAAAGAGCCCGATGACCGACGATCACGTAATTTACCAACATACCTGTAATTATGAGGACTGTGGACCTCATTCCTATATTGGCATGACGCAGACTCGTCTTTCACGTCGGTTAACTCTTCACCTTCAGGCTGGAGCCATCAAAGACCACTATCTCACCCCTAACCCCACACGCAACGAGTTAGAGAAACACACCACCATACTCGATAAAGAAAGTGACCCAAGGAGATTACCTATACTCGAAGCGTTATATATCCAAGCCTTACATCCTAACATCAACAACCAAACTCTGGACCTTCAGATCCTTCCTTCTGCCAAAAGGCACTATCCTACAGGACCTAACGCCCCCCTCGCCCCCCGGTGCCCTTTACGCAGCCCCCCGCGCTACCTCCTTCAGCTTCGTCTTCGGCCGGCGCCACACGTATTACGCAACTTAGGCCACGCCCCTCGACACGCAGCCAATCAGCTTTGACCCCGCCAACCGACCACCACCTTCCCGCATCCAGTGCGCCTGCGTGAAGCAGATCTCCCTTTTACACTCCTAAAATACCCCTCCACCAATAGCAGACTTTTGCCCCCTGATTTTCGCCTCCTCTGATCCTCCACCCTCTATATATACCCTTCCTGTTTACCTTTTATATCATTCTATCCTTACTTGATAATGCTGGTTGTCCAGTGAAACGCGTCGTATACCCTGTATCATCATGTACATTAATGTAACCATGTACTAACATGAATTTTGCTAATCTCATTCATCTACTTCCTGCCACCCAGCGAAAACTAATCAGAGACCTGGAAACTTTGAATAATAAAATTTCCAACGCAGAAATTGCCATTTCTTTCAACCTCGTATGTATTAAAGAAAATGTATTACCTAACTTTACTAACATATATATATATATATATATATATATATATATATATATATATATATATAGATATATATATATATTAATGTATGTATTAATGTTATATATTAATTGATGTATATATATCGTACTGTAAATGGTATATGTATGCTTTAACATATTTAAATCGAAACTACATATTAACCCCTAGGTGGTCTATTTGACTGTACCGCCCAGCGGGTTTTTTTTTTACCCTAAATAGGGTTGTTTACGTGATCATTTTCATGCCTAAATTAGACCCAGAGCATACAACAAGTATCTATCCCTGAAAGGGCGTAAACAGAGCTTTCCAATGACACCTGAACCATCCTTGTACGACCACTGGTTCTCTTGCAACGATCGTGCAACACGAGTGCAAAAACCCTGTAATTAGGTAATTTCCCTACATAATTCCCTGTGTAGCGAGTGTGAGAGGGAATGGAAGGGTGGGATTCACTTCAGTTGGTCCACCGCGGTGGTGGTGAGCGGTCATACAGTTGCTAGGCTCCTCACACCGCTCAGCTCTCTTTCTCAGCAACATTACGTGCTGAAAATGGCGCATGACATAAGTTGTGAACCGCCACTTAGTCCAAATTTATTTCACACGACATAAGTTGCGCGCCGACAGTTAAGGGTTAAACAATACATAATGGAAGCCTCAAAATTCATCTAGCCAATCACAACTCTCCCCTAAATAATAATTTTTCTCAATGGCAGATTATTTCAATTGTATGGAATGGAAATAGGATCCTCATAAAATCAGTACCGGTAACTTATGTTAAATTTCTATTTTAATTGGATCATGTGCCAAACCTCAAGATGAAGTTTCGTTCGAAATATTGTGAAAAGGAACGAAAGAAAATATACTACTTAATATGTCGTCCTTTTTGTTTCTTGCCAACTTGTTTTTACTGATATTATGTATATATCCCCCCTCAAGAATTGCTTTAAAGGTGTTTTACATTTTTTTTTTTTTTATATATTCCTTTATTTATTATTCTCCCGGCGTGTCTTCTTCCTGCCTCTCCTCCCCTGTCGCTGTTCATGTATATATTTCGGTATCTTTGCTCCCCTGAGGCTGTTTTTAAATGACAAGCCCTCTGCGTGGTTTGGCTTATATTATATATTATTCTCTCTCCCTTCGCTACCGTGATAGATAGATAGATAGATAGATAGATATATTGATTGATTGATAGATAGATAGATATAGTGTGTGTGTGTAGTTTACTATAATTCTGATCCCTATCATTGCTTCTCAAAAGGTGTCAAAAATATTGTTTTCTACTTTTGTGTATGTTTCTCTGCTATGCTGTTTCACAAAGTTATCAAGGAGATTCAGATTTTTTTTTGTTTTTTATATTTACTGTATATTGTGTTTCCTCCCCCTGTCTCTTTGTTCATGTATATATTCCGTAATCCTTGCTCTCCCTATGTCAGTTTTAAAAGAAGTGCCCTCAGTGTGTTGTGATAATTCCCGTTTAATTTATGTTTTATTTCCTCTACTCTGCTTCTCCTATTGCTACTCTGCTTGTTGTTCTCTCTCTCTCTCTCTCTCTCTCTCTCTCTCTCTCTCTCTCTCTCTCTCTACTCTGTGTGTGCGCGCGTGTGTGTGTGCGTCTTAATAACCTTTAATCTCTTGTACTGCATCTCAAAAGTTACCAAGAGGTTTCAGATATTTATTTATGTATTATTTATTCTGTATTTTAGTTTCTTCCCCCTGTCTCAGATCATACGGTATATTCATTCATTCCGTAAGCCAGGCTCCCCTACATCTTTGTTTATTTTGAGGCTCGCAGCCAGCGTGATTAAGTTCCTGCATTTGAAGGGTTATAGTGCCCGGAAAATCCATGATGAAATGAAGGCTGTCTATGGTGATGATTGCCCGTCATATGACACTGTTATGAGAGGGAAAAGGAATTTCCTTCATTCCATCATGGATTTTCCGGGCACTGAAACCCTTCAAATGCAGGAACTTAATCACGCTGCGAGCCTCAATCTTCTCCATCTTGCAGGTTACTGACATCTAGCGCCACCTGTAAAGAAAGTAAACGAACTTAGGAGACATTTCTTGCACCATCATGCGCATAAAGACCAGTCATTACACTGACAAAATGTTATCGACATAGCTCAATAACTTCTGGGTGATAATTAAAAATGTACGATGTCCCCTCGTATATACAGTATATATATATATATATATATATATAAATAATTTATGATTAATTACTATAAACCTAAAGAAGGAAATTTAATACTGGAATACACAAAGTAAAATAATTTAAAACTATAATATAAAAGTTAAGCCCCTCTCAAAGACACTAACGCTTGTTGAGAAAGAGTACAGGGGTGTGAGGATTAAAGAATATATGCATAGGGGGAACAAGGAATGGATGAATAAACATACAGCAGAGGAGAAGGGCTGCGAGAAATAAAACAGATGAACGTGGGACCTGGAACATATATAAACTTTTGAAAGTAAGGATGGGAAACTATAAATACTAAACATGATCTGTAAAATTAACCCCTTCTGTACTGGCGACGTCTTTTTAACCCCCTCCGACTCATACGATGCTAGAGCGTCATATGGCGCTTTGGCCATAATACTCATATGACGCTAGTGCGTCATATAAACTTATCTTAATATCTCTCTAATAAGTTATATGATACTCTAGCGTCATTTAGGACTCAGTAAGTTAGATCAAAATCTGTCGAATGGTGGCAACCCCAAGTTCCTCCGACTTCTAGCGATCCGTCAGTGAGATTTTGAATGTTTTGGGGATAATAGCGTGCGGTCCGCCTCTTCGTCAGTAAGTTAACTATTTCTGTCTGAGGAGGTTAATTTTATTTGAGCTATATTTTGACGATTTTGGGTAGTTTAAGACGGATCTCTGGTAGTAAAAATGGATAAGTGAGATAGTATGAAGCCTGTTAATTGCTGCAGGCCCTTTATAAACTGGATAAAATCGTGTAATAGTAGCGATAATAAAGTTAAAAGGACGGCACCGGCACTTAAAGGGTTAAGGATGGGAAACTATATATAATCATATTGTTTTTCACCAACCCACCAATTAACTTAAATATCACTAATTAATGAAATCAATGAAAGTAATGAATACATGTGGTACTCCATAGACTCGAACCTAAGATACTCACACCGAAATTCCGCACACTAAGCATTACGCTATCAAGACAGTTAAAGGTTTATGTACAGTTGGTCAAAGTTCCAGCTGACCCACCCTCGCTCTGGGGCTCGCAGAATTAGCTGGCAATACTGGCGTAGTTGCCAATCAATGGATATAATAACTTGAATATTTAAGCAAATCTACGAACTTTGGGTGAATGTTCGGGATCATACATAACGATGTATGCATTTTTATTTGAGATAGGCTTACTTTCCCTTGTTTAGTATAATGTTCTAACAATGATATAGCCGAAATCAGATCTACCAATCCCAATCTATGTAAGACACACCTCCTTCCTACACCAGTATTGCCAGATAATTATGTGAGCCCCAGAGCGAGGGTGAGTCAGCTGGAACTTTGACCAACTATTCAAGCCTACGATATATTATGCATTCTTGAACACTGCATATTAATCTAAACATGTACGGTGGTGCTAATAAGTCATGTCTCAGCTGTCATTACGTTTGGATGCTGTGTTAAAGTCTGTCAGATGTTGAATAGGGTGGGTAAATGTAGGAACATGGTTGTATATCTCACTCAAAATGAAGAAATCATGTTGAGATTGTTACGACCGGGGCTACGAATAAAACAAGGGCACTTAACGATTGGACTAGTAATAGGGCACTATGCAACAACGGTACGCTAGATCCAAACCCTCGAACGTATATGCCGGCGAACAAAAACACCTATACCCTCCAGAGTTAATCTGCGATAACGGGGTATCCTTAACTGGGCATAAATGTACTCTACTTCAGGCTAACCCACACTGGTATAGCCTGATAACAAACAAGATGCAAGTTACATTAAAATGCATAAAAGGGAAGCTATGGAAAGATCAATTAAATCACTGCAAGATTTAATACAATAAAAAGATGCTTCAATACAGTTACTCTAAACAACAATAAACTCTTCACTCCTATCTGAAGGAAAGTGAAGTATAGTCCTACAGCATAGACCTGGAAACTTCTGAAGAAAGTCTGATGCTCATAAGATGCTCATATCTTAAATTATATAAAGGCAGGAGGCAGGACACCACACGTGTAAACTGAATACACTAAAAGATAGGACATATAATGTTAACTGACACGAGAATACTATAAATGCGCAACGGTAGTAATGCTTGACACTAAAAGAAGTATTTCCTCATCAACGAAACAGTCTGCTATGGTTGTGCGGCTCAGCAACAACCTAGACAAATAAATGCTGTGAATAATAATGCGTACATATCAAAGAGCTTATATTAACTCCTTCAGACATATTATGTCTATTATGTCATATTATGTCATTTTCTTATGTTCTTATGTTCTTATGTTCTTATGTTCCAGTAAGTCCACGGAGGCGGGCGCCCGGTATCATTGCCACTGCACCACACAACTGTCAAAACCACACTGCTGGCCGTTAGAATTGTCGGAGAAACCTGGGGTTGCCACCAACCGACAGATCTTCATCTAACTTACCGGACTTACTGAGCTCATATGACGCTCAATCGCGTCATAAACTTATTGGAGAGGCATGTAGATAAGTCCATATGATGCGATCGCGTCATATGAGTTTTTGGTCATAAGTACCATATGACGCTATCGCGTCATATATGTCGCAAGGAGTTAAATACTAATAAGTGTAGACTCAATTAATAATGTCTAGCTGGGATACTCTAGGTAAGGAACTGGGGTTGAGCAAGACAGGCTCGTAGCCTAGCGATGTCCTTAAGACTGCATTCTTTAAGTTACGTTAATTGACTGGGGTGCTCTCTTGATAGATCCAGATCACAAGTATCTGGTTCTATCCAGGCGACCCTCAAAAGACAAGCAAAGAGGCAGCAAAGTGTGGAACTGGAACAGGCCAAAACCCTCAGTCAACACAATGCTGCACTCATAAAGAACGCAAGAGAAAAGACAACACAGGCTACCACAGGACCGGTCGAAGTTGTGTAGGTATAAGCGAACCATACACACATCGGGGACAACGACTACAGTTACCTTATCCCAGTCTAGCATTAAATCAAAGAGCAGAACACTAAATCAATAATGGAGACACCCACAGAGTTCTTAACCTCTACTAACTAAGAACCCTCAAACCTATTCTAAGTACATGTAAATATCTCAGAGGACGGCTCATGCAATACAATGGGCCGGCTATGGAAACCGTATGCAGAACCCAAAGGGAAAAGTAATTGAATAAAGGTGAGGAGCAATGGAAAAGAAAAAGATCAGAGAGAGAGACAGTGCTAAAGGGGGTGGTCGGGAGAGAGTATGCAAAGGGATGTTAGAAGCATGCACGCCAAGCCTGTCCTGAGGAGGGTAGCTCCTCGGGACCCTCACACAGGAGGTTAGTTACACAGGAGCTCGCAAGGGCGCGATGGTCGGCCAATCACAGGCCGAGACGTCACAAGGCAGCAGGCCCCTAGGCCGCGCCAGGAGCCACCAGCCAATCAAAGGCGAGGGAAAGCCCGCGCGGGCAGGAAAACTCCTCCGAGCGAGGTAGCACATACATACACACGCACATATTACCACCACGCTCTCGTCTCTCTCTCTCTCTCCTTAACTCTACACAAAGCATCTTATATTCTATTAATGATATAAAATATTTCCCGTTGTCACAGACGAAAATAAAGACCACCACTGGACTGTCTGTAACAATGCAAGTACTATGAAAGAAAGAACAACATTCTCTGATAACTGTAGCCCATTTCACTGCCCTGGCGAGCGCTAGTGGCTAACGAGAGGCGATTCTGCCAACGCAGGTAGACGTCACAAGATACTGCTGATGCCAATTATTGATCAAAACATACTTGGTGCCAAGACATCACTTATTAGGCCGACTGTACATACTCCCAACTGCTCTATGGTAGCCTAATGATTAGAGGAATGGAAGGGGTATATAATTGATGGGACACTTAAGACGTTCGTTTCGTTAGTTTGGCGATTTAGAGACCTTACATCTCATTTTTTGTATCAATATTAAGACCTTTCGTCCCCTTTAGGTGTCAATTTATTCTTGGCGAGTGATAGCAAGCCTCTAATTTTAGAAGGAACGTCTTAGGCCATAAGGCCTCGCTAGTAATTACTCCTGAACCTGGATAAATTCATATTGTTTTTCACCAACCCACAAATTAACTTACAAATAAACAATTGTAAAGTAACAAAGTAGAGTCCGTATTAAATAATACGTTATTTTATCTACATTATTCATCTAAATCACGGCAATAAGACTGTATAGAAATTATCAGTGTTGGAGAGTAGGTATGCTTCTATCCGTTGTAATATATATATATATATATACTGTATATGCTGTATATATATATATATATATATATATATATATATATATATATATATATATATACCGGGTATATATATATAGGCTATAGAGATGGAACGAATATCAATTTTCACTATTTGCGAATGCGAATACGAATTCGAATTTTTGTTGGTAAAATTCGCTAATTCGAATACGAATAGCGAATATTTCAATCTTTCTTGAAGGATGAAATTTTCATCCTTCAAGAACTGGTAATTCTTTTTATATCACCAACAAACGTTAATTAAATTACTATGAAATTAATTACCGGAAGCCAATGACGATGTGAATGTGAAAAGCTGCACGTTTCGTTACCACCACTGATTAGCCATTGTGCTTTTGGCAGAAAATGCCAAAAATTATCAGTGATATCCGAGACATGTTTACATACAGTATTCTCATCGTCCAGCATATTATTGTTTCATAATCATCAGCCAACTTATAATAGCCCTGTATAATATTTAATTATCACTAGAACAATACACTATATCATGTAGGAAGTCTTCTGGAGAAATAGGGCAAATTTATTAACACCAAACAAGCGGCCTAGGCGGTAATTTAGTTTTCTTGCAACGATCGCGCAACACGAGTGCAAAAACCATGTAATTAGGTACTTTCCCCACATAATTCCCTGTGTAGCGAGTGTGAGGGGGGAAGGGAGGGTGGTTTTCACTTCAGTTGGCCCACTGCGGTGGTGTGCGTCGGTCATAGCCTTACTACGCTCCTCACACCGCTCAGCTCTCTCTCTCTGCAACATTATGTGCTGAAAATGGCACACGACATAAGTTGTGAACCGCCACTTAGTCCAAATTTCT
>CM064572.1:16331575-16340688 GCA_032716605.1 Paralithodes platypus
TCCAGGTGTCGATTTCTTCCTGGCGAGCGACAGCATTGTATGGAGAAATCCGGCTTTGCCGGAGAAATTTTTCTATCGAAAAATGTACAAATTTAGCTTGCTGTCAAAAATATATATATGCTGGCTCGCTACCGCTCGCCAGGAATATATTGAAACCTGGATGGGGGTAAACGTCTTAAAACAGTAGGCTGAATGGGGCCGAATGGATACAAGCCAAAGAGAGAGTGAGAGAAAGAGAAAAAGAAGAGAAATGGGCTCTCTTAAAGAATTTACGAGAAATGTTGAAAGTATTTATTAAACCACCCTCACGGCACTTCTTGGGAAACAAAACAAAATCAAAACAGATGTAGGGGAGCCTGGCTTACGGAATGTATATACCGTATGATCAGAAACAGGGGGAAGAAACTAAAATACAGAATAAATAATAAATTAATAAATTATCTGAAACCTCTTGGTACGTTCGAAGCTTTTGAAGCGATATGAATGGTTAATTGACCACTTGCGAGTTTCAGGCTATAAGGAAGTTGGAGCCGTGAACATCGATATTAAACAGAAATGCAATAATTATGTAATTTTCTGATGGATAAATTGTATGTTGAATTGGGTTGTATGTATTTATATATGTATTACGACCGTATTTTAGCAATACATTATGTTAAATATCGTTGTCTACAGCCCCAACTTCATTATAGAACGAAACTCGCGAGTCGAGTCGGCAATTGTGGAAACTGAGCTTTAAACCCTTCATTACCGGTGACACATTTGTATTATATTCTAGCCACTATTAAACGATGTTATGTAGTTTAGGAAGGGTTTCCATCAATTAAGAGGCTTCAAACTATTTAACTTAACCCTTTTTACTACCACTGATCCTTCTTAAACTGCACAAAATCATCTAAATATAGCCAGAATACAATTAAAAAGACGTCGCCGATACAGAAGGGGTTAATATGATACCGAGACATAGTAGTTTCATATATTGCCATTACAGATTAAGAAATCAGTTGTTAACCCCTTCAGGATATGACACGATTTAGCAGTTTATTTTGGCGATCATTAGACGATTTTATGCAGCTTAGGAAAGATTTGTGGACATGTAAATTGCTATAGAGTATAGACTAACTCCATCAATCCTCTGACTTCCACATGCCCTTTCTAATATGAATACAATCTTCTAATAATAGCCAGCTAACAGAAAATAAGTGCTTCCTCGATCTTCAGAGGCTTTAGGAATTCAATTTACCGTCAGCTGAAATAAAACCGACTATAGATTCCGATTTCAGTGCCAAGAATCCAAGAAAATAGGTCACAGAATATGGTTTGATAATTTATTATTAACCCTTTCTGTACCGGCGACGTATATATATAATTATATTCTTGCTATATATAGACAATTGTGTTCAGTTTAGGAAGGATATCTAGACTTTACAGGGCTTCAAAGTATCTCAATGAACAATGTTAGCTAGCAGAGATCCTTCTTAAGATGCAAACAATCGTCTACATACAGTATAGCTATAATATAATATAACAGACGTCGCTGGTACAGAACGGGTTAAGTGCTCGTGTGATACCCTCTTACATTTAGCATAGTTTTTTGTTTGGGTTACTGTGATATATTTTCATCTAGTTATTCCTTATTTATGGTTTTTTAAGAATATAATTATTATCAATCAATTAAATATGTTTGACTGTTTTTTGTTTCTATGTGGACGAGGGAGACAAAAGGCATAGCTGTATGTGACAAGTGCCTCCCTCATAGTTGAAAGAGTGACAGGGCCAAAATCAAGGAATGTTAATTTTTTTGTTGTGGCAGAAAAAAGTGCTAGATAGCAGGAGGAGGTGTTTGTGAGAGCTAGCTGGATCACTCTGTAGGTGAGGCACAAATAAAAACAGCAAGGGAAGCCAGACAAATGAAACAGGAGTTCCAGCAACTCCTTACCAAATGCCTATAGGCCTCCCCTGGTTATTGCCCTGCTCGATTGGTGCCTACAGTCTCCGCACTATAAAGTTTAATAACATACTATCAACTAAAGGTTAAACTATTTTTGTGTAAGTTAATGTAATATTATCTTAATGATTTGTTGTGTTCTTCTTCCGCAGGTCATCATGCTAATCTGTGGTGCTGGAATGATAAGGTTTGTTTGAAGTTCATATTCGTGATCTATAGAAATACAATGCGCATGATTGAATTACGAGTGTAGGTTATTATGCGTGGTTGACCTATCTGATTAGTCAACTAATAATTTAAACGAACCCACACTTGCATACCGAAATATTGTGTTATCAGTAAATGTTTGATATTTATATGACGCACAGATACATAGTAGTTTCATATTTTCCCATCAAGTATCGATATATCAGTTGCTAAGGGGTTCAATTTACCATCAGCTGGAATAAATATATACTATAACTATTCCTCGTAACTCTTTGTAACTCTCTCCATCCATTTATGTCTTTTCCTCCCTTGTCAACACCGTCTATCTCCCCTCTAGTGTTTCACCCTCTTAGTCTTCCAACCTCTCTATCTCTCTCTCTCTCTGGGGAGAGGGGGTGAGGAGAGAGCCTTCATATTTGCTATCCTTTCCTTCAACTTTCTCGTACGGTTGCTATCTCTACTAGGAATAAGTCCTGGCCACCTCGCAGGGATCATAAGATCTGTGTGGCCATTGTCCCTATGTAAATCTATGTAAATCTCTGGTCGATAGTAATTCAATTAATACGTTTAAGAAGAGACTGGACGATCATCTGATGGAGATTAGATAATTATGAATGAATCAGTATGTATTTGTAAATTACCTTTCAGATTAATATATTTCTATATCTATAACATGTTTCCTTGCGGCCGTTTCCTGACCCATTAGGTTACACTTCATCCTATGTTCCGGTGCGGCTTTTTAACCGGAGGAAGTGGAGGGTGGGGAGAGAGCCTTCTACTGTGCTGTCCTTTTTTTCTACTAAAAACTGTCCCTGTCTAGTAGTATTAAGGCCGGACCACCAAGTAGGGACCGCAAGGTATGTGTGGTCTGAGTATCTGTGTAACTCTCTCTCTCTCTCTTTCACTTGACCCTTGTTCCCCTTTTCTCGTCTTTCTCTCTCAGCCCTTTTAATCCGTGTTTCCCTCCAGCTTCCTTCTCCCCTGTCTCTCCCTGGCTGGCTGGCTTTCTCAACAACATTTTGCGCGGAATTCGTATGTGCTGACCCCTTAGAGTTCGTTGGAGTCTTTGCATGTTAGGGTGGTTTATATTGCACACACTTACAAACGAAAACAAACAACAGCATGATATTATATTAATTTGTTATATATATATATATATATATATATACACATGAGAGTATGTGGTCCATGACAGCCAGCAGCCCGACCATCACTAACAAACTGTACCATTATCCTGCATTTCATTACTCTCTCTCTCTCTCTCTCTACACACACACACTCAATCATGACTGGAAGTTATAATAGATGACGTTTAACACTCGCAAATGTGAACAAAATTGTCATATAATTATATTCTACCTAGAACGTAATTCCCTCAGAACTTGTCAAATGTTCTTCCGTATAACAGTTTATGAAGATAGCAGATACTATATTACATACTTTACAATGAGGGTACTGCACTACAAAATCATGTTGTTCACTTACAGTACCACCTTTTAAGGGGGTAGTGCTTCGTGTTTGGTCTATACAGTATATGTATGTATTTATATTTCTTAGTTTCCTCGCTAGACCTCCATCAAGCTTAGAAAAACACCTCCTAGACCGCCTCTCAAGTTAAATTTGTACATTTTTCGGTAGAAAAATATCCCGGTCGAAGGCCGGTTCCTTCTAAAATTAGAGGCTCGCTTTCGCTCGCCAGGAAAATATCGACACCTAAAGAGCACGAAAGGTCTTAATATTGACAAAAACAATGAGACGAAAGGTCTGAAAATAGCCAAACTAACGGAACGAACGTCATAAAACCTCAAAACTAATATGCTAAACATGAGGGAGAAGGGGGTCCAGAAAAAGCAAGTAGTACCCCCTTAATGTAACACTAAGTTTGCTTCCATTCCTTTTTCCTTGCAACCCTTTCTTTTGTTTTCCTTCTTTCTTTCCATCAACCCACTTTTCGGCAATGTTCGCACGCGCCTGCACACACACACACACATACACACACACCAAATACCTCCATACACACACATACAAACCCCTCCCCCTCCTCAGAACACACACACACACCAAATACCCCCATACACACACACACAACCCCTTCCACCTCCTCAGAACGCACACACACACACACGCTCACCAAATGCCCCCATACACACACATACAACCCCTCCCCCCTCCTCAGAACACACACACACACACACACACACACACACACACACACACACACATACACACATACACCTTTTATAATACCTCTGTAACTCTTTCCCTCGTATTCTTTCTTCGCCAGTAGCGTTTTTATTGCCCGCGTCCGGATCTGTTACGTCGCCTTTTATTGATAGTTGGCTGTGTTTGTTGTGTTGAGAGAGAAAGAGAGAGAGAGAGAGTTTATAAATGTTTAGTATAGTGTAGTGACTGTTGTGTGTGTTGTTGTGTTGTAGAGAGAGAGCGAAAGAGAGAGAGAGAGAGAGTTTAGAAATGTTTAGTATAGTGTAGTGACTGTTGTGTGTGTTGTTGTGTTGTAGAGAGAGAGAGAGAGAGAGAGATAATTTTGTTATGAAATGTTGCTTAGTATTGTGTAGTGACTTGTGTGTTTTAAGAGAGAGAGAGAGAGTTAGTTTTGTGATGAACTGTTGCTTAGTTTAGTATAGTGTAGTGACTTGTATGTGTTTAAAGAGAGAGAGAGAGAGAGAGAGAGAGAGAGAGAGAGAGAGAGAGAGAGAGAGAGAGAGAGAGAGAGAGAGAGATAGAGAGTTAGTTTGTTGACTGTTGCTTAGTTTAGTAGAGTGTAGTGACTTGTTTGTGTTTAAAGAGAGAGAGAGAGAGAGAGAAGAGAGAGAGAGAGAGAGAGGAGAGAGAGAGAGAGAGAGAGAGAGAATAGGATAGAGAGAGAGTTGACCACACTGAACTGTTGCTTCGTTTAGTAGAGTGACTGTATGTGTACGAGAGAGAGAGAGAGAGAGAAGGAGAGAGAAGAGAGAGAGGAAGTAGCTGAGAGAAGAGAGAGTTAGTTAGCCTGTTGCTAGTGCTTGTAGGCCTGTCTAGTTGGGGGGGCGAGAGAGGAGGAGAGAGAGAGGAGAGAGAGATAGAGAGCGAGAGAGAACGAGAGAGGGAGAGATGAAGAGAGAGAATGAGAGGTTCAAGAGGAGAGAGAGAGAGAGAGAGAGAGAGAGAGAGAAGAGAGAGAGAGAAGAGAGAGGCGAGTTTGTTTTGATGCAGTTGCTTCGTTTAGTATGGGTAGTAGTAGTAATTTATTTTGTGGGGGGAAGAGAGAGAATATAGCTGAGCCCTTTTTCAGAAGAACACAAAAATGGTAGTAGCTAGAAAAGAGAGAACAGAATACAAGTTGTACTGAGGTGATCCCCATTAAAGATCCAAGCTTGGGGCCTTCGTTTGATAGAGAGAGAGAGAAGAGAGAGAGAGAGAGAGAGAGAGAGAGAGAGAGAGAGAGATTATACCCATTAAATAATATAAATTATAAATTATATATATTATAATAATAATAAGATATAAATATAAAATAAATACTAGAATAATAAAGAAGACTTCTAAATTGAGTGATGTACATAATGTTTTGTTCGGTGATAGACACATGAGGGTATCCATGGCATCCTTTTGTTTTATTTCCAGATAGAACGAACATAACCTCGCTAACTGAACAGTGTGTGTGTGTGATGTGTGTGTGTGTGGTGTGTGTGTGTGTGTGTGTGTTGTGTGGGTGTGTGTGTGTGTGTGTGTACCATATCAGCCTCTTCTCACTGAGTTCCTCACTTCCTCATTTCTTGCGCAAGGTATTAAAACCACGTCGCCCTTTGTTCTAGCTGCCTATTGTTTGCCATGGGGTGAATAGAGAGCTGTTATGCAGAGTGAGAAGTGACGATGTGTTATAGTGTATTCGATGTAAGTAGGCGAGCAATAATTAACTCTAACCTCTATAACTCAAAAAGCGCTAGAGCAAATGGGCTGTAAATACTAAATTTCCACATCTATTCCTTGACTGACTCTTCCAAAATGGTAAAAATATTTGCTCGATTACTCTAGTAGTTTTTGAGTTACAAAGGTTAGATGACATGACATCTCGCCTACTTACAGCGAATAGACTATAGTAGGGAGAGATATTACTTATAGCTAATAGTTTATAGTAGGGAGATATATTACTTATAGCTAATAGTTTATAGTAGGGAGATATATTACTTATAGCTAATAGTTTATAGTAGGGAGATCTCTTACTTATAGCTAATAGTTTATAGTAGGGAAGATATTACTTATAGCTAATAGTTTATAGTAGGGAGATAGATATTACTTATATAGTACTATAGTTTATCTAGGAGAGATATTACTTATAGCTAATAGTTTATAGTAGGGAGAGATATTCGTAAATAAGTTATAGTAGGGAGATATATTACTTCTAGCTAAGAGTTATAGTAGGGAGATCTATTACTTAGCTAAGTAGTTTTATAGTGAGAGATATTACTTATAGCTAATATTTTAATAATACTTTATAGTAGGATAGATAGTATCTTTATAGCTAATAGTTTATAATGAATATTACATTATACTAATAGTTTATATTAGGAGATATACTTAAGATAACGTTTATAGTAGGGAAAGTATTACTTATAGCTAATAGTTTATAGTAGGCAGATATTACTTATAGCTAATAGTTTATAGGTAGGGAGAGGAATTACTTAGGTTATTAGGTTTGTATAGTAGGGAGAGATCGTACTTATACTTAATTTTTTTTTTTTTTTTTTTTTTTTTTTTTAAGAGACAATGAACGGAGGAAGGAAACAAACACAGATAAAAAAACAAAAAGGTCCATGTGCCTAAAGGCATCAGTCCATTCATAAAATATTTGTAACAACTGGATTTAAAAAACACATTTGTTGATTGTAAGTTTGTGGAAAGCAATTCGATGGAAGTGAATTCCAAAGAGTAGTAGCTCTTGGGATAAATGAATTCTGATAAGCCAAGTTTCTGCATTGTGGAGGAGAAAGTGTAATTAAAATTCATGGGCGCCCTCAGCTGCCCTAGTATCTACGGTGGAAAGATGTGGATGAGGCGGGCACACTTGAAGCAAAGTTTCCTCGAACAATTGCTGTGAAAATATCTGGTAGAATAATGCAAGGGATGCAACGTTTTCTTACGTATGGCTAATGTCAGGAAAGGTCCCCTGGTGTTGATTGCAGGGTTATTGATTAATCTAATAGCTTTATGTGTTGAATTTTGTCCCACTGCCTCAATGCAAACCACGCAAATATTTCACCTCCACTTCCACACCCACACGAGGTGAACAGTATGATCCATCCTGAAAAAAAAGCGGGAGCTGCACATGACTTTTATATTATTACGGACTTTTATATATTACGGCCAACTGCTCGTCAGTGAAGAATTCTCGAACTCTGTACAGGAGGGCCCAGGTTTTTTTTTAGAGGCATTCTTAGGCATGCTTCGAACATAATTGTGGGCCAGCTCAAGTTAGTAGTTAGTTACATGTTCAACAACCGAGAATGTCAACTACTAGGGGAAGTGGGAATACTTTACATCAATTAAAAAATATATTGGGAGTCCGTGAGATTCTCTGTCGGTTAGAAAATTTGAATGTACCGTTTTGGTTTTTCTGTGCATTAAAGGAACTAGTATTCCTCATTGTCCCCCATTCATTAATTCGAGAAAGGTCCTGGTTCAGACGGAAATTGCAGTGTTTATTTTTTGAATTTATACATATATAGCGGGTTTGGGTGCAAAGAATTGGTAAACCTGTGAAGGTAACTGTGGATGTGTTGAGTCATCTGCGTAGGAATGTCTTTATTGGATTATATGAAGTGGTAGAGTATGAGATCATTGATATGACTGAGGACAGAGTTGGGGCCAAAACTGATCCCTGGGGAACACCAGCATTTAAGTGAGTGAAATTGGAGATAAAGGCCCCCCCATCTACCATTACACGGATTTTAGTTTTCTGTTATTAAGATAAGAAGAAAATTAGTGGAAACTAATGATGCAAGGCCGTAGTGTGGAATCCTTCGACAATAAGGATTTGATGGGCCAGACTCTATCAAATGCCTTTGTGATATATCCAGTGCTATTGTTATGTGTTTCACCATGTTGAGTCCTGTGTAGCTTGGTTGATGTGATGCGTAAGAGGCAAAAGAATGTCTTGCCAGTTGAATCGACATCGGTCTAAAACCATATTTGCCTATCACTGATTAATTTATTATTCTCCAGATGCGTAAATTATGTAGATTAATTTAATAGTAATTCTTCAAAAACTTTGCCAAGAGTGGAAGTTTTTTTAAGCTATTGGTCGGTAAGTTTTGATGGATCTGAATAGGCACCTTTTTTTTTAGTTAGGAACTGGAAGGGATGTTTGCTTCGTTCCAGGGTACTGGGAAGCATGAGGTATGAGTACACAGACGGAAAAATTTTGCCAATACAGGAGCGAGCACCAAGGAGCAATTCTTATAGTACTATTGGAGGAATTTCACATCTGTGACCAGGAGCCCCTTAAATCTTACTGAGAGATTCTGCAAAATAAGTTTTGACATGTCCTGGTGGTGGATCTTAAGTGAGGGAATTTCAGGTGGAATTAAAATTAAGAGTACAGGGACATCTTGCTTGATTTATTTTCATCTAATGGTTGAGTTGGTATAGAAAATATCTGCAAGAAGGTGTGCTTTCACCTCGTGGGGGCGGTCACTTACAAGATTGCCAGTCGGAGAATTTTAGAAATGGTGGAATGGATGAAGCAAGGGAGTGGAAGTTTGGATTTGAATGAGTTACAGAGTAGACCAAATATATTTTGTGTTATCATTTGGATTATTTAGAAGTTTTATTTGCCTGCTTTATGGAGAAAGAGCGTTGATTTTAGTTAGGGTTTAATACAGTTTTGTTGGCATGATTTTCTGATGTTTTCTAAAGTAATTAAAGGCTTCATGTGTTTTTGATCTTGTGTATGCATTGT
>CM064572.1:16340788-16398453 GCA_032716605.1 Paralithodes platypus
GCACAGGTATATATAAGCGCAACACACACACAGCCAAGTGCTGAGATGAGAGGAGACGTGGAGAGGTGAAGTGTATGTTAGAGTGAGGCCGTGCAGAGGATGTAACGTGTGAGCGTCTGTACGTGTGAGTCAGTGAGCAGTGAGAATGAGAGATTTCGTCTGCTGTGAGTGATGTGAGTGCTGTCAGGATGGAGTGTTCGAGAGCAAGATATTTACGTTGAGCGAGCGGAGTGTGTAAGTGAGATGCCACGGCATCTCACATATTAACCCTTTCAGTACCAGCCGGACGTGTTTATATCTGATTTCAGCTTGCATTTAGGAAGATCTTATGAAGCTTAGGAATGATATTTGGTAGTTGAAGGATATAACTGTAGATAGAACGTAGCTTTTCAATGATTAGAGGATCCTTCCTAGGCCTGAATAAAAGATCTAAATAGTTGCCAGAAGATAACACAAATTATGTCACGGGTACTGAATGGGTTAACCCATTCTCTACCGGCGACGTCTCTAAAATGGTTATTTTGGCTATTATAAGACGATTTTGTTCACCGTTACATAAGAGGCAGCAGCAGTAAGTAAACAGGCTCTTCGGAAAACATCATTTAACACCCTTTTTACTACCACACGATCCTTCTTAAACTGCACCAAAACCGCCTAAATTTAAACCAAAACTCCAACACTCATCAACCCCAAACATGCACCGCCGCACCAACACAAGAGTCAAGTTGATTATTGCTTACAGACACCTTCCCCCCTCGCGTAGTCGTTGTATATCAATATCTTCATTAGAACTTCATGCATGAGACCACAAAACCCCTGGACTTAGATACCCCCTCTTACTCAGATATTTAAGTTTCTTTGTCTTTTTTCTTTTCTTTTTTGCATGGGAACCCTTACTTGCTCAAAAAAAAAAAACGAAAAAAGCTCTTCAGCGCGAAGCAAAGAAGGGGCACCTAAGTTAGCTTAGGAGGGCACAGCTTAGCTTAAAAGGGGGCCAGTTAGTTTTGATATATTTAGACGTTCTTCCACATTAGTTAGGCGAATTGTAAGAGCTGTCCACCATTTCTGCTTATGTCGCTTTTAAGAGGAATTTCGCTGCCATTTAGGTTGTCGATTTCTTCCTAGCGAGCGTATTATCTTTAGCCTTATAATCTTCCTCTTAAGACTTAAATTGGTAAATACGATCTTGATAAACTCTTTGAATAATACACAGGTCCTTCTTCTAAGGGGGTAGTCGCTTTCGTTTTGGTCTGTGTATTCCAGTGATTCATTTATTGTGTTTTTTTAGTTTCACTCTACTAAAGCTCCATCAAGTTTAAAAAAACACCACCCTAAAAAGCCCCCCTTCAAGATAATTTTGCTACATTTTTCGGTAGAAACATATTCACGCGCCGAAGGCCGGGGTTTTTCTTAAAATTACAGGCTCGCTATCGCTAACTCCAGGAAAAGGTCGACACCAGAAAATGGCACGATAAGGTCTTACACAACGAAATGGGGCGAAAGGTTGTTAAAATCGCCAAACTAATGTGCCGAAACGTCTTAAGAATATCAAAGCCTAATATGCTAAAACATGAGGGAGAAGGAGGTCCAGCGAAAGCGAATACCACCCCCTTAACATGCCTAACATCGTCTAACTTTAGCCGGAATAAAAGGTCAAAAGTCGGTTCATCGTACTGAAAGGGGTGAATAGACCTGGCTATAACCCCACTATTCCCACAGGTGCACATAATAGTATGGATTTAATTGGATATTATGGAACGAGTATTGCCTAAAGGGCCAAACATATGGAGACGAGTATTGCCTAAAGGGCCATAACATATGCGATACGAGTATTGCCTAAAGGGCCAAACATATGGAACGAGTATTGTGCCTAAAGGGCCAAACATATGGAACGAGTATTGCCTAAAGGGCCAAACATATGGAACGAGTATTGCCTAAAGGGTCAAACGATATGCGATACGAGTATTGACCCTAAAGGGCTAAACATCATGGAACGAGTATTGCCCCTAAAGGGCCAAACATATGGACCGAGTTTATTGCCTAAAGAGGCCAAACATATGGACGAACGAGTATTGCCTAAAGGGCCAAACATATGGAACGAGTATTGACTAAAGGGCCAAACATCTGGAACGAGTAGTTGCCGTAAAGGGCCAAACATATGCGAACGAGTATTGACTAAAGGGACCAAACATATGGAACGAGTATTGCCTAAAGGGCCAACCATATGGAACGCGTATTGCCTAAAGGGCCAAACATATGGAACGAAGTACTTGCCTAAAGGGCCAAACATATGGAACGCGTATTAGCCTAAAGGGCCAAACCTATGGCAACGAGTATTGCCTAAAGGGACAAACATATGGAACGAGTATTGCCTAAAGGGCCAAAACATATGCGAACGAGTAGTGCCTAAAGCCGCCGCCAAACTATAGGCGAACGAGTTGTATTGCCTTATAAGGCCAAACATCATGATAAGGAAGTATTGCCTAAAGGGACCCCAAACATTATGGAACGAGTATTGCCCCTAAAGCGGCCAAACATATGGGAACGAGTATTTGCCGAAAGGGCCAAACATATGATCAGGCCAATATTATTAACCGGCATCGTGGCTACCATAAGACACTATAATAATGTCAAGCATAATCAACACCCCAAACACACACACACACACACACACACACACGACACACATACACACACAAAAACACACCTAAATAATCTGCAAACCCAGGGACATACATATTTAATGGTCCAAATAGACTAATATGCACCAATACTATTATCCAAAACTCGTAAGCTCATCTGCCCAACCTAGTTCTTCATATGGGAGTGGGTTAAACATAATAGCATCTTAGGACAATGTTTTGACTTTGGTCTGAATTATCTGATAATATAAGTTAGAGTTAAGCTACAAACTGGTTATCTGTACATGTGGTCCTTATTCGCTGATTAATATAAGTTAGCAGGTAGCCTACAAACTGTTCCTGCTGTACATTTGCGTCCTGATTATCTGTTAATATAAGTTAGAGTTAAGACTACAATTAGGCTCCTCTCGCCTACATTTGCGTACCTTATTATCTGTTAATATAATGTTAGGAGTTAAGCCACCCTACAAAACTGTTAATCTGGCTACATTTTCAGCTAACGTCTGCCATTATCAACATCAACAAAAACCCCCTCCCCCCCCTCTGCATAAAATATCATCATTAATAATATCATTATTAAGTAACAAATTAATAGAACCTGAGCAGTGCTGTAAAATATTATCGAAATTCTCCTTACAAAGAGCCGGCTAGACAAGGCAAAGTAAGGGGTGCGGGAGGGGGGGGGGGGGGGGGGGGGGGGGGGGGGGGGGGGGTGGGGGGGGGGGGGGGGGGGGGGGGGGGGCCGCCGCACTACCAGAGACAGCGCCGAATAAAACAGTTAACAGACAGGCTCAATTCCACTAATTGCAGAATCCTCCACTTTGCCCTTGCAACCCCCCCTACCCTGGCCCCCCATTTAAGATTTCTCGATGATTACGGTGTATGTATTAATTTCATAAGTCAGATTTTAATAACAACTTTGCCAGCCTGCGGACCCCCGGCTTGATAATGCAGAGGCAAGCGGAACAAGAGATTATGAAGACGTTTTAATATAATGCAAGAGAGTATTATGAGACCCTGTAGGGAGAGAGAGAGAGGAGGCGAGAGAGAGAGACGAGAAGAGAGGCGAGGAGAGCCAGATTGAGAGAGTGTGAGAAATACACGATGCATTTCGAGTAGAGAGAGAGAGAGACTGAGTGAGATCGGCAGAGAGATGATTGAGACGAGAGACAGAGAGACAGAGATGAGGAGAAGAGGACACGGCGAGAGAAGAGACGATTGTTCCCCCCCTAGAGAGAGAGAGACTGAGAGTGAGAGGAGAGAGAGTGAGGAGGTGCGGAGTGGGGGTGGGCGGAGACATTGTTAGCTTACTCTCCTCTGGATAAACTCTCTCTCTTCTTTTTTTTTTCTTTTTTTTTTCTTTTTTTTATCCGCTCACCAGTTCAGTCAGTTGATCATAATAGAGGTTCCTGCTGGTTATTGTCTTTCTACATGTGTATTATAATCTACAGTATGGTGGGCCTGTCAGATGTGCGTGCATGTATGGGTCTGTGTGTGTGTGTGTGTGTGTGTGTGTGTGTGTGTGTGTGTGTAAGTGGGAAAAATGGTACGTGTGCGCGTGTGTCTGTGCGTGAGAGTGAGAACGTATGCATGCATTTGTTTGTGTGATAAATAGATAGTTAAATATATATAGAAATACAAACTGAGCCCCCCCCCCCCCCCCGCAAACAGCCCGAAAACAAAAAAGGGATAAGCTAAGGAAGAGAGAGAGAGAGAGAGCGACGAAGCATGTTATTAATAAGGGTAAACAAGGCAATAAAGGTGGAAATCTTACCTTTCCTCGCGATTACCCTAATCCTTTTAACCCTGTTGTTACGGTAGCGCCTTTCCTCATTATATCCGGCAATCAACAGACGACTTTATTTTAATTTACGAAGGACATGTGGGAGTCAAAAGGTTCCTTTTTAGTTTTAGTTTTGCCCTTCTTGAGCTGACGAAAGTTGTCTATGTGTCTACAGATGAACGGGATAAACAATTCATGGCCTACTCTAAGCGATTTACGCAAAGAGTTTTGGTAACTGCTTTTCTATCACTGGACATCTTTAAGCTAATTCTGGACTTGACATATTACTGAATTAATTAATTATACTCAGTCTAGTCCAACTTAAACAGTCTACCTTAAGTCTAGTCGCCAATACCAATGACCAGCAGATACAGAAATGCTCTTACAAACAAATCCTGATTTATTATGTTTCCGCCTATGTCCTCATTGTTGCCACGGGATACCAGTTTGACGTTTAAAATAAATTACAGTTATAAATATAAAGTCGAGAAGAACAATCGCTTCGTTTTCTCATGTAAATTGAGTCAGGATTATCCAACGATAATCCCTTCAAGCACAATGGACCATTAAATATGAATGAGTCATATTTTTAATTTCAGTGATATGTTTACGATAAAAGCAACCTACTATGTACATACAGTCTATCATCAAAATTATCTGACAGCGCAAATATATTTACTGGGCTTCATCCCAATCTTAGAGAACTGTCAATGGACAAATTCATATTTAAATTGAACATTATAATCCCATTGCGCAGCAAACGTTTTTTGCTGAACCATCTAGTCCCTCGTGTTTAGCCCCAATCGTTTTGAGATTTTAAGACGATTAGGCTCATTAGTTTGGCGATTTTTTTTTTTAACACCTTTTGCCCGATTTAGTGATAAATTTAGCGACTTTCGCATGCAATTTAGAGTGTTTATATTTTTACTTTGGTCGATGCCGACAGCGAGCCTGAAATTTAAAGAGGAACCGTCCTTTCGCCGGGACATGTTTTCTATCGACAAATGTAAAACATTTTCTTGAAGAGGTGTCTAGGGGGCGATTTATTGTTGTAAGCTTGATGGAGGGCTAGCAAGGAAAATAAAAAATAAATTAAGTCACTACAAATACGACAAAATACTCGCTTAAAATTAAAATGTAAAACTTGCAAACTAAACAAACCAAAATTGGGACAAGGACAATATAAAGTCAAATTAAATTATCAAAATCGCTATGTGGAAACAACCAGCTTATAATGAAAAGGTATTAAATACAAGAACAGATAAGATTCACACAAGACACCTAGTTTAGATTGCTGTCATGGAGTTTATATAGGACTGCGGGTTAGCACTAGAGGATACTTAGATATATGTTTAATGACCACAAACGTATAACTATGGGGGTGAACTAACCAGGGATAAACGAACATGACCCCCTCCCCTCCCTAATGTATAAGAGCACACACACTTTGCCTGTGGGGAGGGTGCCGTGACCCCAGAACCCCACCCGCTATAACATTATTTTGGCTATTATAAGACGATTTTATTCAGTTTATAACAGTGCCTGCCGCAGCCAGGCTTCGGAAAACATCAATTAACCCTTAGCACCAAACACAACCAGGATTAAGTTATTATTATTGAACTGGCCGACAGCGAACACCCGCACCCTGGACTAGGCTATGTGTGTGTGTGCGTCTGTGTGTGTGTTTATCTATGTGTGTATGTAGGTATGTACTCAGTGTTACGACTGAGGTTTAAATATATCAGGAACGACTAATCATTGGAACTAGTAATGTGCATAAATGCCTACAACGGAAAGCGCTAGATCCAACCGCTGATGTATATTCCCAGTGAACAAAGCACCCAAATACTCTCCAGAGTTCTATATGCAATAATAGCGATATTAAACTCTCAATAAGATGTGCGTCTACTCTAGGCTTAATGTTATGTGGGAAAACAGCCTATTACTACCTATAACCGAAGAGTGCTTGGTTATGGTATGCAAAGTAAGGTGAACGTATAGAGGAAGTTACTAGCTTACGTTACTTTAATCAATAAATGTCAGGCACTCCTGCATGAAAGAAAGGCCACTAAAGTCCCTTCACACCAAGAAGGGGGCCCAGTTAGTTAAGGGGGCCCAGTTAGTTAAGGGGGCCCCAGTTAATCTTCTTGAACTGTTAGATGCCTATCAAGATGCTCGAATCGGAAATGGAAACCCAAAAAGGCAGGCAGCGCGAACATATGCTGGTGCAGGCTATCCACACAAAAAGGCCAGGAGATCTAATGCAGTCGGAGCCAAGAATATCCTAAACGCCACAACAATAATAATAATCGCCACGACCTAATGCAGTATTCCTATCAAACAAAAGATAGCCTAAGTCGTTAGTAGTCGAATACATCAAAACTAGGCTGCGACAATACTGGGGTAATTATAAAGGGTATGCATAAAAAGTTCATTTATTGTTTTAGTTCCTCGCTAAAGCTCCATCAAGCTTTAAAAAAACACCCCCTAACGTTTAGCCGGAATAAAAGGTAAAAAGGCGTCACCGTCCTGAAAGGGTTAATAGCCTTGGTATAACCCACTCTTCCCACAGGTATAATAGTATGATATTGGATATTATCTGCCTAAAGGGCCAAACATATGGAACGAAAATGATCACGTAACAGCCCTATTTATATGGAACGAGTATTGCCTAAAGGGCCAAACATATGGAACGAGTATTCAGGGCCAAACATATGGAACGAGTATTGAAAACTAGCGGGGGGGGGGGGGGGGGGGGGGGGGGGGGGGGGTGGGGGGGGGGGGGGGGGGGGGGGGGGGGCCGCGGGGGGGGGCACCACCAGAGACAGCGCTAAACAGAGACTCCTCCCCCTTGCAACCCCCCCTGGCCCCTACTGTGATACGGTATTATTTTCATAAGTCGATACTGGTGCGCATGGCATGCCGCATAGCCTAGTGCAAATCTCAAGTCTGTGCGTCAAGTATTACGTTAGAGTGAAGGGTAGCTCTCTTGATAAACCTTAATACCAAAGTATTAAGCGTTCTCCTGGCGTACCTCAAAGACAAACAACGAGCTTAGAACAGGGCAGAATGGTATAGGCAAAGCCCTCATTCGTGCATGCTCTACTCTCAATGGCACACAGACTAGAATTTACCCAATCAACTCCAGTTCTCAGGTATGTCGTGCAGCTTTTAACTAAAGCCAGCACCCATCGGAAACAATACCTTATAGTATCAGACTCCTAGTCTAGCATTATCTAATCCAGCAGAACACTAATAATTATAGGAAGCGGTACTGAACAATATGAATGCCAACCAATGCTTCGTGATCAACTTATCTTAACAACTAACATACATGGGTTATATCAGACCTTAACGCACAATACAACTGGCCAGCATGAAGCTGATTATGCAGAGTTGAGTGGCAGGAGATTATAAAGAGAGGAAAATGTTAAGAAAAGAGTAAAAGGTTCTCAGGTGCGGGCAGGGGTGACAGATATCAAAGGGATAAGAGGGATGCGTTCTAGAAACCAAATCTGAGGGAGAGAGTGGCGAGAGAGCTGTATATATACTAGCACTAGCTCGAGCCGCGTGGGAAAAAAGCGGTACGAATCCCCACGAGGCCAGCCAGCTATGACGTCATCGAGTATAGCAAAAACACTGCGCGCCTCCCCACACTCTGTTCTACTCTCTCTCTCTCTCTCTCTCAATCTCTCAATTAATCTTACTTATTAAAACATATACTTTGCAATTAAATATATAAAGCCTTGACATGGGTGAAAACAAAGAGCCTTTCTGGACTGCCCATGACACAAGCTTTCATATGAAATAAAGCACACAACAATACATCAACTGTAGCCACATCCACTGCCCTAGCGATCCTAGCGAGTCACTGTAGGACAAGCCATGCGGGTCTAACGGAGTGGTTAACGTCACATCAGGCACAATACCCCATAGCTGGGGGTGACCCACTGGACACAGAGCCCGAACAAAAAACAACATTTAAAGTTCCAATTCTTGGGGTCCGGGACCACTTTCGCTTTCCCTCACCCCCTTTTATGTCTCGTTTGGAAGGTGAATTTTACAGGGGGAGGAGGATTCCTAGCCCCCTGCCCCCGAAGTAGGAAAAGTAGTACAGTAAATGAGACAGACAGTAAATATAAATTAAACCTTTTTCTACATGTGTATTTGTGTTAATTAAACGTAAATACGCACACATACATGTGCGTGTGTGTGAGTGTGATGATAGCATTGCAGTAGGTGCAATAACAAATGAAATAAAATTGTCATGAAAATATAGTTAAATAAGTGAAACAATGTCAGAGCTACTCACTCAACCATCAAGCGATCTAGCTGAAGATATGCACCCACCTGAAAAAAAACACAAATTTGTTAATTACATGATAAACCCACAAAATAACTTATAATCACATAAACCGTTATAGCTGTACTTGGATATATGAAACTCTAAACAAATTAAGCTTCAACTAAGGAAATATAAAGAGCTACGAACAAATATAAATACAACACTAGCCGTATTCAAACAATCATGCGCAATCAAGTTAAATTAAGGGAATCAGAAGCACCATATACCCACTGAGCTCGGTTCACACGAATTAGCGTCCCGTCCGTCCCCGACCAAGAAAATAGGCACAACGGCATCAATCAGGAGGCCCCATGTGGCCACGATGGCCTTCCAACGTTTTTTTGCCGCCGTTCTCATCCCGTTAGTCGGCGTCTAGACGCCGCCAGGCTGCATCTAGACGACGACTGCTCCCGTGTGTGTCCCGTGGGTGTCTTGACATAATACGTTTTCTGGCAGTTGCCCCGACCCACACGGACCATTTAATGCATGCACAAAAAGGACGCCGCCTAGGCACGGCGAATTAAGGGGTCAGGGACGGACTGGACGTTAATTCGTGCATGTGTGAACTGAGCTTAAGCAAGTGTCATACTATGCCGCATTAAGTGCCAACACTCCACGACTTAAGGGTAGTAACGAGGTCTTTGCCTACATCGCCGCGCGACGTGGGTGGGCGCCAACTCAAGAGAGACGTCGGGAGAGGTCGTCAGGGGCATCAGGAAAAGTTCGGCACGAACAACTCTCATGAGCAGAGTCGGCGGCTAGTAAATTGACAAAATTCAAAATAAAGCTATTAGATTAATCAATAACCCTGCAATCACACAGAACCTTCCTACATTATCCATACGAAGAAATGTTGCATCCCTTGCATTATTCTACAGATATTTTCACAGCAATTGTTCCGAGGAACTTGCTTTGTGCGGCTTCCCTAAAGCTCCAAACATAGAACTAGGGCAGCTGAGAGCGCCCATGAATTTACACTTTCTCCCCCACAATGCAGAACTTCTGCTTATCAGAATTCATTTATCCCCAGAGCTACTACTCTTTGGAATTAACTTCCCTCGAATTGCTTTCCACAAACTTACAATCTACAAATGTTTTAATCCAGTTGTTACAAACATTTTATGAATGGAGGATGCCTTTAGGCACATGGACCTTTTTGTTTTATCTGTGTTTTTTCTTCCTCCGTTCATTGTCTCTTTAAAAAAAAAAAAAAAAAAAAAAATGGACGGGACGGGGATGGTAGGCGGGCGGCGTCGGGCGGTGTCCAGTAGGTGTAAGACGGTACAAGGGCGCCGGCCTGTTTGCGTCAGACACTCCTATAAGGTAGGAGGGTGACCAGGTAACGCCCAGGCGGCGTCATAGGGGAAGGGCATACCGTAAGTCCGCGACCTGGCAATGTCGCACTGGACATCGTTGATAGAGGGCCTTGGGGGTGTTTTTTTTAAGCTTGATGGAGGTCTAGTGAGGAAACTAAAAAATTAATGAATAGGCTATATAAATAAATAGACACCCAAAAATCACCACTGTTCCCTTAATCCAATCCCATCAACGGGTGACTATCTATAAACCCTTTCAATGGTGGTGACGTCTGTTTTGCCATAGTTCTGCAATACTTAGACGATTTTATGCAGCTTAAGAACGGTCTGTGGGACTTAAGAGAGATAAATTAGAGGAATGGAGGTCTTGTGATTGCTACAGGCCCGTCGTAAGCATAATAAAAAAAGCTAATAGTTGCCAGACTATAACGAGAAAGACGTCACCGGCACTGAAAGTGTTAACTATAGATGGCCTTGTTTTGCTAATTACTCAAAGAATCACTTAATTAAAGGGAGATGGGCGTATTTATTAAAGGGAGATGGGCGTATTTATTAAAGGGAGATGGGCGTATTTATTAAAGGGAGATGGGCGTATTTATTAAAGGGAGATTATTAAAGGGAGATGGGCGTATTTATTAAAGGGAGATGGGCGTATTTATTAAAGGGAGATGGGCGTATTTATTAAAGGGAGATGGGCGTATTTATTAATGGATGGGCGTGTATTTATTAAAGGGCTTTTTATTAAAGATGGGCGTATTTATTAAAGGGAGATGGGCCGTATTTATTAAGGGAGATGGGCGTATTATTAGTAAAAGGAGATGGGGAGTATTTATTAAAGGGAGATGGGCGTATTTATTAAGGAGGAGATGGCGTTTTCGTATTAAAGGGAGAGGTTCGTATTTATTAAAGGGAGATGGGCGTAATTTATTAAAGTTCGATGGGCGTATTTATTAAGGGGGAGATGGGCGTATAAAGGGAGATGGGCGTATAAAGGGAGATGGGCGTATTTATTAAAGGGGGTAGATGGGCGTATTTTGAGAGGGGGAGATGGGGTATTTATTAAAGGGAGATGGGCGTATTTATTAAAGGGAGATGGGCATATTTATTAAAGGGAGATGGGCGTATTTATTAAAGGGAGATGGGCGTATTTATTAAAGGGAGATGGGCGTATTTATTAAAGGGAGATGTGCGGCGTATTTATTAATGTATGTATTTATTAAAGGGAGATGGGCGTATTTATTAAAGGGAGATGGGCGTATTTATTAAAGGGAGATGGGCGTATTTATTAAAGGGAGATGGGCGTATTTATTTGCTCATTTATGGATCTTGTTATCATGTTTTAGTTTCCTCTCTAGATCTCAAGCTTAATACACCCCCCCCCCCCCCCCTCTCGCCCACATACAAAAACGTCGCCTCCGACGGACCGGTTTGCATCGGTCGGGGTCAAGTGTGACGGAGTAGGGATCCAGTGTGACAGGGTGGCTCATCGGGAGCACTGTCGCCCACCAGCTTGCGGGCTACAGCGCTTGACGCTGCCCGGCGGCAACCATTATTTTTCCTTATGCCTTGCATGGTCGCCGCTCGACCCCTTCCAGTTGCCGTCAGGCGGCGTGCCTGTCCATAGTGCCCACCGTGGGCGTCCCATCCCTCGATCACCCACGTTACTCGGCAGTGGTCTCCCCCTTCTATCGCCAACCCTTAAGTCGTGGAGCGTCGGCACTTAATTTGGCATAGTGTGACACTTGCTTTAGTGTGGGTGGGTGTGTTTAATAAGTAAGCACAACACTAACATCCATTAAAATCTCAAATACTTCCCCCCAAACAACCTGTCCCCCTCACCCACTCAAACGGACTTCACTCCCCGATAGGTGCATCCATTTTACATGCCAATTATGGATGGATATGCAAAATTTGGCCCCTTAAGCCTGGTCAATATTTTCTAGGAGGTCTCGGAAGGGTGCGGGGAAATTTTGGGTGGTAGTAGTGGTGGTGGTGGTGGTGGTGTTATTGATAGTGGTAGTAATATATATATATATTTTTTTTTTTTTTTTTTTTTTTTATTCCAACTTACTTCCTCTCGGGCATAGGCTGAGAGCCTTAACATTCACCGCTTTACAATGAACAGTGAAGCCTGTGAGGTCTTGTTCCAGTCTAGGGAGTGAGACGTGTGAAGCATGTAGAGTACAACGAGCACCTGCCATCTTGCCTTCACATGAGGCACGGTGCTCACTCATGGCCCGAAACGACCCCATCTCTGAAGCCACCTCGTTCCCGTGCTTCACTGTCTCACCCCCTACACTCGGACTCTCACACTTACACACACACAACGCCACCTGTTGAGCAGATAGTGGTTGTGGTGTTGGGTGTGATGGTAGTGGTGGTTGTAGTGGTGAACAGTGATGGTGGGAGTGATGGTGGGAGTGGCGGTGATGGTCGTGTTGATAGTGGTAGTAGTGATGATGGTGGTGGTGGTGATGATGATAGTGTTATTGATAGTGGTAGTAATGGTTGTAGTGGTGATGGTGGTAGTAATGGCTGTAGTGGTGGTGGTGGTGTTTGATTTTATGTTGATTAGTGATGAATCATCACTAATCACCATCACATGATGATGGTAGTGTTATTAATAATGGTAGATAAGGTCGTAGTTGTGGTGGGTTGATTAGTTTGGCGATTGTACACTTTTAGTAATAGAGTTTCATATCAGTGGAGCCTAAGTGGAGGTATTAGTGATGGTGGTACTGGTGATGCTAATGCTAGTGATGGTGGTAATAGTAGTAGTGATGATGGTAGTGATGGGGATAGTAGTGATAACATTAGTATTGGAGTAGTGATGGTACTATAGTCCATTTCTTTTCATATGGCGGTAATTTGCAAAGTTATTTTGAAGATTTTGTAGTGAAATATGGTGCTAATTATATAAACTTGGTCTTATTATGGTGCATAAACAGTAGTTTTATATGTATCCATTTAGTATCGAGATATTAGCTGCTAGGGGATTCAATTTAACGTTAGCTGAAAAGAAACAGAGTAAAGCAGTAGTAGTAATTTTAAGGGGAGATGGGCGTATTTATTTGCATATTGTTTAATTATTTGTATTATTGTTTAGTTTCGTCCCTAGATCTCCATCAAGCTGTAAAAAACACCCCTTCAAGGTAAATGTGTACATTTGTCGGTAGGAAAATGCCCTGGCTTTAAATTACAGGGTCGCTATCGTTTGCCAGGAAAGACATCGACACTTAAATGGCACGAAAGGTCTAAATATTGACAAAGAAATTGGGTGCAAAGTCTTAAATTCGCCAAACTAATAGACCGAACGTCTTATAAACTAGAAACCAATGGGGCTAAACATGAGGAAGAAGAGGAGTTAGTGTGACAGTGGAATAGAAGACTTAATGATAGTTTAAGTAGTGATGGTGGTAATACTATACATCATTCCAAGTAAGTAGGCTAAAACTCGAACATTAACCTCTGACTCACAATCGACTAGAGTAATTGAGCTAATATGTCTACCATTTGGGAATAGTCAACCAGGGAATAAGTGTGGCAGTTTACAGCCCGTTTGCTCTAGCCCTTTTTGAGTTACAGAAGTTAGTACGGTTCACGATTTCTGACCTACCTATGTAAAACAGGGTATAGTGGTGGTAATGGTGATAGTATTAGGGATGGAAGGTGATGGTGGTAATAATAGTGATAGTAGTAGTAGTAGTAGTAGTAGTAGTAGTGAAAGGTGATGGTGGTGGAGGGTCGTAAAGTTAGAGTTTGGTCGGTGGAGCAGAAGTAGAAGTTACGAGAGGGAGAGATGAACAGCCAAAGTTACCACGAGTAGTTAGTATCTCAAACACCTTGCAGTCCATTCTAGGGAGACAGTAGAATTCAGGACACTCAGAGCAAATGTTGCAGAGTATTATATAGATTAATAGACAGAAAAACGACAGGCGATACCAGCACAGGGTTAACCTAATAATTATGTAAACAGTTATTTGTGTTTTAATTGTTTAAATTTTTCGTAATGTATTAATTATTACGTTCCTTCCAACAACCAACTATACTCCTAAAATCGATTAATGAAATTTACAAACACATGTGGCAGTCCGTGGATTCGAACCCAGGACGCTCACACCGAAAATCAACACCTTATGCATCGCACCATGAAGACAGTTAAAGGATGGTGGACACTGCCTACGATTTATTATGCAACTTCGAATCCTGCATATCAATCTAAGCATGTACACACATCCCAACTGCAACTCACGTAGGCTATGCATATGTGAATGGAAAGAGTGATTAATGGGGTCTTAACCACTAGGGAAGTCCTCTCGATAAATTACTCCTGAACCAATATCAATCATTATGTTCCTTCCAACAACCAACTATACTCCTAAAATCGATTAATGACATTTACAAACACATGTGGCAGTCCGTGGATTCGAACCCAGGACGCTCACACCGAAAATCAACACCTTATGCATCACACCACGAAGACAGTTAAAGGATGGTGGAGACTGCCTACGATTTATTATGCATCTTCGAATCCTGCATATCAATCTAAGCATGTACACACATCCCAACTGCAACTCACGTAGGCTATGCATATGTGAATGGAAAGAGCGATTAATGGGGCCTTAGCCACTAGGGAAGTCCTCTCGATAAATTACTCCTGAACCAATATAAATTATTATGTTCCTTCCAACAACCAACTATACTCCTAAAATCGATTAATGACATTTACAAACACATGTGGCAGTCCAAATAAGAGTATATTGAGTGGGTGAAGCTTTAGACATAAATAGCCTATGCTCTATAGAATATTAAAAGGTGGAACTAATCAGAATCTTGATCAAGTGTCAGAATTGTGAACATAGTTGATTTCTGGATGGGCCTCTGTCTCTCATTTCTACCTCGGATCAAATGTTTCAGACAAAATTTATGATAATGTGAAAACCCATTACGACTCCAAGACATGCTTAACAACCTTGCCGAAGAACAACACACTTTACCTCGCTACCTTTCCGTTTAGGGCATAATTATATAACAACGACAATAACAAAAATACGTTCCTAGAACGATAACAGAATGATACAATATAATTATATAACTCTCTCTCTCTCTCTCTCTCTCTCTCTCTCTCTCTCTCTCTCTCTCTCTCTCTCTCTCTCTCTCTCTCTCTCTCTCTCTCTCTCTCTCTCTCTCTCTCTCTCTCTCTCTCTCTCTCTCTCTCTCTCTCTCTCTCTCTCTCTCTCTCTCTCTCTCTCTCTCTCACACAAAATAAAATATATGAATGAATATAATAAAAATTCAACAAGGTAGCTCATCAGTGTATAAAACAATAGAACATAAAGGAAACAAACCCCGGAGTCAAACACAACGAAAAACTCCGGCATTAATTCGTCGTACGAGCCACATCTCATTAACAAAAACATGAAAACCACTTGTTCCCCCATTCAGCTCTAACAATCCTTCACATAATTACCAGATTTAACAGGGGTATGCTCCAGGATCCTTTGGGAAAAAGATGGATGGACAAGTCTATTTGTACACTCGACCAAAAAACAATCTTTCACTAACGTTCTAAACATTCTGGAAGTGGGTCGAAATCTTAAGAAAATGCCTCACATACGTATTTTCACCCGAATCATTCCGTTCACACTAGATTATTTACAGCTCACCAGTGTAAAGATTGTTTTTTAGTCGATTGTACACGGATACAAACACATACAAATGGTTCGTGTCCTATATGTGCAATAGTAAACAATTTCAATTTGTGCTATCAGATGTGTAACAACCTAAAGTTAGATTTATTGACAATAGGCTATAATGTACAAAAGGTATCGATTCTTGAACCGCTCATATGTTTGCTTTGATGGTGTAATGGTTAGAGTTACCACTGTATGTGGTAACCCAAGTTCGAATCCCAGGAGGATCATATTCTTTCATTAATTTAATTGGGAGGTGGTTGGTGTTGGGAGTGAAATTAATATATTAGATTATTTATCAACGATATCACACAGTCGAGTAATACTTTTGATTACATCCTTTTTGCGGATAGTAACCTATATTTACGTCATATAGACCTTAACACCCATATTAACGCCTGACGAGCGGGCCTGTCAGTAACTTCTACTACCCGCCAAGCGGGTGGTTTTATCCTAAACGACCTTGTTTCCATGCTCTTTTTCATGCATAAACAAGAGCCAGAGCGTAATACAATTATGTATCCCTGAAAGGGCGTAAATTGAGCTTTCCAATGACACCAGAACCATCCTTCTACGACCACGCGTTCTCTTGCAACGATCGTGCAAGACGAGTGCAAAATCCCTAAAATACGGTAATTTCCTTACATAATTCCCTGTGTAGCGAGGGAGGGAGGGTGGATGTGTGTGGAGTAAACGTCAGAAGTCGCGTGGGACCCGTGCCAAGCGGTCATGAGCCGACCTACGCTCCTCCATCCGCTCGTCTCTCTCTCAGAGCCATTATTGCTCAAAAATTGCACACAGACTTAAGTCGGGCCCCGCCACATTGTCCTTGGTTCTCTAGCCCGACTTAAGTCCACCCCCGCTAGACAAAGGTTAATACAGCAAACCAAGAATTGATACATGTGCAACATTGGATATCTGCTAATAAGTTAACACTAAATTTGCATAAACCTCACTACATAATTTTGTCCTGTACGAGCAAAAAAAAAAATATATATATAACAAATAAATAAAAAAATAATATAATTAAAACACACAAGTAACACTACCTTTAGTATTATGAAACAAAGATATTTCTCAGGAAGATAAAACACTATTTCTAGTAGTTACAATTGATTATGGCATTTAGATTGGAAGCTTCATAGTCAGTGTATTTTGGGTAAAGTTAACAAACAGTGTGGCATATGATCTCTCACTCGGTCTAAACTCACCTTAGAAGCCCTGATTCATCCACACTTAAGGGGGCCCACCTTGTTTTTTTTCCTCTCCCTTTCTCTCTGGCTTGTATCCATTCGGCCCCGTTCAGCCTACTGTTTTAAGACGTTTATCCCCATCCAGGTGTTGATCTTTTTCCTGGCGAGCGGGAGCGAGCCAGCATATTTTTAATTATGTTTTTGACAGCAGGCTAAATTTGAACATTTTTTCGATAGAAAAATTTCTCCATTGAAGCCGGATTTCTCTATACAATGCTGGCTCGCTATCGCTCGCCAGGAAGAAATCGACACCTGGATGGGAGTAAACGTCTTAAAACAGAAGGCTGAATGGTTCCGAATGGATACAAGCCAGAGAAATAGAAAAGAAGAGAATAAAAGCAGGTGACCCCCCATAACCTATTGTAACGCTGTATGGGGCGGCACATCCAAAACTACACTCAAACCTCTCATTACAGCTCACAAACCTATCAAATCAACAAATACACAAGAGGACGGTTACTGTACAAAAGTTGGCGTGATCCCCCAATAAATGACTCTTTGGCAGGAGGGACTAAAATGTTTGTGAGTAATTATTTGTAAACACGGACAATCTGCCTTCTCCGAATTATCAGGGGGGTCTAAGTCAGGGCGATTAATTAGCGAGATTATGTTATGGTATTGTTCCTGCTCACTCTCACACGCTCGCCTGCTCGCTCTCGCTCTCGCTCTCGCTCTCTCTATATCTCACAGATTGAAAGCTCTAGTTTTTTTCCGTTGAAAATGCGCAAACTACGAGGTTAACTCGTTAGTCTTTTAAATACTTTAATGGGTTTAACAACGTAGATTATAACAAAATGCCTCTGTATCAATATGTATAAAACATGCAAACATGGCTGGAAGTTGTAGTTGAAGAGATTCAACAGTAGTCTGGTATACAGATTGTGGAAACCTATTCACATGCAAGATTTGTTCTACCTCGAACAAACTTACCTAAGATTTTGTATAAATTTCTTTAGTAGATCAATTAAAGAAAAGGGAATGTTGCACACTCTGCATTGAGTGCAGTGTAGTACACAACATATATTTTTTTCACCTAAAGTATCTCTCAGGGATGGACCGCAAGGTCTTTAATATACTCACTATTCTTCGTAACTTGTTTTAACTCAAAAGGTGTGTACCATCTATCCAAACAAACAGTTGTGAACCATTGTTCCGCCAGCCACCCCAGGAACACCCACGAATAATCTTGACCAACACAATGCTTTCAAGCGTACATGCTTACTTCTTACTTATGGTAGTCCATCGTAGTCCGATGATGACGTTCCCTTCCTGCATTCATCTGTTGTGAGTTCTACGATGACTGTAGAGTCCTATCCGTGATGCACATATCCTGCCACTGGGCACTGGTAGTCCGGGTTAGGAGGTGCTGGTTGTTCCCGGCATGTCTCCGGGCCCTCTTCTCCTGCTGGTGGTGTTTCCTCTGACGTTCCAGTTCCTTCGCTCCTTGCTGGCAGTGTGAGCGCCATAGTGGTCTACCTGATGCTAAGTTTTCAAGTGTAGTTGGTTGTATATTGCACCTTTTTAGTATTTTCTTTATACTGTCTTTGTATCTTAATTTTGGTCCTCCAGCTGCTCTGCGGCCTTCATGCAGCTGTCCATATAGTATTTTATGAGGTAGTCTCTCCTCTGGCATACGGATGACATGCCCAACCCATCTGAGTTGTTGTTTGATGATAAGGGTCTCAATACTGGTGTTGTTGGCTCTTTCAAGTATTGTTAAATGAGGAACACGGTCCTGCCAGGTTATACCCATAATCTTTCGGAGGCATCTGATGTGGAAAGCCTCCAGGGGTCGTATATGGCGTCTATTTGTCGTCCATGTCTCACAACCATAGAGCAAAGTGGTTAAACACACAGCATTATATACAGCCACTTTGGTACAAAGAGTCAGGTGAATATTTTGGAAAACTCTCTCTTGTAGGCGGCCAAAAGATGCTGCAGCTTGTCTCAGTCGGTGTTGTACCTCATCGTCAATACTGGCCGTTTTCAGACAGGAAGCTTCCCAGATACTTGAAGGAAGGAACTTGTGCTATCTCCTCTCCTGCTAATCTGAACACTGGCTGCACAGGTGGTATCTGAGCTGACCACTGAGAAATTATTTGTGTTTTCTGGATGTTAACTGACAGGCCCATTCTGGAGTAAGCACTTGCTGCAGCTTCAAGCGCGACTTCTAGTTCCTCTGGCGAGTGAGCTACAAGAGCACAATCATCTGCATACTGAAGTTCCAGGATATTTTCCATAGAGACTTTTGTTCTTGCTTGAAATCTACGAATGTTGAAGAGGTTGCCATCTAGTCTATAGTCTATGTTGATTCCACTTCTGTTTGCTATAGTCCTATGAAGAAGTATTATAACACATATTAAACAAATGTTGAAAAGGACTGGTGCCAGTACACACCCTTGTCTGACTCCGGTATTAACAGCAAATAGTTCTGATGCATGGCCTCCTGCAGTGACTCTCGCCGTCATGCCATCATGAAGCTGGCTTACAAGTGCCACAAATTTTGGTGGACAGCCAAAGATACGGAGAATATTCCACAATGTTTCTCGATTTACGGTATCAAAGGCTTTTCACAGATCAATGAAGGCTATAAAAATGTCTTTATTTTGTTCCCTGCATTTTTCTTGCAATTGACGTATAGTAAAAATCATGTCAATAGTTCCTCGATCTTTACGGAAACCGCATTGTGACTCTGGCAGTATTTCCTCAGTAATTTTGGTCAACAGTCTTTGAAGCATGATTTTTGACAGCACCTTCCCTGCCACAGCTAAAAGAGAAATGCCTCTGCTGTTGCCACAATTAGATTTATCACCCTTGTTTTTGTAAATTGTGATAATATTTGCATCTTTCCATGTCTGAGGTATGTACTCCTTGTCCCAAACCTCCAAAATGAATGAGTGAATATCTCGAAGCAGTAGGTAACCTCCATATTTAATTAGCTCTGCTGGTATACCATCTGGACCAGGAGATTTGTACATGCACACATACATACACACACATAAGGACAAACTAATGTTCACATACATATTTTTTTGTACGTGTATGAAGGAGACAAAAGGCAAAAAGTTGAAAGAGTGACAAAGAGCCAAAATCAAGGTATATTTAAGGTAATTTCGATGTTTTGGAAAGATGCCTGGGGTGCTTGTTATTCGTAGTGAAATAAATAGGAGGAGGAGGTGTTTGTGAGAGTTAGCTGGATTGCTCTCTGTGTAGGTGAGGCACAAATAGAAACAGTGGGAGAAGACAGGCAAATGAAACAGGAGTTCCAGCAACTCCTTATTATATGCCTAGGCTATGTGGCCTCTCCTGGGTACTGCCCTGCCCGATTGACCCCTACAATCTCCCCAATATACACATCCACCTACATTTGGGAGATTGTAGGCACCACTCGAGTAGGGCAGTACCCAGGGGAGGCCTCATGGGCATGTGATAAGGAGTTGCTGGAACTCCTGTTTCATTTGTCTGGCTTGCCTCACTGTTTCTTTTTGTGCCTTACCTACACAGAGTAATCCAGCTAGCTCTCACAAACACCTCTTCTTCCTATTCATTTCACTGCACTAAGTAAGCACACCACACTTCTTTCATTAAAAGAAAAACAAATGTTTAAAGTAACGATTATTAGTCTTTCAACTTTGGGGGGAGACATTTGTTACAGGCAGCTTTGCCTTTTGTATCCTTCATACACATAGAATAAAAATACCCATTCACACAAACACAAGGACACATGCACACCACCCACGCGGCCATATACATAGACCACAAGGGGAGATGGGCTAAGTATCATTGGAAAGTAATGCGACTAATTTGTGTTGGTGGTGTAATGGTTTAGCCTAGATGCTTATGTCTGGGTGTGGTGTCCCAAGTTCGACTCCCGGGAGGACCAGATGCTTTCATTAGTATATTGAAGTACATTGGGGTTTGTAATGGATGATTAATATTAAGAGCTGAGTGTTCCTCAAAATGTATAAGGGATAGAAACCCCCTCCCCCCAATCTCTCACTCTCTCTCTCTCTCTCTCTCACACACTTGTATATATTCCACGTATGCGCATATAAACCTACAAGCATAATTCATACCATAGTGTTCCTAAATATACCAGTAAAAATTGGATGTTCTAAAGTAGCATAAACATTTAGTTTATCAGCGTGAAGAGTAAGAGGGGACTTTGAGACCTACTGTACTTAAGTGTACACAACTGAATAAGACAAGGACGATATGGATACTAACAAGGAGTACACAGTCTATGAAATATTCACTCTAATTGTTCATATGTTAATTGTTGTAAGCTCTTCGGTAAGCCTATTCGCCGACACAAGGTAAAACATTAATAATTCCGTCTTTAATCGAATAGTAAACTTGTGTGATTTTTGTATTTGCGCTACCAAGGTTGCCAGGAACGGCCCTGCCTAACGCAGTCGTGTTGAACTGTAAGCGATATAGTGAGGCAGTTAGGTAGATAAATTGTCCATTTCGTGATAGAAATCAAATATTTGGCACACACATTCTAATAGTAAATATAATCAAAATTAGATATTGGGCCATCATAGGTTTACTCTACATTGGCTTCGGCAGCCCCCTTTCAATTACTTTCCATAAGAGTTCTTAAGCATTGATTTTTGTCCCAAACTGTATACCATGGTAGAGATGTCAAACTAGTCTCAAATGACTCGTTTGGACATGGGTAACAACATATATTCAGACAATGTTTGGCTAATGTTGACCGTTTGACTTGTACTGGTCCCTGTGGTTCAACAAATAAGTGGCAAATGGCAACAATAAACATTACTTACCAATTTGTGGCATGATGATAAACTACAGCAGACTGCACTAATCAAACGGTCAACATTAGCTAAACAATGTCTTAATATATGTTGCTGCCCATGTCCAGACGAGTCATTTGAGACTAGTTTGACATAATTATCTACCATGGTATACAGTTTGGGGCAAATATACATACACACATACACTATAACTGAAAATACACATACAAGAAGCGCTCACAAACTTACACAGGACGCATACACATACAAACACACATACAATAAAACAGAAAATACACATACAAGAAGCGCTCACAAACTTACACAGGACGCATACACATACAAACACACATACAATAAAACAGAAAATACACACATACAAGAAACGCTCACAAACTTACACAAGACGCATACTCACACACAAACATACATTACACATTAACACTCACATAGTTACACAGAACGCATACATACACTATATTTATAAAAAATACCCAATGAATGTGCATCCGAGAGGGAAGTATATACCCTACGCGTTGTTATTGAAGCTGGGGACAACAAATATTCAATATATGAAATGCCGTAATCAACCTAGACTAGATAATCTGGAGCAATTCTTTCACATATTTGGCTAAAATTCACTATTAGTATTATATATATTATTTAAAGGTTTTGTCATTATAAAAATATGTCGTATACACACATACAGTACATACACACAGGGATCTCTCTCTCTCTCTCTCTCTCTCTCTCTCTCTCTCTCTCTCACTATCTCTCTCTCTCTCTCTCTCTCTCTCTCCCTAGAGTTACATATTGCGAATCAAAGTAAAACAAACCCGAAAGAATTCTATATTTATATCAGAAAGAAAAAAGTAGTTACTTCAACTGTTGGACCGTTAGTCGATCAAAATGGAGAATACACCAAAGACGAAGTACAAATGAGTAATGCCCTCAATACCTTCTTTGCATCAGTTTTTACAACAGAAGACCTCAGTGATATCCCTACACCATCGCCGATTCAGATTGATAATTCAGATGTTCTAAGCAATATCACCGTTACAGAGAGAGAAGTATTGAATTGTTTAGATAAACTCAAGGTAAATAAAACGCCCTGGACCTGATACAATCTCGCACTAGAGTTCTAAAGGAAGCTAAGGATGAGCTCTCCAAACCACCGACATTACTATTCAATAAATCCTTGCAGTCTGGAACTATGCCTGATCAGTGGAAGATAGCCAACGTAACACCAATATTCAAAAAAGGCAGCAAATCCCTACCCAGTAACTATCGTCCAATTAGCTTAACCTCAGTTGTATGTAAAATGCTAGAAACGGTCATAAGAGACAGACTCGTAAATCATTTAGAGGAAAATAACATACTTAAAGATACTCAACACGGCTTTCGTAAAAAACGTTCCTGTTTAACAAACCTCTTAGACTTCTTCCACGATATCCTCAACCTCTACGATGAGAGTAAAGCTGTAGATATTATATACCTTGATTTTCAAAAGGCCTTTGACAAAGTTCCCCACAAACGTTTACTGCTAAAACTAAAAGCGCATGGAATACAAGACGGTGTGTTGAAATGGATAGAAAATTGGCTCAGCGACAGAAAGCAAAGAGTAGTCATAAACGGTAAGGCATCTAAATGGACCAATGTAAGTAGCGGGGTACCCCAGGGATCGGTACTAGGCGCAATTCTCTTTCTAATTTACATCACCGACATAGATGAGGGTCTCACCTGTACAATCACAAAATTTGCTGACGATACAAAAATTGCAAATAGCGTACTCTCAAAAGATCAAGTTGACGATATGCAACACAATCTAGATAAATTGTCACATTGGGCCCAAATTTGGCAAATGAGTTTCAATGCGGATAAATGTAAAGTACTACATATCGGATACCTAAATGAGAAAGCAAACTATTCGATGAATGACACTCAGCTTAAGAATGTAAACAGAGAAACCGATCTGGGAGTAACAATATCGAGTAACCTAAAACCGAGTCAACAATGTTCAGAAGTTGTTAAGAAGGCAAACAAAATAATTGGCTTTATAGGCAGGTCATTTGAGCATAAATCCAAAGACGTTATCCTAACACTTTACAATTCCTTAGTCCGCCCTCTTCTGGAATACTGCGTTCAATGCTGGTGCCCTTATTACCAAAAAGACATAAACAAGCTAGAACGAGTTCAACGTAGAGTTACCAAAATTATACCTAGCCTAAAGAACAAACCATACGAAGAGCGTCTTAGAGAATTAAATCTATTTCCTTTAACCCAGCGCAGATTAAGAGGTGACTTAATTCAAGTGTTCAAAATCATCAAAGGCATCGACAATATGAACTGTAGTAAGTACTTCACTATCGACCAATCTAATTACACGCGGGGAAACGGTTGCAAAATTATTTGTAAATCTTTTAACTCACACGAATCTAAGAATTTCTTCTTCAATCGAGTTGTCAACTTGTGGAATGGGCTTCCCCGAGACGTTATAGACTGCAGCACCGTTGATTCATTGAAGCTCCGCCTAGACAAATATCTCGCATCAAACCCGCGACTGACTGCGTTTGTAAATTAATAACTTTATTTTATCCTCCCCTCAGTTACTAACCCATATGTCCCCTACTAACTTCCTAGTCCTGCCACGGACATTAGTTCCAGGGCAGTAGTTCCCTTTCCAATGTTCCCTTACCCACTCTAAACCACTGTTTGGACACTTGATCCTCAGTGTTTTGGAGGACAAGCAGCCTAGAAGGGTCACTAGATCTGTTGTTGCTTGATTTTCTTTGTACTCCTTTGTACTCTCTCTCTCTCTCTCTCTCTCACACACAGACACACACACACTCAGCCTCTCAACACATAAACTCATTTTCCTGATGAGTCCCACTTTTTGCCTCTCTATATTTTCCTTTCTGGCCGCCTCCTCTTCCTCGGGACTCTGGCTTTTGTCTGGGGGAGGTATTGTGTGGGGAGGAAGGTTTGTTGGTTTGTGGATACGTTAGCTTGTTGGTTAGTGGATTCGTTGGCTGGGCTACTGTGTGTGTGTGTGTGTGTGTGTGAGGGGGGGAGAGGGTATTGTGTGGGGAGGTATGGTTTGTTTGTTTATGGATTCATTGGTTTGTTGGTTTGCGGATTTGTTGATTTGTTGGTTTGTATTTTAGCGGATTTGTTGTCTTGGGGAGGTATTGTGTGGGGAAGATGGTTTGTTGGCTTGTGGATACGTTGGTTTATTGATTCGTTGGTTTGTGGATTTGTTGGTTTGTGTGTGATTCATTGGTTTGTTTGTGGGTTTGTTGGTTAGTTGGTTTGTGGATTTGTTGGTTTGTGGATTCATTGGTTTGCTTGTGGGTTTGTTGGTTAGTTGGTTTGTGGATTTGTTGGTTTGTGGATTCATTGGTTTGCTTGTGGGTTTGTTGGTTAGTTGGTTTATGGATTAGTTGGTTTGTGGATTCATTGGTTTGCTTGTGGGTTTGTTGGTTAGTTGGTTTGTGGATTCATTGGTTTGCTTGTGGGTTTGTTGGTTAGTTGGTTTGTGGTTTTGTTGGTTTGTGGATTCATTGGTTTGCTTGTGGGTTTGTTGGTTAGTTGGTTTGTGGATTCATTGGTTTGCGTGTGGGTTTGTTGGTTAGTTGGTTTGTGGATTTGTTGGTTTGTGGATTCATTGGTTTGCTTGTGGGTTTGTTGGTTAGTTGGTTTGTGGATTCATTGGTTTGCTTGTGGGTTTGTTGGTTAGTTGGTTTATGGATTTGTTGGTTTGTGGATTCATTGGTTTGCTTGTGGGTTTGTTGGTTAGTTGGTTTGTGGATTTGTTGGTTTGTGGATTCATTGGTTTGCTTGTGGGTTTGTTGGTTAGTTGGTTTGTGGATTCATTGGTTTGCTTGTGGGTTTGTTGGTTAGTTGGTTTATGGATTTGTTGGTTTGTGGATTCATTGGTTTGCTTGTGGGTTTGTTGGTTAGTTGGTTTGTAGATTCATTGGTTTGTTTGTTAATTACTTCGTTGATATGTTGGTTTATTGGTTTGTTTGTTAGTGTTTTTGTTAGCTGGGATTTTGTCGGGGGGGCGGGGGGGGGGGGTCATTGTTTGTGTGGGGAGGAAGGGTTGTTGGTTTGTGGATTCGTTGATTTGTTGGTTTGTTGACTCGTTGGTTTGTGTGTTGGTGCTTTAGTTGGCTGGGATTTCGTCAGGGGGGGGGGGGGGGGGGGGGGGGGGGGGGGCATTGCCTGGGGGAGAATGGTTTATTTGTTTGTGGATTCGTTGGTTTGGTACTTCAATGGCGAACGACGGTGGCCCAACAGTGCTGCGAAGATAGTGAGGGGTGCAAAGAAGGTGCTGCGAAGATACCGTCGGTGCAAAGAATATGCTTGGACGGCATAAGGACAGTACACCGATGGTTTATGGGTCGCAACGTCGGCCACAGTTTTAAACAAAACCAAAATATATTCCGCGCCTCGGTGACCCATGGATACATGTGGTGACGCCACTAGGCCGTCCCAGGACGCCGTCAGGCATACCCCGACCCACACAAGGATTGCACCACGTGTCACATCGTGGGGGCGTCGGGATAAAAATGTTGTATGTGTGAACTACCCTTTACAATTTAACCTCAGGACGAAGGCTTCTCTTTAGACTGTGATTAGTGCATCATTTAACTATTCTTGTCTACTGTAGATGACAATAGACACTTCAAAAACCCACACATATGCCCCAGCTTCTTGGCTATACTGGGTGCGGTATTTCCACTGTTTTTTCTTTTTTCTTTTTCTTTTTAACTAGGGATAGTCAGCCAGCACTACTGTAATGGAAACAACAAGGGTATTTGGAATTTCGGCGAGCATATGGTATGTAATAGTACACAAATGACAGCTCAAACACACCCTTTCAATGCTATAATTTTTGTTCTCACTATATTTTGGGTAGACTTATTTACGCAGTTTAGAAAGGCCCTCAAGCAATCAAATGAGCACAATTTAAGCCCATTACTTCTTAGCCTCAAAATAATTATAACTCAAATTAAGTCAGAGTAATATCTCCCCCACAAAATATCAAGATTGAAACTCATGAACATGTTGCTGAACTTTGATCATTATAAATATGCGAAGAATTAGTTGTGGTTAACCCTTTCAACATCCGATCACGCATTGCTGGCCTGTTTTCTGGCTATTATTAGACGATTTCATTCAGATTAGGATGTATATATGGAAGTCAGAGGGTTTATTGAGATAGTTATTACCCTTTTAATTCCCACAGACCCTTCTTAAGCTGTACAAATAAGTATAATAATAGCCAGAAAAAACTTGTCACAACGCGTCATGACCCTCAGAGGGTCAATTGTCGAATTATGACATGTTGAAAGGACGGATGGTTTGTAGAGTTTGCGTTATAAGGGCCTCAGTGGGTATTTAATAAACTTTCACTCACACACTCACCCTTTTATTTTCTCGGCGTAATACGTGGGAGAAGCCTGAGATAGCAATGGATGTATTGCCGTTTCTCTGTCTCTCTCTGTCTCTCTCTCTCTCTCTCTCTCTCTCTCTCTCTCTCTCCTAATGTTTTTATACATACCACATAGATAGATAGATAGATAGATTTCCTCCATATACAGATTTGCTGGTTATACTATAATGTCAAAGATTGCATTATGGATACCAGAAGAGAACTATACCTCTTTGACTATTATGAAACATAGATAGATAGAGACATATATATATATAGACAGATAAATAGACAGATACAGACAAATAGATGGATAGAGATAGATAGATAGAAAGTAGACTGAAAGATACACAGACAGATAGATATTGATAGACACAGATACAGATAGATAGCTAGACAGACAGACAGACAGATATAAGGAGAGTGAGGCAAGAGAGAAGCGAGACAATAAAGAGTAGTAACCGACACAAAGTTCACCCGATGAATGTTTAAGGGGGAGGTACTCGCTTTTTCTGGACCCCTTTCTCCCTCATGTTTACAGCCATTTGTTTTGCGATTTTAAGACGTTCGTTCACTAGTTTGGCGATATTGAGACCTTTTTCCCCATTACTTTGTTACTTTGTCAATATTAAGACCGTTCGTGCCGTTTAGGTGTCGATCTTTTCCTGGCGAGCGATAGCAAGCCTGTAATTTTTTAAGGAATCGGCCTTCGGCCCAGACATTATTCTACCGAAAAATGTACCAATGTATCTTGAAAGGGAGCATAGGGGTGTTTTTTTGTTAAGCTTGATGGAGGTCTACCGAGGTGTCACATTCTCAACGTTGTATAGCTTTTAGTATCTGGTATTATTTGTATTATCTTCACTAGTTTACGTTAACCCTTTCATGGTAATGGTTTAAGTGCTTTATTCTAGTTTCACTGGGGTTTGTTTTGAATACATTCCTTTTTATGAAGAATGTAAAATATGTGTGCTTCACGAATTCTATATCTTTCATATAATTAAATATAGTAGTAAAGATTCTGTCTCATCGAGTCGAATTATGTAAGTGTTTACATAATGGTCTAGTAGGCTTTGTTTATTTTCCTGTATATTATTTGGTCCATATGATCCTTTTGAATCCTATAGATTGTGTTTCATTTCATGGGTATTATTTGGTTCACACGGTACTTTTGAATCCTGTATAAAGAATAAGGGTTCAAAAGATGCATTTGAGTATTAGGAAATTTCCTGTAATTAGTGTTCAAATCAGGTTCATTATATTATGTTCATTAGTTACTTATTCATAATGTATGTTAGTATTTGCAATATGCAAGGCGAACATTAATAATGGAACAGGGTATAAATAGAGCCAGATCACCGTGGTCAGGCATGCCTAATAGTCCTGATGGGCTGATGGCCTTCCCCATCAAGCTAAAAAATAAAAAAAAAAAGCTAAGTGGTCAGGCAGATTACTGATAGACACAGAGCTATTAAGACCTCCTGGATACTCTTACATCGAAGACGCCCTGTGAAGAAACTTTGTGAATTCCAAGATTGGTGACTATTGTGTCTTAAGAACTATTGAAGAATGATTGCTGTGCTATATAGCAGTTCTAATGAGAATATGTGTTTACTCAAGTACTGTAAATATTGTAAATACAACCTAGTTAATGATAATATATTGTACATAATGTTAAGTGAATTGTTTTACTCAATCCGTACCTTCAACATATGAACGTCCGTGTGACACGAGGAAACTCAAAATTAAATAAATAAATTACTAAGTAGCCCCCACAAAACAAGCACTAGCCCCTTATAATGAGATTATTGGAAGGCCAGGCATGCAGTAAACACCAGTGTAGACAAATGTGGTGAAGGTAGGAGGCCGAAATGATCATGGTTATATAGATATCATGGGGAGAGCTATATTGGTCGGTGGGACTTGAGAGAGAGAGAGAGATTATTAGTTAAACTCAAAATTATATACATTATATTAGTGGTGGTGGTAATGGTGGTGTATTGATAGTGGTGGTGGTAATGGTGGTGTAGTGATGGGGTATTGGTTGTTGTGGTGGTGATGGTGGTAGTGGTGTAGTGGAGATAGTGTAGTGATAATGGTGATGGTAATGGTGGTGTAGTGATTGTGGTAATGGTGGTGTATTGATAGTGGTGGTGATAATGATGGGGTATTGGTTGTTGTGGTGGTGATGGTGGTAGTGGTGTAGTGGAGATAGTGTAGTGATAATGGTGGTGGTAATGGTGGTGTAGTGATTGTGGTAATGGTGGTGTATTGATAGTGGTGGTGGTAATGGTGGTGTAGTGATGGGGTATTGGTTGTTGTGGTGGTGATGGTGGTAGTGGTGTAGTGGAGATAGTGTAGTGATAATGGTGATGGTAATGGTGGTGTAGTGATTGTGGTAATGGTGGTGTATTGATAGTGGTGGTGGTAATGGTGGTGTAGTGATGGGCTATTGGTTGTTGTGGTGGTGATGGTGGTAGTGGTGTAGTGGAGATAGTGTAGTGATAATGGTGATGGTAATGGTGGTGTAGTGATTGTGGTAATGGTGGTGTATTGATAGTGGTGGTGGTAATGGTGATGTAGTGATGGGGTATTGGTTGTTGTGGTGGTGATGGTGTAGTGATAATGGTGATGGTAATGGTGGTGTAGTGATTGTGGTAATGGTGGAGTATTGATAGTGGTGGTGGTAATGGTGGTGTAGTGATGGGGTATTGGTTGTTGTGGTGGTGATGGTGGTAGTGGTGTAGTGGAGATAGTGTAGTGATAATGGTGATGGTAATGGTGGTGTAGTGATTGTGGTAATGGTGGTGTATTGATAGTGGTGGTGGTAATGGTGGTGTGTGATGGGGTATTGTTGTTGTGGTGGTGATGGTAGTGGTGTAGTGGGGATAGTGTAGTGATAATGGTGATGGTAATGGTGGTGTAGTGATTGTGGTAATGGTGGTGTATTGATAGTGGTGGTGGTAATGGTGGTGTAGTGATGGGGTATTCGTTGTTGTGGTGGTGATGGTGGTAGTGGTGTAGTGGAGATAGTGTAGTGATAATGGTGGTGGTAATGGTGGTGTAGTGATTGTGGTAATGGTGGTGTATTGAGTGTTGGTGGTAATGGTGGTGTAGTGATCGGGTATTGGTTGTTGTGGTGGTGATGGTGGTAGTGGTGTAGTGGAGATAGTGTAGTGATAATGGTGATGGTAATGGTGGTGTAGTGATTGTGGTAATGGTGGTGTATTGATAGTGGTGGTGGTAATGATGGTGTAGTGATGGTGTATTGGTTGTTGTGGTGGTTATGGTGGTAGTGGAGATATTGGTGGTGGTAATGGTGGTATAGTGATGGTGGGGTTGAACATATATAAAGTGAGATATAAATGTTCTCTTCCGTTGTTATTTAATCTATGTTATTACACTCGCTTCACCTCCCCTATCCAACCACTAGCCTCGCCCAACCTCTCGTCACGTTTTATTTTTGTTTTGGCTCCCCTTCTTCCTCATCTTTAGCCCCATTAGTTTTCAGATTCTAAGACGTTCGAACCAAAAGTTTGGCGATTTTAAGACCTTTCACTTAATATTTTTGTTTATAATAAGGCCTCCGGCCGGGAATTTTTTTTATCTGAAAATTTACAAATTTATCTAGAAGGGGGATCTTGGCGATTTTTGTTTAAGCTTGATGGAAGTATAGGAAGTAAACTAAATAAAATAATAATAAAAATAAGCAAATAAATACGCTTATTCCCCCTTAATGCATAACCTTAGTATTTCATGTTCTTACTCTCACACTGTCATCACCCTAATGTCTTCACCACTAAACAATGAAAGCAAACAGTCAGAATGGTTTAAGATAAATAGATGGGGGGAGGTGATGGTAAAGGTGATGGTAGTAGTATTAGTAGTAGAGTAGTTGCATGGGTAACTGTACTATAACCCCCCCTCCCCCTCCCCTCTCCCTTTAGTCTTATATTGGGTTCGATCACTCACCCAGCCTGTAGCAGCAGAAGTAGTAGTAGTACAATTGATGGGACAACTTTCCCGGAGACTAACAAGAACAATACAAATAGCACAAGAAACGGGTGCTTCAAATTGGCTGACAACACTACCAATCAAGGCAAAAGGCTTCAATCTCAACAAACAAGAATTTAATGATGCTATTGCACTGAGGTATGGTTGGCCGATTGAAAGACTGCCCAATCGATGGGTTTGTGGAATCAACAACGATGCAGACCACTGGATGATACTGTATGTAAGAAGGGAGGATTCATCAGCATCAGGCACGATGAAGTAAGAGATGTAACGATGAACATGCTCAGGGAGGTGTGTAGAGATGTGGTGTGCAAACCATCACTCATTCCCTTGGATGGAGAGGTCTTGCAGCACAGAACGGCCAACACATCCAATGAAGCACGAGTGGACGTTAGTGCAAGAGGTTTTTGAACAAGTGCACAGTGAGCGTTCTTTGATATAAGAATATTTGACCCAATGGCCCATAGCTACAAAGAGCTGTCTCTGGATGCTGCACACAAGAGGAACGAACAAGAGAAGGTCAGGGCATATGGGGAAAGGATCTTAAATATCGAACAAGGCAGCTTTACCCCACTAGTCTTCACCACATCTGGAGGGATAGGACCCAGGGCCCAGTGCTTCTATTCAAGGCTTGCAGAGATCATCGCCGAGAAGAAGCAACAGCCCAGGAGCCACGTTGTAGCCTGGATGAGGTGCCGTCTATCTCTCTCATTGCTCAGATCAGCAATAATATGCCTGCGGGGAAGAAGACTGTCTGCACCACAACCAGCGACGGTGACAGACATGGACTACGAGGCAGCGGTGGCAGAGGGTCTCATAGGGAGGCAACTGGATTGCAGTTGCATGGTGTAGAGTAGTGATATAGTAGAATAGTAGGAATAGACTAATATCTGATGTTTGTAAAATATAATGTATTTACAATATTGAATACAAATCAAAGACAAAGTAGTAGTAGCAGTAGAGTAGTAGCATGGGTGACTGTACTATACCCCCCCCCCCCCCCCTTTTAGTCTTATATTGGGTTCGATCACTCACCCAGCCTGCAGCAGTAGTAGTAGTAGTAGTAGTAGCATGGGTAACTACTATAACCCCCACCCTCCTCCCACACACACACACACACACACACTTGGTCTTATATTGGACTCGATCACTTACCCAGACTGTAGTATTAGACTATAGCCCCCCCCCCCCCCCCCCCCTCCCTTGGTCATATATTAGCCTCGATCAATCACCCTGCCTGTAGTATTAGTAGTAGTAGTAGTAGTAGTAGTAGCAGCAGTAGTAATATAATACACCCACCCCTCCCTTGGTCATATATTAGCTACCATCACTCACCCAGACTGTCGTCGTCCCTCTCACTAAAGCGGCAGTCACACTATGAAGACTTAAGGGAATTACCGCGGTGACTTAGAGGTCTTAAGGAGGACTTCATGTAAGTCACCGCGCATCGTGGGTGGTCCCCGCGCATCCCCACGGTACAGTACGGTATGATGGGTTGCCAGGATGGTCGTGGCTGGTTTTGATTTGCTTTGAACATGCAAGAGGCATGGAAAATTGGTCGCCGAGCTAGCCGCGGTCGTGAGGCAAGCGCCGTCACGCGCCCACCGGTATGCGCGTGAGGGGGACCGGTAGCCGACCGGTCAGCGCCGTGTGGCGCCATGCGTCGCCAAAGCGTTGGCCCCCGACACGCACCACGTGGCGGGGCTCGCGCGCCAGCGTGAGTAGGGGACCTGCGTAATACGAAGGCCGTCAAGTTGCCTTCCTTTTGCCGTCCTGTTGCCTCGTTGCGCCGCATGACGCCGGCGGTCTGCTATGCTAGGTCTCCGTGTAGCCCCATCCATGATGCCGTGATCCGTGATGCCGTCCAGCCTGCCTCAGGCAGACATTTACTCTTGGTCAAGGTACGGATGATCGGCAAAGACAATCTGCACTCCTTGAGTCGCCGCGGTAATTACCTTAAGTCTTCATAGTGTGACAGCACCTTTACGGATGATCGGCAAAGACAATCGGTACTCCTTGAGTCGCCGCGGTAATTACCTTAAGTCTTCATAGTGTGACCGCACCTTTACTGCCACCACCCCTGCGTCAACTCCACCTCACACTTCACATCATGCTACACCAAATCTGGTTATTGGTGAGTTCTACTAATTGGAAGATATAAGTATTTAAAGGAAGGCTGTTGTTTTTTCAGATCCTCCTCCTCCTTAATGTTTATCCCTATTAGTTATGAGGTTTCAAGACATTCGCCCCATTAGTTTAGCGATATTCAGATCATTTGCCCCATTTCCTTTGCCAATATTAAGACCTTTCGTGCCATTTAGGGGTCGATATCTTTCCTGGCGAGCGATAGCGAGCCTGTATTTGAAGAGGAATCGGCCTTCGGCCGGGAAATTTTTCTACCGAAAAATTTACACATTTATATCAAAGGGGGGTCTTGTGGGTTCTTTTTAAAGTTTGATGGAGGTTTAGAGAGCAAACTAAACCCCTTCCTTAACACCTTACGAGCGGCCTATGCGGTTTATTTATGTGTACCGCACAGCGGGGTGTTTTTAGCCAAAATAGGGCTGTTTACGTGATCATTTTCATGCCTAAATAAGACCCAGAACGTAAAACAAGTACCTATCCCTGAAAAGGGCATAAACAGAGCTTTCGAATGACACCATAACGATCCTTGTATGATGGATAGTTTTCTTGCAATAACCGTGCAACGCGAGTGCAAAAAGCAGGTAATTCGGTACTTTCGGTACATAATTGAGTATGTAGCGAGTGAGAGAGGGAGGAGGGAGCTGAGATTTGTGTCAGTAGGTTCGCCGCGGTGGTCTGGAGCAGTCATACGCTCGCTAGTCTCCTGCCACCACTTGTCTCTCTCTCTCAGCCACATTACGTGCTGAAATTGCCACTCGAGTTATGTCGAGCGCCGCCACATAGTCCAGCTTTATTTAACTCGACTTATGTTGCTCGCCGCTAATTAAGGGTTAAACTATTGAGCCGAACCAGTAAATTATGCTGCACAATACCGTCTGGGCTCGCTTATTATATAACTACAATCAAACACACAGGCAAGTCATACAATAGGTACAGAACAACACTTTTATTTATACAACATTGGATATAGGTTCACGCAATAATAATAACAATGCATAGAACATGAATACACAATTCACAAGGCTACTTAAGAATGAGTTTTTACTCGAGTTATAGCAAAAAAAGGTGTACATGCTATTAGAAGCGTGCTCGAAAGTACAAGTCGAACACCTGCGTGATATAATTATGCAATTATTAAATTACGTGGGTTCTTAGATTCATCAAACTTAGGTTTTATTTCAATAAAAGTACATGGAGCAAGTTAGTACAATTGGAAATGGTGAAGAAGTATTTTAATAAATTTTATAAGAGAGTTGAGCTTTAGCAAAGTTAGTCTATATTTTTAATCACAAGTTCACATTTTCTCAATAGGTTTTTGACTAGAGTTTCTACTGCAGATCAAGGAAATTATAAACTGAACAGTTAGTATATGGGAATCACTAAAATAAAGGTGTACACGATCACGTGTTGAGGGTTTTCCCAAATTTAATACCTACTACTTAATGTTCGAAATTACGTTGAAGCGGGAATGCTTGACGGCAAAAAGAACATTAAATAGTGAAACACACGGATGGAAACGTGTGTTTTGTTATGCCTGAAGGGCGAGATTACTGGATAGCAAAAGTGGACTCTTATTAGATATACACTACTATTATTTGAATTTAGTGATTTCCCTGGCGTCGGCGGGGTACTCAGTGATTTTTCTTTCTTGTGGCGTACGGTGCTTTTATTACGACACTTGTCTTTCTTGAGCGTCTGGTTAGGTCGGGACTTCTTCGGGGTGCAACTTGCAGTCTCCTTCTGTTATGCAAAAGGTCTGGATTCGTACCACATGCACAGGAAAGGGTAGAGGTGAGACTCAGCTACCGTTGTTCTAGTCGATGACCTAAATGGTGAGCATCAAGCCTAATGTTGCGCCAGTTTGCACTTGTGTTGGTATCGAATGCAACGAGTCTGTCTGTAGACCAGACTTGCTAGTGTCGAACTTAGCAGGGTGACCAGAGCACTGCTTACTTTCAGTCTTCAGACCTGAGGTGCTAGTCTCAAACTAAGCTAGTTTACCTTGAACACTTGGTGCTACCAGTCTTTGGACCTGGTGCCTAGTATCGAACCTTGTTTTCCCAGTCTCGTACCTAGACAGACAGATAGGCAGAAAAATAAAGATAAACGGGTAAATAGATATGACAAATTTATTCTTCGTTTCTTTGAGATATATTAACCCTGTCAAGATACGATGGCTCATTTTGTTCTTGTTTCCTGGCTATTAGTAGACGATTCTGTTCAGATTAGGAAGGGTCTACTGTACGGAAGTCTGAGGGTCAAATGAGATCATCTTTAAATTCACACAGATCCTTCCTAAGCTGTATAAAATCGTCGAATGATAGCCAGAATAAACTGTCGAAAGGCGGCATGATTCTCAGAGGATTAGGAAAACAAAAACAAAAGGGAACAAATATGGAAGTACGAACAATTGATATATATATATATATATGGCAAGAGGAAGAATAGAGATAGAGCTGCGCCATACACCATGTTTATTACTCGAATTTTCGGCATCAACAATGTGCCATCATCAGGTTATACAGACTGATCCAGTGGGTTATGATTAATTTAGTTTTGTATGTATTTGGGAGCTATTTCACTAGGTATAGTTCAGCTTATTAAGTGATAGAATGTATTACATTAGATCCATTTTCTTTCCAATAGTATAATACTTATTTTGTATATTTTTAGGATCAGTCTGTATAACCTGAAGATGGCACCTTGTTGATGCCGAAAATTCGAGTAATAAACATGGTGTATGGTGCAGCTCTATCTCTATTCTTCCACTTGTTATATATAAACATGGCGTATGGTGCAACTCTATCTCAATTCTTCCACTTGTTATATATAAACATGGCGTATGGTGCAGCTCTATCTCTATTCTTCCACTTGTTATATATAAACATGGCGTATGGTGCAGCTCTATCTCTATTCTTCCACTTGTTATATATAAACATGGCGTATGGTGCAGCTCTATCTCTATTCTTCCACTTGGTATATATAAACATGGCGTATGGTGCAGCTCTATCTCTATTCTTCCACTTGTTATATATAAACATGGCGTATGGTGTAGCTCTATCTCTATTCTTCTGCTTGTTAAATATAAACATGGCGTATGGTGCAGCTCTATCTCTATTCTTCCACTTGTTATATATAAACATGGCGTATGGTGTAGCTCTATCTCTATTCTTCCACTTGTTATATATAAACATGGCGTATGGTGCAGCTCTATCTCTATTCTTCCACTTGTTATATATAAACATGGCGTATGGTGCAGCTCTATCTCTATTCTTCCACTTGTTAATATTATATAAACATGGCGTATGGTGCAGCTCTATCTCTATTCTTCCACTTGTTAATATTATATAAACATGGCGTATGGTGCAGCTCTATCTCTATTCTTCCACTTGTTAATATTATATAAACATGGCGTATGGTGCAGCTCTATCTCTATTCTTCCACTTGTTATATATAAACATGGCGTATGGTGCAGCTCTATCTCTATTCTTCCACTTGGTATATAAACATGGCGTATGGTGCAGCTCTATCTCTATTCTTCCACTTGTTATATATAAACATGGCGTATGGTGTAGCTCTATCTCTATTCTTCCACTTGTTATATATAAACATGGCGTATGGTGCAGCTCTATCTCTATTCTTCCACTTGTTATATAAACATGGCGTATGGTGTAGCTCTATCTCTATTCTTCCACTTGTTATATATAAACATGGCGTATGGTGCAGCTCTATCTCTATTCTTCCACTTGTTATATATAAACATGGCGTATGGTGCAGCTCTATCTCTATTCTTCCACTTGTTAATATTATATAAACATGGCGTATAGTGCAGCTCTATCTCTATTCTTCCACTTGTTATATATAAACATGGCGTATGGTGTAGCTCTATCTCTATTCTTCCACTTGTTATATATAAACATGGCGTATGGTGCAGCTCTATCTCTATTCTTCCACTTGTTATATATAAACATGGCGTATGGTGCAGCTCTATCTCTATTCTTCCACTTGTTAATATTATATAAACATGGCGTATGGTGCAGCTCTATCTCTATTCTTCCACTTGTTATATATAAACATGGCGTATGGTGTAGCTCTATCTCTATTCTTCCACTTGTTATATATAAACATGGCGTATGGTGCAGCTCTATCTCTATTCTTCCACTTGTTATATATAAACATGGCGTATGGTGCAGCTCTATCTCTATTCTTCCACTTGTTAATATTATATAAACATGGCGTATGGTGCAGCTCTATCTCTATTCTTCCACTTGTTATATATAAACATGGCGTATGGTGTAGCTCTATCTCTATTCTTCCACTTGTTAATATTATATAAACATGGCGTATGGTGCAGCTCTATCTCTATTCTTCCACTTGTTAATATTATATAAACATGGCATATGGTGCAGCTCTATCTCTATTCTTCCACTTGTTATATATAAACATGGCGTATGGTGCAGCTCTATCTCTATTCTTCCACTTGGTATATATAAACATGGCGTATGGTGCAGCTCTACCTCTATTCTTCCACTTGTTATATAAACATGGCGTATGGTGCAGCTCTATCTCTAAACATGGTGTATGGTGCAGCTCTATCTCTATTCTTCCACTTGTTATATATAAACATGGCGTATGGTGCAGCTCTATCTCTATTCTTCCACTTGGTATATATAAACATGGCGTATGGTGCAGCTCTATCTCTATTCTTCCACTTGTTATATATAAACATGCGTATGGTGCAGCTCTATCTCTATTCTTCCACTTGGTATATATAAACATGGTGTATGGTGCAGCTCTATCTCTATTCTTCCACTTGTTATATATAAACATGGCGTATGGTGCAGCTCTATCTCTATTCTTCCACTTGGTATATATAAACATGGCGTATGGTGCAGCTCTATCTCTATTCTTCCACTTGTTATATATAAACATGGCGTATGGTGCAGCTCTATCTCTATTCTTCCACTTGGTATATATAAACATGGCGTATGGTGCAGCTCTATCTCTATTCTTCCACTTGTTATATAAACATGGCGTAGGGTGTAGCTCTATCTCTATTCTTCCACTTGTTATATATAAACATGGCGTATGGTGCAGCTCTATCTCTATTCTTCCACTTGTTATATATAAACATGGCGTATGGTGTAGCTCTATCTCTATTCTTCCACTTGTTATATATAAACATGGCGTATGGTGCAGCTCTATCTCTATTCTTCCACTTGTTATATATAAACATGGCGTATGGTACAGCTCTATCTCTATTCTTCCACTTGTTAATATTATATAAACATGGCGTATGGTGCAGCTCTATCTCTATTCTTCCACTTGTTAATATTATATAAACATGGCATATGGTGCAGCTCTATCTCTATTCTTCCACTTGTTAATATTATATAAACATGGCGTATGGTGCAGCTCTATCTCTATTCTTCCACTTGTTATATATAAACATGGCGTATGGTGTAGCTCTATCTCTATTATTCCACTTGTTATATATAAACATGGCGTATGGTGCAGCTCTATCTCTATTCTTCCACTTGTTATATATAAACATGGCGTATGGTGCAGCTCTATCTCAATTCTTCCACTTGTTATATATAAACATGGCGTATGGTGCAGCTCTATCTCTATTCTTCCACTTGTTATATATAAACATGGCGTATGGTGCAGCTCTATCTCTATTCTTCCACTTGGTATATATAAACATGGCGTATGGTGCAGCTCTATCTCTATTCTTCCACTTGTTATATATAAACATGGCGTATGGTGTAGCTCTATCTCTATTCTTCCACTTGTTATATATAAACATGGTGTATGGTGCAGCTCTATCTCTATTCTTCCACTTGTTAATATTATATAAACATGGCGTATGGTGCAGCTCTATCTCTATTCTTCCACTTGTTAATATTATATAAACATGGCGTATGGTGCAGCTCTATCTCTATTCTTCCACTTGTTAATATTATATAAACATGGCGTATGGTGCAGCTCTATCTCTATTCTTCCACTTGTTATATATAAACATGGCGTATGGTGTAGCTCTATCTCTATTATTCCACTTGTTATATATAAACATGGCGTATGGTGCAGCTCTATCTCTATTCTTCCACTTGTTATATATAAACATGGCGTATGGTGCAGCTCTATCTCAATTCTTCCACTTGTTATATATAAACATGGCGTATGGTGCAGCTCTATCTCTATTCTTCCACTTGTTATATATAAACATGGCGTATGGTGCAGCTCTATCTCTATTCTTCCACTTGGTATATATAAACATGGCGTATGGTGCAGCTCTATCTCTATTCTTCCACTTGTTATATATAAACATGGCGTATGGTGTAGCTCTATCTCTATTCTTCCACTTGTTATATATAAACATGGCGTATGGTGCAGCTCTATCTCTATTCTTCCACTTGTTATATATAAACATGGCGTATGGTGCAGCTCTATCTCTATTCTTCCACTTGTTAATATTATATAAACATGGCGTATGGTGCAGCTCTATCTCTATTCTTCCACTTGTTATATATAAACATGGCGTATGGTGTAGCTCTATCTCTATTCTTCCACTTGTTATATATAAACATGGCGTATGGTGCAGCTCTATCTCTATTCTTCCACTTGTTATATATAAACATGGCGTATGGTGCAGCTCTATCTCTATTCTTCCACTTGTTAATATTATATAAACATGGCGTATGGTGCAGCTCTATCTCTATTCTTCCACTTGTTATATAAACATGGCGTATGGTGTAGCTCTATCTCTATTCTTCCACTTGTTATATATAAACATGGCGTATGGTGCAGCTCTATCTCTATTCTTCCACTTGTTATATATAAACATGGCGTATGGTGCAGCTCTATCTCTATTCTTCCACTTGTTAATATTATATAAACATGGCGTATGGTGCAGCTCTATCTCTATTCTTCCACTTGTTATATATAAACATGGCGTATGGTGTAGCTCTATATCTATTCTTCCACTTGTTAATATTATATAAACATGGCGTATGGTGCAGCTCTATCTCTATTCTTCAACTTGTTAATATTATATAAACATGGCGTATGGTGCAGCTCTATCTCTATTCTTCCACTTGTTATATATAAACATGGCGTATGGTGCAGCTCTATCTCTATTCTTCCACTTGGTATATATAAACATGGCGTATGGTGCAGCTCTATCTCTATTCTTCCACTTGTTATATATAAACATGGCGTATGGTGCAGCTCTATCTCTATTCTTCCACTTGTTATATATAAACATGGCGTATGGTGCAGCTCTATCTCTATTCTTCCACTTGGTATATATAAACATGGTGTATGGTGCAGCTCTATCTCTATTCTTCCACTTGTTATATATAAACATGGCGTATGGTGCAGCTCTATCTCTATTCTTCCACTTGGTATATATAAACATGGCGTATGGTGCAGCTCTATCTCTATTCTTCCACTTGGTATATATAAACATGGCGTATGGTGCAGCTCTATCTCTATTCTTCCACTTGTTATATATAAACATGGCGTATGGTACAGCTCTATCTCTATTCTTCCACTTGTTCTATATAAACATGGCGTATGGTGTAGCTCTATCTCTATTCTTCCACTTGTTAATATTATATAAACATGGCGTATGATGCAGCTCTATCTCTATTCTTCCACTTGTTAATATTATATAAACATGGCGTATGGTGCAGCTCTATCTCTATTCTTCCTCTTGTTATATATAAACATGGAGTATGGCGCAGCTCTATCTCTATTCTTCCTCTTGTTATTTATAAACATGGAGTATGGCGCAGCTCTATCTCTATTCTTCCTCTTGTTATATATAAACATGGAGTATGGTGCAGCTCTATCTCTATTCTTCCTCTTGTTATATATAAACATGGAGTATGGTGCAGCTCTGTCTCTATTCTCCCTCTTGTTATAAACATGGCGTATGGTGCAGCTCTATCTCTATTCTTCCACTTGTTATATATAAAGTTGGTGTATGGTGCAGCTCTATCTCTATTCTTCCTCTTGTTATGGAAACTGCGGTGCCCTCGGCCCCCTACTGATGTCTTAATTATATATATATATATATATAAAGAAAAATGTGAAAATAAAACGAACAATAACTATAACACGCACGCACGCACACACACACACACACACACACACACACATACACACACACAGCCCCAACATTCTAGTATATATACACACGAAAAACAAACATAAAAAACGTACACACACTAGATTAGTACCATGACAAATAAGTAAATAAAAAAGTAAAATAACAACAGAGGAAACAGTCATTGGCCTAATTGGATTAATTACCTACCTCTAGAGAGAGAGAGAGAGAGTAACCGACTTTCGGCCGGGACACTTTTCTACCGAAAAATGTACAAATATATCATGAAGGGGGGTCTAGGGGGTGTTTTTTTTTAAGCTTGATGGGGGTCTAGCGAGGAAACCAAAAAATATTTGAATAAATAGATAAATACCAAAACATAACCGCTACCCCCTTAACCCCGTCAGTAACGGTGACTTATTTTGTATTGTATTTCAGCTACATTTAGAGGATTTTGTTAAGCTTATGAAGGATCTGTGGTAGCTAATATGATTAAGATAGTCTGCAGCCATTTAATAGTTTGAAGTCCTTTCTAAGCTTGATAGAATCTTCTAAATGTTACTAAAATCAAAGACAAAAGATCTTATCGATACAGAAGAGGTTAAAGGGGCCCACCTCATTATTATGTTTTCTCTCTCTCTCTCTCTCCTTCTCTCTCTCTGGGTTGTATCCATTCGGCCCCATTCAGCCTACTGTTTTAAGACGTTTATCCACATCCGGATGACAATTAGGTAGCGAGCCAGCATATTTAAAAACAAAAAACAATTATAGCAGTCTAAATTTGTACATTTTTCGATAGAAAAATGTCTCCGGCGAAGCAGGATTTCTCCAATCAATGCTGAAAGAAATATACACCTGGATGGGGATACACATCTTACAATAGTTGGGGCCGAATGGATACAAGCCAAAGATAAAGAAAAAAAGCAGGTCACCCCCCTTAACGCCGTAAGACATGGCACTTTTAGAATACTCCAACAACTTACTCCAGATTGTTATAGATTCACTTGATAAATTTGATCCTATCTCTCTCTCTCTCTCTCTCCCTGTTGTCCCCTCAGATCTCTTACTCAATGTTTCAACCTCCACCCCTCCTTCTCCCTTTCAACCTACTCTTCTTACTCGCGCACCTCTTCCGCCTAACAGCCTTAAGCCTGGTTCACACATAGCCAAGTCGGTGCGCGAGTACAACGTACAACACGAGTGATGACATTTTGCTATTCGGCAATGACTCGTCGAGACTCCTCAACACTCGTGTTAGACTTGTGTATACTCTTTGTTTACTCGACATACTCGTGGGTACTCGCCACGGGGTCCAAAAATGTCATGCATGTATGAAATATTGGGGAGTACCCACGAGTGTGGCCTACATACGTGTAGAATCGTGTACATACGTGTTAACTCGTGTTTGACTCTGAATAATTCTTCGTTACTCGTGTTAACTCGTGTAAACCCATGTAACACTCTTTGGTGATTCGTCGATTATCGTCATCATTTCGACGTTGTATTTTGTATGTCAAAATCAAATGTATGTGACTCCAGGTGTTGTTTTGCATCCAATTAATATTTATAGTTACTTTATTCACGTAAAATAATAAGTTTAATTTACAATTTTACTTTACTCAAGTTTTAAATGACTTGTTAACAGAGAAACAAATAAGTAATATGAATTAAATACTTTTTGGAAGAATAGATAAAATAATTGTGATGATTAAGCAATTTGAAGGACATAGTTCATGGTAGAACATACTGTATAAGGGAAATATGCTGAACATTATTATAATACTGTTATGGATATAAGAACATAATACTATGCGCTGTACTGTCCCTGAAAACATAATAAGGGTCGTATTTGTCATTAATATGATAAATTTCACATTAAAAAAAAATATATATATATATATATATATATCCCCGGCGCTGTAGTCATACTCGCTCCCCTCCCCGTCCTGGCCTCAACCCCGACCTCGTTACTGTGATGATGTTGATAAGCCTTGTGCTACACCCTATTGATAATGCAAAACTATTGAACATACTTAAAAGTGTATGTTATTTGGTTTCTATATAATCTGTGAATCATTTCCGATATGATGGAATTAAAGATTTTTTTTCTTCCACCAACTCATAATCAGCAAAAACGACACAAATGTCAATTACAAACATGTTACAATATTTCCCTATCATTTTGTGTATACCGTGGGAAAACAAAATAAAAAACTCTATCAAACGTAAATCTTCTGTCTCCGAAGCTCGGGCCTCGCACAGCAAGACGGAGGAGAGGGTTGAAATATTTTGTAGACTATCTTATTTATTGTTTATCTATGTGCTGGAAGGATATTATATTTTTCAATTCCATCGCATTAGAAATGATTCAAAGATTACAAAAAGTCCAAATAAGACATAGTTATGTTAATGTATAAGGGAGTTACGTAGATGCATTAGAGAGATAGATAGATATAAAGAGAGTTGCAGAGGGGGAAGTGAGGGATAAACACAACTATTATGAGACAGACGGACTTAATTGGTTCTAAAAGACAAAGGAGACATTTTTATTGACTCTTTTTCATGTTATTATTTGTGTTAGAAGGGTAATATTATTTTCAATTCCATCGTATTAGAAATGATTCATAGATTAAAAAAATACCAAATAAGACATAGTTATATATATGTAGGGAGATAGATGCATTAAATAGACAGAAAAAACAAAAAACAAAAAGTTATCTCAATTTTTGTGGTGAACATTACCCAAATATATGAGAAAAATATAAATAAAATCATAGTAATGAATATTATCGCTGAAATAAATAGAGAAAATAAATAATCATGTACGAGGATTGTTAATATTGACACTCGTGTTGACCCGTGTTACACTCGTATTGACCCGTGTTACACTCGTGTTGACCCGTGTTACACTCGTTTTGACCGTGTTACACTCGTGTTGATCCGTGTTACACTCGTCGTGACTCGTACCTACTCTTTGTTTATATGCCCTGGAATTTGACCGTTATTTTTCAAATTTTTGACACTCGTCTTGGGTTCGTGTTACACTCGTTTTGACTCTCAGTTACTCGTACAGACTCTTGCATGGACACGTGTTGACTCGTATTGACTCGAGTTAACTCGTGTTACACTATCGTTGACTCGGGATCAATTGCTACTCGCGGCCGACTCGGCCTCCAGCGACGGCGATAATCGACGTGTGACTCGTGTTGGACTCACGCACTGACTCGGCTACGTGTGAACCACCCTTTAGCCTCCAATATCCCTTCTTCAGTTCTTCGTGTTTCCCTCCTTTTTGTCCCTATGTTAAGGGGAGATGGGTCCTTTTTTTCTGGACCCCCTTCTTCCTCGTGTTTAGCGCCATTTGTTTTCAGGTTTTAAGATGTTCGGCCCATTAGTTTGGCGATTTTAACACCTTTCATCCCATTTTGTTGTTAATGTTAAGACCTTTCGTGCCATTAAGGTGTAGATTTTTTCCTAGCACGCGATAGCGAGCCTGTAATTTTAAGAGAAACCGGCCTTCGGCCAGGACATTTTTCTACCGAATAATGTACAAATTTGTCTTGAATTTGTCTTGTCTAGGGGGTGTTTTCTAAGCTTGATGGAGATATAGCGAGGAAACTAAAAAATACATGAATATATGAATTAATAGACCAAAGAACCAGCCACTGTCTCCTTAAATTCTTTCCAGCTCCCTCGTTCTCCCTTCCACCCTACACTTCTAACTTGTGTACCTTTTATACCAGCACCCTCTTCTCCAATATCTCTCCTCTTCTCCCATTTCCCTCTATTATTTTATCCTTTGTTCTTCCAGTTCCCCTACTCTCCCTCGTTTATCTTGAATATCTTCCCTCTTTCTTCATTCAGCTCTTCCCTCTGTCCTTATTCCAGTTCCTCTCCTAACCCCCCAACCACATTTATCTCTCGTCTCTTACGTTCTCCTGTTCACATACTCTCTTATATCTTTTCTTACCCCTCAAACATCTCCCCCTTCTCTTCCCTCTTTCTTCATATAATCTCCTCTCCGAACCCCCCTCTCACATTTTCTCTCTCTTCTCTTACGTGCTATCGTTCACATACACTCTTCTATCCTTTCTTTCCCCTCAAACATCTCCCCTTTTCTACCACGTAATTTCCCACTCATTCCAGCTTCTCTCACATTTTCTCTCTCTTCTCATATGTTCTCTCGTTCACATACTCTCCTCTATCCTTTCTTTCCCCTCAAACATCTCCCCTTTTCTACCACGTCATTTCCCCTCTCCTCTCCTGAACCCCCTCTCACTCTTTCTTTCTTCTTTTACTTTCTCTTGCTAACATATCTTTCCTCTATCCTTTCTTACCTTTACCTTACATCTTCCCTTTTCTGTCATCTTTCCTTATTGTAGCTCCTCTTCAAAAAAAACTCTCACATTTTCTCTCTCTTCTCTTTCCTCTTCCTTTCTTTCTTTTCTTCCCCTCAAACATCTCCCCTTTTTTCCCCCTCGACCCAACCCCCCTCTGGGCAGACCCCTGGAAGTAGTGGTGCCAACAAAAAATACTGGGCCTAATTGAATTTACCTCGATATTTAGCTGAGCATTCCATGCTCACTCATGTTTACCATACTAGTTTTGATATTTTAAGACGTTCGTTCCATTAGTCTGTCGATTTTAAGACCTTTCTCCCCATTTCTTGGTCAATATTAAGACCTTTCGTGCCAATTAGGTGTCTATTTTCTCCTGGCGAGCGATAGCGAGCCAGTAGTTTTAGTAGGAATACCGTCTTCGTCCGGAACATTTTTCTGCCGAAAAATGTACAAATTTATCTTGAAAGGGGTTATAGGGAGTGTTATTTTAAGCTTGATGGAGGTCTACCTCGTTCATATACTCTCTTCTACCCTTTCTTTCCCCTCAAACATCTCTCCTTTTCTGACCCATTGTTCCCTTCGCCCACACTGGGTGTAGTGGTGCCAATAACAAAATACTGGCCCTAATTGAATTTACCTGGATAATTAGCTGAGCATTCCCTTATTCTCGCCTGGGGTAAACAGAGCTCTCTCTTCCTTACATCTGGTGTGTGTGAGTGTTGTGTGCGTGCGTGCGTGCGTGCGTGCGTGCGTGTGTGCGTGTGTGTGTGTGTGTGTGTGTGTGTGTGTGTTGCTTTTGTCTGTATGTGTATATATGTGGGGGTCTTGAGAGTATTTTGGTAAGGGAGCCCACCTCGCTTTTGTTCTCTTTCTCTCCCTCTCTCTTTGGGTTTTAAGACGTTTACCCCCATCCAGGTGTCCATATTTTCCTGGCGACCGGTAGCGAGCCAGCAAATATATATATATATTTGTTTTCACAGCAAGCTAAATGTGTACATTTTTCGATAGATAAAATGTCTCCGGCTAAGCCGGATTTCTCCATACAATGCTGGCTCGCTATCGCTCGCCAGGAATAAATCAACACCTGGATGGGGATAAACGTCTTAACACAGTTGGCTGAATGGGGCCGAATGGATACAAGCCAGGGAAAGAGAGAAAAGGAGAGAAATATAAAACAAGCCGATGACCCCCTTAAAGCTTGATGGAGGTCTTGGGATGAAACTATACAATAATAAACTATACAATAATAAACAATGAAATAAACGAATAAATAAATACAAATACATACAAATCTAACCTTAAACCTATAAACTATTAGCTATAAGTAATATCTCTCCCTACTAAAAACTATTAGCTATAAGTAATATCTCTCCCTACTAAAAACTATTAGCTATAAGTAATATCTCTCCCTACTATAAACTATTAGCTATAAGTAATATATCTCCCTACTATAAACTATTAGCTATAAGTAATATCTCTCCCTACTATAAACTATTAGCTATAAGTAATATATCTCCCTACTATAAACTATTAGCTATAAGTAATATCTCTCCCTACTATAAACTATTAGCTATAAGTAATATCTCTCTCTACTATAAACTATTAGCTATAAGTAATAGCTCTCCCTACTATAACTATTAGCTATAAGTAATATCTCTCCCTACTATAAACTATTAGCTATAAGTAATTTCTCCCTACTATAAACTATTAGCTATAAGTAATATCTCTCCCTACTATAAACTATTAGCTATAAGTAATATCTCTCCCTACTATAAACTATTAGCTATAAGTAATATCTCTCCCTACTATAAACTATTAGCTATAAGTAATATCTCTCCCTACTATAAACTATTAGCTATAAGTAATATCTCTCCCTACTATAAACTATTAGCTATAAGTAATATCTCTCCCTACTATAAACTATTAGCTATAAGTAATATCTCTCCCTACTATAAACTATTACCTATAAGTAATATCTCTCCCTACTATAAACTATTAGCTATAAGTAATATCTCTCCCTACTATAAACTATTAGCTATAAGTAATATCTCTCCCTACTATAAACTATTAGCTATAAGTAATATCTCTCCCTACTATAAACTATTAGCTATAAGTAATATCTCTCCCTACTATAAACTATTAGCTATAAGTAATATCTCTCCCTACTATAAACTATTAGCTATAAGTAATATCTCTCCCTACTATAAACTATTAGCTATAAGTAATATCTCTCCCAACTATAAACTATTAGCTAAAAGTAATATCTCTCCCTACTATAAACTATTAGCTATAAGTAATATATCTCCCTACTATAAACTATTAGCTATAAGTAATATCTCTCCCTACTATAAACTATTAGCTATAAGTAATATCTCTCCCTACTATAAACTATTAGCAATAAGTAATATCTCTCCCTACTATAAACTATTAGCTATAAGTAATATCTCTCCCTACTATAAACTATTAGCTATAAGTAATATCTCTCCCTACTATAAACTATTAGCTATAAGTAATATATCTCCCTACTATAAACTATTAGCTATAAGTAATATCTCTCCCTACTATAAACTATTAGCTATAAGTAATATCTCTCCCTACTATAAACTATTAGCTATAAGTAATATATCTCCCTACTATAAACTATTAGCTATAAGTAATATATCTCCCTACTATAAACTATTAGCTATAAGTAATATCTCTCCCTACTATAAACTATTAGCTATAAGTAATATCTCTCCCTACTGTAAACTATTAGCTATAAGTAATATCTCTCCCTACTATAAACTATTAGCTATAAGTAATATCTCTCCCTACTATAAACTATTAGCTATAAGTAATATCTCTCCCTACTGTAAACTATTAGCTATAAGTAATATCTCTCCCTACTATAAACTATTAGCTATAAGTAATATCTCTCCCTACTATAAACTATTAGCTATAAGTAATATCTCTCCCTACTATAAACTATTAGCTATAAGTAATATTTCTCCCTACTATAAACTATTAGCTATAAGTAATATCTCTCCCTACTATAAACTATTAGCTATAAGTAATATATCTCCCTACTATAAACTATTAGCTATAAGTAATATCTCTCCCTACTATAAAACTATTAGCTATAAGTAATATCTCTCCCTACTATAAACTATTAGCTATAAGTAATATCTCTCCCTACTATAAACTATTAGCTATAAGTAATATCTCTCCCTACTATAAACTATTAGCTATAAGTAATATCTCTCCCTACTATAAACTATTAGCTATAAGTAATATCTCTCCCTACTATAAACTATTAGCTATAAGTAATATCTCTCCCTACTATAAACTATTAGCTATAAGTAATATATCTCTCCCTACTATAAACTATTAGCTATAAAGTAATATCTCTCCCTACTATAAACTATTAGCTATAAGTAATATCTCTCCCTACTATAAACTATTAGCTATAAGTAATATCTCTCCCTACTATAAACTATTAGCTATAAGTAATATCTCTCCCTACTATAAACTATTAGCTATAAGTAATATCTCTCCCTACTATAAACTATTAGCTATAAGTAATATCTCTCCCTACTATAAACTATTAGCTATAAGTAATATCTCTCCCTACTATAAACTATTAGCTATAAGTAATATCTCTCTCTCCCTACTATAAACTATTAGCTATAAGTAATATCTCTCCCTACTATAAACTATTAGCTATAAGTAATATCTCTCCCTACTATAAACTATTAGCTATAAGTAATATATCTCCCTACTATAAACTATTAGCTATAAGTAATATCTCTCCCTACTATAAACTATTAGCTATAAGTAATATATCTCCCTACTATAAACTATTAGCTATAAGTAATATCTCTCCCTACTATAAACTATTAGCTATAAGTAATATCTCTCCCTACTATAAACTATTAGCTATAAGTAATATCTCTCCCTACTATAAACTATTAGCTATAAGTAATATCTCTCCCTACTATAAACTATTAGCTATAAGTAATATCTCTCCCTACTATAAACTATTAGCTATAAGTAATATCTCTCCCTACTATAAACTATTAGCTATAAGTAATATCTCTCCCAACTATAAACTATTAGCTATAAGTAATATCTCTCCCTACTATAAACTATTAGCTATAAGTAATATCTCTCCCTACTATAAACTATTAGCTATAAGTAATATCTCTCCCTACTATAAACTATTAGCTATAAGTAATATCTCTCCCTACTATAAACTATTAGCTATAAGTAATATCTCTCCCTACTATAAACTATTAGCTATAAGTAATATCTCTCCCTACTATAAACTATCAGCTATAAGTAATATCTCTCCCTACTATAAACTATTAGCTATAAGTAATATCTCTCCCTACTATAAACTATTAGCTATAAGTAATATATCTCCCTACTATAAACTATTAGCTATAAGTAATATCTCTCCCTACTATAAACTATTAGCTATAAGTAATATCTCTCCCTACTATAAACTATTAGCTATAAGTAATATATCTCCCTACTATAAACTATTAGCTATAAGTAATATCTCTCCCTACTATAAACTATTAGCTATAAGTAATATCTCTCCCTACTATAAACTATTAGCTATAAGTAATATCTCTCCCTACTATAAACTATTAGCTATAAGTAATATCTCTCCCTACTGTAAACTATTAGCTATAAGTAATATCTCTCCCTACTATAAACTATTAGCTATAAGTAATATCTCTCCCTACTATAAACTATTAGCTATAAGTAATATCTCTCCCTACTGTAAACTATTAGCTATAAGTAATATCTCTCCCTACTATAAACTATTAGCTATAAGTAATATCTCTCCCTACTATAAACTATTAGCTATAAGTAATATCTCTCCCTACTATAAACTATTAGCTATAAGTAATATTTCTCCCTACTATAAACTATTAGCTATAAGTAATATATCTCCCTACTATAAACTATTAGCTATAAGTAATATCTCTCCCTACTATAAACTATTAGCTATAAGTAATCTCTCCCTACTATAAACTATTAGCTATAAGTAATATATCTCCCTACTATAAACTATTAGCTATAAGTAATATCTCTCCCTACTATAAACTATTAGCTATAAGTAATATCTCTCCCTACTATAAACTATTAGCTATAAGTAATATCTCTCCCTACTATAAACTATTAGCTATAAGTAATATCTCTCCCTACTATAAACTATTAGCTATAAGTAATATCTCTCCCTACTATAAACTATTAGCTATAAGTAATATCTCTCCCTACTATAAACTATTAGCTATAAGTAATATCTCTCCCTACTATAAACTATTAGCTATAAGTAATATATCTCCCTACTATAAACTATTAGCTATAAGTAATATCTCTCCCTACTATAAACTATTAGCTATAAGTAGTATAAACTCTCTCCCTACTATAAGAACATAAGAACATAAGAACATAAGAAAATGGGAGTCTGCAGAAAGCCGATTGGCCTAAGCAAGGCAGATCCCTGTCCCACACAACCCCAATTACAAAGCCCAATTATAGGCTCAACACTCTAATACCCTGAGGATCATCTTACCAAACCGGTTAGAGATTAACGCAGGATTACGGGGGTCTGCAGAGCGCTGATTGGCCCAACCCGGCTGATCCCCCTTCACACCCAACCCTTCTCGTCCATATGCTTATCCAATTTTTTCTTAAAGCTCCCTATCGTTCTTGATCCCACTATATCACTTGGTAGCCTATTCCACCCATCTACAACTCTGTTACCAAACCAATATTTGCCTATATCTTTTCTGAAACGAAATTTATCTAATTTGAAACCATTGGTACGAGTTCTTTCGCTATCACTGAGCTTTAGTACATTTGTCATGTCCCCTTTGTTAATCCCACTAACCCACTTGAACACCTCTATCATATCCCCTCTAACTCTGCGTCTCTCTAACGAATGTAAACCTAATTTCTTCAACCTTTCTTCATACGGAAAATTTCTAATATTATGGATCATTTTTGTCATTCTACGCTGAATATGAATCTATGTCCATTCTGTAATAAGGACACCAAAATTGGACAGCATAATCCATATGGGGTCTCACTAATGACAAGTAAAGTTTTAAGATAACATCAGCAGTTCTGTTACTCACACTCCTAGAGATGAACCCGAGAATCCTGTTTGCCTTATTACGAACGCTTATACACTGTTTTCTAGGCTTCAAATCATTGCTAACAAACACACCTAGATCTTTCTCGCAGTCTGAATTTTCTAATTCTAAATTAGCTAGTTTATATTTAACATTTGTTTGCATCTTCCCTATCTTTAATACCTTGCATTTGTCAATGTTAAACTTCATCTGCCAATTTACTGACCATTCATGTAAGGTATCTAGATCCCTTTGGAGGCACTCTATATCGCTATCTGAATCAATTGATCTCCCCATTTTAGTATCGTCTGCGAATTTACTTATCCTACTAGTTATACCTAAATCTAGGTCATTTATGTATATAAGAAACAACAGGGGACCTAATACCGATCCCTGGGGGACACCACTTTTGACTGCTCCCCACTCTGACTTGGTACCATTTATGCTGACTCTCTGTTTCCTACCAATTAGCCATGACCTAATCCATCCCAACAACGACCCTCCTATTCCATGTGCCTCAACCTTTCTCATCAATCTCTCATGAGGGACTCTGTCGAAAGCTTTACTGAAATCTAAATATATAATATCATATGACTTGTCACTATCTACTGCTTCATATACCTCTGAGAAAAAGCTAAGCAAATTTGTAAGGCACGAACGTCCCTGAGTGAATCCATGCTGAGAAGAATTTATTAAGTTAAATTTTACTAAGTGGCTTCTAATTTTCCTAGCAATAATAGACTCTAGCAACTTTCCTATGATTGATGTGAGACTAATGGGACGGTAATTGGATGCTATCGATTTATCACCTTTTTGGAAGATCGGAACTACATTTGCAAGCTTCCAAGCTTCTGGAACTAAACCTGTTTCTAATGACTTGTTAAATATAAATGCTAATGGACTACTTAACTCATCTCTGCATTCTTTTAATACTCTAGCATATACCTCGTCAGGACCAGGCGATTTTTGAGGTTTCAGTCTGTCAATTTCCTTAAGCACATCATTTCTACTTATACTAACTGTACTTAACATATTTTCTATACTATCACTATATACCATATTGACTTCTGGAATCTGTGCCAAATTTTCATTAGTGAAAACGGAAAGAAACTGACTATTTAATGTACTGCACATTTCTAAATCATTTTCTGTTATTTCTCCTATTGAAGTTTTTAGGGGGCCTATTACATCTCTAACTTTCGATTTATATAGTTGGTAAAAAGCTTTAGGGTTATTTTTTGAGTCGCTGGCTATCCTTATTTCATAATTTCTTTTTGCTTTCCTGATTTCCTTTTTGACCTGTCTTGATAGAGTCTGATAGTATATATGTAAATGATTTTCACCTTTCTTTATTTTTCGATATATTCCTTTCTTTTTTCCTATAAGATCTATTAGCTTATTAGTCATCCATTTTGGTTGGTTCTGCGTCGATCTAAATCTTCTTTTAGGGATATATTTATTTTGAGCATTGTGGAGTGAAGCAATAAACTGGTTATATGTAGGTGGCAAGTTTAACTCTGGCATATCCTGACTTAATCGCTTAACAATAGGGTCCACCCTTAAGTCTCTTCTTAGCCCACCATAATCGGCTTTTCTGAAATTTGGGATAAGTGTCGTATTCTCTTTAGCATTTCCTGTCCATTGTATATTAAAATAAATAGATTTATGATCGCTATTTCCTAGGTGGTCACCAATCTCTACATTATTTATCATATGTTCATTGTTACTGAAAACTAAATCAAGAATATTAATACCTCTAGTCGGCGTATCTATGAATTGAAATAAAAAACTATCTTGTACTACCTCTATAAACTCTACTGAATCGGAGTCGCCTATTTGGTGCTGCCAATCAATGTTCGGAAAATTAAAATCCCCCATAATGCACACATTGCTAAACCTTGATGCTATTTTAATTTCCTCCCATAACGATTTTCCGCCATTTCTACTCATATTAGGCGGTCTATATATAACTCCAATAACTATGGTCTCACTACCTTCGTTAACCTCTACCCAAACACTTTCATTATCATTATTTAGTCTAATACCTGATTTAATACAGCTTTTTAATGTACTCCTGACAAACACTGCTATACCCCCGCGAAGTAGGGGGTATTAGCTATAAGTAATATCTCTCCCTACTATAAACTATTAGCTATAAGTAATATCTCTCCCTACTATAAACTATTAGCTATAAGTAATATCTCTCCCTACTATAAACTATTAGCTATAAGTAATATCTCTCCCTACTATAAACTATTAGCTATAAGTAATATCTCTCCCTACTATAAACTATTAGCTATAAGTAATATCTCTCCCTACTATAAACTATTAGCTATAAGTAATATCTCTCCCTACTATAAACTATTAGCTATAAGTAATATCTCTCCCTACTATAAACTATTAGCTATAAGTAATATCTCTCCCTACTATAAACTATTAGCTATAAGTAATATCTCTCCCTACTATAAACTATTAGCTATAAGTAATATCTCTCCCTACTATAAACTATTAGCTATAAGTAATATCTCTCCCTACTATAAACTATTAGCTATAAGTAATATCTCTCCCTACTATAAACTATTAGCTATAAGTAATATATCTCCCTACTATAAACTATTAGCTATAAGTAATATCTCTCCCTACTATAAACTATTAGCTATAAGTAATATCTCTCCCTACTATAAACTATTAGCTATAAGTAATATCTCTCCCTACTATAAACTATTAGCTATAAGTAATATCTCTCCCTACTATAAACTATTAGCTATAAGTAATATCTCTCCCTACTATAAACTATTAGCTATAAGTAATATCTCTCCCTACTATAAACTATTAGCTATAATAGTCCATGAGCCAGGCCAGATATCGGTACCACCTGGGGTGACTAAACACGAATGGTACTAAAATGTTTATAGAGTGACTGTAAGTACATTAAGATATGATAGCCTTCTCGCACTGGTAGCTTAGTCTAATTTTTTGATGCAATAGGGGCGCTACCCAAAAATAAAGATTTTTAGCGTGACGCTCGGCGTTTTCCTCATTTTCTTTAAAATCCATCACACAATCATCGCGAAACTTTGAACACCTATGTAGAATTATATTCTCTACCAGAGTTGTTCCTAGGTATTTTTCAAATTTCCTCATATTTCGGAATATACTCTATATTTTGGGTATTTTCCTCTAAATCTAGAATAAATCCTTAAATATGGGGAACATTGAAAAAATATATTCTAACAGCTCTTGTAGCTTATTTGATTCTCTACAAGATTATTCCGATGTGTATTTCAAGTTTCTCCATATTTAGGGGTTTATTTCATATTTGGGGATTTTTTGTTATATTTTGGGGATAATTTATTATTGGAAGGAGCAAACATATGTAGAGTGGTTTCCATGTAATGTGTTTGTTTGTTCATGGTTTAATGGTGATATTTTTTGCAGGTGTGTGTCGACTGTTTGACGGCAGGATGGAACCATCTGCGAGGAAGAGAGCACGGATCGACTGTATCATCCACTGCTCTGATGATGACAGCGATGCTCTGGTGTCACCACAGGATTTGGACTCCTGGAACACATTGCTCAGGGCTGCAGAAATCAGGCAGCATGATCCAGTCCTGGAAGCAGCCAAGGGCCTTGAAGAAGGAGGAATACCACACATACATTATCACCGTAAATGTCGTAGTCTCTTTACAATGAAGAAGTCACTGGATTCTATCCTTGCCAAGGGTGTCAAGATAGAATCAGCAAGCGTCGCCCCCAGGGGGGGGGCATCAAGGGTTGCCCCTAGTACTAGCAGGGTGTATGCCAAAGTATGTATCTTCTGCGAGAAGTCAAGCAAGTACATAAAAACAACAAAGACAAGGGAGCCACTCATACAGTGTGTTGAGCTACGAGCAGATGAGAAGATTCGCAGAGCAGCAATAAGGAAACTCAACCAGAGAATCCTTGGTTTAGTTAGCAGAGACCTTGTTGCTGCAGAGGGTCACTACCACAAGTCGTGCTACAAACTCTTCACAAAAGATGATTTCCCAGCGGCCGCCAGGTCGGGTGCAGGTGAAAATCAGGAAGAAAGCGAGGGAGCACGCTACGAAGAGGTTGAGACAGAAGCCCTCGAGGAACTCTGCTTGTATATAAGGACCAAATTATTCCCCAACCCAGAGGTACTGCCTATGACAAACCTCACATATAGGCTTGAGAGATCCATGATGTCCCGTGGTATTATCCAACTGAAACCAGCGACAAAGAAACATGTTCGCCGAAAGATTGAAACCGAGTTTGGAGAATCACTACGCTTTGTCCCAGATGAGAAAGGAAAGCTTCTAATCTATCCACGCAGCCTCTCAATGGACGACCTTGCCCGGCAAGCACACAAAATGGCAAAAGACCTGCAAGAAGCAAGAGCAGCTAACTCTGAAGATGTCTTAACCAAAGCAGGAATGCAGCTGAGGAATGAGATCAATAAACAAGATGTGAGTCAGCCATGGCCTCCCGATACAGATCTGAATGTCATTCCTGCAGCAGTCACTCAATTCCTGCACACCCTGCTGACAGGAGAGTGTGAGTGTGAAACTCCCTCTGAAAGAGCTCAACGTCTTGCCACTTCCTTTGGCCGTGACTTGGTCTTTGCTGTTACCAGTGGCAAGACAAAACCACCCAAGCACGTACTGCTGACCAATGCTGTAAAGTCTTTGACAGGAAACACAGAACTGATCCGAACTCTGAATCGTCTTGGTCACTGTGTGTCTTACTCAATGTTTGAGGAGATCGATACAGCCCTTTGTATCCAGAAGCTGGAATGCTCAAAGGATGACATTCCACTGCCAGCAAACATCTACCCTGGTGTGTTCACAACCCTGGCCTGGGATAACATTGACCGACTTGAAGAGACCCTAAGTGGAGCAGGTACTTCTCATAGAGTCAATGGCATTGCTGTCCAGTCCAAGGTTGCAGGCTCTGTGCCAGAGAAAGTCCTGCCAGAGATTACCAAGTCCAAGATAAGAAGCATCACTCAGACATCATCAATGCTGCCAATATACAATGTTGGGCGGCGGGCAGGGCCACCTAGGATTGAGACTGCGTATGTCGACACTACCAAGGAAGTCCAGGATTCAAAGACAAAGAACCATATCTGGCTTCTTACTCGAATGTCAGACCATGAGGACCAGTCCATCAGCAGTTGGACTGGGTTCAACATCAAAATGCGCAGGGACATTGCAGCCATTCAGGACACTGTAAGCTACCTGCCCACTATCAATGCTCCCGCAACAGAAATGTCCACCGTTAATGAAATCTTGGAACAAACGCATGCTATCATGCAGTCCTTACAGCTTAACAAGATTGTGTGCGTGTTTGATCAAGCACTCTATGCCAAAGCTGCCGAAGTTATCTGGAAACAAGAGAAGTTCAAGAACATTATCATCAGGATGGGCGTCTTCCACACAATCTGTAATCTCATCTCCACCATAGGAAAGAGGTTTCAAGATGCAGGTCTTAGAGATCTGTGTGTGGAATCAGGTATCATCGCAGAAGGATCAGTGTCAGGAGTGATGAACGGCAAGAGGTACAACAGAGCAGTGAGACTACACAAGCTCGTGTATGAAGCACTGATGAGGCTTGCATGGAAAGGCTTCCTTTCATGGCTAGAAGAAAACCATTCAAGGGACATACACCATCTAGATGAAACACTGAAGGACATCAAC
>CM064572.1:16398553-16631053 GCA_032716605.1 Paralithodes platypus
TTCCTCGGCTTTCCCTCCACCAATTTTCCACTCTGATGCCACAACCATCACTTCTTCCTCTGACAAAGCTAAACTCTTCGCTCAAACTTTTGCTAGAAACTCCACCTTGGATGATTCCGGTGCTATTCCTCCCTCTCCACCCTCCTCTCTCTTACTTATGCCTAATATCCTAATCTCTTCTAAAGATGTACTTTCTACCCACTCTGGGCTCACACTAATAAGGCGTACGGTTCGGACGGTGTTCCTCCTGTTGTTCTCAAAACTGTGCTTCCGTGCGGACTCCCTGCCTAGGCAAACTCTTTCGTCCTCTGTCTATCCTCTAACGTCTTCCCTTCATGCTGGAAGTTTGCTCCCTTCAACCTGTCCCAAAGAAGGGTGGACCGCTCTCAACCCTCCAACTATCGTCCAATTGCTCTCATCTCTTTTCTTTCTAAAGTTTTTGAAACTATTCTTGCTTCCAAATTTCTTAAGCATTTCTCTTCTCATAATCTGCTTTCAGATCACCAGTATGGCTTCCTTAAGGGTCGCTCTACTGGTGATCTTCTTTCATATCTTACTACCTCTTGGTCATCCTCCTTTTGGAATTCGGTGAGACTTTTTCTATTGCACTAGACATATCGAAAGCCTTCGATAGAGTCTGGCACAAATCTTTAATTTCTAAACTACCCTCCATCTGTGCCGTTGTCTCTAATTTCCTTTCCGGCCGGTCCATAGCCGCGGTTTTGGACGGCCATTGTTCACTTCTTCACCCTATAAACTCCGGTGTTCCTCAGGGCTCTGTCCTATCTCCTATTCTCTTTCTAATTTGTATAAATGATCTCCTCAACTGTACCTCAATTCCCATCCATTCATACGTAGACGACTCAACCTTACACTACTCCATTAGTTTTTCAGAATGCCCCAGCCAGCAATCCCTCAACGACAAACGTAATGAAGCCATAGAACTCTTAAATTCCTGATCTAAATACTATCTCCAATTGGGAAAGAGAAAACCTTGTTACCTTTAATGCTTCCAAAACCCAATTTCTCCATCTATCTACCCGTAAGGAACTCCCAGCGGACTGTCCCTTATTCTTCAACAATACAAAAATCAATCCTTCATCTTCTCTCAATATTCTTGGTGTCCTCTTTTCTTCTGCTCTCAGTTGGAAGGTCCATATTACCAGTCTTCTAAGGCAGCCTCCCAGAAGCTTGGTGTGCTCAACCGCCTTAGGGTTTTTTTTCCACTAGACTGCTTCTTGATCTGTACAGGGGCATAGTGCGTCCTTGTATTGAGTATTGTTCACATGTGTGGGGAGGTTCCTCTCACACCGCTCTTCTAGACAAAGTTGAAAGGAAGGCCTTTCGTATCATTAACTCCCGTCCACTCACCAACTATCTGCAATCTCTCTCTCTCCCCGCAATGTTGCATCTCTCTCGCTATTCTATCGCTACTATAATAATCAGTGTTCCTCAGAGCTTTCCCAGTGAATACCACCTCCTTTACGTAGGGCACGTGGTACCCGTCTTGCAACTCAATCCCACCCTACTCTGTGTAACTCTCCAACCCAAGAGTGAAACATTACTCTCAACTTTCTTCTACTCAACAGCTGAGCTCTGGAACTCTCTCCCAGAATCAGTCTTTCCCTCTTCCTATGACTTAAATTGCTTCAAACTCCGTGTGTCCAGGCATTTTGGCTCGAACATCCCTTGATTTTGGCCCTGTCACTCTTTCAACTATGGCGCTAGGCACTCGCTATAGGCAGTTATACCTTTTGCCTCCCACAATCACATAGAAAAAAAAAAAACAAAAAACAAAAAACAACACCATATCCCACCACCACCGTATCATTCACCATATCCATAACCACCTCAGACTACAATTCCTTTACATGACTATTTACAATTTTACCAATACGCCCAAACTTCATTAGATGCAGAAATCTCCCCCCGGCTCCAGCCCGGGTCCCCCCGCTTGGGAGGCAAACACTCACACTAGACCAAGAGAACTACTCCACTTGGGCTAATAGCTCAAGCGATTTTCTACACTCACTTCGTTTAAGCACTAGCTACAACTGCCTGCATTACATCACTTTATCATCCATAGTGAAGACTCTGAGCGAGGCACAAGTCACAAGGCAATGTCAACTACAACGAGGCTCAGAGATGACGATCAACCAGCGATATCCCTTATTTCCGTCAATTGCCGTCCTTAGTCAGGTGCCATCTCGACCATGACGAGGAGGCAGTGCAGAAATCACACATTCCATATCCAAAACCCCCCAACGAACCGGATTATTGGGTCAACGACATCCCTGAGAATTTCTAAGAGCTCTACTTTAGCAATTGCTGTAGCTGACCAGTTAAGGCAAGCCAATACACCATGGGTTTTATGTAGCCTATATTTACAAAACTTCTAACTAAGCCTCTCAGATAACACTTTACAGGTTCCATGAATGTGATACCTCATATTGTTAGTGCTGTTTTGCCAACTTTACTACTACATTACTGGACTGTTTACAATTTAACCACACACCTAAACTTCTGTAGATGCAGAAGTCGCCCCCCAAAATGTTTTTGAAAGGCTACCACTGGGCTGGCTCAGGGCTCAAATCCAGGTCCCCATGCTTGTGAGTCAAACATTGGCCACTAGACCAAGATAAGTGCTCCACTTGGGCTGATACCTAAAGAGATTTTCTACATCCAGTTCCATTTAAGCTCACTGGCACAACTGATGACATTACATTACTTTATCGTCCAGGTAGCGAAGACTCTGAGAGACACTGTCCGGAAGGAGCAAGATGATTGTTCAGCCGACTACCAGAAAACATCAAACCCAAGCAATCCTTGTGCGCATCTAACTTGTAGCTCCCCTGTGTGTTCCAAATTGCAAAGTGTGAAGCTCTTTCCTGGCAACTGGTGTAAACTGTTGCATAACTTCTCAGTCGTATTGCACGCATCCCCACACCCAATTGTCCTTAAGTTGAAACAGTATTTGTGCAACCTTAACAAAGAGTCTTAATTGTGTGATCTGCACGTCGGTAGTGATACCCGCTCTCCCTTGCCTTTCAGTCACCTCATGTGATATACCTGTGTTCCCCTTCCCCGAATGTCCCTCTTTTGTCCCACTTTTGTCCTAAGAGAAAGCTTATCGAAAAAAAAAAACTAATTCTCATTTTCCTGACACTCCACCTTTCTTGCTAGATCTTGCCAACCCTGTATTACAATTCTTGCCAAACCAGTGTTTGCTTATTGCTAATAACCCATTGACCCAGGCATCGAATCTAGGGTTTGGTAGTGCTAAGGGCCGAGCAATGGAGTGTGCGTGCGGTTCGCTGCTCTCGCCAGTGTGTCATTATTATCAGGTGATTATTGTCCATAACGAGTGTATACAAATATGTTATCGAGATAGGGATAGGAAGTGACCACGATGTCCAGTGGTAAAACAAATGAATCAACTATTGTGTTTAGCTACCATAGCTCTGATTACTGTGATTGTATAGATAATACTACTGTGAACAATAGTATGACTCATATTATTGCATATTCCGCCATTGAGTTAACCTGGGGGCCCACATGTGGCCACTCCCTTATTTGTGTTATGGAATTGTAAGAACCCTTGAGTTTACGTCAATTGCCTGAACATCCCCACGATCTATATTCAATATATTACATTGAGGATACTCAGCTGTGTACCTAATCCAGTCCCTGGTATATCTAATAGTAAAAATTCTCTTGACTTGGGTTGTCCTAGAATATGTAGTATCCCATCTCACCTATTTGTTCGCGATTTAATACAACGTCCAAGGGATGTGTGCATTGAAAAGAAGAGCTACCTCCTGTCTCAAAGTGTCAACAAGTAATAGACTGTGATCTTAAGACCCTATTGATTTCATGTGGTTATATAAATAGGGAAGCCAGTACCCACTAGCTTGGACTACCGTATTAGGTACCACCATTAGAACTTGACTATTGCTATTTAACCCTCTCAATTAAGTTTCTCGGAACTTATTACCACTACTGTTCACTCTTAACCTGACAAGCGCGATATAGACCTAGGTGCTAGGGTAGTTATTTGTGCATTCTAGCCCTGGATTCTGACAGAATTCGTTATATTTACAATATAAACCATTATTTGTTTTCGGTATGCTTTTATTTTACATATATGATTATGAACCTTCACGAGTGCTAAAATAAGTGGGAAAAGCATTTGGGTGGTGAAAAACGAAGATATTGGCCACCCGGTCATAATCTCAGGCGAGAGAGAGAGACAGGCAGCCCTCCCCTCTCGCTGTCTGGGAGTCAACTGAGACGAGCGGGGCGGTGTGTGCCGGTGTCTGGGTGTTGCATAACGATCTTTTATGCAACCCACTTGTGCTACATTATCGCGGAGAGAAAAATAACCGATAAATGATGATAATAAGAGGAAAAATAGGTGATAATTGAGGAGGGGAGGGAGGGGGGAATAAGTGGGGAAGGGGGGGAGGGGGTGGTGAGATTTACATGGATGAGTACTGGAGGGGAATTATCTCACCTAGAGACAAATTACTTTATTTTGATAGGCCCTTTTTTTTATGAAAGGCTTTTTTTATGGTCCTGCTTCCGTGAGGCCTATCGCGTTCCCTATAGGAAGCCTTCCGTGAGGCCTACGCGCTTGCCGGGTTAAGTACTATTTTGCACTACCACGAGATGACTCACATGTTTTTTATCGTTCTGTTTAAATCCACAAATCTCCTCTACTTGCAATATAATTCAATGATAGAGCAAGACCCACACTATTTAAGAATATATTTAAGAACCAAGACTATTATAAAAATCTATACATCTCTTCTTTCACAGATATCTCCACCATAGGAGATTTCAATGTTCACCACTGCTAATGGTTCCCCTCTCATTTCACTGACCAACCTGGTGAACAAGCCTACATATTTTCTATCCTAAATTATCTAAAGCAGTTAGTCCAGCATCCTACTCGTATTTCTTACAGCCTTGGATATTGGTTCAACATTCTTTACTTTTTTTCTGGCCTCTAATCCTTCTGCTTACGCTGTAAACGTTTTCCCTCTTCTGGGCTCCTCTGATCACAGCTTTATCTCTGTTATCTCTCCTATCTCTCCACAGCCTTCCAATCGTCCCAGCCAGCAGCGCTTGTGGCAATTCTGCACTGCCAATTGGGAGGCTCTTCGGTAGTACTTCATTGATTTCCTATGGACATATTTTTGCTTCTTCGGCCGGGGACCCTCAGAGTGTGCTGAACACCATTACCGAAGTAGGCTAATACTTTCGGGCATAGAGGCATACTTTCCATTTTCATTCTCTCAGCATATTGCCAAAAACTCTTGGTTTTACTCACACTTGTTCGCAATAAGAAGGAAGTATTCAAACAGTACCGTCGTCTTCAAAATTAATAATCTCGGTCTTTTTATGTTTCTGCCCGTAATCCAGCCACATCTGTTCTTCGACTAGCCAAAAACTCTTACATCAATAACAATTATGCTCTGAATTTTCCAACTCTAATTCTTCCCATGTTTGTGGCATCTAGCCAATGTCTCCAACAAGTTCACTTTGTCTTTCTCTTCTCTGATGGCAAACCACCTCTGACAAAGCTGAACTCTTTGCTCAACATTTGCTATAAGCTGAACCTTTCATTATTAAGGTGCTAATCGTCCCTCTCCACCCCCTCCCTCTTACTAATGCCTAATGGTGATGGGCTGGTCCATCAGCGTGAGAGCTGAGCATCTCTGCCATACCCATAGCTTACTCTGACTTCCTTTAACTTAGATATTTCTAGATCTCAAGTGACGGCGTCTCTTCCGTGGATGACCTCCCAATCTACCAAGATTGGAAGCCTTAAAGCGTCACATTTTTCCCTTGCCCCTCAAGTTTCTCTTCCTAATTGCTGAGGGCACAGGGCCCTGGGTGGGGCTTTGGTTTCCCTGCGTTTCCGCACCCTGTTCAGCTCCCCGCCATGGAGTGGCTTTGGTCACCCAGGCTTTATTGTGGTCGCTAGGGAGGGTTCTGTGGGGGCGCTCGGTTATGGCCTTGGGAATTGCCTCGGGGCCTTGGGACTGTTTGTCAAGGCAGCTTGGGGAAGCAACAACAACAACAACAACAACAACTTATGCCTAATATCATAATTTCTTCAATGTAATGTATTTTCCCCTTCTTGCCCTCCATCTGGGCTTAATACTAAAAAGGCATATGGACCGGATTGTGTGTCCTCCTGTTGTACTAAAAAACTGTTCTTCCATGCGGACTTCCGTGCTGAGGCAAGCTCTTTCATCTGTCTCTCCTCTAACGTCTTTCCTTCTTGTTGGAAGTTTGCCCTCATGTCAACCTGTCCCAAAGGAGGTAACCGCTCTCAACCCTCCAATTATTGTCCAATTGCTTTAATATTTCTTGCATCCCTCTAAAACCTTTGAAACTATTCCTTAATATGTTAATTTCTTTAGCTGTTGTCCTTTCCTATAAATCTATTTCAGGATCGCCAGTACTGATTTTTCTTAACCCAGGAGCTGCGGGAAGACCTCTTAAGAGTTTCCCCGGGCGACTGCGGGAAGACCTTAAGATCCTGGGGGGCCTAAAAAATCCATTTAAAACACCCCAAAAAAACCTTAAACCCTTTTTTTTTTTTTTTTTTTTCTTTGCCCCTGTGGCCAGGCCAATATTCCTCTAGTCACTCCTTCCACTGTCGTCCCGCCCCTCCTTCAATTATCAACCTATTTTCCCTGTTATTCCCTTATTCTGTGGTCTATTTTGCGTGCTACACATTAGCGAGTTGCCTAGCAGGGCGTGTGTCATCATGTGTTTACCAAGCGTGGAAATTAGGGGAGAAGTCAGGAAGAGAATTGAGAGGTACCTCCAGTGTGCCCTCTCAAAGCTTCGTGAGTTGGAAGGTTGGCTTCACACACACTCTCCACATCGCTTTCATTTCGCGATTTTGACCAGCCAAACCACCTGTTTCCACGGTTGTTTTAAAAATTGTTGTACTACTGGTTCATATCTTCATAGTAATGGTAAAATAGACGCATATGAATAAGTATTAACGATATTTATGGTAAAATAACGATGTTTGTGATTTGCACAGCATCAAATACGTGCGCACCAAAGCGTGTGGTGTCTCATAACCCCTCATGCGCAGCCGAGAGGTTAATGCCGTTCTATTGGTGAATACTTCTTGTATTTATATCTTACTAACTCTTGGTTCTATCCTCCTTTCCGGGAACCTTGGTGAGACCTTTTCTAACCTTTTCGTGCAAGACATATTGAACGTCTTTTTTGATAGGCAACAAATCTCATTTCTAACTTCCTCCTTCGATTTTTTATCCGCTCCATCTGTGCCGTTTACTCTAATTTCCCTTTTGGGCCGTGTCATAAGTTTGCGGCTTGTCGAAGGCCCATCGCTCACTTCCTCAACCTTATCAACTCCGTGTTTCCTCTCTCAGGGTTTTCTGTCCTGTCTCTGGTTCTCTTTCTAATATTCATTAATGATTCTCCTCAACTGTACCTTCTAGTCCGCCTACCCCACGCATCTACTGATTGACTCTACTATCACCTTATTCCTATGCATCTTGCCGATCACACAACGACCCGGCCATTGCAATCACTAACTACATTCACTGTGATAGGTCCGTAGACGCTCCTATCTGTCTGATCTAAATTGTTTCCGTTTGGGGCAGAGAAAATCCTAATTGTTATTTCAGTGCTTCCAAAAAACCCAAATTTTTCCATCTATATACCGGTCACAATCTATCCTTTCCACACGACTATCTCTTATACTTCAAACAATACACAAATTTAACCCTTCATCTGTATTCTTGTGGCGTTTTCTTTTTTTTTTTCCAGAACTTTTTCATAACTTTGTTGGAAAGATCATATCAGCTTACTGACACAGCTTCCCCCAGATTTTAGGTGTTGGTCAAACCATCTCCGTGGGTTCTACCCCCCCGCAACAGCTTCTTGGTCTTTACAGTATAAGGGCACAGTAGTGCCCATATATCGATTACTGTTCGCATGTTGTGGGAAGTTTTTCACACCGTACGTGCAATTCCTCGAAAGGGTAGAGTCAAAAGCATTTCGTCTGAACTCCCTTCCTCATACTAGTTCCCTACACTCTCTTTATACACAGTCACAATGTTTTGTTTCTACTCAGTCTTCTACCGGTATTTACAATAATCGTTGTGTTCTTCAGCAAGTGTATCTCAGTGTATCGCCATCCTTCCTTAGGGAGAGTGGGGGGCAACCCACTATCTACACACACACTCGCCCCCCCTATTTCTGTCCACTCTCTAAAACCCAAGACGAACCACTTTTCCCAGTGTTTCTTCTACTCTAGGATAACTTTTTTAAACTCTCTCTCCTCAATCTGTTTTTTTCCCTCATCCGATGTCATAGACTCCAATTCCTTTTAACTATTGAAGATCCAACACGCTTTGGGAAGTTATTGGGTTGTTTGTACTGTTTAAATTATTATGATATATAATTTTCATTGTGGTTTACGATTTTCGATGGAATAGTTATGTTTATTTTGTACCCCCTAAGCCCCCGTCAAGCTAACCACTTATCTCCTCAGAATCCCCTTCATGCAAACAACAGGACCCCTCCAGACCGTTTAAGGGAAATTGTGTATACAATATATTGACACCTGTATGTGTCCGAAGCGTCATTAGGTCGTAAGGTCCCTTCAAAACTGATGTAAGCTGGGGGGATGCAGAAAGACCATTTTGTTTTTCGTTTAATACAAATGCTTAACCAGGGTATGCCCTCCTTCTGGGATAGGTTAGCACACCTGTGAAATTGTTTTAGATTATGTGGGAGCCGCTGTTTCATCCCTTTCGATCACGTGACGCCCATTTTATTACTTTATTCTGGCTACATATACAAAAATTTAATTCAACCAGTACCGGTATTCGAAACGTCTAGGATGTGAAAATAGACAATGTTGTTCGTTGCCCTCACTGGTAATTTGGTTTCCTCCCTAAGACGTACGAATTCCCTAAGGGCCAACGTATCTTCGGATGGGTTAAGAAGGACCGTCAAACAATATGAGGATTCATTCAGTGGTCAATTGATTAATAGATTTCATCCTCAACCCCCCCCCCCCCCCCTCCCTCCCACATACACACACTTAACATCTTGTAATAATAACGATAGAGATACTACTACTAAAACTACTACATGTTCTTATTTTAATAATGAAGCTGTCTTTTGCTGATGATACTACTATTACTGCTGATAATGAGGGTATTAAAACCAAAGCTCATCAACTTAATGTCTACTCGCTGTGAAGGCCAAGCTGGGTCCAAGTGTGACGCTCCTGCATATTAACCACGTGCGGGCATGCGAGCGCAGTCGGCTGCCCAGCCGTTTAGAAACCGGCTGGTTTTAGCCAGCCGGCAGGCTCTCCCTTAGTATAATATTCCTCCGACAGTGTAACTAATGTCTGGGATATTCTGTATGTTGTTTCAACAGCTTGAAGCTGCCCTTATTCTTAACCAACGCATCTTAGTATATTTTTAATTCTCGATAGTTGATTGTTTTTCATTAGAATATATAAGATGTAAGTCTAGTGAGAGCGGGAAGAGACGAGCGGGAGAGAGAGAACCGGCTTGGGACGTTTGCGTTTTCGCTTGCTTAGCTTTGGACAGCCTGAAGCGGCTGCCACATGGCAATTTGATTTGCAACGTTACGGGCTTAGTTTCGACTCAACGCACGGGGTCTAGAGGATTTTGACCCGGCAAACTGTGTTGAGTGTTGCCGAGCCTGGTATGGTATTTCATTCATGCCTAGGACCGTGGTCCATACAGATTCAAAACTCAGAGCTCACACTCATTGTCGTACCCTATTCGTACCCCCTTGATATCTATCCCTCTCAACCCCACTTAGAAACATTCTCTCTTACCTTTGTATACTCTTCTTTCCACTACTTCACCAATCTATTTAATTATCCCATCCCCTTGATAGACCTTATATCTATTATTGTATTAACGACGAACTCTCAGATAACTAGATAGGATTTTGGGCCTTTATGACAGGGATGTAATTGTTAATGAACCTAGGAACTGCTTTTTGTTTTGTCTCATATTTGTGGTTTCATGCCGTGCTAGTGTTTTTCTTGCTGTCCCGGTTAGCATGGGCTAGACCGTAGGGGGGGGCTTTTCTGCCGATCCTTTAAGTAAAGTTTCCGGCTGGTGTGAAGGTCCCGTGGAACCCGCACGGACTTTACTAGGACTACCCGATGGGAGTCTGGGGGGCATTTTCTTGTCTGTGTCCCTGTGTGTCCTAGTGGTTGTTGTTTTGTTTGTGAGGATGCCCTTGCCTAGTCCACTCAGCACTTGTGCTAGCACCGTCTTTGCTTTTGTGTTTTTAGAGAGGTCGCCAGGAGAGAGTCAGATACTTGCGATCTGAGTCTCTCAAAGAGAGCACCCTTTCAATTAGATGTAAATTTGGTTCAGGCAGACTTTGGAACGTCCCTAGGCTAGAGCTCGTGGCTCACCCCGGGTAATCTGAAGCCTATAATCCTTGCCCGCTAGACCTCTGCCACCTGGCAGGCATTAACAGCTAGGGGTTTATCATCTCTGTCTGCTTGTTATTGGTGCCGGGACATTTTACTTAACCGTTTTTGTGAGCATTTTTTTTTGTTTTGTTGGAAGGTCAGGGTGTGGCTTTAGAGACTCTGTCCGAGCAGTGCTTGCCTGACTAAGAGTGAGACGCACACCTGTATGTGGTTATGGTTGCGAGTTGCTGCGGTGACTTTATTATACCTATGCCATTATACACTGTGTGGCCTATCACTAGTATTTATTCCTGCTGATGAGTTAAGAGTTCTCTAATCCGTAACGTAATTTCTTTCTTTGCTAAGCATCAGATCCGTACAGTAATCCGCATGCAGTTTTATGAAACCCGCCGCATCTTGCCCCTACCTGTACTATGTTTTTGAGGACTGTTTGCTTTCACCTTCTTTCATGGCAGGTGTGAGTTTAGTTTGTAGTAATTAACGTAACGTTTAAATGTACTTTCTGTCTAGTTGTTGTTATTAAATTGTTTCTTCCTGCATTTAATTCCGTTATCTGCTTTTCCTTGAGCTTTAAGTCACTTAATTGTGTGATACTTTTATATTAGGAGTATGGTTGGTTGGTTGGAAGGAACATAATAATATTATAGCCTGCTTGACTATCAGTCAGTCTATAGTGCGATGCACCCTGTAACCGAGTCATAGGATACCTCGTTGTCCAGGCAGGACATCTTGACGGTTTAGGGTGGTTTTGTTGGCCCTGGGTTTATTAGATTAAGGGTTTGATCTAGCGTTTTCCGTTGTTTTTTGTTGCCGCCATACCTAGTTCTATAGAAAGAGCCCAGTGTGTTATAGATCCCAGGACCGTAACAAATGGCCGACCTTGCATCTGATTTACTGAACAGAGGAATATAGTGGTAAGTTGTTTTGAGATTCCTTATTGATTAGAGGAATACAGTGGACATAGAGTTTTTTTTTTGTGCGCAACCAATATACACACATTAAAGAACTTTAAATAACCTTAGTATATACATACATGCATAGGAGATAATGCACATTCTATAACCGTTTAATTACTGCAGTACACAAACACATGTCTAATACATCAGAACACAGTGATGGGTCAGGTCACGCTACGGGCTCGGCAGGGAGAAAGACCTGTGGATTGTCTATTCGATAGCGAGGAGGGTGCTAGAAGAATGTTTAGAGGTTCCACCTTACCGCTGCCTAGTTGTTTAAGCTGAATAAGATATGGCTTAAAGTGTGTGGCAAGTTCTTACAGGGTTCACCAGGGTTTCAAGTGGCATTATTAGAATGATCAGCTTGTAGGACTTCGAGATTGGGTTTAAAAGTTAGAGACCTTGGTGGAGATCGCGACTGGGGGCCCCTTCCCCAGCCCCCCCTCCACTCTACCCCCGGATCAAACTTCAGGTTGCCTTATTTAGTACATACCCCCAAGTTGATGGGCAATGTCACGGGGGGTGGAATTCAATCACAGTTACCCTCTCCATTAAATGCACCTTCCCCTCCTCAAGGTTTGACTCCAGATTTTGTTGTTTCGGCTTTGAGATGGTCCAAGGGTTGCAGGCTAGCCGAGAGACAGGCTATACGAAAGTCTGAACTGCAGGCAAAGTCTACTAGGTATCGGGCTGACAGGGAGCTGGAGAGGATCTCGAGTGTAGGTAACAGGGCGAAATATTGGGGGAGGTAACAGACATCGGGACCAATCATTGTCGCACCTGCTTAAACTGTTTCCTTTGTTCGATGAATTAGGTTGGCTGATTTTTTTATGCGATTTGAGAAGAAGTTCCAGGAACACCAGTGGCCTCAGGAAAAGTGGGCAGCATTAGATTTCATCAAGACGCTAGGAAAGGGGCTAAAAGCGTAGGATGCACTACCGGTTAAGTCTATTCCATGTGTAGTTTATGATGAGCTAAAGAATATGTGCTACGGGCCTATGAGTTACAAGCAGAAACTTACGGCTTGAAGGTTCGGGGTGTTACTAAGGCCACGGATAGTACCTTCCTAGAACACGCCCGGGACCTTGTCTGAATCACTACGACATTGGCTGCGTTCTGAGATTGCAGCTACTTTTTGAGGAGTTGAGTGAGCTGGTTCTCTTTGGAGCAATTCTTTAACGTGCACAGAGCGTTGGACGTAACATGTAATATAAAGGAAAAAAATCCTAGACCTCTCCAGGAGGCGAGCAGAAATGGCTGACCGCCGACTGTCATTTATTTGAGGGGGCGGAGCAGGCGCTAGGAGTGAGTCGGGTGTCAAGGATCGTCCCCCTCCCCCTCCCACGACTTTTGATACACATAAATACACAAAACCATGCTAGCACTGACAATAAAAGTGAACCTAAACCAAATACCGTCCCGTATAAGAAGTCTAATGGTACCTCCCACTCCCAAGGGAAACCAAAGATTAAAGAGTGCTTTTCACTGTCAACAAGGAGGGTCCCTTTGCAATTGCTTGTCCCGAACAAGCCACCAAACAAGGTTGTTTCATTGGCCTGCCATCCTATTGGTGTCGCCGTATATCTTCTGAGTTTGCCAAGGGTAGTTCGTCAGAGGGTGGGACGCAGCCTGTGTTCAAGAGTTCAGAAGGCTCGCACCCTGTCCCGCGACGTCTTTGGGGCTCATAGAGGGCATGGTTTTGTGAGGTGTGCTGGCGAAAGGTGAGGAGTTAAGCTATTGCGTGATACTGGGGCTTCTCAGACCTTGTTAAGGGACTGTGACTGGTCGACCGATTAACGCTGCTCGGGTGGTGGTATTTCAGGGGATCAATGCTACGAAGTCCGACCCGCTGGTGCGGATGGAGCTGGAGGTGGGTGGGGTGGCGAAGGAGCTGGATGTCCGGAATTGTAGAGAAACTTGCCTGTGTTGGGGCGTCGACCTCCTCCTCGGCAACGACTTTGCGGTGCCTGCTTCTAAGGTTTCACCCTTGGTCGTTGCCTAAGGCGGCCAGACGTTTTAGGGAGGAACAGGACGTGGGTTGAGAAGTGTATCGTACAAACCAGGGCGTGTAGTTGTGACGCGTATCTCAGACATCCGGAGCCTTGTAGCCACCACCTCAGTCCTATCAATCCGGGAAGGAAAGGTCCCAAGAAAACGGGAAGTGTTGGTCAATTGGAGAGTTTTGAGCCGGCAGTTGTTTTTTCTTGGTGACTCATTATTTGCACCTATGTTCGAGTCCTGGAGAGGCCCCCCGGGGCCTGTCCCCGCTATTGCAGGTGCAGGGCAGGAAGAGACTCTTCGACAGCATCGTTATGCTCATCAATGAGTAAAGGATGGGGCTCAGCGGGCCATTGGAGGTGGAAATAAATTATTTAAGATGAGCTTGGATAATCTCGCACCTGCTTGATATATTTTCCTTGCAGCTGGATAGATCCTGAAGTTAGTGCGTTTGGTAAATGTTGCTGTCTAACGGGAGAGCGATGGGGATGCGCAGGCCTGGTGATTTTTTCTGTGTCCGAGGGGAATCTTTTATCGGAGACATCAGGATCCCAAGAAAAAGTGGGATTCGGGTCAGGATTATCTGACCAGTTAGTAGTACCGAGGGTGTGCCGGGAGATGCTTATTGAGATTATCTCATGATGTGCTCTTTGGCAGGGCACCTGGGGGCACGTAAGACGGAGGCAAGCTCTGAGCAAGCTTTTCTGGTGGCCTGGGTTAAAGGCGATTGTCGTGTCATGGGTTTCACCGTGTCAACACTTTTCAAGTTTGTTGGTACCCAATCAGGTCATCCCTGAGCCCCGGTACAAACCATCCCTGTCATTGGGCTGCCCTTCAGCAAAGTAGTTATCGATATGGTTTGGCCCATATGCCCCCCACTAGTGCCGGCAATAAATGTTTACTAACTGTAATGGATGTAGCCACACGGTAATCCAGATGCTTACCCCATGCTCAACGGGATGGCTAAGACGGTTGGCAAAGCACCTACTTGTCTATTTCCCTCTCAGTTATGGCTACCCTCAGGAGATCCAGTCTGAGTCAGGGAGCCAATTTTACTTCTGCTCTGTTTAAGCAGACCATGCAGCAACATGTGATAGTGTCTGTGGGTGTCAGCTGCCTACCATCACCGAGAGTTCCGGAGGTTTTGGAAAGGTGGCACCTCGACTCTCACGAGATATGTTGAGGTGTTATTGCCATGGAAAATGGGACAGGACTGGTATCTAGGTCTCCCATAAGAACTTTTTATTTGCTGCGAGAGAAGTACCGTGGGAGAGCGTGGGATTTACCCCGAACGAGTTGGTTTTTGGACACAGGGTCCATGGGGCCCCTCCACATAGTCAAGGAGATCTGGGAGGGAGTCACAAAGCCATGCTCGCTTTCTAAAGTATGTTTTTGAAAGCCGTGAGAGAATGGTAAAGAGCCTGGAGGTAGCCGGGTCGGAACCCTGGAGAGTTCACAAGCTCAGATTGACAGATACGACGCAGAAGGTTGACGCTGATGGAGTTTGAAGTAGATCAGGAGGTACTGATACTACTGCCTCTGGTGGGACCACCCTTGTCTGCCAAGTATTCTGGTCCGTATCGGGTTGTAAGGAAGGTTTCTGATCGTCGACTATTTAGTAGATACCCTTGATCGTAAGAAAAAGAACCAACTTTGCCATGTAAATCTGATGAAAGATTATGTGAGGCACCCCCGCGAAGCCTCTCACTGTCCCGGTTTTGATCCCAGTGATCGTGGGCTGGAGAAGTAGGAAGGGACAGTCAAGCTGCGGGGGAGGATAATTTGGGATTGTCATGTTTCCGCGATGATCAGTCGGCGGGGAATGCTAGACAACTGCGTCACGAGTTGCTATTGCACCTGCCTGACCAACAGCGTTTAGCTGTTCAGCACTTGTTTTATTCAAACCCAGCTGTTTTCGCGGAGCAATCCTGGCCTCACTCCTCAAGCCGTGCACGATGTCGATGTTGGGCGACCACCCGCACCTCCCTTTAAATCAGTGCCATACCGTGTTCCCCCCTATTAAAGTACCAGCACTTATGGAAGAGCTGGATGATATCCTGAAACGTGGGCTGATTTCTTAGGGTGGCAGTAAGGTGGACTTTCCCCAGTCCACTGCAGCCCAAACCATATGGCAAGGTGGCGTTTTGTATAGATTTCCGCAAGTATGAATGGTTTAACCCACAGCCACAAATGCCTAACCCTCGTCCCTCGCGTGTGTACAGTGTGGATAAGATAGAAAAAGCCAAGTTCCTCACTAAGAGAGACCTTGTTAAGTTTTATTGGCAGTTGCCACAACCCTTGTCCTGAGCGCGCGCGAGAGGTGTGTGGGTTTGTGTTGGACGGTGCCACATATCGTTGCCATGTTATGCCATAACGGGCTGAAAAATGCCCTGGCAACGTTTCAGAAATTAATGAACGACATTGTAGCCGACATTCCCAACTGTACTGTTTACCTAGAGGGTATGTCATAATATACGAGACGATGATTTTAAACAGTCACTGGGTGCTTCACATCTGACAGCTTTTTAATAAACTGAATGAAGCATGTTTGGGTGGTAAACCTTGGTAAGTGCGATTTTGTCAAAGCCACAGTTTTGTACCTGTGGGTTCGAGGTAGGGATGGGTCATGTGTGCCCCTCCACAGACAGAGAATCAGAGCCATCGATCAGTTTCCCCAGCCTACAACTAATAATCAAATCATGCGGTTTCGAGGTATGATAGGCTATTAGTCGTCGCTTCATCAAAGGCTATTCGACTGTACTTGCACCTTTAACTGACTTATTATCTAAGGACAAGAAGTTCCAAATGGTTTTTTGGGGGGGGGGGAGTGGGTTTTTTTTTCCTTATTGTGCAGAAGGCGTTTTCCTTGGTGCAAAAACACAACCCTTTTATGTACCCACCCCCTACTCAGGGCCCCGGACTTCACACCAGCAGACCTTTTCAGCTGGCGACTGATGCCAGTGGTGTAGGTGCTGGGGCTGTCTTGTTACAAGACAGATGATGACGGTATCGAACATCCAGTGAGTTTTTAACAGTAAAAACTTCAATAGTGCACAAAGGAATTACTCTGTAAATGAAAAAAGAACTTCTGGCGATAGTGCTGGCGCTCAGGAACTGTGATGTATATGTGCCTGGCTGTCGGACCATTCGTATTGGTTTAGACAGATCATCACCCTCTGAACTTCTTGAATCAGTTTCATAACCGTAATATGAAGGCTGACCAGTGGGTCACTCATGCTTCAGGATTCTAATCTGGACATAACACCATATTGCCGGTTCTGAATAACCGGGATAGCGGATTTTCTATCAAGCCCCGGGATGATGTTGGTTAGACCTGCCACAGGATTGAAGGGTTTAGATGTGGAGGAATATAGGCTGTCACTGTAGTTCAGGCCGAAAAAAAACAAATTAACAAAGCCAAAAACCTTATAAAAACTCTTTATTTTTTATAACGTGTAGAATTTTGTATAATATGTTGTAGCATTATCTAAGTTGAATGTTTTCGCTTATTGTCCGTTGAGTTAAGTTGGCACTTGCTCGGTGGAGCGCAACAGTCTTTATTTTTTTTATATATGGTGCCTTGTGTCGCAACAGTGTGATGGTACTATGAGAAGCTTTCTGTTAGATATTGAGAACTTAGTCAATGGTCTTATATAATGGGGGAGGTGTGACGCTTCTGCATAGTAACCACGTGCGGGGCATGCGCGCCAGCGTCGGCTGCCCATCCTTTTATAAACCGGTCTTGTTGTAGCCGGCACCGCAGGCTTCTCCCTTAGTATATATCCTACGACCATGTAACTAATGTCTGGGAGATTCTTATGTTGTTTCACAGCTTGAGAGCTGCCTTAATTCTTAACCAACGCATCTTAGTATATTTTATTCTCGATAGTTGATTGTTTCATTATAATCTATAAGATGTAAGTCTAGTGAGAGCGGGAAGAGACGAGCGGCGAGAGAGAGACCCGAGCTTGGGATCCGCTAATGTTTTTCTTTCGCTTGATTAGCTTGGGACGAGCCTGAGAGCGCTGCCCATATGCATTTGATTGGCACGTTAGGCCTTCGTTTCGACTCACAGCACGGGGTAAAGGATTTTGACCCGGCAACTGTGTTGAGTGCATTGCCGAGCCTGGGATGTCTTCTGCATTGCCTAGGCAGTGGTCCAGACAGATTCAAGACTCAGAGCTCACCTCATTGATGCGTAACCCTTCGGACCCCCTTTGATATCTATCCCTCTCAACCCCCCCTTTATAAACGTTCTCTCATTACTTTGTATACCTTCCTTTCCACTACTTTCCCAATCTATTTAATTTATCCCATCCCCTTCGATAGACCGTATATCTATTATTGCGTATTAACGACGAGCTCTCAGATAACTAGATAGGATTTTGGGCCATTATGCAGGGATGTAATTGTTAATGATACCTAGGAAGCTTTTTTTGTTGTCTCATAATTTGGTGGTTTCATGCTTTCTATTAGATGTTCTTGTGTCCATGGTTAGCAGGGGCTAAGACCGTAGGTGGGGGGGGGGGGGCTATTTGCGAATCCGTTAAGTTAAGTCTTGCTGGTTGAGTCCCGTAGACCCGCACGACACTTTCCTCGGATAAACCCTTGGAAGTCTGGGGACATTTTTTCTTGTCTGTGTCCCTGTGTGTCTAGTTATTGTTGTGTTGAATAGCCCTTGCCTAGTCCCTGCCGCACTATCATAGTGCTGCGCTAGCACGTCTTGCTTTTGTTTTTAGGTCGCCAGGAGAGAGTCCGCTACTTGCGATTCTGAGTCTCTCACGAAAGCACACCTTTCAATTAGAGTAATTGGTCGCAAAGACTTGGGAACGTCCCTAGGCTAGAGCAGGTGGCTCAGCCCGGGTACCCGAATCCCTATATCCTTCCGGCTAGACCTCTGCCAAAAACCCTGGCAGATTAACAGCTAGTAGGGTTGTAAGTCACTCTGTATGCTTGTTATTGTGCCACAGTTTAATAAATTAAACCGTTTTTGTGAACATTGTGAGTCAGGGTGTGGCTTAGAGACTCTGTCCGAGCAGGCTTGCCTTTGAATAAGGAGTGGAGAAGCACACCTGTATGTGGTTACTGTTGCGAGTTGCTGCCGTTATTTAATTATACCCTTAAATGCCATTATACACTGGTGGCCTATCACTAGTATTTATTCCTGCTTATGAGTTAACTGTTCTCTAAATCCGTAACGTACTTTCTTTGTCTAAGCATCAGATCCTACAGTAGCTCGCATGCAGTTTAGAAACCCTCATCTTGCCTACCTGCAACTTGTTTTGAGGACTGTTTTGCTTTCACCTTCTTTCAACGCAGGGGTGATTAGTTTTAGTAATTAACGTAACGTTAAATGTACTTTCTTCTAGTTTGTTATTAAATTGTTTCTGCAATTTAATTCCGTTATCTATCTTGTCCTTGAAGCTTTAAGTCAACTTAATTGTGTGATCTTTTATATAGCCTGCTTGACTATCAGCAGTCTATAGTGCGTGCACCCTGTAACCGAGTCATAGGATACCTCGTTGTCCAGGCAGGACTCTTGATGGTTTAGGGTGGTTTGTTGCCTGGGTTTATAGATAAGGGTTGGATCTAGCGTTTTCCGTTGTTGCTTGTTGCCGCATACCTAGTCCAATAGAAAGAGCCCAGTGTTTATATATCCTAGGACGTAACAGTTTGACACTAGCAAGTCTGGTCTACCGACAGACTCGTTGCATTCGATACCAACACAAGTGCAAACTGGCGCAACATTAGGCTTGATGTTCACCATTTAGGTCATCGACTAGAACAACGGTAGCTGAGTCTCACCTCTACCCTTTCCTTTGCATGTGGTACGAAACCTGACCTTTTGCATGACAGAAGGAGACTGCAAGTTGCACCCCGAAGAAGTCCCGACCTAACCAGACGCTCAAGAAAGACAAGTGTCATAATAAAAGCCCCGTACGCCACAAGAAAGAAAGATCACCGAGTACCCCGCCGACGCCAGAGAAATCACTAAATTCAAATAATAGTAGTGTATCTCTAATAAGAGTCCACTTTTGCTATCCAGTACTCTCGCCCTTCAGGCATAACAAAACACTCGTTTCCATCCGTGTGTTTCACTTTTTAATGTTCTTTTTGCCATCAAGCATTCCCGCTTCGACGTAATTTCGAACATTAAGTAGTAGATATTAAATTTGGGAAAACCCTCAACACGTGATCGTGTACACTTTTATTTTAGTGATTCCCATATACTAACTGTTCAGTTTATAATTTCCTTGATCTGCAGTAGAAACTCTAGTCAAAAACCTATTGAGAAAATGTGAACTTGTGATTAAAAATATAGACTAACTTTGCTAAAGCTCAACTCTCTTATAAAATTGATTAAAATACTTCTTCACCATTTCCAATTGTACTAAATTGCTCCATGTACTTTTATTGAAATAAAACTTAAGTTTGATGAATCTAAGAACCCACGTAATTTAATAATTGCATAATTATATCACGCAGGTGTTCGACTTGTACTTTTGAGCACGCTTCTAAAAGCATGTGCACCTTTTTTTGCTATAACTCGAGTAAAAACTCATTCTTAAGTAGCCTTGTGAATTGTGTATACAGTATTCATGTTCTATGCATTGTTATTATTATTGCGTGAACCTATATCCAATGTTGCATAAAAAAAGTGTTGTTCTGTACCTATTGTATGACTTGCCTGTGTGTTTGATTGTAGTTATATAATAAGGGAGCCCAGACGGTATTGTGCAGCATAATTTACTGGTTCGGCTCAATAGTTTAACCCTCTTAAAAAGCGGCGAGCAACATAAGACATATAAAATAAAGCTGGACTATGTATTTTCGACATAAACCGAGTTTCAGCACGTAATGGCTGAAAGAGACAAGTGGTGGCAGGATAGACTCGTGCTCAAACACCGCGGCGAACTACTGACACAAATCAGCTCTCAGACAAGATATCGACCCCTCTGCTCACGAAAGGGTCTTAATATGTGCAAAAGAGCAAAGCTGTGGGGTCAATGATCTGAATATCCATCATACAGGATCGTTATGGTGTCATTCGAAGCTGTGCCCTTTCAGATAAACGTCTACGCTCGGTCGAATATGGATCACGTAAACACTATGGGTTGAAAGCTGTAACCTACAACAAAAAAACCAACAGCCTCCGCTTTAAGAAGGACTTATTTCGCGCTCTAAACCTCCATCAAACAAGAACCACAGAGCTTGGCGGTATAAATGTGTAAATTTTTCGGTAGAAAAATTTCCCGGCCGAAGGGAGATTCCCTCAAAGACGACTACGCTCGCCAGTGATAAGAGCCAACCTAAGACCACGAAAGGTCGTATTGGGGGTGGGGCAAATGATACTACGAATATCGCTAACTCTATAGAAACTTAAGGGAGCAGAGGGAGGAGCAGTTCAAAAACTCCAATTAGTAGCCTACACAAAGCAAGTGAAGTGTGAGGGAGTTAGTCTAGGGGTACAAGGCAGAGTGAGATGCACGTGACTGCCAGTTAGGTGGAATGACAAGGTGCTAACATGGGCACACCATGACTTACCAAATGCGCAGATGTAGTGTCTGCCGCAACCGGACTGCGAGAGAAGATCGAAAAGCCTGAGGCAGGTGAAGCATCAGACGGGGGATATACCATGGGGCTGGAGAGGGCTAACGTACCATGCGGCGCAACGAGGCAGGGAGGGGGGGGCATAGGGTCAGGGGGGCTGGGGGGGGGGGCTCACAGGGCGCGAGCCGGCCGTGGCGTGTCGGGGGCGCGAGGGGGGGTGGGCGCTGATGGTCGGGGGCGTTCCCCCTCACGCGCATGTGGGGGGTGGGGCGGCGGTTAGGGTGGGGGGGGCGGGCGGGGCGACCATCTGCCCTCTCGGCATAAAGCGCAATAGGGGACCATCCTGGCAAACCCACATACTGTTCCCTGGGGATGCGCGGGGACCACCCACGTAGTGACTTACATGGGGACCCTTAAGTCACCGCGGTATCATAGTGTGACTGCCTCTAGGGACATCCTTGGTTAGTGTGGTACGAATTATTGTCTCACCCCTACAATCGGACTCTCACACTTACACACACACAACGCCACCTGTTGAGCAGATAACTACTACTACTAATAATACTACAGGCAGGGTGATTGATCGAGGCTAATATATGACCAAAGGGAGGGGGGGGGGGGGGGCTATAGTCTACTAGTACAGTCTGGGTAAGTGATCGAGGCCAATATTTTTTTTTTATTTATTTTTTTGTTCTTCTATATTCCAACTACTCCCTCTCGGGCATAGGCTGATAGCCTTTACACTTTACCGCTGCACACGGTGAGGCCGGGGAGGTCTTGTTCCAGCATAGGGAGTGAGACATGCGAAGCACCTATTTCATGGTGCGAACCCAACTCCATCTCTGAAGCTACTTCACCTCTGCGCTTCACAGTCTCACTCCCCAGACTCGGACCCTCACTCTCAGAACGCCACCTATTGAGTGTGTGTGTGTGTGTGGGAGGGGGGTGGGGGTTATAGTAGTTACCCATGCTACTACTACTACTACTACTACTGCTGCAGGCTGGGTGAGTGATCAAACCCAATATAAGACTAAAGGGGGGGGGGGGATAGTACAGTTACCCATGCTACTACTCTACTACTACTACTACTTTGTCTTTTATTTGTATTTAATATTGTACATACATTATATTTTACAAACATCAGATATTAGTCTATTCCTACTATTCTACTATATCACTACTCTACACCATGCAACTTCAATCCAGTCGCCCCCCTATGCGACCCTCTGCCACTGCTGCCTCGTAGTCCACTTCTGTCACCGTCGCTGGTTGTGGTGCAGACAGTCTTGTTCCCCGCAGGCTTAGTATTGCTGATCTGAGCAATGAGAAAGATAGACGTCACCTCATCCAGGCTACAACGTGGCTCCTGGGCTGTTGCTTCTTCTCGGCGATGATCTCTGCAAGCCTTGAATAGAAGCACTGGGCCCTGGGTCCCATCCCTCCAGATGTGGTGAAGACTAGTGGGGTAAAGCTCTGCCTTGTTCGATATTTAAGATCCTTTCCCCATATGCCCTGACCTTCTCTTGTTCGTTCCTCTTGTGTGCAGCATCCAGAGACAGTTCTTTGTAGCTATGGGCCATTGGGTCAAATATTCTTATATCAAAGAACGCTCGCTGTGCACTTGTCCAAAAACCTCTTGCACTAACATCCACTCGTGCTTCATTGGATGTGTTGGCCGTTCTGTGCTGCAAGACCTCTCCATCCAAGGGAATGAGTGATGGTTTGCGCACCACATCTCTACACACCTCCCTGAGCATGTTCGTCGGTACATCTCTTACTTCATCGTGCCTGATGCTGGTGAATCCTCCCTTCTTACATACAGGATCATCCAATGGTCTGCATCGTTGTTGATTCCACAAAGGCATCGATTGGGCAGTCTTTCAATCGGCCAACCATACCTCAGTGCAATAGCATCATTAAATTCTTGTTTGTTGAGATTGAAGCCTTTTGCCTTGATTGGTAGTGTTGTCAGCCAATTTGAAGCACCCGTTTCTTGTGCTATTTGTATTTTTCTTGTTAGTCTCCGGGAAATTTGTCCCATCAATTGTACTACTACTTCTGCTGCTGCAGGTTGGGTGAGTGATCGAACCCAATATAAGACTAAAGGGAGAGAGGGGGGGGGGGGGTTATAGTACAGTTACCCATGCAACTACTCTACTACTACTACTACTACCATCACCTTTACCATCACCTCCCCCCATCTATTTATCTTAACCCATTCTGACTTTTGCTTTCATTGTTTAGTGGTGAAGACATTGGGGTGATGACAGTGTGCGAGTAAGAACATGAAATACTAAGGTTATGCATTAAAGGAGAATGAGCGTATTTATTTGCTTATTTTTATTATTATTTTATTTAGTTTACTTCCTATACTTACATCAAGCTTAAACAAAAATCGCCAAGATCCCCTTCTAGATAAATTTGTAAATTTTCAGATAAAAACATATCCCGGCGAGGCCTTATTATAAACAAAATAAATAAGTGAAAGGTCTTAAAATCGCCAAAAGCTTTTGGTTCGAACGTCTTAGAATCTGAAAACTAATGGGGCTAAAGATGAGGAAGAAGGGGAGCCAAAACAAAAATAAAACGTGACGAGAGGTTGGGCGAGGCTTGTGGATGGATAGGGGAGGTGAAGCGAGTGTAATAACATAGATTCAATAACAACGGAAGATAACATTTATAACTCACTTTTTATATGTTCACCCCCACCATCACTACACCACCATTACCACCACCAATATCTCCACTACCACCATCACCACCACAACAACCAATACACCATCACTACACCACCATTACCACCATCACTATCAATACACCACCATTACCACCATCACTACACCACCATTACCATCACCATTATCACTACACTATCTGCACTACACCACTACCACCATCACCACCACAACAACCAATACCCCATCACTACACCACCATTACCACCACCACTAATATAATGTATATAATTTTGAGTTTAACTAATGATCTCTCTCTCTCAAGTCCCACCGACCAATATAGCTCTCCCCATGATATCTATATAACCATTAATTTCGGCCTCCTATCTTCACCACATGTGTCTACACTGGTGTTTACTGCATGCCTGGCCTTCCATTAATCTCTTTATAAGGGGCTAGTGCTTGTTTTGTGGGGCTACTTAGTAATTTATTTATTTAATTTTGAGTTTCCTCGTGTCACACGGACGTTCATATGTTGAAGGTACGGATTGAGTAAAACAATTCACTTAACATATGTACAATATATTATCATTAACTAGGTTGTATTTACAATATTTACGGTACTTGAGTAAACACATATTCTCATTAGAACTGCTATATAGCACAGCAATCATTCTTCAATAGTTCTTATGACACAATAGTCACCAATCTTGGAATTCACAAAGTTTCTTCACAGGGCTTCTTCGATGTAAGAGTATCCCGAAGGTCTTAATAGCTCTGTGTCTATCATTAATCTGCCTGACCACGGTGATCTGGCTCTATTACAGTTAGTATAAGTAGAAATGATGTGCTTAAGGAAATTGACAGACTGAAACCTCAAAAATCGCCTGGTCCTGACGAGGTATATGCTAGAGTATTAAAAGAATGCAGAGATGAGTTAAGTAGTCCATTAGCATTTATATTTAACAAGTCATTAGAAACAGGTTTAGTTCCAGAAGCTTGGAAGCTTGCAAATGTAGTTCCGATCTTCAAAAAAGGTGATAAATCGATAGCATCCATTTACCGTCCCATTAGTCTCACATCAATCATAGGAAAGTTGCTAGAGTCTATTATTGCTAGGAAAATTAGAAGCCACTTAGTAAAATTTAACTTAATAAATTCTTTCTCAGCATGGATTCACTCAGGGACGTTCGTGCCTTACTAATTTGCTTAGCTTTTTCTCAGAGGTATATGAAGCAGTAGATAGTGACAAGTCATATGATATTATATATTTAGATTTCAGTAAAAGCTTTCGACAGAGTCCCTCATGAGAGATTGATGAGAAAGGTTGAGGCACATGGAATAGGAGGGTCGTTGTTGGGATGGATTAGGTCATGGCTAATTGGTAGGAAACAGAGAGTCAGCATAAATGGTACCAAGTCAGAGTGGGGAGCAGTCAAAAGTGGTGTCCCCCAGGGATCGGTATTAGGTCCCCTGTTGTTTCTTATATACATAAATGACCTAGATTTAGGTATAACTAGTAGGATAAGTAAATTCGCAGACGATACTAAAATGGGGAGATCAATTGATTCAGATAGCGATATAGAGTGCCTCCAAAGGGATCTAGATACCTTACATGAATGGTCAGTAAATTGGCAGATGAAGTTTAACATTGACAAATGCAAGGTATTAAAGATAGGGAAGATGCAAACAAATGTTAAATATAAACTATCTAATTTAGAATTAGAAAATTCAGACTGCGAGAAAGATCTAGGTGTGTTTGTTAGCAATGATTTGAAGCCTAGAAAACAGTGTATAAGCGTTCGTAATAAGGCAAACAGGATTCTCGGGTTCATCTCTAGGAGTGTGAGTAACAGAACTGCTGATGTTATCTTAAAACTTTACTTGTCATTAGTGAGACACCATATGGATTATGCTGTCCAATTTTGGTGTCCTTATTACAGAATGGACATAGATTCATTGGAGAGAATTCAGCGTAGAATGACAAAAATGATCCATAATATTAGAAATTTTCCGTATGAAGAAAGGTTGAAGAAATTAGGTTTACATTCGTTAGAGAGACGCAGAGTTAGAGGGGATATGATAGAGGTGTTCAAGTGGGTTAGTGGGATTAACAAAGGGGACATGACAAATGTACTAAAGCTCAGTGATAGCGAAAGAACTCGTACCAATGGTTTCAAATTAGATAAATTTCGTTTCAGAAAAGATATAGGCAAATATTGGTTTGGTAACAGAGTTGTAGATGGGTGGAATAGGCTACCAAGTGATATAGTGGGATCAAGAACGATAGGGAGCTTTAAGAAAAAATTGGATAAGCATATGGACGAGAAGGGTTGGGTGTGAAGGGGGATCAGCCGGGTTGGGCCAATCAGCGCTCTGCAGACCCCCGTAATCCTGCGTTAATCTCTAACCGGTTTGGTAAGATGATCCTCAGGGTATTAGAGTGTTGAGCCTATAATTGGGCTTTGTAATTGGGGTTGTGTGGGACAGGGACCTGCCTTGCTTGGGCCAATCGGCTTTCTGCAGACTCCCATTTTCTTATGTTCTTATTATGTTCTTATTTATACCCTGTTCCATTATTAATGTTCGCCTTGCATATTGAAAAAACTAACATACATTATGAATAAGTAACTAATGAACATAATATAATGAACCTGATTTCACCAATTACAGGAAATTTCCTAATACTCAAATGAATCTTTTGAACCCTTATTCTTTATACAGGATTCAAAAGTACCGTGTGAACCAAATAGATCCCATGAAATGAAACACAATCTACGGGATTCAAAAGGATCATATGGACCAAATAATATACAGGAAAATAAACAAAACCTACTAGACCATATTTAAACACTTCAATAATCCGACTCAATGAGACAGAATCTTTACTACTATATTTAATTATATTAAATATATAGAATTCGTGAAGCACACATATTTTACATTATTCATAAAAAGGAATGTATTCAAAACAAACCCCAAGTGAAACTAGAATAAATCACTTAAACCATTACCATGAAAGGGTTAACGTAAACTAGTGAAGATAATACAAATAATACCAGATACTAAACGCTATACAAAGTTGAGAATGTGACACCTCGTTAGACCTCCATCAAGCTTAAAAAAAAAAAAAAAAACTATGCTCCCTTTCAAGATGCATTTGTACATTTTTCGGTAGAATAATGTCTGGGCCGAAGGCCGATTCCTTAAAAAATTACAGGCATGCTATCGCTCGCCAGGAAAAGATCGACACTTAAACGGCACGAATGGTCTTAATATTGACAAAGTAACAAAGTAATGGGGGAAAAGGTCTCAATATCGCCAAACTAGTGAACGAACGTCTTAAAATCGCAAAACAAATGGCTGTAAACATGAGGGAGAAAGGGGTCCAGAAAAAGCGAGTACCTCCCCCTTAAACATTCATCGGGTGAACTTTGTGTCGGTTACTACTCTTTATTGTCTTGCTTCTCTCTTGCCTCACTCTCCTTATATCTGTCTGTCTATCTGTCTATCTATCTATCTGTATCTGTGTCTATCTATATCTATCTGTCTGTGTATCTTTCAGTCTACTTTCTATCTATCTATCTATCTCTATCCATCTATCTGTCTGTATCTGTCTATTTATCTGTCTATATATATATGTCTCTATCTATCTTTTTATCTATCTATGTTTCATATAGTCAAAGAGGTATAGTTCTCTTCTGGTATCCATAATGCAATCTTTGACATTATAGTATAACCAGCAAATCTGTATATGGAGGAAATATATCTATCTATGTGGTATGTATAAAAAACATTAGGAGAGAGAGAGAGAGAGACAGAGAGAGAGAGAGAGACAGAGAAACGGCAATACATCCATTGCTATCTCAGGCTTCTCCCACGTATTACTCCGAGAAAATAAAAGGGTGAGTGTGTGAGTGAAAGTTTATTAAATACCCACTGAGGCCCTTATAACGCAAACTCTACAAACCATCCGTCCTTTCAACATGTCATAATTCGACAATTGACCCTCTGAGTGTCATGCCGCGTTGTGACAAGTTTTTTCTGGCTATTATTATACTTATTTGTACAGCTTAAGAAGGGTCTGTGGGAATTAAAAGGGTAATAACTATCTCAATAAACCCTCTGACTTCCATATATACATCCTAATCTGAATGAAATCGTCTAATAATAGCCAGAAAACAGGCCAGAAATGCGTGATCGGATCTTGAAAGGGTTAACCACAACTAATTCTTCGCATATTTATAATGATCAAAGTTCAGCAACAACATGTTCATGAGTTTCAATCTTGATATTTTGTGGGGGAGATATTACTCTGACTTAATTTGAGTTATAATTATTTTGAGGCTAAGAAGTAATGGGCTTAAATTTTGCTCATTTGATTGTTTAAGGGCTTTCTAAACTGCGTAAATAAGTCTAATTTTCACCCAAAATATAGTGAGAGAAAAAAATTATAGCATTGAAAGGGTGTATTTGAGCTGTCATTTGTGTACTATTACATACCATATGCTCGCCGAAATTCCAAATACCCTTGTTGTTTTGATTACAGCAGTGCTGGCTGACTATCCCTAGTTAAAAAGAAAAAGAAAAAAGAAAAACAGTGGCAATACCGCACCCAGTATAGCCAAGAAGCTGGGGCATATGTGTGGGTTTTTGAAGTGTATATTGCCATCTACAGTAGACAAGAATAGTTAAATGATGTACTAATCACAGTCTAAAGAGAAGCCTTCGTCCTGAGGTTAAATTGTAAAGGGTAGTTCACACATACAACATATTGATCCCGACGCCCCACGATGTGACATACGTGGTGCAATCCTTGTGTGGGTCGGGGTATGCCTGGCGGGGTCCTGGGACGGCCTAGTGGCGTCACCACATGTCTCCATGGGTCACCGAGGCGCGGAATATATTTTGGTTTTGTTTAAAACTTTGGCCAACAATGCGACCCATAAACCATTGGTGCACTGTCCTTCTGCCATCCAAGCATATTCTTTGCACCGACGGTATCTTCGCAGCACCTTCTTTGCACCCCTCACTATCTTCGCAGCACCGTTGTACCACCGTCGTTCGTCATTGAAGTACCAAACCAACGAATCCACAAACAAATAAACCATTCTCCCCCAAGCAATGCCCCCCCCCCCCCCCCCCCTGACAAAAGCCCAGCCAACTAAAGCACCAACAAACAAACCAACGAGTCAACAAACCAACAAATTAACGAATCCACAAACCAACAACCCTTCCTCCTCACACAAACAATTACCCCCCCAGACAAAATCCCAGCTAACAAAAGCACTAACAAACAAACCAACAAACCAACATATCAACGAAGTCATTTACAAACAAACCAATGAATCCACAAACCAACTAACCATCAAACCCACAAGCAAACCAATGAATCCACAAACCAACAAATCCACAAACCAACGAATCAATAAACCAACGTATCCACAAGCCAACAAACCATCTTCCCCACACAATACCTCCCCCAGACAACAAATCCGCTAAAACACAAACCAACAAATCAACAAATCCGCAAACCAACAAACCAATGAATCCATAAACAAACAAACCATACCTCCCCACACAATACCCTCTCCCTCCCCTCGCACACTCACACACACACAGTAGCCCAGCCAACGAATCCACTAACCAACAAGCTAACGTATCCACAAACCAACAAACCTTCCTCCCCACACAATACCTCCCCCAGACAAAAGCCAGAGTCCCGAGGAAGAGGAGGCGGCCAGAAAGGAAAATATAGAGAGGCAAAAAGTGGGACTCATCAGGAAAATGAGTTTATGTGTTGAGAGGCTGAGTGTGTGTGTGTCTGTGTGTGTGTGTTTGTGTGTGAGAGAGAGAGAGAGAGAGAGAGAGAGAGAGAGAGAGAGAGAGAGAGAGAGAGAGAGAGAGAGCCCTTTGTGTATGTACTGTATGTGTGTATAAGACATATTTTTATAATGACAAAACCTTTAAATAATATATATAATACTAATAGTGAATTTTAGCCAAATATGTGAAAGAATTGCTCCAGATTATCTAGTCTAGGTTGATTACGGCATTTCATATATTGAATATTTGTTGTCCCCAGCTTCAATAACAACGCGTAGGGTATATACTTCCCTCTCGGATGCACTATCATTGGGTATTTTTTATAAATATAGTGTATGTATGCGTTCTGTGTAACTATGTGAGTGTTAATGTGTAATGTATGTTTATGTGTGTGTATGCGTCTTGTGTAAGTTTGTGAGCGTTTCTTGTATGTGTATTTTCTGTTTTATTGTATGTGTGTTTGTATGTGTATGCGTCCTGTGTAAGTTTGTGAGCGTTTCTTGTATGTGTATTTTCAATTATAGTGTATGTGTGTATGTATATTTGCCCCAAACTGTATACCATGGTAGATATGTCAAACTAGTCTCAAATGACTCGTCTGGACATGGGCAGCAACATATATTAAGACATTGTTTAGCTAATGTTGACCATTTAATTAGTGCAGTCTGCCGTAGTTTATCATCATGCCACAAATTGGTAAGTAATGTTTATTGTTGCCATTTGCCACTTATTTGTTGAACTACAGGGACCAGTACAAGTCAAACGGTCAACATTAGCCAAACATTGTCTGAATATATGTTGTTACCCATGTCCAAACGAGTCATTTGAGACTAGTTTGACATCTCTACCATGGTATACAGTTTGGGGCAAAAATCAATGCTTAAGAACTCTTATGGCAAGTAAGTGAAAGGGGGCTGCCAAAGCCAATGTAGAGTAAACCTATGATGGCCCAATATCTAATTTTGATTATATTTACTATTTGAATGTGTGTGCCAAATATTTTACTTCTATCACAAAATGGACAATTTCTCTACCTAACTGCCTCACTATATCGCTTACAGTCCAACACAGCTGCGTCAGGCAGGGCCGTTCCTGGCAACCTTGGTAGCGCAAATACAAAAATCACACAAGTTTACTATTCGATTAAAGACGGAATTAATAATGTTTTACCTTGTGTCGGCGAATATGCTTACCGACGAGCTTACAACAATTAACATATAAACAATTAGAGTGAATATTTCATAGACTGTGTACTCCTTGTTAGTATCCATATCGTCCTTGTCTTATTCAGTTGTGTACACTTAAGTAGGTCTCAAGGTCCCCTCTTACTCTTCACTCTGATAAACTATAGATGTTTATGCTACTTTAGAACATCCAATTTTTACTGGTATATTTAGGAAAACTATTGTATGAATTATGCTTGTAGGTTTATATGCGAATACATGGAATATATACAAGTGTGTGTGTGAGAGAGAGAGAGAGAGAGAGAGAGAGAGAGAGAGAGAGAGAGAGAGAGAGAGAGTGGGGGAGGGGGTTTCTATCCCTTATACATTTTGAGGAACACTCAGCTCTTAACATTAATCATCCATTACAAACCCCAATGTACTTCAATATACTAATGAAAGCATCTGGTCCTCCCGGGAGTCGAACTTGGGACACCACACCCAGACATAAGCATCTAGGCTAAACCATTACACCACCAACACAAATTAGTCGCATTACTTTCCGATGATACTTAGCCCATCTTCCCTTGTGTTCTATGTATATTGCTGCTTGGGTGGTGTGCATTTGTCTGTGTGTTTTAGTGTTTGGGTATTTTTATTCTATGTGTATGAACCAGACAAAAGGCAAAGCTGCCTGTAACAAATATCTCCCCCCAAAGTTGAAAGACTAATAGTTGTTACTTTAAACATTTGTTTTTCTTTTAATGAAAGAAGTGTGGTGTGCTTACTTAGTGCAGTGAAATGAATAGGAAGAAGAGGTGTTTGTGAGAGCTAGCTGGATTATTCTGTGTAGGTAAGGCACAAAAAGAAACAGTGAGGGAAGCCAGACAAATGAAACAGGAGTTCCAGCAACTCCTTATCACATGCCCATGAGGCCTCCCATGGGTACTGCCCTACTCGAGTGGTGCCTACAATCTCCCCAATGTAGGTGGATGTGTATATTGGGGAGATTGTAGGGATCAATCGGGCAGGGCAGTACCCAGGGGAGGCCACATAGCCTAGGCATATAAGAAGGAGTTGCTGGAACTCCTGTTTCATTTGCCTGTCTTCTCCCACTGTTTCTATTTGTGCCTCACCTACACAGAGAGTAATCCAGCTAACTCTCACAAACACCTCCTATTTATTTCACTACGAATAACAAGCACCCCAGGCATCTTTCCAAAACATCGAAATTACCTTAAATATACCTTGATTTTGGCTCTTTGTCACTCTTTCAACTTTTTGCCTTTTGTCTCCTTCATACACGTACAAAAAAAATATGTATGTGAACATTAGTGTGGCCTTATGTAGTAATAATAATAATAAACGGTTTATTAAAGAATGGCAGCCTCATGAGCTGAAAATACAAATTTTACAATTTAGTAGATGAACATGAGATGTACAGATATGAAGATGGTAAGCTCAGTTTACAAAACAAATAAATCAATACAATTATGATGCAGGTGCAGAATACAAATTATCATAAAATAACCATGAGAGTAAGTGATATACAGTACATATACACATTTATTTTACTTACTCTTATACAGAACATACATATATACACATACGTACGCACATACATACGCATACATATACATACATATATAAGAACATAAGAACATGCAGTAAGTGTGCACATGTCCGTATACACAAACACTCACGTATGCACACAAACATACATACATACAAAAACTGCTTTGGTAGGGTCAGGTGATGAGTTGAAAAGGGTAAAGAGGGAGCGGCATACAAGTCCGTACAGGTAGGGTCAGGTAAAGCCTACTACAATGGGAGGTTAATCCTCGGTAGAGAACAAAACAAGGATATAAACAGTTTGGGGGAATTGTAGTATATAGGACATTCTTTAGTGTAGGTGTGTGTGTGTGTGTCCGTTCGTGGGTGAGTGTATGTATGTGTGCATGTACAAATCTCCTGGTCCAGATGGTATACCAGCAGAGTTAATTAAATATGGAGGTTACCTACTGCTTCGAGATATTCACTCATTCATTTTGGAGGTTTGGGACAAGGAGTACATACCTCAGAAATGGAAAGATGCAACTATTATCACAATTTACAAAAACAAGGGTGATAAATCTAATTGTGGCAACAGCAGAGGCATTTCTCTTTTAGCTGTGACAGGGAAGGTGCTGTCAAAAATCATGCTTCAAAGAATGTTGACGAAAATTACTGAGGAAATACTGCCAGAGTCACAATGCGGTTTCCGTAAAGATCGAGGAACTATTGACATGATTTTTACTATATGTCAATTGCAAGAAAAATGCAGGGAACAAAATAAAGAAATTTTTATAGCCTTCATTGATCTGTCAAAAGCATTTGATACCGTAAATCGAGAAACATTGTGGAATATTCTCCGTATCTTTGGCTGTCCACCAAAATTTGTGGCACTTGTAAGGCAGTTTCATGATGGCATGACGGCGAGAGTCAATGCAGGAGGCCATGCATCAGAACCATTTGCTGTTAATGCTGGAGTCAGACAAGGGTGTGTACTGGCACCAGTCCTTTTCAACATTTTTTTAATATACGTTATAATACTTCTTCATAGGACTATAGCAAACAGAAGTGCAATCAACATAGACTATAGACTAGATGGCAACCTCTTCAACATTCGTAGATTTCAAGCAAGAACAAAAGTCTCTATGGAAAATATCCTGGAACTTCAGTATGCAGATGATTGTGCTCTTGTAGCTCACTCGCCAGAGGAACTAGAAGTCGCGCTTGAAGCTGCAGCAAGTGCTTACTCCAGAATGGGCCTGTCAGTTAACATCCAGACAACACAAATAATTTCTCAGTGGTCAGCTCAGATACCACCTATGCAACCAGTGTTCAGATTAGCAGGAGAGGAGATAGCACAAATTCCTTCCTTCAAGTATCTGGGAAGCTTCCTGTCTGAAACGGCCAGTATTGACGATGAGGTACAACACCGACTGAGACAAGCTGCAGCATCTTTTGGGCGCCTACAAGAGAGAGTTTTCCAAAATAATCACCTAACTCTTTGTACCAAAGTGGCTGTATATAATGCTGTGTGTTTAACCACTTTGCTCTATGGTTGTGAGACATAGACGACATATAGACGCCATATACGACCCCTGGAGGCTATCCACATCAGATGCCTCCTAAAGATTATGGGTATAACCTGGCAGGACCGTGTTCCTCATATAACAATACTTGAAAGAGCCAACAACACCAGTATTGAGACCCTTATCATCAAACAACAACTCAGAAGGGTTGGGCATGTCATCCGTATGCCAGAGGAGAGACTACCTCATAAGATACTATATGGACAGCTGCATGAAGGCCGCAGAGCAGCTGGAGGACCAAAATTAAGATACAAAGCCAGTATAAACAAAATACTAAAAAGGTGCAATATACAACCAACTGCACTTGAAAACTTAGCATCAGATAGACCACTATGGCGCTCACAGTGCCAGCAAGGAGCGAAGGAACTGGAACGTCAGAGGAAACACCACCAGTAGGAGAAGAGGGCCCGGAGACATGCACGCCGGGAACAACCAGCACCTCCTAACCCGGACTACCAGTGCCCAGACTGTGGCAAGATATGTGCATCACGGATAGGACTCTACAGTCATCGTAGAACTCACAACAGATGAATGCAGGAAGGGAACGTCATCATCGGACTACGATTGACTGCTATAAGTAAGAAGTAAGCATGTGCGCTTGAAAGCATTGTGTTGGTCAAGATTATTCGTGGGTGTTCCTGGGTGGCTGGCGGAACAATGGTTCACGTCACTTGCTTGGATGAGATGGGTACACCTTTTGAGTTAAAACAAGTTACGAAGAATAGTGAGTATATTAAAGACCTTGCGGTCCATCCCTGAGAGATACTTTAGGTGAAAAAAAGATATGTTGTGTACTACACTGCACTCAATGCAGAGTGTGCAACATTCCCTTTTCTTTAATTGGTCTACTAAAGAAATTTATACAAAATCTTAGGTAAGTTTGTTCGAGGTAGAACAAATCTTGCATGTTTTTTGTTTTTTTGTTTATTGTCTATGTGATTGAGGGAGGCAAAAGGCATAACTGCCTATAGCGAGTGCCTCCCCCATAGTTGAAAGAGTGACAGGGCCAAAATCAAGGGACGTTCGAGCCAAAATGCCTGGACAACCGGATTTGTAGCAATTTAAGTCATAGGAAGAGGGAAAGACTGATTCTGGGAGAGAGTTCCAGAGCTCAGCTGTTGAGTAGAAGAATGTTTGAGAGTAACGTTTCACTCTTGGGTTGGAGAGTTGCACAGAGTAGGGGTGGGATTGAGTTGCAAGACGGGTACCACGTGCCCTACGTAAAGGAGGTGGTATGCACTGGGATAGCTCTGAAGAACACTGATTATTATAGTAGCGATAGAATAGCGAGAGAGATGCAACGTTGCGGCGGAGAGAGAGAAATTGCAGAGAGTTGGTGAGTGGACGGGAGTTAATGATACGAAAGACCTTCCTTTCAACTTTGTCTAGGAGAGCGGTGTGAGAGGAACCTCCCCACACATGTGAACAATACTCAATACAAGGCCGCACTATGCCCCTGTACAGAACAAGAAGCTGTGCAGGGGAAAAGAACCCCCTAAGGCGGTTGAGCACACCCAGCTTTTGGGAGGCTGCCTTAGCAAGACTGGTAATATGGTCCTTCCAAATGAGAGCAGAAGAAAAAGAGACACCAAGAATATTGAGAGAAGATGAAGGGTTGATTTTTGTATTGTTGAAGAATAAGGGATAGTCCGCTGGGAGATCCTGACGGGTAGATAGATGGAGAAATTTGGTTTTGGAAGCATTGAAGTTAACAAGGTTTTCTCTGCCCCAATTGGAAATAGTATTTAGATCAGAATTTAAGAGTTCTATGGCTTCATTACGTTTGTCGTTGAGGGATTCCTGGCTGGGGCGTTCTGAAAAACTAATGGAGTAGTGTAAGGTTGAGTCGTCTGCGTATTAATGGATGGGAATTAAGGTACAGTTAAGGAGATCATTTATAAAAATTAGAAAGAGAATAGGAGATAGGACAGAGCCCTGAGGAACACCAGAGTTTATAGGGTTAGGAAGTGAACAATGGCCGTCCACAACCGCGGATATGGAACGGCTGGAAAGGAAATTAGAGACAAAGGCACAGATGGAGGGATAGAAACTGAAGGAGGGTAGTTTAGAAATTAAAGATTTATGCCAGACTCTATTGAAGGCTTTCGATATGTCTAGTGCAATAGAAAAAGTCTCACCGAAGTCCCGAAAGGAGGATGAGCAAGAGTTAGTAAGATATGAAAGAAGATCACCAGTAGAGCGACCCTTAACCCTTTACGAGCGGCCTATGCGGTTTATTTATATGTACCGCCCAGCGGGGTGTTTTTAGCCAAAATAGGGCTGTTTACGTGATCATTTTCATGCCTAAATAAGACCCAGAACGTAAAACAAGTATCTATCCCTGAAAGGGCATAAACAGAGCTTTCGAATGACACCATAATGATCCTTTTATGATGGCTAGTTTTCTTGCAATAACCATGCAACGCGAGTGCAAAAAGCATGTAATTAGCCACTTTCCCGATACAATTCCGTATATAGCGAGTGAGAGAGGTAGGAGGGAGGTGAGATTCGTGTCATTAGGTTCGCCGCGGTGGTCTGGAGCAGTCATACACTCGCTACTCTCCTGCCACCACTTGTCTCTCTCTCTCAGCAACATTACGTGCTGAAATTGCCACTCGAGTTATGTCGAGCGCCGCCACATAGTCCAGCTTTATTTAACTCGACTTAAGTTGCGCGCCGACTTTTAGGGGTTAAGGAAGCCATACTGGCGATCTGAGAGCAGATTATGAGAAGATAAATGCTTAAGAAATTTGGAAGCAAGAATAGTTTCAAAAACTTTAGAAAGACAAGAGATAAGAGCAATTGGTAGATAGTTGGAGGGTTGAGAGCGGTCACCCTTCTTTAGGACAGGTTGAATGTGAGCAAACTTCCAGCATGAAGGGAAGACGTTAGAGGATAGACAGAGATGAAAGAGTTTGCCTAGGCAGGGAGTCAGCACGGAAGTACAGTTTTTGAGAACAACAGGAGGAACACCGTCCGGAACGTACGCCTTATTAGTGTTAAGCCCAGAGAGGGTATAAAGTATATCTTTAGAAGAGATTAGGATATTAGGCATAAGTAAGAGAGAGGAGGGCGGAGAGGGAGGAATAACACCGGAATCATCCAAGGTGGAGTTTCTAGCAAAATTTTGAGCGAAGAGATTAGCTTTGTCAGAGGAAGAAGTGATGGTTGTGCCATCAGAGTGGGAAAGGGGAGGGAATGACGAGGAAGAGAAATTGTTGGAGAGGTTTTTGGCTAGATGCCAGAAAGCTTGGAAATAGCTAGAGTTGGATAGTTCAGTGCATTTATTATTGATGAAAGAGTGTTTGGCAAGTCGAAGAATAGATTTGGCTTGATTCCGGGCAGAAACATATGAAGAATGAGAGTCTTGAGTTTTAAGGCGTCGGTACCGTTTGAATGCTTCCTCCTTATTGCGGACAGCAGTAGAACAGGCGTGAGTAAACCAAGATTTTTTAGCATTAGTCTGAGAGAAAGAGAATGGAATGTATGCTTCCATGCCCGATAGGATTACCTCGGTAATGCGTTCAGCACTCTCCGAGGGTCCTCGGCCATGGAAGCAGAAATCATTCCATGGGAAATCAAAGAAGTACTGCCGAAGAGCCTCCCAGTCGGTAGCGCCAAAGTGCCACAAGCGCCGCCGGCTAGGAGGATCGGGTGGCCGTACTGGAGAGATAGGACAGGTGACAGAGATAAGTTTATGGTCGGAGGAGCCCAAAGGAGAGAAAAGATCGACAGTATAAGAAGAAGGGTTAGAAGTTAGAAACAGGCCAAGAATGTTGGGCCGATCTCCGATGCGATCCGGGATACGGGTTGGTTGCTGAACTAACTGCTCTAGGTCATTTAGGATAGAAAAGACATAGGCTTGTTCACCAGGTGGATCAGTAGTGTGAAAGGAGAGCCATTGGCGGTGGTGAACGTTGAAATCTCCTAAGATGGAGATTTCTGAGAAAGGAGAAATGGATAGAATGTGTTCCACTGTAGAGTTTAGATAGTCAAAGAATTTGGGAAAGTTGATAGAGTTAGGGGAAAGATAGACAGCACAGAAATATTTAGTAAGAGAATGACAGGAAAGTTTGAGCCATAAAGTTGAGAATTCAGAGGAATCGAAATCGGGAACACGAGAGCAAGTGAGTTTGTTGTGCACATATGCACAACATCTGCCTTTGGCTTTGAAACTAGGATAGAGAAAGTAGGAGGATACAGAGAAGGGGTTGCTGGATGTTGCTACAGACACCTGAGTTTCGGTGAGGAAGAGAAGATCAGTTTTGTAGGAGGAGAGATGGTGCTCAACAGAGTGAAAGTTAGAGGAAAGTCCGCGAATGTTGAGGAAATTAATAGAAAGAGTAACAGGCCGAGGTCCAGGTAATTGTGTGGGGTCGTCAGGGGATGGTCGGTCGGGTGAGGGGGAATTTATGGTCCCCCCCCCCCCCCCTGGAGACTCCGAGGCTGGGCTAGAATTCATAATTTATTTATTTTTTAATTTTGGTGTGGAGGAATGAAGTGTGGTGTGCATGTTTAGTGTAGTGAAATGGATAGGAGGAGGAGGTGTTTGTGAGAGCTAGCTGGATTGCTCTCAGTGTAAATGAGGCACAAAGAAAATCAGTAAGAGAGGCCAAGCAAATGAAACAGGAGTTCCGGCGACTCTTTATCACATGCCTATAACCTCACCTGGGTCTAGCCCTGATCGATTGGTGCCTACAATCCTACAGTGCCTACAACCTATGTGAATAGGTTTCCACAATCTGTATACCAGACTACTGTTGAACCTCTTCAACTACAACTTCCAGCCATGTTTGTGTGTTTTATACATATTGATACAGAGGCATTTTGTTATAATCTACGTTGTTAAACCCATTAAAGTATTTAAAGACTAACGAGTTAACCTCTTAGTTTGCGCATTTTCAACGAAAAAAAAAAATAGAGCTCTCAATCTATGAGAGAGAGCGAGAGCGAGCAAGCGAGCAACCCCTCCTTTGGTGGCACATATTACTTCAACTACAAGAAGTTTTTTTCCATTGTCCTGTTGGCAATTGTTGACTCAAACTACAAATTCATCTACGTCGACGTTGGGGCCATAGGATCAGAGTCTGATGGTGGTGGCTTTGCACACACCCCTCTGTCTAAGTTGCTTGAAACACAGACTGCCAAACTGCCCCCCCCCCCCCCCCCCCCCCCCGAGGTCATCTCTACCGATCACAATGGACCACCCACGGACTACTTCTTAGTAGGGGATGATGCATTCCCTCTCAACCAAGTTAGATATATATTTAATAATTAGTTAAATGTATTTCTTAACCACGTAACATTGAGGTTTGATTATGAGTAAATTAAGTTACAGGATCGCTTCATAGATTCGATTCAGGTCTCACTCAAATAATATGAAAAGCAAAAATAATATTTTGAAGCAAAAAGAATCTTCTTCAGCTTAGGAAGTCACTAGAAGTAATATTAACACAGCCATGTTAGTCTAAGGCGATATTACTAATATGAGACAATAGCATCACCGTACTAAGCACCGTTAAGCAATGTAAGCTTAATTAAAAGAAAATGAAAGAACTCGTAAGTATTAATATAAAACAATAGTATTACTTTCATCATAACCCAATTACTTAAAGAGTTGCTTTAGTCCACAAGTTAATCAACTAAAATAGTTAAGTACATAATAATAGCGTTAACGTTAATTCCCAATCACATATCTCACTAACCAACATAACGTAAGTGTTTACACCGAACACACTGAACACACACTTATATAATCTGACTGACAGTCACAATCCCATTATAATACTTCACCCCATCTTCCTCCAGCTGCAAGTTCACCTTCCCCAACTCCAAATGAGACTGATTTGAATGCCCACTACTCGGGTCTTATATACTAAACAATGATGGTGTAGGAACGAATCAGGAGGCGAGTGATGGTGCGCGCCCCTATCATAGCTCCTCGAGTTACATAGCAGGTGCGTGGTCCAATGGGGGCTCCTGGCGTCGATCATACGTCATAGCGTCGGGTCATCGAAGTAGTTTGCAGGGTCCCCTATGACGCACGCAGGTGTGAAGCCTTGTTTGTTGGTATGCGGACGAGCTGGTTTCCCACTCGCTAGTTCGCTCGCTGGTCTGCTTCGCCGCTTGGGTAGTTTGACACTCCTTCAACTCTAATTCTAACTCTTAAATTAACATACAGGGCTCCGTATGTCAGACCTCCCCCCTAGGAAAGAGTTTAAGGAGTATAGTACATAATATTAAACATAATACATAAATAGATTCACCACCAGATTGGCAACAGCAAGATTATAATGAGGATATAATAAGGATACCACCCAAAGTAGGCAACGTCTCCAGGTACCACATCAGAACATAGCCGGAACGTAGATGGAGCGTTATTCGAACTGCAAGGCATCTCACAGCTGATGGCTTAAAAGCGCACTACTAAAACATGATATTTACCTCGCTACAAGGGAGAGCAAATTGCCAAAATTCTCTCATTAAATTAATCTTACTGCTGGATGAGGCCAACCCGGTAAATGTAATCTTTAACAGATACGTGATAGGCAATCGGCTAGCACGTTCTGGACCCCCTTAACACCTTATTAGCGGCCTAGGCGGTTTATTTATATGTACCGCCCAGCGGGGTGTTTTTAGCCAAAATAGGGCTGTTTACGTGATTATTTTCATGCCTAAATAAGACCCAGAACGTAAAACAAGTATCTATCCCTGAAAGGGCATAAACAGAGCTTTCGAATGACACCATAACGATCCTTTTATGATGGCTAGTTTTCTTGCAACAACCGTGCAATGCGAGTGCAAAAAGCATGTAATTAGGCACTTTCCCCATACAATTCCGTATATAGCGAGTGAGAGAGGGAGGGAGGAGGTGGGATTCGTGTCAGTAGGTTCGCCGCGGTGGTCTGGAGCAGTCATACGCTCGCTACTCTCCTGCCACCACTTGGCTCTCTCTCTCAGCAACATTACGTGCTGAAATTGCCACACGACCTATGTCGAGCGCCGCCACATAGTCCAGCTTTATTTAACTCGACTTATGTTGTGCGCCGACAGTTAAGGGTTAATATGTTTGACATCCAGGGAGTATTCCTGCAGCAACAAACTCCACCTGGTCAGTCGTTGGTTTTTATTTTGGAACTTATGCACACATTTTAAGGGGTGATGGTCAGTATACACAGTGATGGCACCAGAGGCAGATTGCACATAGACAGCAAAGTATTGAAGGGATAAAATTAATGCTAACAGCTCCTTCTCAATGACTGAATAGTTACGTTAGGCAGAATTTAATTTTTTACTGAAATAGCACACAGGATGCAATACTTCACAGTCGTCTTCCTGGAGCAACACTGCACCAACCCCGGTATTGCTCGCATCCACTGCTAGGGAAAAAGATCTGTTAAAATCAGTAGCTCGGAGTACAGGATAATTAGATAATATATATTTGGTAGCAATAAAGGCCTCCTCACATTCAGAGGACCACTCAAACTTCACATCCTTACGGAGAAGATCTGTCAGGGGAGCTGTCAACTTTGAAAAATTTAAGATGAAACGCCTATAATAACCAATCATGCCTAGGTACCTTTGGATATGTTTCTTAGTGCTAGGAGTTGGGAATTCTAGAATAGACTCTACCTTTGCTTGAGGAGGTGCAACCTGCCCCTGACCTACCGTATATCCTAGATACTGGATACTCTTTACAAAGGTGCATTTCTTAAGATTAACCACCAGATTGGCATCAGTAAGATTTAAGAACAGCAATCTAAGTTGGTAAAGATGCTCCTCCCATGACTGTGAAAAGATAAGAATATCATCGATTTAGACAACGCACCCAGGTACCCCTTCAGTCACCAAATTCATGAGGCGCTGGAATGTAGCTGGAGCGTTTTTCAAGCCGTAGGGCATTACGTTACAGCAGAAGGCTTAATTTTTGACTACAAAGCATGATATTTCCCTCGCTCTTGGGGTGAGAGCTACTTGCCAATATCCCTTCATTAAGTCAATCTTGCTGATATAGGTGGCTGTACCAATCTGGTCAATGCAGTCGTCGATCCGTGGCAGTGGGTAGGTATCGTTCTTTGTGACAGCATTGACTTGCCTATAGTCCATACATAACCTATGGCTCCCGTCTGGCTTTGGCACAAGTATGACCGGACTACTCCACTGGCTTAAGGCCCTTGTGATCAGCTCATTAGATAACATGAAGTCAAACTCGACCTGCAGTATACTCCTGCGTTGTGGCGAGACACGGTAGGGGGATAGTTTAATGGGAGTTGCATCCCCTACGTCGATGTCGTGCACGGCCAAAGAAGTGAGCCCTGGAGTATCACGGAACACACTGGGAGACTGAGATAAAACAGAGATTAGTTGGTTCGCTTGAACAGAGGGAAGATGACATAGTTTAGATGGTAATTCCCCCCAAGCTACTGAATTATACTGAAAGTTGGATAGGCTACATGACAAGTCAAAGTCTGCATGGATACCTTCAGGCTCTGGAACAGTCTGTTGCGGGTCAGTAAGAGAACTGAAGACTTTGTCCGCACCAGGCTGCCCACAGGTCCTGACATTCACTGCCACAGTGGGAGAATCTGGAGGAGAGGAATCAGGGGGCCTATGGTAGGGTTTCAACATATTTATATGGAATACTTGCATGGGCTTTCTCCTGTCTGGGGTAGTTACTAGATAATCGGTAATGCTCACCCTCCGAATGATCTTATATGGGCCCCTGAACTTGGCAGATAAAGGTTGGCCAAAAAGGGGGAGCAGGACCAAAACCTCATCACCGGGCTGAAACTCCCTCTCACGGGCTTTTCGGTCATACCATTTCTTCATGGAGCTTTTAGCCACTGTCAAGTTTTGAGCGGCAAACTCACATGGGGATCTCAGCCGGGTTTTGAAATCTGAAACATACTTGAGGAGGTTTTGGTTCCCCTCCTGGCCAACTAGGCTATCCTGCAATAGTTGCAAAGGACCTCTTACCTGGTGACCGAAAACTAGCTCATTAGGGGAAAAACCCAGGGATTCAGTTGGAACCTCACGAGTATCAAATAAAAGAAAAGGTACCCCCTTATCCCACTCAACTCCGGTCTCTGTACAATATTTACGCAACATTCCTTTTAATGTCTGATGATATCGTTCGAGAACCCCTTGACTCTCTGGGTGGTAGGTGCTAGACTTAACATGCTCGATACCCAACTCCTTCAGGGACTGCTGAAAAATGTTAGAGGTAAAATTAGTTCCTTGATCACTTTGCACCTCATGGGGGAAACCCATTCTGGTGAAGAATTTGAGCAGTTCCTTGATGACAGTTGGAGCAGAGGTAGTCCTTATAGTCCATGAGCCAGGCCAGATATCGGTACCACCTGGGGTGACTAAACACGAATGGTACTAAAATGTTTATAGAGTGACTGTAAGTACATTAAGATATGATAGCCTTCTCGCACTGGTAGCTTAGTCTAATTTTTTTGATGCAATAGGGGCGCTACCCAAAAATAAAGATTTTTAGCGTGACGCTCGGCGTTTTCCTCATTTTCTTTAAAATCCATCACACAATCATCGCGAAACTTTGAACACCTATGTAGAATTATATTCTCTACCAGAGTTGTTCCTAGGTATTTTTCAAATTTCCTCATATTTCGGAATATACTCTATATTTTGGGTATTTTCCTCTAAATCTAGAATAAATCCTTAAATATGGGGAACATTGAAAAATATATTCTAACAGCTCTTGTAGCTTATTTGATTCTCTACAAGAATTATTCCGATGTGTATTTCAAGTTTCTCCATATTTAGGGGTTTATTTCATATTTGGGGATTTTTTGTTATATTTTGGGGATAATTTATTATTGGAAGGAGCAAACATATGTAGAGTGGTTTCCATGTAATGTGTTTGTTTGTTCATGGTTTAATGGTGATATTTTTTGCAGGTGTGTGTCGACTGTTTGACGGCAGGATGGAACCATCTGCGAGGAAGAGAGCACGGATCGACTGTATCATCCACTGCTCTGATGATGACAGCGATGCTCTGGTGTCACCACAGGATTTGGACTCCTGGAACACATTGCTCAGGGCTGCAGAAATCAGGCAGCATGATCCAGTCCTGGAAGCAGCCAAGGGCCTTGAAGAAGGAGGAATACCACACATACATTATCACCGTAAATGTCGTAGTCTCTTTACAATGAAGAAGTCACTGGATTCTATCCTTGCCAAGGGTGTCAAGATAGAATCAGCAAGCGTCGACCCCAGGAGGAGGGCATCAAGGGATGCCCCTAGTACTAGCAGGGTGTATGCCAAAGTATGTATCTTCTGCGAGAAGTCAAGCAAGTACATAAAAACAACAAAGACAAGGGAGCCACTCATACAGTGTGTTGAGCTACGAGCAGATGAGAAGATTCGCAGAGCAGCAATAAGGAAACTCAACCAGAGAATCCTTGGTTTAGTTAGCAGAGACCTTGTTGCTGCAGAGGGTCACTACCACAAGTCGTGCTACAAACTCTTCACAAAAGATGATTTCCCAGCGGCCGCCAGGTCGGGTGCAGGTGAAAATCAGGAAGAAAGCGAGGAAGCACGCTACGAAGAGGTTGAGACAGAAGCCCTCGAGGAACTCTGCTTGTATATAAGGACCAAATTATTCCCCAACCCAGAGGTACTGCCTATGACAAACCTCACATCTAGGCTTGAGAGATCCATGATGTCCCGTGGTATTATCCAACTGAAACCAGCGACAAAGAAACATGTTCGCCGAAAGATTGAAACCGAGTTTGGAGAATCACTACGCTTTGTCCCAGATGAGAAAGGAAAGCTTCTAATCTATCCACGCAGCCTCTCAATGGACGACCTTGCCCGGCAAGCACACAAAATGGCAAAAGACCTGCAAGAAGCAAGAGCAGCTAACTCTGAAGATGTCTTAACCAAAGCAGGAATGCAGCTGAGGAATGAGATCAATAAACAAGATGTGAGTCAGCCATGGCCTCCCGATACAGATCAGAATGTCATTCCTGCAGCAGTCACTCAATTCCTGCACACCCTGCTGACAGGAGAGTGTGAGTGTGAAACTCCCTCTGAAAGAGCTCAACGTCTTGCCACTTCCTTTGGCAGTGACTTGGTCTTTGCTGTTACCAGTGGCAAGACAAAACCACCCAAGCACGTACTGCTGACCAATGCTGTAAAGTCTTTGACAGGAAACACAGAACTGATCCGAACTCTGAATCGTCTTGGTCACTGTGTGTCTTACTCAATGTTTGAGGAGATCGATACAGCCCTTTGTATCCAGAAGCTGGAATGCTCAAAGGATGACATTCCACTGCCAGCAAACATCTACCCTGGTGTGTTTACAACCCTGGCCTGGGATAACATTGACCGACTTGAAGAGACCCTAAGTGGAGCAGGTACTTCTCATAGAGTCAATGGCATTGCTGTCCAGTCCAAGGTTGCAGGCTCTGTGCCAGAGAAAGTCCTGCCAGAGATTACCAAGTCCAAGATAAGAAGCATCACTCAGACATCATCAATGCTGCCAATATACAATGTTGGGCGGCGGGCAGGGCCACCTAGGATTGAGACTGCGTATGTCGACACTACCAAGGAAGTCCAGGATTCAAAGACAAAGAACCATATCTGGCTTCTTACTCGAATGTCAGACCATGAGGACCAGTCCATCAGCAGTTGGACTGGGTTCAACATCAAAATGCGCAGAGACATTGCAGTGGTTCAGGACACTGTAAGCTACCTGCCCACTATCAATGCTCCCGCAACAGAAATGTCCACCGTTAATGAAATCTTGGAACAAACGCATGCTATCATGCAGTCCTTACAGCTTAACAAGATTGTGTGCGTGTTTGATCAAGCACTCTATGCCAAAGCTGCCGAAGTTATCTGGAAACAAGAGAAGTTCAAGAACATTATCATCAGGATGGGCGTCTTCCACACAATCTGTAATCTCATCTCCACCATAGGAAAGAGGTTTCAAGATGCAGGTCTTAGAGATCTGTGTGTGGAATCAGGTATCATCGCAGAAGGATCAGTGTCAGGAGTGATGAACGGCAAGAGGTACAACAGAGCAGTGAGACTACACAAGCTCGTGTATGAAGCACTGATGAGGCTTGCATGGAAAGGCTTCCTTTCATGGCTAGAAGAAAACCATTCAAGGGACATACACCATCTAGATGAAACACTGAAGGACATCAACAGCTTTCACAGCAATGTGTCTCAGGGACTCTTTCAAGAGCTGATGGAGAGTGAATCATGCACACATATCATGAAGCTTTTCCAAGTTTATCTTGAGACCCTCAGAGATGAACACAACCTCTCAGCATTCTGGATGTCATACCTGGACATGGTTGAGATCATACTGGACTTAATTCGAGCCTCCAGAGAAGGCAACTGGATGCTCCACCTAGGAGCAATCCGACAGATGATACCGTGGTGTTTTGCCTATGACAAAGTGAACTATGCCCGGTTCCTAACCTACTACTATGCCTTGATGTCTCGACTGCCCATTGAACACCCAGAGGTCCATGAACACTTCATGCAAGGTGGCTTTTCGGTCCAGATCGGTAGCAAGAATCCCTTTGGACGGATCCCTGTGGACCAGACAATCGAAGAGACGATCAACAAAGACACCCAGACACCAGGGGGCACAAAAGGCTTCAGCCTGAAAGGCGGAGCTGTCGCCAGGTACTACCTGACATCGGAGTATCGCAGCAGGTACTTAAGGCAGCTCAGGACTATGGTAGTAGGCCAAAAGTATACTGACTTCAGCCACCCAGACCTACAGATGCCCAGGATTAGAAGAGATGAGGCCGATGTCCAATCTTTAGTTCAACTGATGGAGACCAGCTGGTTGAACCCCTTCAACGCAGAGCAAGAAGATCTTGTCAGTTTGTCAACTGCGACTATGGCACCACCAGAAGTTGTCAAAGACCTTCTAGGGGCCTACAGAATAGGAGAGGATGCATATCAAGCCTTCAAGGAAGAGCGCCTGGAGATCGATACGCCAACTATACAGTTTCATGACACGATGACGAAGACGAAACTGAGAACGTTCACTAACATCAGAATGAAGCCACGCTCACAAGACCATGCCAAGGAGGTTATCTTAAAGGCTGACAGGAACCTATTTGGCCAGATGATCCTTGTTGCCGAGAACAGAAAGCTCAAAATGAGTGATGTCTTGGCTCATCCCCTGGGGCCTTTGCCTTGGGCACTTGCCAGCGGTGATGGGTCTCTCCGCAAGACCAACAAGGCTGCCCTCGCAAAGGAGTTAGAGAGGAATGTTTCTCCTGCAGAAGTGATACCCGAGCCCTCTGCTACCATAATTGATGGGATGAGCCTGGTCCACAAACTGAAGGGAAACGACAAAACTTTTTCACAGCTTGCAGGTACAGCACTGAGTCACGCTGTTCATGAAGGTGCTAAGAGCAGGCGCATTGATGTTGTGTTTGATATCTACAAGGAGACATCCATCAAGGATGCAGAACGAGCCAAAAGAAGTGCAGGCACAGGAATTCATTTCAAGAACATTCAACCTGGGCACAACATCCAGCAGTGGAGAAAGTTACTCGGTAGTTCCTCCAACAAGGCAAGTCTTATCAAGTTCTTGGTAGAAGAATGGAAGGCACCACAGCACAGGGAGAAGCTCAAGGACAAGGAGCTGTATGTCACATGTGAGCAGCGCTGCTTCAAGATCACCAAAGAGCAGTGGGAAGAGGCTCCTGAGCTTAAGTCAACTCAAGAAGAAGCAGACACACGCCTTCTTCTCCATGCACTTCATGCAGCAGAATCTGGGAACAAGTCTGTCATCATCACTGCAGAAGATACAGACGTCATGGTGTTGTGTCTTGGCATGTGCCACAAGATCCCATCCCATCTGTTCCAGAAGTGCGGGACGAAGAACCGGACAAGATTCCTGGATATCACCACACTGAGCCGCACACTGGGAGGCAGCGTGTGTGATTCATTGATTGGTATGCATGCCTTTACAGGCTGTGATACCGTCAGTGCATTCGCTGGCCGAGGGAAGATGACGACACTCAAGCAGGTGAAGATGGACAAGACATACCAGCATGCTTTTCACGAACTTGGACGCTCATGGGAAGTGTCTCCTGAACTCTTTGAGAAGCTACAGGAAATCACCTGCCACATGTACCTACCATCTACCCACACAACTAAGGTAAACAAGCTTCGGTATGAGCTGTTCTGTGCAAGACGTGGAGAGGTAGAGTCAAGTCAACTCCCTCCTTGTGAGGACTGCCTCTTCATGCATGCACTGCGTGCAAACTACCAGGCTGCGATCTGGAGGAGAAGTCTTCAGAGCCAGCCATTTGTTGCGAACCCAACAGACTGCGGTTGGATGACAGATGAGGACGGTAAGCTTGCCGTCAACTGGATGCGAGGCTCACCAGCACCAGATGCTGTTATGCAGCTACTGTCTTGCAAGTGTGTGCGGTCATGCGAACTCCCTAAGTGTACTTGCCTCAGCAATGGTCTAAAATGCACGGACATGTGCAGGTTACAGACATGTCAGAACAAGGCTATTGAAGAAGAGCCGGTGGCACAACAGTCAGATTCCGAGTCTGACGTAGATGATATTTAGGAGTAGTAATTTGCCATAATAGTATGTACAAGCCCATGGCATGCTTAGTGTGTATTTACAGGACTTGTATTAAATGTGACAATTACTATATGCATTTTGTTGACATTTAGGCATTCCTGTCCCCAAATTTGACATTTTAAAAAATTTCGGAATTTTCGGTAGGGTATGTCTATTCAAGAAGTGATAACGACCATTAAGCTACCAATGTGCAAGGGCTATCATATCAAAACATAAACTAGAGACATGTAGCAAGCTAAAAACACCTAAGAGAATTAGTCACCCCGGGTGGTACCGATATCCCAAAATTCGGGTCTTGGCTCATGGACTATTAAGGGTATAGCCTCTGGGTAGCGAGTTGCCATGTCCATAATAGTTAATAAATAAATGTTACCTTGGGAAGTCTTAGGCAATGGGCCTACAATGTCCACTACCACCCGAGTAAAAGGATTCTCGAAAACGGGCAAGGGCACCAGAGGATGTACAGGCACCTTCTGATTGGGTTTTCCTGTCATCTGGCAAGTGTGACACACTCTACAAAACTCCACTACATCTGCACGCATTCCTGGCCAGTGAAAGTGGGCTCTGATTCTGTCTAGAGTTTTTCTCACACCTAGGTGTCCTGCCAATGGTATACAATGTGCCATTTCCAAGATATCTCTTCGACAAGGTTTGGGGACTACTACTTGATGGACGTCCCAGGCCCCGTCATCGATTGGTCTGTGTGGCGGTCTCCATCTACGCCACAATACTCCTCCTTTGAGGTAGAAACATTCACCACCCTCCTTCTCACATTCCTCTTCACTCACGGACCTGGCAGCTAACTCCTTGCATTCACTATCATCTCTCTGTAGCTCTACCAGGCCACTAGGACAATTTGGAGGGGTTTCATGGTCATCATTAGGGTCAAGATGAGCCATAAAGGTGTCAAATAAATCCACCTCAGTCACATCATCAGGCACAGTTGGAGCGTCATTCACACTCTCATCATCCCTTTCATCAACTCTTACATTCGGTACATTTCTGTCTGAGGGAACTGCTACTTGAGATATTGAACGTGTGACAGCACACACAGGGAAAACAGTTGGCATCTACTTTTCGAGCTCACCGGTTAGTGGCTCGTTAACAGGGGAAAGTGACAAAATGGGGTCTGGTCGGACCTTCTCACCTGCTACATCATTCCCCAAAAGGAGTGTTACCCCAGGCACAGGGATATCTTGGGACCTACACAAAGCTATGGTGGCCTCACCCTGTAGTAACTCACATTCAATTTCGTCTTTTACCAAGTGTGCATAAAATTGGCCTCCAGCACCTCTCATTACAACTGGTTCGCCAGGTGGGCACTCAGTGTAAGGATTCACCATGAGGGTGCTAGTAGAACCTGTGTCTCTCAGAATTTTTACCTCATGCATACAACCATTTAATCTCACGTTGCCAGATGAAATAAAGGGACGGTAACTGTCCTGCACTGATGGTGAAATTATTATTGGCTTAACCCTAGTGGGTTGCACCACGCATACTACTACACCCCTGTCTAGATGATTTACGTTAGCTGCTAGGTACTCCTTCTGTCGGGAGTCCTGTATTAAAGGAACTTTTGGTGCTAGGTACTCCTTCTGTCGGGAGTCCTTCATTACAGGCACATATGGAGTTTGAGATACGGCGGCAACTGTCTGCCCCGATCTCTCTGTTCTCTCCTTGGCCCAGCACTGATAAGCTAGGTGGCCTCTCTTGCCACAAAAAGTACATACTTTAGGGGATACGGGAACGTTCCCTCTTTGAGCATTACTATTACTTTGGGGCCCACCTCTGTTACCATTGCCCTGAGTCGCAATTTTAGTTGGGGGAACAATTCTATTTTGGCTAGCTGGGGAAGACGTTATAGGCTTGTGACTGGGTCTGTCAGATTTGTGATTGGGATACTTAAAATTTGAACTAGAATTATCGTAGGGCTTCTTTCCACGAAATTTGTTGTTGAGCACGTATGTGTCAGCCATGTCAGCGGCGTCGGCAAGACAATCTACCTTTTTCCCCTTTAAATGTTAGGATACAGAAGAATCAATTTTCCATAGGAAATTTTCTAACAGGACCAACTCCTTCAGATCGTTGTAGCTTGTGACTTTCTTACTCTTGACCCAATGATTGAAAGTTTTAGTCATGGTCCTGGCAAATACCTTATGGGTTTCTTCTACTTTCTTCTGGTTTTTACGGAAAGATTGCCTGTAAGCCTCAGGCTGCAATTGATAGGTTTTTAGGATAGCTTCTTTGAGATTGTCATAATCCTGCCTAACCTCTGCTACTTCTGACAAATACGTGGCTCGAGCCTGCCCTGTCAAAACGGTTTGTAACATAAAAGGCCATTGATCTCTTGTCCACTTCATACCTCCAGCAACTTCCTCAAACAAAACAAAGAAATCCTGCACATTATCCTCAGTAAAAGGTGGAATGACACTAGTCATAGTCAATCCCAGAAGGGGAGCAATTACGGGAGCATTTGTATTGACATTTAGTTGAGCCGTACGATATTGATATTCATATTGTTCGGTCGTTGCTCTGGCATTTATTCTGGCTAGTTCTAGTTCGACATTTAGTCTGGCTTGTTCGGTCTTTATTCTGGCTAGTTCCAGTACTTGATCACCGGTCAAACCAGGTGGCAATTGTTCATCAAGTTGGCTAGGTTTACTCGGGATCCCACCAACGGCTCCATCTACCTCCCCGCCTTCTACAGGGAACAGGTGGGTTTTTATGGTCTGAGCCACCTCTACTTTGGACATGTTTGAGACAGTTAATTGGAGATGTGAGGCAAGCACTTTCAGTTCGGATTTTGACAGACAGTCAATATCAGGGGCTGTGGGTTCTGATTCTATGAAAACTCGAGCATCTTCGTCATTAATTAGTTGAGGCATGATTAATATATGATTTTTAAGTAGTGAAACGTTAATAAAACTGAGTGAAACTGTATGAAATGAATCCTGGCGAGGTCGCCACTCTTCTGTTACGTATCTTGATCCTCAAGTGGTTAACTTGATGAATCTAGATAGCACAGAGATATATATTAAGGTATCAGTCAGCTGAAGGCAACACAAAAGTAAAATCTAATACAATTATTTCCTGTTGTTGCTTCCTTTCCTTTTGGATCTTAGGACTTAATATCCTTTATTGACTGATACTCTTTAATTATGAAAAATACTGAAACTAATTAAAGTCATGTAGTATTTATAAAGCTTTATTATTTAACCGAAGCTTAGTAGGCTATGGTTATGAACCGAAGAAGTTATATCTAAAGAAGGACTATTAATTCTATAAAAAGTCTTGAAAGATAAATATTAAAGTAAGAATATTTCTGTCTCTTACCCTTTTTGGAATGAATAGATAGTTTTCTTATATGTCCTTTTATTTATATTTAATGTAATTATTCTTGGTTCTTGTCTTACGTTAACAGTATTATATTATTATTATCATCAGGATTTATATCAAAGTCACATCAAAATTTAGATATATATTTAATAATTAGTTAAACGTATTTCTTAACCACGTAACATTGAGGTTTGATTATGAGTAAATTAAGTTACAGGATCGCTTCATAGATTCGATTCAGGTCTCACTCAAATAATATGAAAAGCAAAAATAATATTTTGAAGCTAAAAGAATTTTCTTCAGCTTAGGAAATCACTAGAAGTAATATTAACACAGCCATGTTAGTCTAAGGCGATATTACTAATATGAGACAATAGCATCACCGTACTAAGCACCGTTAAGCAATGTAAGCTTAATTAAAAGAAAATGAAAGAACTCGTAAGTATTAATATAAAACAATAGTATTACTTTCATCATAACCCAATTACTTAAAGAGTTGCTTTAGTCCACAAGTTAGTCAACTAAAATAGTTAAGTACATAATAATAGCGTTAACGTTAATTCCCAATCACATATCTCACTAACCAACATAACGTAAGTGTTTACACCGAACACACTTAACACACACTTATATAATCTGACTGACAGTCACAATCCCATTATAATACTTCACCCCGTCTTCCTCCAGCTGCAAGTTCACCTTCCCCAACTCCAAATGAGACTGATTTGAATGCCCACTACTCGGGTCTTATATACTAAACAATGATGGTGTAGGAACGAATCAGGAGGCGAGTGATGGTGCGCGCCCCTATCATAGCTTCTCGAGTTGCATAGCAGGTGCGTGGTCCAATGGGGGCTCCTGGCGTCGATCATACGTCATAGCGTCGGGTCATCGAAGTAGTTTGCAGGGTCCCCTATGACGCACTCAGGTGTGAAGGCTTGTTTTCTGGTATGCGGACGAGCTGGTTTCCCACTCGCTAGTTCGCTCGCTGGTCTGCTTCGCCGCTTGGGTAGTTTGACACTCCTTCAACTCTAATTCTAACTCTTAAATTAACATACAGGGCTCTGTATGTCAGACTGTTCACCACTACAACCACCACTACCATCACACCCAACACCACAACCACTACAACGATTACTACCACTATCAATAACACCACCACCACCACCACTACCACCCAAAATTTCCCCACACCCTCCGAGACCTCCTAGAAAATATTGACCAGGCTTAAGGGGCCAAATTTTGCATATCCATCCATAATTGGCAGGTAAAATGGATGCACCTATCGGGGAGTGAAGTCCGTTTGATCATGACGAGGATAAAAATCAGCCTTAAAGTGCATGAATATGTTGGTTGTATGGCCTTTTATCTTTATTACTTGGCCTGCTCCTTGTATGTCTGTGGGTGTGTGAGGGGGACAGATTGTATGGGGGGAAGTATTTGAGATTTTGATGGATGTTAGTGTTGTGCTTACTTATAAAACACACCCACCCACACTAAAGCAAGTGTCACACTATGCCGAATTAAGTGCCGACGCTCCACGACTTAAGGGTTGGCGATAGAAGGGGGAGACCACTGCCGAGTAACGTGGGTGTTCGAGGGATGGGACGCCCACGGTGGGCACTATGGATGGGCACGCCGCCTGACGGCAACTGGAAGGGGTCGAGCGGCGACCATGCAAGGCATAAGGAAAAATAATGGTTGCCGCCGGGCAGCGTCAAGCGCTGTAGCGCGCAAACTGGTGGGCGACAGTGCTCCCGACAGTGCTCCCGGCGCCTATACTAGGTAGGGCGGCGCCTATAGCTACTACGGAGGCGATGGACGGCCACCCTGTCACACTGGATCCCTACTCCGTCACACTTGACCCCGACCGATGCAAACCGGTCCGTTGGAGGCGACGTTTTTGTATGTGTGCGAGGGTGGGGGGGGGGGGTATTAAGCTTGAGATCTAGAGAGGAACTAAAACATGATAACAAGATCCATAAATGAGCAAATAAATACGCCCATCACCCTTTAATTAAGTGGTTCTTTGAGTAATTAGCAAAACAAGGCCATCCATAGTTAACCCTTTCAGTGCTGGTGACGTCTTTCTCGTTATAGTCTGGCAACTATTAGCTTATTTGATTATGCTTACGACGGGCCTGTAGCAATCACAAGACCTCCATTCCTCTCATTTATCTCTCAACTCCCACAGACCGTTCTTAAGCTGCATAAAATCGTCTAAGTAGGGTAGAACTAAGGCAAAACAGACATCACCACCATTGAAAGGGTTTATAGATAGTCTCCCGTTGATGGGATTGGATTAAGGGGACAGTGGTGATTTTTGGGGGTCTATTTATTTATATATTCATTAATTTTTTAGTTTCCTCGCTAGACCTCCATCAAGCTTAAAAAAAACACCCCCAAGGCCCTCTATCAACGATGTCCAGTGCGACATTGGCAGGTCGCGGACTCACGGTATGCCCTTCTCCTATGACGCCGCCTGGGCTTTACCGGGTCGCCCTCCTACCTTATAGCAGTGTCTCACGCAGACAGGCCGGCGCCCTTGTACCGTCTGACGCCTACTGGATACCGCCCGACGCCGCCCGCCTACCATCCCCGTCCCGTCCATTTACTAGCCGCCGACTCTGCTCATGAGAGTTGTTCGTGCCGAACTTTTCCTGAGGCCCCTGATGACCTCTCCCGACGTCTCTCTTGAGTTGGCGCCCACCCACATCGCGCGGCGATGTAGGCAAAGACCTCGTTACTACCATTAAGTCGTGGAGCGTCGGCACTTAATGCGGCATAGTATGACACTTGCTTAAGCTCGGTTCACACATGCACGAATTAACGTCCAGTCCGTCCCTGACCCCTTAATTCGCCGTGCCTAGGCGGCGTCCTTTTTGTATATGCATAAAATGGTCCGTGTGGGTCGGGGCAACTGCCAGAAAACGTATTATGTCAAGACACCCACGGGACACACACGGACACACACGGGAGCAGTCGTCGTCTAGATGCAGCCTGGCGGGGTCTAGACACCGACTAACGGGATGAGAACGGCGGCAAAAAAACATTGGAACGGTCATCGTGGCCACATGGGGCCTCCAGATTGATGCCGTCCTGCCTATTTTCTTGGTCGGGGACGGACGGGACGCTAATTCGTGTGAACCGAGCTTTAACACCCACACACACACAGTGGGTATCTGGTGCTTCTGATTCCCTTAATTTGACTTGATTGCGCATGATTGTTTGAATACGGCTAGTGTTGTATTTATATTTGTTCGTAGCTCTTTATATTTCCTTAGTTGAAGCTTAATTTGTTTAGAGTTTCATATTTCCAAGTACACCTATAACCTATGATTATAAGTTATTTTATGGGTTTATCATGTAATTAACAAATTTGTGTTTTTTTCTTCAGGTGGGTGCATATCTTCAGCTAGATCGCTTGATGGTTGAGTGAGTAGCTCTGACATTGTTTCACTTATTTAACTATATTTTCATGACAATTTTATTTCATAATTTGTTATTGCACCTACTGCAATGCTATCAACACACTCACACACACGCACATGTATGTGTGCGTATTTACATTTAATTAACACAATACACATGTATAAGTAGAAAAAGGTTTAATTTATATATACTGTCTGTCTCTTTTACTGTACTACTTTTCCTACTTCGGGGGCAGAGGGCTAGGAATCCTCCTCCCCCTGTAAAATTCACCTACCAAACGAGACATAGAAGGGGGTGAGGGAAAGCGAAAGTGGCCCCGGACCCCAAGAATTGGAACTTTAAATGTTGTTGTTGTGTCCAGTGGGTCACCCCCAGCTATGGGGTATTGTGCCTGAGTACATACCTACATACACACATAGATACACACACACACACAGACGCACACACACACATAGCCTAGTTCAGGGTGCGGGTGTTCCTGGTGCCAGTTAATAATAATAACATAATACTGGTGTGTTGGTGGCATTAGTGGGCTGCTGCGGTACTGTTATAAGGGGTGGGGTGCGGGGGTCACGGCACCCCCCACAACACAGGCTCACATTAGGAAGGGCGGGTGGGATTAGGGAGGGGAGGGGGTCATGTTCGTTTATCTCTGGTTAGTTCACTCCCATAGTTATACGTTTGTGGTCATTAAACATATATCTAAGTATCCTCTAGTGCTAACCCGCAGTCCTTATAAAACTCCAATGAGCAACTAAACTAGGGGCTTGTGTGAATCTTATTTTTAAGTGAGTATTGTTTATTATTTGGTATTTATTCATTTATTTTTTATTTTCCTTGCTAGACCTCCATCAGCTTAAAAATAAATCGCCCACTGGACACCTCTTCAAGATTAATTTGTACATTTGTCGATAGAAAACATGTCCCGGCGAAAGGACGGTTCCTCTTAAAATTCCAGGCTTGCTATCGCTCGCCAAGAAAAAAATCAACACCTAAATGGCACGAAAGTCGTAAAATTTACCACAAAATGGGGCAAAAGGTGTTAAAATCGCCAAACTAATGAGCCGAACGTCTTAAAATCTCAAAACGATTGGGGCTAAACACGAGGGAAAAGATGGTTCAGAAAAAACAATTGCTGCAAATGGGATTAAATGCTCATTTAAATATTAATTTGTCCATTACAGTTCCTAGGATTGGGATGAACAGCAGTAAATATATTTCGCTGTCAGATAATTTTGAGATATACTGTATGTATGTTGCTTATCGTAAACATACACTGAAATTCAAAATATGACCAATCATATTTAATGGTCCATTGTGATTGAAGGGATGATCGTTGGATAATATGACTCAATTTACACGAAGCGATTGTTCTTTCGACTTTTTATTTACAACTGTAATTTATTTTAAACGTCAAACGGTATCTGCAAAATGAGCATAGGCGGATTTGTTTGTAAGCATCTGTATTCTGCATTGGTATCGGGCGACTAGACTTAAGGTAGACTGTTTAAGGTGGCAGACATCGTATAATTCATTAATTCAGTAAATGTCAAACCAGAATTACTGAAAAATGCCAGATATAAAAACAGTTACCAAAACTCTTTCTTAAATCCTTAGTACCATGATTTTTTATCCCGTTCAATGTAGACACATAGACAACTTTCGTCAGCTCAAGAAAGGCAAAAACTAAAAACGAACCATTTGACTCCCACATGTCCTACGAAAATTAAAATAAAGTCGTCTGTTGATTGCCAGGATATAATGAGGAAAGGCGCTACCGTAAGAACAGGGTTAAAAGGATTAGGGTAATCGCGAGGAAAGGTAAGATTTCCACCTTTATTGCCTTGTTTACCCTTATTAAAGGTAGGTTCACACATAGGCGAGTCGGAGCGCGAGGCCAACGCGAGTCACACTCGCCGCATATCGCCGTTGATGGAGCCCGAACCCAACGCGAGTAGCAGCTGATGCGAGTAAACACGCATATAACACAAATATAACACAAGTTTACACAAGTTTACATGAGTTTACACGAGTTCACAGGAGTTTACGCGAGTGTCGGCGAGTGTAACACAACCCCAACACACACCGCCAAAATTTTAAAAATAACGGTCAAATTCCCGGGTACGAATAGTGCGAGTCTACACGAGTCTACACGAGTGTCACAGGAGTTTACACGAGTTTACATGAGTTTACACGAGATGAACGCGAGTCTACAGGAAGTTAACAGGAGTGTATGGGAGTCTAACATGAGTGTGTGCGAGTGTGGCGAGTGTCAGGATACGTATATAAAGAGGCCCCCACTGGCACCATTGTTCACAGCACGCAACACCACCACGGACGGACGTTACTTTTTTTTTTTTTTTTTTTTTTTAAGAGACAATGAACGGAGGAAGGAAAAACACAGATAAAACAAAAAGGTCCATGTGCCTAAAGGCATCCTCCATTCATAAAATGTTTGTAACAACTGGATTTAAACATTTGTTGATTGTAAGTTTGTGGAAAGCAATTCGAGGGAAGTGAATTCCAAAGAGTAGTAGCTCTGGGGATAAATGAATTCTGATAAGCAGAAGTTCTGCATTGTGGAGGAGAAAGTGTAAATTCATGGGCGCTCTCAGCTGCCCTAGTTCTACAGGGAAAGATGTGGAGAGGCGGCACAATTGAAGCAAGTTCCTCGGAACAATTGCTGTGAAAATATCTGTAGAATAATGCAAGGGATGCAACGTTTCTTCGTATGGATAATGTAGGAAGGTCCTGTGTGATTGCAGGGTTATTGATTAATCTAATAGCTTTATTTTGAATTTTGTCCAACTGCCTCAATGCAACCACTCAACTTCCACCCCACAGAGGTGAACAGTAATCCATCTGAGAGCGCACATGACTTTTATATATTACGGCCAACTGCTCGTCAGTGAAGAATTCTCGAACTCTGTACAGGAGTCCCAGTTTTTTAGAGGCATTCTTAGCAATGCTTCTAACATAATGTGTCCAGCTCAAGTTAGTAGTTAATGTTACACCGAGAATGTCAATACTAGGGGAAGTGGGAATATTTACATCATTAAAAAATATATGGGAGTCAGTGAGATTCTGTCGGTTAGAAAATTGAATGTACTTGGTTTTCTGTGCATTAAAGGAAACTAGATTCTCTTGTCCCCATTCATTAATTCTAGAAAGGTCCTGGTTCAGAGAAATTGCAGTGTTTATTTTTGAATTTATAAGATCGGGTTGGGTGAAAGAATTGGTAAATGTGAAGGAACTGTGGAGTGTTGAGTCATCTGCGTAGGAATGTATTGGATTATGAGTGGTAGATATGAGATCATTGATATGAATGAGGAACAGAGTTGGGGCCAAAACTGATCCCTGGGGAACACCAGCATTTATTGAGTGAAATTGAGAATAAAGGCCATCTACCATTACACATATTTTTCTGTTATGAAGATAAGAAGAAATTAGTGGAACTAATGATGCAAGGCCGTAGTGTGACATCTTCGACAATAAGGATTGATGCCAGACTCTATCAAATGCCTTTGATATATCCAGTGCTATTGTATGTGTTTCACCATGTTGGTCTGTAGCTTGGTTGATTTGATGCGTAAGAAGGCAAAGAATGTCTGCAGTTGATCGACATCGTCTAAAACCATATTGCCTATCACTGATTAATTTATTATTCTCCAGATGCTTAATTATGTGATTATTTAATATAATTTCAAAAACTTTGTCAAGAGTGGAAGTTATAGCTATTGGTCTGTAGTTTGATGGATCTGAAGAGGCACCTTTTTTAGGAACTGGATGGATGTTTGCTTCTTTCCAGGGTACTGGGAAGCATGAGGTATGAGTACACAGACGGAAAAATTTTGCCAATACAGGAGCGAGCACCAAGGAGCAATTCTTAAGTACTATTGGAGGAATTTCATCTGGACCAGGAGCCTTATCTACGGAGAGATTCTGCAAAATAGTTTTGACATGTCTGGTGTGGATCTTAAGTGAGGGAATTTCAGGTGAATTAAAATTAAGTACAGGGACATCTTGATTTATTTCATCTAAGGTTGAGTTGGTGGAGAAAATATCTGCAAGAAGGTTAGCTTTACCTCGTGGGTCACTTACAAGATTGCCAGTCGGAGATTTTAATGGTGGAATGGATGAAGCAGTAGTGAAGTTGGATTTGAATGAGTTAAGAGTAGACCAAAATATTTTGTTATCATTTGGATTATTTAGAAGTTTATTTGCCTGCTTATGGAGAAAGTTTGATTTAGTTAGGTTTAATACAGTTTTGGCATGATTTCTGATGTTTCTAAAGTAATTAAAGGCTTCATGGAAACAGCCCAACCAACCCACCTACCAACCCACCCACACACCATGTCCATCAGGAGGCGGAGAGCGGCAGCTGTGCTCATACTGCAGATGCAGATGCGTCTCCTAGACCTAGAGGAGCTGGAGGAGAAGGAGGCTGAAGAAAGACGTCAAGGGGAAAGGCCACGAAGGAGAGTTTGGGCTAGGAGCTGGCTACTGAGACGGCCACAGTTCGGTGTGTACGAACAACTTATGGAGGAGCTTGAGAGAGAGGACGCCAAAGGATTCCGGAACTTCCTACGTGTGGACGTCCACATGTTTAGGGAGTTGGTGGCATGTGTCGGGCCAAGGGTAGAGAAGCAGGACACCTTCTGGAGGGAGGCTTTGTCACCTGGGCTGAGGATTGCAATCACACTCCGCTACCTGGCCACTGGTGACTCATATCCTAGCCTACAGTACGCGTTCCGTGTGGCCCGGAACACCATCTCCCTCATTGTGCCTGCAACAATCGAAGCCATCATTGCAGAATACCAGGAGGAGGTTATACGTTGACCCAGGACACCGGCGGAGTGGAAGGATGTTGCCAGTGAGTTTGCCAAGCGCTGGGATTTCCCACATACCGTTGGTGCCATCGATGGATAGCACTGCGCCATCAAATGCCCTCCAAATGCCGGTACAGAATTCTACAACTACAAAGGCTTCCACTCCATCGTGCTCATGGCTATTGTAGACGCCGACTACAAGTTCCTCTATTGTGACGGGGGTAATCACGGTAGCTGCTCAGATGGTGGGGTCTTTATAAGAACCAATATCAGAGCAGCATTGGATGGGTGCACCCTGGGACTCCCTGCTGCCGAACCCCTGCCCAACGACGACACACCTGTTCCCTACTTCCTGGTGGGTGATGACGCCTTCCCCATGCGAAGGTGGATGATGAAGCCACACTCTACCCGGCGACTGACTGTACCTGAACGGATCTTCAACTACAGACTGTCCCGGGCTCGCAGAGTTGTTGAGAACGCCTTTGGCATCATGGCATCCAGGTATGTGTATGATTATGTGACATGTTTGACCATAAATACAGGTATCGGTGATGGCACCCTACTAATGTGAAGTATACTAGTCAGGTATTAACTATACATGCTCGTAACCATTCTCCCTATAATTAATATGGATTAATACATCTCCCCCACATCCACAGAGTGTGAGTCGTCCACGTCTGCAAGTCGAGTTTTAACTATACATGATCCTAACCATTATTTCCCTATTTAATATGAATTATACTATTCAGTGTTTAAATATACATGTTCTTTCTCTCCCTAATTCAGGTTCAGGTGCCTCCTCCACAGCATTGCCCTCCACCCGTCCCGTGTTGAGTCTGTGGTGATGGCGTGCTGCTGCATGCATAACCTTATGCGAATGAGGTACCCTAATCACCACGCCAACCTAGCGGACGAGGAGGACCCTGAGATGCATGCTATCATCCCTGGGCGTTGGAGGGAGGAGCGGGACAGACTGAATCCCCTCCAGAGACTATCCGGGAATGTCGTGACAGCCCAGGCCAAGAGGCAATGCCAGCACCTCACCGACTACTGCTCATCACCCAGGGGCAGTGTCCCCTGGCAGAACGACCTGATATAAAGGTATGTATCCATATGTTGCCATTGCTTTCATTAATATTTTTGTAGTTTAGATATTTATATTATGTTGTTAATCATGTTTTAAATCAATTCAACCTCATTAATATATATTCTCTATTTGTTATTCGCTTTTTATAAAGTCTCATATATTATGGTGTTCACCTTTTCCTATGTCGTTTCATAATGTTTAATATATTATATTTAATTTATATCTTTTATTTATTTATATTTCATGTTGGATATAAATCTGTATATTATTATTTGTCATCATATATCCTTTGCATATATTCCACATAAATAGTTATATTAATAACAATATTATTCCAGAAACCTATTTCATTCATATTATATGGTATTTGTTCTCTCTTCATTATTGATGTTAATATCAATATTATTTATAACACAACTTGAATTCACATTAACTCATATTTTTTCTCTGTTGACAAGTCATTTCCATGTTCATAAAAGGAACCTTTGTTGAGAATTTTAACAGATAAACTCTAATAATATATTTTGGATCCAAAACAACAGCTGGAGGCACATAGTTTATTTTCTTCAGAAACATAGATATATAGCATGTTAACATATAGCCGAAAGTAATATAGTATGTAAATATATAGCAGAAAGTATAGAAATAATAAGAGATATTCATTTTATGTGTAGACATAGTATTACATATATTCGTCATTCCCATCACTGGGGGTTTATGACTTTATTATTATACACAAAGGTTTCACACATTTTCGTCATCCCCAGGCCTGGGGGTATTGACTTGGGTGTTCAACCTTGTTTATAGGAAGTTCCCTGGTGTTGGCGGCCTACTAGTAGCTGGGCTTGAGGGAACCGGTGTTGCAATGTTGGCGCCATGTGTAGGGGTAAGCGACCCCGCCCACCATTCATGTATATGTGCAGGAGACCTGAATGGCGTACCAGCCATCAGCTCTGAGAATGTGGGGCTTGTGAAGGCTGCTGGCATGCGTGACGGTCCTGGCTGGGGTTGCATCTGTGGTGGTGTGGTGTGCAACTGCGGGGGGCATGGTGGTGTGGTGTGCAACTGCGGGGGACCTGGTGGTGTGGTGTGCAACTGCGGGGAGTTTGATGGTATCGCCATCTGGGGTGACGTGGAGAGGGTGACCTCATTCCTGGCCTGAAGGACTTGCTGCATTATCCTCCGTTACAATACCTCCCCTACAGCATCAGGGAGCCTCTCGAGCTGCTGCTCCAAGTATCCCACGAACTGTCCATACTTGGTCTCCTTCCCAGCCAGGGATGTCACCAGGCGTGACATGTCCTCCCTCATCGCCTCCCGCATGGCACTCAGCTGTAGAAACAAGAGTATGCATGTTAAACACCTTTTGTACTTATAAAATAATACATACATGTCATGGTAAGTTATGATAATAACCTTTTTTTGTTTTTCTCCCCCGGATGCATATGTCTTCCTCTACAGGAATTGTTTGCAGTTTGCAGCGTACACGAACATAGGATTTATATAATACTTTCGTAATGACTAATATACTCTCGTAATGATATATGTTAAATATGTTAAATGTTTTCATATTTACCTCCACAGGTGAGACTGTCTCTACAGACTTCCGCCGCTTGTTCTGGCTGCTGGACCTGGCAGTGGGAGTTGTGTTGGTTGGAGGGGGCATGGCAGTGTCCTCTCCATCACTCTCCTCATCGCCAATCACCTCCACATTCCCATCCGGCGAGACGTCCACGGTCGGGTTTGGAAACTGAAACACAAAAACATTAATATATCCTATATAAATAAGACCTTTAACCTATTTTAGTATACTTAAATATATGTACCTTGACAATATAAATAAATATAAGAAAATAAATTTTATGTTTACATGAAGCCTTCCATTATAAATGTATGAATTCAAGTATATATGCACAAGATAAGCATGATATTAACAGCCATGAATTAATATATGTATAAAATCATATATATATATGCACAAGATAAGCATGTTATTAACAGACATTAATAGCCTAGGTATACATGGGTAAATAATATTTTCCAAATGTGATATCGAACAGTTCTTTCAGTATATATTTTTTTCACACATATTAGGTATGTTTATATTAGTTCTAACCTTAGCTGTGACCTTGGTCTTTACGCGGGAGATGTGCCCTTTGAGGAAGGCAAACTTCTGCATGATCCAGGTGTCCCTCTCTGATAGTGGCTTGCCCTCGAATGTCCCAGGTGTTCCCGATCCACTCTTCATATCGCTCAGCTTTGAGTACCTGGACCGCATGTTCCGGACCCAATGGGCCAGATTACCGCCTGTGTAAAGAGTAATATTTATTAAGCAAGGCCCCTTTATATATATGATTTATATCCGTAATTTAACAGGCCAAACATGGGTTGATAATACATTATTAGTTAATGCTGTTAAATACAAACGTAGAGGGATGTATATGATACTGGCAACACACATACATATATGCCAATTTAGCAAACTTTAACATAATAGTATTTAAGTATTTCACGTATAAAACACATGGAATCAAACCAAGAACACAACAGCAAGGTATTCAATCACTTATTACAATTAATATATCATGGTGCATGTTTGGTTGTGGGTATTTACCTGTGACATTAACAACCAGGGTAGCAGCCTTCTCGTCGTAGGCGCGGAGTTTCCTGCGCGTATCTTTGTAGGCCTTGCTACGCTTCATATATAACATGGGGGTGTCCTTCACCCACTCGGCCAGCATGTCCTCAGTCTCGTCGCTCAAGATCACCCTTGTCAACTTATTTTTCTTAATGGCACCATAACGAACAGGGCCTGCGCTGCCAGGGGGATCAGGGGTATCATCATCACTGTCACTGAGGCTACCTTGGGTGTCCTGACTGGTCTGAGTATCCTGACTGGTCTGAGTATCCTGGCTGTCGTCAGCTTCAATATCTCCATCAAACACGTCCATGTCCTCATGTCCACTGGGCTGGCTGTCCGGCACAATTTCATCAGAGTGGTCCAACTCTTGCGACGCAACAGGCCTCCTGGCAGGGGGTGCGATGCGGGGTTGTTCGGGAGGTGTAGCCTTGCCTTTCTTCACAACACCATCACCACCCTTCCGAGACTTGGTGGCCGCCACCTTCTCCTTGGGCAAAGGCATGGTGCAGGGCAGGCAGGTAGGGCAGGCAGGTAGGGCAGCGTGGTAGGGCAGCGTGGGTCGATGTGCGGCACGGGTCAATGGGTCCTTGCTGGGGTCACGGTGGAGAGTGGAGGAGGCACCGCGGGTGGTCCCTTTTTATAGGGGGTGTTGACGCGGTGGTGCCACCTACTCGCGCGGTGTTGCCAGCAGTCGCACACCACTCGCGTAAACTCACGGTTGGTTTCACCGTTAGTCGCGTAGACTCACGTTGGTTTCGCATAGACTCGCGTTAATATCGCGTAAACTCGTGTTTGTTTCGCATAGACTCGCCACACATATTGTCAAATCCAGACCACCACGTGGGTACTCTCGTTTACGCGTGTTACACTCGCGTTACCCCGTGTTAACTCGCGTTAGGGTCGTGTTGACTCCTGTTTGACTCGTGTTAAACTCGCCTTTGGCAATATTGGTTGTTTACATATAGTGTTGACTCCTGTTGTACTCGTGTAGACTCACGTAGACCCACGTGGACTCGTGTAGACTCGCGATCATTAAATTTCTAAATAGTACAACGCGAGTGTCACGTGAGTCTACATGAGTGTCACACGAGTCTACAGGAGTTTACGCGAGTCTACGCGAGTCTACGCGACTCTATGCAAGTTGGCGTCCTACTCCCACTTGACTCTCCAAATTTCATGTCTTTTTTAAATTTTTGGCCGCGTTCGCGAGTGTACGCGGTGCAGCGCGAGTCCACGCGAGTCTGTGCGAGTGTCGGCGAGTGTCGGCGAATTTGGGATAATCATTGGCGAGTGCAAAAATGTCATCACTCGCGTTGGAGTTGCGCTCCGACTCGACAATGTGTGAACCTTGCTTTATAACATGCTTTGTCGCTCTCTCTCTCTCTCTCTTCCTAGCTCTCCTTTTTGTTTTCGCTGTTTTCGTCTCAGTTTGTATTTCTATATATATTGAACTATCTATTTATTACACAAACACACGCATGCATACGTTCTCACTCTCACACACAGACACACACGCACACGTACTCATTTGCCCACTTACACACACACACACACATACACAGACCCACACACGCACACATGCACGCACATCTGACGGGCCCACCATACTGTAGATTATAATACACATGCGAGAACATAATCACCCTCTCTCGCTCTCTCATTAAGTTCTTGTATATTGTTAGCAGTAATATGAATTTTATCGTAATGTGTTTTCTTATCGCAATGTGTATAATAAACTTGGTAATGATAACAATGATCTTGATTACAACCATACTCCCATTATTACACACAGAGGACAGGGTGTGTGTGTGTGGGGAGGTAGGTGGGAGGAACAAATCCGATTGACAGTCCAGTAGAGACAATAACCAGCAGGAACCTCTATTATGATCAACTGACTGAACTGCCGTGAGGGAGAGAGAGAGAGTAAGCTATGCCCCCCCCCCCCCCACCTCTCATTCTTTCTTTCACTCTCACTCTCTCTCTCTCTCTCTCCCACAGTGTCTCATAATAATCTTGCATTATATTAAAATGTCTTCATAATCTCTTGCCTCTCATTATCAAGCCGGGGGCCACATGCTGGCAAAGTTTTTATTATAATCTGACTTATGAAAATTAATACCCTAATCTCGAGAAGCTTAAATTGGGGGCCAGGGGGGGTTGCAAGGGGAGCGAGTCTGCAATTAGTGGAATTAGCCTGTCTGTTAACTGTTTTATTCGCACTGTCTCTGGTGCGGCGCCCCCCCCCCCCCTGCTTTGCCTTGCTACAGCTCTTTGTAAGGAGAATTGCGATAATATTTTACATTATGCTCAGGATTATTATTTGTTAATTAATAATGATATTATTAATTATGATATTTATGAACGGTTTGTTGTTGTTGATAATTGCAGACGTTAGCTGAATATGTACAGAGGAACAGTTTGTAGCTTAACTCTAACTTATATTAACAGATAATAAGGACCAAAGCAAGAAATTGCATATGAGCTATATGTTTAACCACTCCCATATTAAGAACTAGGTTTGCAGATGACTTACGAGTTTGGATAATATATTGCATAGGAGCTATTTGACCAGTTAAATATTATATACTGGGTTTGCAGATTATTTAGGTGTGTTTTTGTGTGTGTATGTGTGTGTGTATGTGTGTGTGTGTGTGTGTGTGTGTGTGTGTGATTATACTTGACATTATTATAGTGTATTATGGTACCGTGCGGTAATATAGTGCCTGAGCATAATTATGTTTGGCCCTTTAGGCAATACTCGTTCCATAATATCCAATATCATACTCTTATACCTGTGGGAAGCGTGGGTTATACCAAGGCTATTAACCCTTTAGGCAATACTCGTTCCATAATATCCAATATCATACTCTTATACCTGTGGGAAGCGTGGGTTATACCAAGGCTATTAACCCTTTAGGCAATACTCGTTCCATAATATCCAATATCATACTCTTATACCTGTGGGAAGCGGGGGTTATACCAAGGCTATTAACCCTTTAGGCAATACTCGTTCCATAATATCCAATATCATACTCTTATACCTGTGGGAAGCGTGGGTTATACCAAGGCTATTAACCCTTTAGGCAATACTCGTTCCATAATATCCAATATCATACTCTTATACCTGTGGGAAGCGGGGTTATACCAAGGCTATTAACCCTTTAGGCAATACTCGTTCCATAATATCCAATATCATACTCTTATACCTGTGGGAAGCGGGGGTTATACCAAGGCTATTAACCCTTTAGGCAATACTCGTTCCATAATATCCAATATCATACTCTTATACCTGTGGGAAGCGGGGGTTATACCAAGGCTATTAACCCTTTAGGCAATACTCGTTCCATAATATCCAATATCATACTCTTATACCTGTGGGAAGCGTGGGTTATACCAAGGCTATTAACCCTTTAGGCAATACTCGTTCCATAATATCCAATATCATACTCTTATACCTGTGGGAAGCGGGGGTTATACCAAGGCTATTAACCCTTTAGGCAATACTCGTTCCATAATATCCAATATCATACTCTTATACCTGTGGGAAGCGTGGGTTATACCAAGGCTATTAACCCTTTAGGCAATACTCGTTCCATAATATCCAATATCATACTCTTATACCTGTGGGAAGCGTGGGTTATACCAAGGCTATTAACCTTTTAGGCAATACTCGTTCCATAATATCCAATATCATACTCTTATACCTGTGGGAAGCGTGGGTTATACCAAGGCTATTAACCCTTTTAGTACGATGACGACTTTTTACCTTTTATTCCGGCTAAAGTTAGACGATTTTAGGCAGTTAAGGGGGTGGTATTCGCTTTTACTGGACCTCCTTCTCCCTCATGTTTAGCATATTAGCTTTGAGATTTTAAGACGTTCGGCACATTAGTTTGGCGATTTTAACACCTTTCGCCCCATTTCATTGTTTAAGACCTGTCGTGCCATTTCGGTGTCGACTTTTCCTGGAGAGCGATAGCGAGTCTGTAATTTTAAGAAAAACCGGCCTTCGGCCGTGAAATGTTTCTACCGAAAAATGTAAAAATTTATCTTGAAGGGGGCTTAGGGGGTGTTTTTTTAAGCTTGATGGAGCTTTAGCGAGGAAACTAAAAAACTAAATGAATAACTGAATACACAGACCAAAAACAAAGCACTACCCCCTTAAAGAAGGACCTGTGTTATTCAAAGAGTTTATTTAGATCGTATTTACCCATTTAAGTCTTAGAGGAAGATTATAAGCTAAAGATAATCGCTCGCTAGGAAGAAATCGACACCTAAATGGCACGAAAGCTCTTAAAAGCGACACAGAAATGGTGGACAGCTCTTACAATTCGCCTAACTAATGTGGAGAACGTCTAAATATATCAAAACTAATGGAGCTCAGCGTGAGCAAGTAGGGGGCCCATAACAAAACTAATGGAGCTCAGCGTGAGCAAGAATGGGGCCCATAACAAAACTAATGGAGCTCAGCGTGAGCAAGAAGGGGGCCCATAACAAAACTAATGGAGCTCAGCGTGAGCAAGAAGGGGGCCCAGCAAAACTAATGGAGCTCAGCGTGAGCAAGAAGGGGGCCCATAACAAAACTAATGGAGCTCAGCGTGAGCAAGAAGGGGGCCCATATCAAAACTAATGGAGCTCAGCGTGAGCAAGAAGGGGGCCCAGCAAAACTAATGGAGCTCAGCGTGAGCAAGAAGGGGGCCCAGCAAAACTAATGGAGCTCAGCGTGAGCAAGAAGGGGGCCCAGCAAAACTAATGGAGCTCAGCGTGAGCAAGAAGGGGGCCCAGCAAAACTAAAGGAGCTCAGCGTGAGCAAGAAGGGGGCCCAGCAAAAAAGAAAAGAAAAAAGAAAAAGAAACTTAAATATCTGAGTAAGAGGGGGTATCTAAGTCCAGGGGTTTTGTGGTCTATCAGGTTGAAGGCTAATAAGATATTGATATACAACACGACCGAGGGGGGGAAGTTGTTCATGCAATATCAACTTGGATAGTGTGTTGTTGCGGCGGTGATGTTGGGGTTGAGGTGTTGGAGTTTCTGGTTAAATTTAGGTGGTTTTGTGCAGTTTAAGAAGGATCTGTGGTAGTAAAAAGGATTAAATGAGGTTTTCCGAAGCCTGTTTACTGCTGGAGGCCTCTTATAAACTGAATAAAATCGTCTTATAATAGCCAAAATAACATTTTAGAGACGTCGCCGGTACAGAAGGGGTTAACCCCTTCAGTACCCGTGACATAATTTGTGTTATATTCTGGCAACTATTTAGATGATTTTATTCAGCCTAGGAAGGATCTCTAATCATTGTAAAGCTACGTTCTATCTCAGTTATTCCTTTTAACTACCAAATATCCTTCCTAAGCTTCATAAGATCGTCTAAATGCAGCTGAAATCATATATAAAAAACGTCACTGGTACTGAAAGGGTTAATATGTGAGATGCCGTGGCTCTATCACTTACACACTCAGTCGCTCAACGTAAATATCTTGCTCTCAACACTCCATCTGACACACTCACTCACTCACACACGAAATCTCTCATTCTCACTCACTGACTCTCACATACAGACGCTCACTCACTCACTCACCCTCACTCTAACATACACTCACTCTCACTCTCTCTCTCTCACTGTCTGTGTGTGTGTGTGCGCTTATAAATACCTGTGCGTGCCAGGAGATAATTGCTGAGAACAGCTCGCGGTTGGTCATTTTATTATCAATCTTCACTCCATTTCCCCCTCCCCCTCTCTTTCTCTCTCTCTCTCTCTCTCTCTCTCACACACACACACACACACACACACACAGGGAGGGAGTGAGAGTAAGTAAGAGAGAGTGAGTGTATCTTCTTAGTAGTAGTAGTAGTAGTAGTAGTAGTAGTAGTAGTAGTAGTAGCATCGTAGCGCAAGATCCTGACGGTGAAGTGGACCAGGCAGACATCTACAACATCAGAAAGACCATCACGTCAGAGAGGCAAAACTCGCAGAAAATTGACCTGGCACAATTGATGCGACAACTTTCCCTGAGACTAACAAGAAAAGTACAAATAGCACAAGAAATGGGTGCTTCAAATTGGCTGACAACACTACCAATCAAGGCAAAAGGCTTCAATCTAAACAAACAAGAATTTAATGATGCTATTGCACTGAGGTATGATTGGACGATTGAAGGACTGCCCGATCGATGCATTTGTGGAATCAACAACGATGCAGACCACAGCATGATATGTAAGAAGGGAGGATTCATCAGCATCAGGCACGATGAAGTAAGAGATGTAACGGCGAACATGCTCAGGGAGGTGTGTCGAGATGTGGTGCGCGAACCATCACTCATTCCCTTGGAGGGAGAGATCTTGCAGCACAGGACGGCCAATACTTCCAACGAAGCACGAGTGGACGTAAGTGCAAGAAGTTTTTTGGAGAAGAGCACAGCGAGCGTTCTTTGACATAAGAATATTTGACCCAATGGCCCATAGCTACAGCGGGCTGTCTCTGGATGCTGCACACAAGAGGAATGCACAAGAGAAGGTCAGGGCATATGGGGAAAGGATCTTAACCCCTTCAGACTCATATGATGCAGAGGTTGCCAGATTAGCAATAATAAATAGAGTTCTCTCACTCTTATAATTACCTCTCCAAAATTAGTTTTCTGCCCACAGCTAACTCAAAGACAACTGCAGAGGTTGAAGTAACTAAACTAAAGGTTTCTAAATACCCCTGATGGTAACAAAGGCTTTAAAGTATCCCTAATTGGCTCAAAATCGCGTCATATATCGGAGAGGGTTAAATATCGAACATGGCAGCTTTACCCCACTAATCTTCACCACAAGCTTCTATTCCAGGCTTGCAGATATCATCGCAGAGAAGAAGAAACAGCCCAGGAGTCAGGTTGTAGCCTGGATGAGGTGCCGTCTATCTTTCTCATTGCTTAGATCATTACTACTATGCCTGCGGGGAACAAGACTGTCTGCACCACAACCAGCGACGGTGGCAGAAGTGGACTACGAGGCAGCGGTGGCAGAGGGTCGCATAGGGAGGCGATTGGATTGAAGTTGTATGGTGTAGATTAGTGATATAGTAGAATAGTAGGAATAGACTAATATCTGATGTTTGTAAAATATAATGTATGTACAATATTAACCCGTTGGATCCCAGCGACGCACGTGATGCGACGGCACTATTCGACCACCAGCTCCCAGCGACGCATCACGTGCGTCCGGCATATTAAAATCAGTTACGCGGCAGGTATCGTAAGGAAATGCCTAATAATGGTACCGCATACACTCTAGGGTATTGGGAAGGCGGGACTGGTGGCCGAAACGGGTTGGTGTGTCGTGCGGCTGAACCAGGGTGGATGAGAGGCATGTACTGAACCACCTCTTTTGACCGCAACTTTGGACCTTATTTACTCGGGTCGTATTGGTTGTTTTTGCTTGAAAATTGTGTCAGAGCCGTGGGATGTCATAGTCTATACGTATTATTGGTGTACATGAACATAGTCTGAGCGGGTGATGGATAATAAACGGATTTACGTATACCCGCATATTGCCACACGACTTTGGACATGATTTACTCAGGTGGTATGGTAACTATTGGCCTAAAAATTATACAGATTATTCGATACAATATGGGAAACCAGTGGTTGGCGGGAAAACGGGTTGGTATGGTGAGAGGCTGGATGGTGGGATGGATTAGGGGCGCGTAATTATCCACCTTTTCGCTCCGACTTAGAACCTTAGTTACTCGGGTCGTATGGTCGGGTTTGGCTTGAGATTTGTGTCAGACACAGTTGGATGGTGTATATGGATCCTATATGCGGATATTGGTTCGCGACTTTCAACCTTATTTACTCAGGTTGTATGGTGTGGTTTGGTCTAAAAATGGTATAGGATATTCCTTAGGATGTTTTTGATTTTGGAGCAGCTGTCAAAACGACTTTGGACCTTATTTACTACGTGCATATGGTAGGAAGTACCTGGATGAGTTGTGTATATGATAGACTAATCTATATTTCTGTAGGTGTGACATTCCTTAGTCACGCGACTTTAGACCTTATAATGTCTTGTCCTATGTCATATTGCCTTGAAATTTGTAGTGAAATGTTCGTTGGCTGGTAGATATGATAAGACCGAAGGATTCTCTGGGCTTGACCTAGTGCGTGACAAAGGACATTCAGTATACCCGTTGTCTTCCGCGAGTGATCACCATGTCCCAACAACCTCCACGCCGTAACCCCTCCTGTGCTAAGGGCCTTACCATTGATGAAGCCCACGAAATCCTATTACAAAGTGACGAGGAAGACTCTGACACCGAATCCTCATGCCTCGATGATTCAGAAGAGGAATATTTCCCGAGTAGGGAGGAATATGCCGCTATGAATCAGGAGGCACCTTACATCCCTATACAAGAACTGCCTCTCAGTTTTGAACAAATGAGGGAGAGGGAGGCTAGAAATTACCATTCCCCCATGTCTCCCAGGGCAAGGGATATAGAGGACTCCCCAGCAAGTGGGGAACAGGTCGAGCTACAGGAAGAAGTAGACGACCCTATGGCGTTCCTGGACATTCCCCTACACCACAGCCAGCCTACCCCTACGGCCGCGAGTGTGAGAGGCCACATTCATGCTCTCCCTCCTCGCCGCCTCCCATCACCACCACCACGGAAGCCCTCACCTCTCAAAGCTGTAAAGCCCAAATATTTTTATGGGCTTCGCAGGAGACATGCCGCACCACCATCTAGTGAAGAGGAAGAGGAAGAGGAGCTTCCCGACACCCCACCAAGGGAAGTGGAAAGACGTCGGATGGTTGCGAGGCGTCTCTTCCCAGTTATGGCAGCCCGGGAAGACGCCGCCGCAGCGGCCAGGGGAGACCCTCGCATCACCACACCACCACCAGCACCATCACCAGACTACACCCCACCATCACCGGGTTCACTACCCTACACCCCCACCGGAACTCCTAGACGAGTGCCCTACCACACACCAACACCATCACCACCTCCATTCGATTCTCACGCAGAAGTGTCAGCTGCCGGGCGTGGGGTTGTAACTGGGCGTCCAAGACGGGTGGGTAAGGTGACCCTCGTTAGAGCCCCCCCCCACTGGCGGTTCGAGAGGGCCAGGAGGGTCCAGGCCGCCGTCAGGAGGCAGGCCAAGGGCAAGGGCAAGGGCAAGGGCAAGGGGTAGGGCAGTGGCAAGAGACACGGTTGTGCCCCCTCGCCACCCTGGTGACCCGGATCCCGACGACCCTGATGCCGACGACGACGAAGATGCCGGCGAAGTACCTGATGTTTGGGATTCGCAGGATGGGGCACGGTATCAGCCCACCGACTGGCAATTTGTGGGCGCAGGGATTGCCGGCCCTACGTTCCCTCACCAAGGACCTGACACCCCAAGACTGGACATCTTTCTGCAGTTTTTTACTGCCAACCTGATGAGCCTAATTGTGGACCAGACAAACTGGTATAATTGGTACTTTATGGCTGGTAAGGAATAATCCAGGTACTCGGCCAGGCTGTCATGGGAAACACTCCAAATCCCAGAGCTCTACTCCTTCTTGACGATCGTGATCCTGATGGGGGTGACAACTAAATCGTCAATAAGAAAATATTGGTCATGGGATCCCCTCATCCGCACCCCTATCTTTGCCAAGATCATGAGCCGGAACAGATTCTCTGCAATCATGGGGAACCTGCACTTCATTGACAGCCGGGCAAGCCATACCAGAAACCAGGACCTCCCCAGAAACACCAAAGACCCCATGGAGAGGATAAGACCAATTTTTGAGTACCTCAAGATAAAGTTTGCTGCGGCCTTCAAACCCCATCAGAAACTCATAATTGACGAGAGTTTGTTACTGTGGCGGGGAAACATCAGCATCCGACAGTACATCCCCAGCAAACGTCATAGGTATGGCTTGAAGACCTTCGTCATGTGTGACTGTTTGACTGGCTACATCCAGGACATCATTCTGGATATGGGGAAGAAGACAGAATTGGTGCCATCGAGGACATAAGGTATATCAGGGGCCGTTGTCATCACCTTGATGGAGCCCTACTTGGACAGGGGCCACATACTGTACCTGGACAACTGGTACACCAGCTCCTCCCTTGCCAAGTTCTTGTATAGCCGCACAACAGGCGTGTGTGGCACCGTCAGGAGGAACAGAATATTCATGCCCAATCTACCACCCAGGCGGGAAAAGGGCTCCATCATCTACCTGCAGGCCAATAATGTCCTCCTGTTATCCTGGATGGATAACCGGGACGTCAACGTCCTCACAACAGTCCACCAACCAATCTTCCAAAACAGCCGACGACGTGACCGAGCAACAAGGGAAATAATCCGGAAGCCTGAGGCAATCTGTGATTATAATATCAACATGCGGCTGGTTGACAAGTCCGATGCTGTCATCGCTTCGTGTGAATGTGCAAGGAAGACTATGAGGTGGTACAAAAAAAATTTCTTCCATCTCCTAGACATCACCCTGTACAACTGCCACATTCTCCACCATGCAATTACTGGCAAGCGAGAGACGATGGAGGACTTCTGCATCGAGTTGAGCAGAGAGATGTTGCATACATACATGACTCAACCCCGCAACCCGCAACCACCAGCACATCGTCAGCCAGCAGCAGAAGGGATTGCCAGACTCACTGAACGCCATTTCCCCACGTATGTGCCAGCCACTCAAGCCCAGGTGAGACCCCGCAGGCGGTGTCATGTATGTCGCAACACGACACGAAGGAGCCCTATGCGTGTTGACACCAGCAATTTCTGCAGGCAGTGTAATGTTGCCCTGTGTCACCCGGACTGCTTCATCCAGTACCACACCCTTGAACACTTCTAAGTGTATAAAAAAAGACTGCGAAAAAAGACGCTAAACCAAGTGTAAATACCAAGTGTAAATAATAACTGTATAAAGTGATAAACTATAACTTCATAATAACAGTGAGATACATTTTACTTGTGCAAACTAACAAAAATACAATGTGAAAGCCAATATTTCTAACTAAAAAGAGCCTACAAATGATATAACATCAGTAAACTATACGGTAAACTATTCTATATAATAAAGTGACAGTGTGGCAGTGTTAGACAACAAAAGTGAAAGTGCTGGACTAATGTACAGTTAGACAGAGAGCGCAGGAGTGAGAACTGTCACCTGGTGTCCGTCTGTCTGTATGTAGGGCGGGAGTCGTTGCCACGAGTGAACACTTACATTACTTGCATATGTGCACTTATTACACTTGAACTTTACTTATTATGACATTATTGATACATACGTGGTATAATATGAACTATAAAGGCACACAAGATACTCGGGTGGTATGCAAATGCCCAAACACCCGAAAACTCGACTCATCGTACATCTGGCTGCCTGGCTCCTCAGCCTGCCCGCGCAGGCGGGATATATGAACCGGGCCAAACTGCAGCTGTCATCTCAGGACCCCCCACCCCCTTAGGACCCCTAAAAATCATCGGTAAGCAAAAACAAAAACAAAATCTTATTTTCTTTTTATTCTTAGTTAGAAAGAAAAAAAAATCAAAAACGCTTGGGATTGGGGTGAACAAAATATTAAAACTAGCTGGGGCTCAGCGGGTTAAATACAAATCAAAGTAGTAGTAGTAGTAATCCACTATGATGAGTCTGAGTGCTTACCCCGGAATAGGAAGTAGCTGAATGGCTACCAAGTCGGGCGCTTATAATATAGTAAGTTAATTATACTTTAAGGCAAGTCAAAGGGGCCACACTCCAAAACAGCCACAAGTCAACTACAGAATGTTCACAACCTCATTGGACATACTGTATAGTGATCCTTTTAAGGGGAGGTTTTTATTTTGTTCCCTAGACCTCCATCAAGCTTATAATTACACCCCCTAGAGCCCGTTTCAAGATAATCTTTTACATTTTTCGGTACAAAAATGTGCCGGCCAAAGGCCGGTTCCTCTTATATTTCAGGCTTGCTGTCGCTCGCCAGGAAAACAAATCGACACCTAGATGGCACGAAAGGTCTTAATATTGAGAGAAATTGGGCGATTTTAAGACTTTCGCCAAATTGCTTTGTCATTAAGACCTTTTGTACCATTTAGGTGTCGATTTTCCTGGCGAGCATGTCGATTTTTCCTGGCGAGCATGTCGATTTTTCCTGCGAGCGATGATGAGCCTGTAATTTAGGAGGCATTGGCCTTTGGCAGGGATATTTTTCTGCCGATAAATGTAGAAATTGCTCTTAAAACGGGTTCTTGGGGTGTGAAATTTAAGCTTAATGGAGGTCTAGGGAGGAAACTAGAAAAATATTTACGTATAAAATTATTCAATGGGCAAATATATCCGCCCATCTCCCCTTAATCTTGAATATTTGTCAATATTTTCATATCATTTAGATTTCTATTATATTTATTTGTTGTTGGTGGGTGGTGTCAAAACGGTTTGGGGGGCTAGGCGACTCTGGTAATACCTTTGCTGGTGATTCCGGCCCTGCTTTACGATCTCGGCCCAACGGTCATTTCGGCCCAATTATTAGATGGTAGTGGTGGTGGTGGTGGTGGTGGCAACGGTAATGGTGAAATATGAGTTTGTGTTAGTGGTGGTCGTGGTGACGGTTGGGGTGTTGTTGTTGGTGGTGGTGGTGGTGGAGGTGGTGATGGTAGTGGTGGAGGAGTTTGTGATGGAGGTGGTGGCGGTGACGGTTGCGGTGGTGGTGGAGGTAGTAGTGGTGGTGAAGTTTGTGAAGGAGGTGGTGGTGGTGGTGACGGTTGGGGTGTTGTTGTTGGTGGTGGTGGTGGTAACGGTGATGGTAGTGGTGGAGGTAGTAGTGGTGGTGAAGTTTGTGAAGGAGGTGGTGGTGGTGGTGACGGTTGTGGTGTTGTTGTTGTTGGTGGTGGTGGTAACGGTGATGGTAGTGGTGGAGGTAGTAGTAGTGGTGTAGGAGTTTTTTATGGTGATGGGGGTGGTGGTGGTGTTTGGGCCGATATCCAGGGAGCAGGGTGAGGTCACACGTTCAATTAACTCGGGGAAAATTGCGTTTCAGGTGAAAATATATTATTCGGCCAGCAAAATGAGAGATCTTCTTGGGGTGAGAAAGAGAGAGAGATAGTTAGGCCTACAAGGAATTACGGAGAGAGAGAGAGAGAGTGAGTGAGTGAGATAGTTACAAGGAATTACAGAGAGAGAGTGTGACACCAAATGGGGGCGACAGGTCACGAAACCCGCAAACTAATGGGCTGAACGTCTTGAAATCTGAAAACTAATGAGGCTAAGGTTGAGGAAGAAGGGGACCAGAAAGACGACCCATCTCCCCTTAATATAACTTATACTCTGTTCACATTAACTTAGCAGGAAATCCTCAACCCGTAAGAATGATTGTCAATAAATATGATTGGTTGGAAATGGTGTGTGGAAATACCATTGTAGCTTAAAAATTAATGCATTTAATTATGTCCAAAAGATACAAATCAAGACTGTCACATACATACATACATACCTGTACGTACATACATACATACATACATACATACATATATACATACATACACACATACAAGTTTAAAAAACAAAAATTGTCCACAGAGAACGTGGTTACAGTCTCACGTCCTAAATGGCGCCCTTCCAGGTGACCCTGTAAAGGGCTGCCTCTGTTGTCAAGTTCTTTATTTTGAGATCTGATCGGAGTACCTGATCCCACGTCTTAGGTCTACCCCTACGCGCAGCTCCCCCCACATTCACAGTCCGGCATTTCTTCACCCAGCTTTGATCGTGTTCAAACCAACCCGTTTATGAGTGTATCTGTATCACTGTGAGTGTGCGTACATACAGTATATAAATGATATTATTTATGTGTGTATCTGTATCACTGTGAGTGTGCGTACATACAGTATATAAATGATATTATTTATGTGTGTATCTGTATCACTGTGAGTGTGCGTACATACTGTATATACATGATATTATTTATTATCCCCCTAGATATATTCTTGACTTTTTCTCCTCAGACTGATTTTACTTTAAGCTAAGGGTGGTATTTGTACAAACTAACCTAGCCTAACCCAACCTGCCAAGCTTTTAACCTAATCCAAACCTAGCCTAGCCTATAGCCAGCCAATCTGTTGTTCTTATTAACTCTAGTAGATATTGTATTTAGTATCCTACTGTAGCTATATATATCTGTAATTTTAGTTGTTGCTTGCACGATCTTGTAGTAACCTTTGACTGATACATTTTGTTTTGTTTTATCTAAAAAGAGTAGGCTACTGCTTTACTAGGCTACAGTGACACCAGGGCCATCTGTTGATACAGTATATTAACCCCTTGTGTGCGGTCACACTTTATTTTTATATAATCTCTATTTGGTGAATTGTATATTTAGTTACATATTCTGTTATATATATATATATTTGTTTAAGGTTAGGTTATCACACCTGGTAGCCTATTTCTGCGTATTTCAATTTTATTATTTTCAGTTAGGCTATTCAACGCTGGTAGCCTATTGGTGCGTATTTAAATTTTTTAAAAACTTTTGGTTAGGCTATCGCCCCTGGAAGCCTAATTCTGTGTATCTCAAATTTTTTGTTTTCGGTTAGGCTATCACCCCTGATAACCTATTGTTGTGTATTTCAACATTGTTTTCGGTTGAAGTGATTGAAGTGTTTCTAAAGTGAGTGAAGTGTTTTAAAGTGAGTTAAGTGTTTTAAAGTGAGTTAAGTGTTTTAAAGTGAGTGAAGTGATCTGAAGAAACTGACTGTTACCATGCCTCGCACTTGTACAAACTGCGCCAGTAGGTTTGGTGAGTCCATGTTTGTTACTGTCGATCTTCAAGTCTGCCGTCTCTGCCAGCAACAAGAGAATTTGACAGTGAAATTAGATGAAGCCTACAACAAGATCAACGTCCTCACCATGAAGCTGGAATCACTCCAAGAGTTTGTAACACTCAACGTTGGAGTACCACAAACTTCAATTGTCACCGCAACTCCAGCAGCCACCAACGCCCCAACGTCAACTGCCAACAATTCAACGCCTGCATTATCCATTTCATATGATGGTTCCGATACTCAAGAAACAAATAGAAACTCTCTTCCCCCTCAAGATAACTTCCGTGTTGTGAGGAATAACGTTTGCCCCAAGACCAGGAAACCCATACCGATTACCGAGTGTCAAAACCGCTTCCAGATACTCGCAGACTCAGATGACGAAGCGGAAATAGATGAAGTCCGGCTCGTGGGAGACTCGATGATACGTGGTCAGCTCACAGAGTTTTGCGCCAGAGCACCTAAGACCAGGAAGCGTTTTTGTATCCCTGGTGGTGGTGTGGACGACGTAGTTGCTGCAGTTGACGAAGTATCTAAGCTGGCCCCTGCTAATACAATGTACGTCATCCACGTTGGATCCAACGATATACAGCGAACCCGGTCGGAAGATTTGCTTTTAAAATACCAGCAGCTGATCAAGTCGTTTAAGGAGAAGTCATCAAGGATCATCGTCTCAGGAATCGTCCCCCGGCTTGGTGTAGAGAGCCGATTTTACAACATAGCCACCAGCACAAATCGTTGTCTAGCAAACCTCTGCAGGAAGGAAAACGTGGGATTCGTCGACACCTGGGACAATTTCTACTACGATGACTATTTGTTTTCGGACGATGGAGTTCATCTGAACCAGGTGGGAGCAGCACGTTTTGGGCGTCTTCTCAACGATGCGGTGAAGGATTTTCGGAGAAGAAATCGACTCAGCACAGGACAACCAGGAAGGAGGACCGAAGACAGCGAGGGCGGCAACCTGCGAAGGAATTAAATGCTAATCTGTCAAGAACCGCGAATTTGGATAAAGCTCCACCAACACGACCCAAATTCAAAACCGCCAGGGATAACGACCGAGGACCGATGTCAGCCATGAATGTAAATGTAGATCCGATCAGAACCAAAAATTTGATTAAAGAACGTTCTATGAGTTCTAAAACCGCAACTTTAAAGGTTTTCTATGCAAACGCTCGTAGCATACGCAATAAATTTTCAGATTTAGAGGAACTAGTGTTTACTGAAAATTATGATGTGATTGGTATAACAGAATCTTGGCTCAATACAGTAGATAGAGACTTTTTAGCAGAGTATTCACTTCCCGGTTATGTAATGTTTGAGAAAAGCCGAATAAATAAAAATGGAGGTGGCGTTTTATTTTATATCAAAGAAAGTCTTAACCCGACCCTCATGTCAAAACCTCAAATTGTGAACGTTGACACATCTTTTGTGCTAATAAAGAATAATAAAGGTACAAAAATAATACTTGCATTAATATACAGACCTCCAGCTCAATCAGTGCAAACTGACCGAGAAATATATGAACAAATTGCAGATGTAAGTAACTCACAAGATACCGTATTTTTTGGCGACTTTAATTTACCTGTGACCAAGTGGGGCGATAATCTTACTTCACACTCCGGACATGACTTGTATACGAACTTGCAAGAGAGTTCGCTTTATCAATTTGTTCGAACACCGACCCGTGGTAATAACGTTCTTGACATTGTACTTGCAACAAAAGAAGAAATAATAGAGAATTTGAATGTTGGTGATGAATTCAGTAACAGCGACCATCGTACGATAACTTTCACTTTAAACTTTACTAGTAACGAACCAAATAGTAGCATCGAAAAAGTCCCTAATTTCAAGAAAGCAAACTTTCATAAACTTAGAGCTATGTTTAAAGAAACTGACTGGAGCTTTTTAATTAACAATAACGACATAAATACATCTTGGAAGTTATTCGAAACCACTTACCTAAAAGCAGTGCATGACTGCATACCATCGAAAATACGGCATCCAGGCCATAATAATAAGCCCAAATGGTGGAATAAAGATATTTCAAACTGCCTGCTTGCTAAAAAATTTGCTAATGATAGATTAAAATCCTCACAAAATGACGAAGAACGGGTGAAATTTGTAGAGCTACGACGCAAAGCCAAAAAGTTAATTAAGCAAAGTAAAAAGACCCTAGAGTTACATATTGCGAATCAAAGTAAAACAAACCCGAAAGAATTCTATAGTTATATCAGAAAGAAAAAAGTAGTTACTTCAACTGTTGGACCGTTAGTCGATGAAAATGGAGAATACACCAAAGACGAAGTACAAAATTAATGAGTAATGCCCTCAATACCTTCTTTGCATCAGTTTTTACAACAGAAGACCTCAGTGATATCCCTACACCATCGCCAATTCAGATTGATAATTCAGATGTTCTAAGCAATATCACCGTTACAGAGAGAGAAGTATTGAATTGTTTAGATAAACTCAAGGTAAATAAAACGCCTGGACCTGATACAATCTCGCCTAGAGTTCTAAAGGAAGCTAAGGATGAGCTCTCCAAACCACTGACATTACTATTCAATAAATCCTTGCAGTCTGGAACTATGCCTGATCAGTGGAAGATAGCCAACGTAACACTGATATTTAAAAAAGGCAGCAAATCCCTACCCAGTAACTATCGTCCAATTAGCTTAACCTCAGTTGTATGTAAAATGCTAGAAACGGTCATAAGAGACAGACTCGTAAATCACTTAGAGGAAAATAACATACTTAAAGATACTCAACACGGCTTTCGTAAAAAACGTTCCTGTTTAACAAACCTCTTAGACTTCTTCCACGATATCCTCAACCTCTACGATGAGAGTAAAGCTGTAGATATTATATACCTTGATTTTCAAAAGGCCTTTGACAAAGTTCCCCACAAACGTTTACTGCTAAAACTAAAAGCGCATGGAATACAAGACAGTGTATTGAAATGGATAGAAAATTGGCTCAGCGACAGAAAGCAAAGAGTAGTCATAAACGGTAAGGCATCTAAATGGACCAATGTAAGTAGCGGGGTACCCCAGGGATCGGTACTAGGACCAATTCTCTTTCTAATTTACATCAACGACATAGATGAGGGTCTCACCTGTACAATCTCAAAATTTGCTGACGATACAAAAATTGCAAATAGCGTACTCTCAAAAGATCAAGTTGACGATATGCAACACAATCTAGATAAATTGTCACATTGGGCCCAAATTTGGCAAATGAGTTTCAATGCGGATAAATGTAAAGTACTACATATCGGATACCTAAATGAGAAAGCAAACTATTCGATGAATGGCACTCAGCTTAAGAATGTAAACAGAGAAACCGATCTGGGAGTAACAATATCGAGTAACCTAAAACCGAGTCAACAATGTTCAGAAGTTGTTAAGAAGGCAAACAAAATAATTGGCTTTATAGGCAGATCATTTGAGCATAAATCCAAAGACGTAATCCTAACCCTTTACAATTCCTTAGTCTGCCCTCTTCTGGAATACTGCGTTCAATGCTGGTGCCCTGATTACCAAAAAGACATAAACAAGCTAGAACGAGTTCAACGTAGAGTTACCAAAATGATACCTAGCCTAAAGAACAAACCATACGAAGAGCGTCTTAGAGAATTAAATCTATTTCCTTTAACCCAGCGCAGATTAAGAGGTGACTTAATTCAAGTGTTCAAAATCATCAAAGGCATCGACAATATGAACTGTAGTAAGTACTTCACTATCGACCAATCTAATTACACGCGGGGAAACGGTTGCAAAATTATTGGTAAATCTTTTAACTCACACGAATCTAAGAATTTCTTCTTCAATCGAGTTGTCAACTTGTGGAATGGGCTTCCCCGAGACGTTATAGACTGCAGCACCGTTGATTCATTTAAATTCCGCCTAGACAAATATCTCGCATCAAACCCGCGACTGACTGCGTTTGTAAATGAATAACTTTATTTTATCCTCCCCTCAGTTACTAACCCATATGTCCCCTACTAACTTCCTAGTCCTGCCACGTTAGTGGCAGGACTGGCAGTAGTTCCCTTTCCAATGTTCCCTTACCCACTCTAAACCACTGTTTGGACACTTGATCCTCAGTGTTTTGGAGGACAAGCAGCCTAGAAGGGTCACTAGATATGTTGTTGCTTGATTTCCTTTCCTTTGTATCACTGTGAGTGTGCGTACAAACAGTATATAAATGATATTATTTATGTGTGTATCTGTATCACTGTGAGTGTGCGTACATACAGTATATAAATGATATTATTTATGTGTGTATCTGTATCACTGTGAGTGTGCGTACATACAGTATATAAATGATATTATTTATGTGTGTGTCTGTATCACTGTGAGTGTGCGTACATACAGTATATAAATGATATTATTTATGTGTGTATCTGTATCACTGTGAGTGTGCGTACATACAGTATAAATGATATTATTTATGTGTGTATCTGTATCACTGTGAGTGTGCGTACATATAGTATATAAATAATATTATTTATGTGTGTATCTGTATCACTGTGAGTGTGCGTACATATAGTATATAAATAATATTATTTTTAATATTGTTCTTAACACCAACAACCCCCCAAATTAAATTAATGAAATCATGTGATCCTCCCAGGATTCGAACCCAGGATACCACATACAAAACTTAGACGCTTTAACCATTACACCATCAAGACAGTATGTGTCCGTGTGGTGTGTGTGTGTGTATGTGTGTGTGGTATGTGTGTGTGTGTGTGTGTATGTTATGTGTGTGTGTATGTGACCATACTAATAATAACAATAACAATCACTACCTGCTGGCTGGAGGTCAGGGTGGCTGGACTCGGGGTAAACAAGGTCTTACTTTTGATCCCCCCCCCCCCCCCACCCTGGGAGAGACCTGCTGGCTATGTGGTCAGTTGTGTGTGTGTGTGAAGAGAGAGAGAGAGAGAGAGAGAGAGAGAGAGAGAGAGAGAGAGAGAGAGAGAGAGAGAGAGAGAGAGAGAGAGGAGAATGAACCTGATATCTGATCCTCTGGTAGCTATCCACCATATAACATCTCTCTGTAGATGGGGATCCCTGAGGGAGGAGGGAGGCAATGGGATCAATTGGTAGTTGATGATGAGAGAAAGAGAGAGAGAGTGAGCGAGTGAATTACAGGGTGAGAGTGAGTGAGTGAGTGAGTGAGAGGGGGGGCCCCGGGGGGGGAATTTTGATGGAAAGGAATTGAGATAATTTGAGATAGAGAGACAGAGAGAGAGAGGAGGAGGAAGGGAGAAACATTGAGTGACACAGTAGATATGAAGATTAATCGGTATATATAAATAAATGTATACGATATATAGATGAGAGTGAGATTGACTTCTAGTGAGGCGAGTAATAAGAAGACAACGTAATATTTATAAGCCACATAAGGGCTTAAGCAGTGACCTGCTATTTTTCTCTTTCTTGGTTGTATCCATTCAACACCGTTCAGCCTACTGTTTTAAGACATTTATCCCCATCCATTTGTCGATTTCTTCCTGGCGAGCGATAGAGAGCCAGTATTTTATGGAGATATCCGGCCGGAGATATTTTTCTATCGAAAAATGTAAAAATTTAGCCACCTGTCTAACACATTATCCAAAATATGGTGGCTCGCTGTCGTTCGCCAGGAAGAAATCAACACCTGGATGGGGATAAACGTCTTAAAACAGCAGGCTGTATGGGCCGAATGGATGCAACCCAGAGAGAGAATACAAAAAGCAGGTGACCTCCCTTATAATAGCTTCAGATTAGGCTTACTGACATCGTGGGAAGATAGGTGTTAACCCTTTCTGTACCGGCGACGTCTTTTTAACTTTATTCTGGCTACTTTTAGACGATATTATTTAGTTTAAAAAGGGCCTCCAGTAATTACCAAGCTTCAAGCAATCTTACTTAAATCCTTTTTTGTACCATAGATCCGTCATAAACTGCAAACAATAGTCTCAATATAGCCATAATAAAATTAAAAACATGTCGCCGGTACAGATGGGTTAAATATAGCTTATATATCCATATAGGAACGGAGATCCTGTTCAGTTGGCTAAATATACCATTGTTCATCGCTAAGTAGACTCACGTGTATACTCTAGGACACAAATCAGGGCTCCTTCTGTCTTCTCGAGTTCCTTTATTGAACCCTCGTACTCCATACCCTGTTCCAAATTAGTAGTCCAGATCTCGTAAACTCGAACCTCTGTAACTCAAAAAGGGCTAGAGCAAATGGGTTTCACATTTTTACATCTATTCCCTAGCTGACCCCTCCCAAACGGTATTAATATTAGGTGGATTCATCAAGTCGTTTGTTAGTTATGGAGTTTAATGTTCAAAATTTTGTGTCTACTTACTTGGATTAGGTTGTAGGTAAAGAATGCAACAGAAGATTTGATTCTGTCTAAGACTGCTTCGAAATGTTATCCACAATTATATGAAGTGAGCTATAAGGTAGATAGATGACCGAGTACATATAAATCTTTAATGTAAAAACTTCTACTGGTCTACGACACCTATGTCCGTCACTGTACAGAGGGATTAAGCAACTATGTAAACTAGTGTCAGTGACATTCCACCAACCGGAATCGACCTCCCGTCCAACCGTGTGCGATTTATGCACGCTACCCCTAATCCATTCGTTTGTTTTTACTTACATGAAGTCGTGGTCACGAATACATGAACCTCTTGATTATAGAATAAACCCTGTGAACATTGGTTACTGAAACCCGGTAATGCAATCATCAGTTTTCCTAAAATGTCATCTGGGTATCATAATTGTTCTTCTTAACCAGTGTTGCCAGAATGGACGTTGCTGGGCTCGGGTCTCGTGTGTGTGGCAGGACCTTAGGGGGAGATGGGCCATTATTTTGGTCTATTAATTAATTTATTCCTTTATTTATTATTTTCCTCGCTAGACCTCCATCAAGCTTAGAAAAACACCCCCTAGACCCCTTTTCAACATAAATTTGTAAATTTTTCTACCCAAAAAAAATTCCGGCCGAAGGCCGGTTCCTCTTGAAATTTCAGGCTCGCCTAAATGGCACGAAAGGTCATAAAATTAACAACAAAATGGAGCGAAAGGTGTTACAATCGCCAAACTAATGGGCCGAACGTATTATAATCTCAAAACAAATGGGGCTTAACACGAGGGAGAAAGAGGGACCAGAAAACCGGCCCATCTCCCCTTAACTTGTCCCCAAGTGAGCGGGACAGAGCTGCTGTGATCACTGCAGGGTCGCCTCAAGCCCCGGATATTAACACTCCAGATGAGGAAATTGTACAACGACTACTGTGTGTGTGTTGGGGGGGGGGGGGGGGGGGGGGGGGGGGGGTTAGCAGGGGGGGGGGGGGGGAGGGGGGAGGGAGCTGAGTACGGAGAACTTCCTTCTCAAACCGACTGAATTGGAGAAAGAGACTATCAATCCCTTAAGCAGGCGTCACACCATGCCGACTTGAGCCAAGACTGACCACGACCTTGAGTCGTGGTCAGGAGTGCCGACCTTCGGCGGAGAGATTAAGGATTGGGGGGGGGGGAGTATTTTGGATGGGACTCAGTATGGATGGCCACGCCGCCTCACGGCGACCTGACGGGGTAGAGCGGCGCCCATGCCGGACTGAATGTGAGTTTTAGGTCGCCGCTGGAGTGCCAATCTGCGGCGTAGTGCGTCGACAACGACCCGACGAACGGCGTCGACAGGAGGTAAGGCAGCGTCAATATGCATTACTGTGCCGATGGGCAGCGACCCCTTCAGTATGGACGGCGACCCCGGCCCGCATGACCCCGAACGACGGCGACCGAACTCAAGGTGGGGTATATAAAAGCTACACCAAAGGGTGGGCCTCATCAGTATACTTTCAGCCACCGTAACGGTTGCATGCAACCATGTTCACCACAGTCCCTAGGAACCCGATACGACATCTACGCTTACTCCAGGTTCAGTTAAATCTGGAAAATGACTACCTACTGACAAATATAGCCATCTGCAAGCTGCTATTGAGGAAAAGAAGGAGGGAGAATAGAACCCCTCGCGTGTGGGTCCGGAACGGGCTTCTCCGTAGGAAAACCTTTGGTATTTATGAGCAGCTACTGAAGGAACTTGCCGAGGAGGATGGGCCAGCCTACAGAAATTACCTGCGGATGGATGTTGCAGTCTTCCGGGAGGTACTGGGACGTGTGGCGCACCGCATTCAAAAGAACGATACTTTTTACCGGAAGGCTTCGAACCTGGCCTACGACTAGCCATAACACTGCTGTTCCTGGCAACCGGTGACAGCTATATGAGCCTCATGTACAGCTTCAGAGTGGCACACAACACCATATCAAACGTTGTGTATGAGACATGTGAGGCACTCATAGCTGAGTATATGGACGAGATGATGCCCTGCCCCAACACACCAGAGGAATGGAAGGCAGTGGCAAACACGTTCTCCCAACGATGGAACTTCCACCACACCATTGGTGCACTTGATGGCAAGCACATTGCAATGCGGTGTCCAGCCAAAGGTGGTTCCATGTGGTACAACTATAAGGGGTTCCACTCCGTTGTGTTGCTGGCACTTGTCGACGCTGACTACCGCTTCTTGTACGTCGATGTTGGGGCATCAGGGGGTGGCTCAGATGCAGGGATATTTGGCAGGACACCGCTTCGTGCTGCCCTTGAAAAAGAAAACTCTTGGCCTACCAGATGCAGACCATCTGCAACCTCTCCCCGGCACTGGCGTGCCACTGCCCTACTTCATCGTCGGGGACGATGCATTCCCCCTTCGGAGCTGGATGATTAAGCCCGATCCACAAAGGAACCTCTCCCGGGACAACCACCTTTTCAACTACCGTCTATCAAGGGCTCGTCGGCTTTGAGGACTCCTGTTCCACCTCAATCTCATCGTCAGGGGCATCATTGGGCGGTGAGTAGGTGGCAGGGAGGGCAGGGGCGGCCGCTTGTGGCTCCTCGTGTTCACCACGTACACCAGGTTCAACCGCCGTGTCTTCCTCATTCCTGTTTCCATGGTTGCTCTCATCCTCGCTGCTGGATGCGCTCGACTGGTGCATGGGCTTGTTCATCGTCTTCTTGGTTCTCTGACATGGCATGGTGGCGAGGAACGAGTTGGTTGTGGCTGGTGGGAGCGACGAAAATAAGGAGACTGTGTTGGCGTGCGGTGCTGTTGGTGGCGAGTGGGAAACATAGGGCGGTGCATGGCGGCGCGTTGTTTTTATAGGGGTTGGCGGCCACGTCACACAGTCTGCGCTGGTGCTAAGTGCGACGTTGCCACATCGCCGTGCTACAGGAGGGGGTCCCCGCATGGCGGCGCATAACGGGGACCCCGGTATGTTTTTACGCCGCTTGGAGGCGATGGCCGCCAACCATCGCCGCCTATGACGCCGTTTGACGGCGACCACCCCCTCGGGAGTACATAATCCAGGACCGTTAGGGCATCGTTGGGTCGCCGCAAGCCGCCGCTGATCCCCGCAGGTTGTTATGGTGACGCCGCCTGACGCAGACCTCGTTTATGGTGCCGTGTGCCACCGCACTGATGCCTACCGTTTCCCGTCAAGCGTCGTCAAGCGCCGTCAAGCGCTGTCAAGCGCCGTCAAGCGCCGTCACACGCCATCAGCCTCCCGTCCCCTTCCCGTCCCATTGTTTTGACATCACTCCACGCCGACTTGATTTTAAATATTGTGCATGTAGAACTTTTGAGGGGGTATGTGAAGACCCATCCCGACCTGTTTGTTATGTTGGCGACGGCCCATGATGCGCGGCGACGTAGACAAAGAATGTCCATGACCCTTAGGTCGCGGACAGTCTTGGCCTAAAATCGGCTAGGTGTGACGGGTGCTTTAGGATACCCATTCACCCGTTTTCTATTGGAAGATATTAGTCTACTGGATAGTATTAAGACCAGATATGGCGGCAATATATACATCTTGTAAGAAATCATAATGCCAGAGGGAGGAAGCTTAAGGGGCTAATGCTTGTTTTCTGGGCTACTTATTCATTTATTTATTTAATATTGAGTTTCCTCGTTAGACCTCCATCAAGCCTTAAAAAACACTCCCTATACCCCCTTTCAAGGTATATTTGTACTTTTTTCGGTAGAAAATTGTCCCAGCCGAAGGCCAGTTCCTTCAAAAATTACAGTCTCGCTATCGCTCGCAAGGGAAAAATCGACACCTAAACGGCACGAAAGGTCTTAATATTGACAAAGTAACGGGGCGAAAGGTCTCAAAATCGCAAAACGAATGGGTCTAAACATGAGGGGGAAAGGGGTCCAGAAAAAGAGAGTACTACCCCCTTAACGGGGGGTATCTGGACCCCATTCTCCCTCATGTTTAACCCCATTAGTTTGGCGATTATAAGACCTTTAGTGCCATTTAGGTGTAAACTTGATTCAAGCGAGCAAGAGCGAGCCTCCAATTTAGAAGAAACTGGCCTTTGGCCGGGAAATTTGTCTTCCGAAAAATTTACAAATTTATCTCAAAGAGGGTCTTGGGGTGTTTTTTTAGGGAGAAAACTTAGAAACAAAAAAGAAGAAAACTTCATTGCAGACAAAACTAGAGATCGATGTACTGAGTTATGCTATAGGCTAATGTTGGGTTAAAACTTTGCATCAGACGTTTTCTTTGATATATTATTATTTTTCTCAGATTAGGAAGGACCTGGAGGAATCATAGGTCCAAATATTAAATAAAGGGGAGGTTTTTAGTTTGTTCCCTAGACCTTCATCGAGCTTTGAGATAAATATACATTTTTCGCTCGCCATGAAAAAACGACGCTTAAGGGGAGGTTTTTAGTTGATTCCCTAGACTTCCATCAAGCTTAAAATTACTCCCCCTTGACCCCCTTTCAAGATAAATTTGTACATTTTTCGGTAGAAAAATGTCCCAGCCAAAGGCCGGTTCCCCTTAAATTACAGGCTCGCTATCGCTCGCCAGGAAAAAATCGACACCTAAATGGCACAAATGGTCTTAAAATTGACAGAAATGGGGCGAGGGTTCTTAAAATCGCTAAACTAATGGGGCAAGCGCCTTTAAATCTCACAAGCAATGGGGCTAAACATGAGGGAGAAAGAGGTGCAGAAAAAAATCCTCCAGGTGGAAATCTCCCCTTAATGGCACGAAAGGTCCTAATATTGACCAAGAAATGGGGCAAAAGGCCTTAAAATCGCAAAACTAACGGGGAGAACGTCTCAGAATCTCAAAATTAATGGGGTTAAACGTGAGAGAGAAGGGAGTCCAGAAATATTAACCTTACACATTTCAGTGTGACGCTGAGTGCTTTAGGGCCGGGGTAGTGCTTGGTTTTTGGTCTATGTATTTTTTGTAATTTATTTACGTTTGAGTTTCCTCGCTGGACCTCCATCAAGCTTAAAATAGCACCCCCTAGGCCCCTTTTCAATAGCACCCCCTAGGCCCCCTTTCAATAGCACCCCCTAGGCCCCCTTTCAATAGCACCCCCTAGGCCCCCTTTCAATAGCACCCCCTAGGCCCCATTTCAATAGCACCCCATAGGCCCCCTTTCAATAGCACCCCCTAGGCCCCCTTTCAATAGCACCCCCTAGGCCCCCTTTCAATAGCACCCCCTAGGCCCCCTTTCAATAGCACCTCCTAGGCCCCCTTTCAATAGCACCCCCTAGGCCCCTTTTCAATAGCACCCCTAGGCCCCCTTTCAATAGCACCCCTAGGCCCCCTTTCAATAGCACCCCCTAGGCCCCCTTTCAATAGCACCCCCTAGGCCCCTTTTCAATAGCACCTCCTAGGCCCCCTTTCAATAGCACCCCCTAGGCCCCTTTTCAATAGCACCCCCTAGGCCCCCTTTCAATAGCACCCCCTAGGCCCCCTTTCAATAGCACCCCCTAGGCCCCCTTTCAATAGCACCCCCTAGGCCCCCTTTCAATAGCACCCCCTAGGCCCCTTTCAATAGCACCCCCTTGGCCCCCTTTCAATAGCACCCCCTAGGCCCCCTTTCAATAGCACCCCGTAGGCCCCCTTTCAATAGCACCCCCTAGGCCCCCTTACAATAGCACCCCCTTGGCCCCCTTTCAATAGCACCCCCTAGGCCCCCTTTCAATAGCACCCCCTAGGCTCCCTTTCAATAGCACCCCCTTGGCCCCCTTTCAATAGCACCCCCTAGACCCCCTTTCAAGATCATTTTGTACATTTTTCGGTAGAAAAATGTCCCTGCCGAAGGCCGGTTCCTTGTAAAATGACATGCTCGCTATCGCTCGCCAGGAAAAAATCGACACCTAAATGATACCAATGATCTTAATATTAACAATGAAATGCGGCGAAAGGTTTCAAAATCGCCAAAGTAATGGAACGAACGTCGTATAATAGCGAAACTAATATGCTAAACATGAGGGAGAAGGAGATCCAGAAAAAGTGAGTACTACCCCCTTAAGGAGAGGTTTTTAGTTTGCTCCCTACACCTCCATCAAGCTTAACAAAATACCCCCAAGATCCCCCTTCGAGACAAATAAATACATTTTTCGGTAGAAACATTTACCGGCCGAAGGCTAGTTCCTCTTATTTTACAGGCTCGCTATCGCTCGCCAGGAAAAAACCCGACACCAAAATGGTATGAAATGTCTTAAAATTGGAAGAAATTTGATGAAAGGTCATAAAATCATGAAACTGAGAGGGCAAACATTGTAATATCTCAAAACTGATGAGGCTAAGCATGAGGGGAAAGGGGATCCAGAAACTGATGAGGCTAAGCATGAGTGGGAAGGGGATCCAGAAACTGATGAAACTGATGAGGCTAAGCATGAGTGGGAAGGGGATCCAGAAACTGATGAGGCTAAGCATGAGTGGGAAGGGGATCCAGAAACTGATGAGGCTAAGCATGAGTGGGAAGGGGATCCAGAAACTGATGAGGCTAAGCATGAGTGGGAAGGGGATCCAGAAACTGATGAGGCTAAGCATGAGTGGGAAGGGGATCCAGAAACTGATGAGGCTAAGCATGAGTGGGAAGGGGATCCAGAAACTGATGAGGCTAAGCATGAGTGGGAAGGGGATCCAGAAACTGATGAGGCTAAGCATGAGTGGGAAGGGGATCCAGAAACTGATGAGGCTAAGCATGAGTGGGAAGGGGATCCAGAAACTGATGAGGCTAAGCATGAGTGGGAAGGGGATCCAGAAACTGATGAGGCTAAGCATGAGTGGGAAGGGGATCCAGAAACTGATGAGGCTAAGCATGAGTGGGAAGGGGATCCAGAAACTGATGAGGCTAAGCATGAGTGGGAAGGGGATCCAGAAAGAAAACCCTGTTAAGTGAAAATCTGCCCTTAACCCTTTCACGCATTTATGACACAGAGGTTGCCAGATTAGCAATAAGAAATAGAGTTCTCTCATTCTTATAATTACCTCTCCAAAATTAGTTTTCTGCCCACAGCTAACTCAAAGACAACTGCAGAGGTTGAAGTAACTAAACTAAAGGTTTCTAAATACCCCTGATGGTAACAAAGGCTTTAAAGTATCCCCAATAGACTCAAAATTGCGTCATATGTCTGAGAGGGTTAAGCAGTCCTTGTATGATTACCCCTGGAGGGTGTTGGACTCATTACCTAGGGTCAATTTGTCAATATTAAGACCTTTCGTGCCATTTAGGTGTCGATTTTCCTGGCGAACGATAGCGAGCCTATATCTTAAGGCCGGGATATTTTTTATACCGAAACATGTACAAATTGATCAAACTGATTAAATACATCAATTGATCAAATACATCAATTGATCAAATACATCAATTGATCAAATACATCAATTGATCAAATACATCAATTGATCAAATACATCAATTGATCAAATCATCAATTGATCAAATACATCAATTGATCAAATACATCAATTGATCAAATACATCAATTGATCAAATACATCAATTGATCAAATACATCAATTGATCAAATACATCAAATGATCAAATACATCTTCGGGATGTTTATTTTTTAAGTTTGATGGAGGTCTTCGGAGGACACTATAAGAATAATTAATAAATTAATACAAAATCAGACCAAAAAATATACCCTAACCCCTTAAGCAGTATTTGTATGATTTGTTCCCTGGAGAACATTTGGGACTTAATACCTAGGTCAATAAAATAGCCTACCGTGTGCTATAGTGGGACAAGAACGAGAGAGAGCTTTAAGATAAAATTAAATAGGCATATGGACGAGATGGACTGGTCATGAAAGGTATCTACCGTGTGTGGGCCAGTCGGCTCTCTGCAGACTCCCGTTTTCTTATGTTATGTTCTTATTTCATTACCAAGCGTTTAGTCCATTGGTTTTAACTTTATTTGTAATCAGATGCAGCTATTTTCTGTTTTATTCTTGAACACTATAAATAAATATAATACAACAAAATGAATAATAATTAATAAATATTAAAGTAAAAAGGCCATCCACCAATCACCGCGCCCCCTCTTACCTGCTCCCCTCGCCAGCTGAGTTTGACACACCTCCCCAGCCGGCCAATCAGTGGCCTCCATTTTCGGAGCACAAACCTGGACTCTCCACCTCACCTCTAAATTCACTCTCGTTCTCTTCCCGGACAGTTTCCTCTGGTTGCAATAGATTCAATACCTCGGTGCCCGCCCTATACTCCCGTAAGCCACTGAAAAAAATGTGCAACCAGCTTCCAGGAACATATTATGGAGAGAAAAGAGTGGAGGTGGATCAGTCGAGAAATCAAAGCGAGCGGGCTGCCGCACGAGCCGCTCAGCCAATCACAGCGCGGGAGAGCGGGAGGCGGGACTATAAAGCAAGGGGGGGGGGGGGGCAGGCAGGTTGCAAGGCCATTCGCCGCTCGGACGGCACTGGGCTAGCTTCTCGTAACCTACTTACTTTCTCTCGCTTGGGCACCCACGGGAACTCGTCTCCAGCCTCCCAGCCCTAGCCCTTTATTCCAGAAGGCCCATCTCAGGCCTATCATCAGCTCTTCCCTACTAAGGCAGATACACCTTCAGTATCTGGCCGCCTGTCGTCGCATTGCAGGCTTGCATACCTACAGCCAAGCGATTCAAGAGGACGACAGATAGTAGAGGGAGCAAAGATGTACAGTTGATTAAAAGAGAGAGAGGGACTGCAGAACTAACCCAGTGGCCACCAGAAATAATATTTGATGTGTTCTTATAGGTCAGACTAAAGAGAAAAGTTCCTAGACTTATATTGACATAAACTGATGATGTGTTAAGAATAGATATTTTTGTTAGCAAAGGCATAATGCCGAGAGTTGTAACTAGATAGGATCTGATAGGAAAGATTTAAGTATAAAGTAAAATGGGTGGGAAAATCATTTCTTAAAGACAGAGGGGCAACCAATAGTCTCAGGGGAAAACAGTTTTGGTAAGTTGCCCGATAGGTCAGTTATAGATAGGAAAGGACACTAGTTCACATAAATAACAAACTCATTTGTTAAAAAGGAAACTATATCTATTATAATTTGAGAGGCCAATTGGGACAGTTTTGAGGGAGCGATTAGGACGTCACGTCCAATATAGTAATATATTGCCCAAGAGGGAGTAGTTGGAATATAGAAAAAAAAACAAAAATCATAAGAAGTTATATAGAGGATTATAACCTTGAATCTTTTCCGTGTAGAGGTCTTGAGGTATAATTTACCCATTTTAGAAATATTATTGATTAAGTGTTTATTGTGAATATAGCTTATTTGTAATAGGATTGCGTGAGCGTATAATTGGAGGGTGTTATCAATTAGATTTATCAAGGTAAATAGTGTAAACAACCTGTTAATTTTTGTTAAATTGGTAAATAACAATTGATTTATTAGGCCCTGGTGTCCACCGTAGATACAGCACGGCTCGGAATAAACTATAGTAAATTAGAAACTAATAACGTGCCTTTGGATCGAAGTCGACTTGAGTCAATACCTGAATAACGGGAATTCAGCTAGGGAGTAACGGGGGCCTTAGGGTTCCAAAGTACAACCTATCGTGAATCGACGTAATATCAATCCGTGTCTTGAACTCATCTCGGCCCGGACAGAGAAACAGTTTTTAGAGTAGTTAGGAAGTTTTGTTAAATAAAGTATACGAACTTCTAGATGACTATCGATTTATCCCCCATGTAAGTAGTATAGTCGAGAAAAGAAAATAAATACTACATTTTGGTGGCAAGCGGTGGGATTCGACAATTCATTTAGATTAAGTATAATTATCTAACAGAACAGACATCATGACGGGCGTATTACCTTTCAGATTATGGGAAGAAGGGAAGGAAGAAATCGAGCTCTGGATCGAGCAGTTAGAATGTCGGTTCACGTTACTTGACGTAGGAGAAAATGGAAAGAAGATCGCCCATGGAAAGGCACACTTAGGCAAGGCCCTGAACGATGTAAGAGTACGTCTAGAGGGACTATTGTCATGGGCCGAAGTTAGGAGTGCCCTAATTGAAGAATTTGGTCGAGAAACCTCCACCAGGAAGGCCAGAGACAAACTTAAGAGTCTGAAACTCGACGGCCAAAATGTGAGAGCCCTGAGGAGGGAAATCGCGAAAAATTTCAAACTGGCGTATCCCCATATGGATCAAGAGAGCCAGGAAACGGAGATCAGGGAGATTATGATCCAAGCATGCCCGGTGGAAGTTAGAAAGCACTGTATTATTCATGAAGTGAATTCTACAAAGGATCTCATGGAGGTCATTAAAAAGATAATGGAGGCTCGAGAAGTAAGAGAAGAAATGACGAAAGGGGAGGAGGGGAACCCAAACAAAGGGTATCCGAGAACCCTGATCCGATTCTTCACATGTAGACAGACCGGACACCTAGCTAGGAAATGTTCCAACCGTCCACAAGCCCCAACCCCTAGATTTAACCCCAGACCCAAACTTCCAAACGATCGACCTCTACTAAGAGGAACCGATCCAAACCAGGGAGGAATGCTTCCGGTAGAATACAGGGAGACAGAAAGCCAGCCAAAAGTCACGATGCCGGACGAGAGAGAACATTTTCTGTTAAACCTCACATAGAAGGGCGGTATAGTGAGGTGAACATCTTAGAGAGACAAAGGCCTTGTGAAACTATAATAATCAATGGGAAAGCCGCCAACATGCTAATTGATACGGGGGCAAACAGAAGTTGTCTTTTAGAGAATTTTGTAAAAAAAAATCAGAAAAAAATGTGCCCCTTAAATCAAACCAGTATTCACTTGCCAGGAGCCGGGGGTCAACCACTGACGATCCTAGGGAAAACTAATACGGTAATAGTACAATGGAAAGGAATTAAATTCACCACCGATTTCTGTGTTTTATCGGGAAAATCAAATAGTGGAGTCGATGGGTATCTGGGGATAGATCTCATGAGTCAGTTGGGCGTAATTATCCAGTGTGGGCCGAAAGACACAACGACCACCCTACGACCTCAAATAGTAGCTACCACAGGAAAACTGTCTATCCCCCCCTAGATCTTGGAATATGATAGAGATTCCTCCAACCCCAGACATGACTGCCGGGATTTTTTAACCTGATGCACAGAATAAAGTGAGAGTATCTCCCACCTTTATTACTACCGACCAGAGGAAACTAGTTCTAGCCAACTTTGGTGAGGACACAATTAATTATCAAAAAGGAAAACTGTTAGGACAAGTCACATCCGCTCAACCCACCACTGTTGGAACTGAAGGACCTGTGGACTTACCTGCAATTCCGAAACAATTAACGTCAAATCAAAGCAAATACCTAACATGAATTGCTCTGGACGTACCGAGATGTGTTTGCTCAAAACGAAGGGGACCACCGATCGGCCTGAACCCGACACACCCACGAGATACACACTCAAGGGCCTCCTATTAGGCAACCTTATAGACAACAAAATCCCATTATGAGACAAAATGAAAAGGAACAAGTCGAGGAAATGATTAACCAGGGGATAGTAGTAGAGTTCTACAGTCCGTGGTCATCTCCAGGTGTCCTGGTAAAAAAAAAAATGGGTCTACTCGGTTCTGTGTAGATTATCGAAAATTAAACGATGTCACCATCAAAGACGCGCAACCCCTACCTCGTATTGATGACTCGCTAGAATCACTCAATGGGTCAACCTGGTTCTCTACCCTAGACCTACAGAGTGGATACTGGCCAGTACCAGTTAGGTCAGAGGACCAAGAGAAAACCGCATTTGCCACGAGTGAAGGCAAACTCTACCAGTTTACCGTCTTGCCTTTCGGAGTTTGCAATGGACCAGCCAGTTTCTCTAGAATCATGGACGAAGTATTGAGGGGATTAACCTTAAAAACTTGTTTAGCGTACTTGGATGATATTATAATCTTTTCCGCTAGTTGGGAGGAACATATTCACCGACTACAAGAAGTGTTAGAAAGAATCAGGGGGCAGGACTTAAACTGAACCCTTCAAAATGCCAATTAGGGGCCCGTGAGGTGGCATATCTAGGGCACATGATTTCCAGTAAAGGTATCCAACCGGACCCACATAAAGTGAGATCTATTGCAGAAATCTCACCCACGTCCTCTGTCAAAGAGATCCGAGCGTTTTTGGGAATGGCATCCTATTATCGAAGGTTCATACCCAACTTTTCAAAAATTGCTCGCCCCATGACTAAGAGACTGGAAAAAGGGAGGAGGTTCGACTGGGACCAGAGTTGTCAGATAGCTTTTGATCACCTGAAACAAAAATTAACTTCTAACCCCATAGTTTGTCATCCGGATTTTACCAAGCCGTTTCAGCTATACACCGATGCTTCTGATAAAGGGCTCGGAGCCGTTTTGGCCCAGAAAGTGGACGGAAAGGAAAGCATATTAGCATGTGCTAGCCGGACGGTGAATAAGGGCGAAAAGAATTACAGCGTTACAAAAAAGGAATGTCTAGCTCTAGTGTGGGCTGTACAATATTTCCGTCCATATCTAGCCGGGGTCCATTTCGAAGTTATCACGGACCACCATAGCTTGCAATGGCTCAGAAAAATGAAAACGGAAGACGGACTATTTGTCAGGTGGAAGGGGATTTTGGAGGAATACTCTTTTGAGGTTATACATAGACCAGGTAAACTGCACACTAATGCTGATGGCCTGTCTCGAATACCGGTAGCACCCGTCCAACATACTGAACCTAACAGGGAAGAGCATGACCCTAGGTATGGCGACAAAGTAAAATTCTCTCAGGGAGCCTGGAGGGATTCTAAAGATCGGGTAGTACTTGATTATTCGGAGGCTAACCACATGATCCAAATCCTTCACGGACAAGAAGGAAGGGGGGCTCATTTGGGACAGTCTCGAGTTCTAAAGCAATTTAATGAAAGGTACTGGACCTAGAGGGCCGACCAGATTGTTAAAGAAGTTGTTCAACATTGTTTGGGATGTCAAAGGGGCAAAGATGGACGGGGACCTAGACAGTCGCCCGGACACATTAATGCCGGTAAACCGTGGGACAAATTATCTGTGAACATTATGGGGCCTCTGACCCGACAGACGAACAAAAGGTGAATCTTAACCTGCGTCGACGTCTTTTCCAAATACACGGTTGCTTGCGCCATTCCGGACAAGAAAGCCGAAACTGTGGCTAGGGTTGTTCTAGAAAAGGTAATTTTTGTATGTGGCACCCCTGGAGGTATTCTGAGTGATAGGGGCAAAGCATTTAATAATGAAATCTGGCAACACTTGGGAGAAACCTTGGGCTACCAGATACAGCACACCTCCCCGTATTACCCCCAGGGGAATGCTGTATGTGAAAGGAACCATAGGGTGTTAGCAAATTGTATCCGGGCTAGTCTGAGCTCACAAGGGGAGAAAATTGTCCGAGGTTGGCCGGAACTTTTGCCAGAAATTGCCTGGGGGGTAAATACCACGGTTTGTAGGACTACTGGGTATTCTCCCTATGAGATTATTTTTGGAATCACTCCGAAATTGTCTCAAGAACGATTATTAACCTACCCCAGTCCTTCCGCCACATATTCCCAACCATGACAATATTTGAAGGAACAAGGGGAGCGACGACAGCAAGTTCATGATCATATTACCCAGCAACAGCCTAAGAAAGTTTCTCTAAATAATCCTTATTACTGGGGGAAATATATTCTGGTGAAGAGACATGATCCCACCCAAGCTGGTAAACTGGAAGAGAAATACGAGGGTCCCTTCAGGGTTGTAGAGATAAACAGGCCCTATCATGTGTTGTACTTGCATCATGGGGATATTGTGTCAGCCACCCATATTCGTCATACTAAACGATATGAAGGTATTTTACCACCAGATATGAGCGAGTGGAGTAGCAAGGAAGGGAGCGAGGAGGAGATAGAATTCGGGGCTGATGACCCTAGTACTTCCGCAGCTCAACCTAATGTTGGAGGTCCTAACCTGAACAGGAACTATTCGAAGGACTCTCCGTTCTGGTGGTCTCTTAGTCGCAAACCTAACGAGAGTCTCCCTGAGTTTGGGCAAGAGGGAATAGTAGGAGACGAAGAGACTGCTCCAAGTGGGGAAAATGATTACTGTGAGTTTACCCGATGATGAAAAGTCTACGGTCCCCGAAAGTGAAGCTTCAGATCTCCTGAGAGATTTCAATAAGACTTTAAGTAGTGAGGCAGAGTGTTTTCGAGACGAGGTAGAAACGAGAGACGTATTTCTTGAAGGCAAACGTATAATTGGTTCTCCCTTAGCTAAAGTAAATGAATTGTTACGACCGGGACTACGAATAAAACAAGGGCACTTAATGATTGGACTAGTAATAGGGCACTATGCAACAACGGTACGCTAGATCCAAACCCTCGAACTTATATGCCGGCGAACAAAAACACCTATACCCTCTAGGGTTAATCTGCGATAGCGGGGTATCCTTAACTGGGCATAAATGTACTCTACTTCAGGCTAACCTGTACTGGAATAGCCTGATAACAAACAAGATGCAAGTTACGTTAAAATGCATAAAAAGGAATCTATGGAAAGATCAATTAAATCACTGCAAGATTTAATACAATAAAAAGATGCTTCAATACAGTTACTCTAAACAACAATAAACTCTTCACTCCTATCTGAAAGAAAGTGAAGTATAGTCCTACTGCATAGACCTGGAAACTTCTGAAGAAAGTCTGATGCTCATAAGATGCACGTACTTATACTTAGAACTATATAAAGGCAGGAGGCAGGACCCCACACGTGTAAATCGAATACACTAAAAGATAGGACATATAATGTTAACTGACACGAGAATACTATAAATGCAAAACGGTAGCAATGCTCGACACTAAAAGAACTACTTCCTCATCAACGAAACAGTCTGCTATGGTTGTGCGGCTCAGCAACAACCTAGACTAATAAATGCTGTGAATAATAATACACACATATCAAAGAGCTTATATTAAATACTAACAAGTGTCTACTCGATTAATAATGTCTAGCTGGGATACTCTAGGTAAGGAACTGGGGTTGAGCAAGACAGGCTCGTAGCCTAGCGATGTCCTTAAGACTGCATCCTTTAAGTTACGTTAATTGACGAGGGGGCTCTCTTGATAGATTCAGATCACAAGTATCTGGTTCTATCCTGGCGACCCTCTAAAGACAAGCAAAGAGGCAGCAAAGTGTGGAACTGGTACAGGCCAAAACCCTCAGTCAACACAATGCTGCACTCGCAAAGGACGCAACCGAAAAGACAACCCAGGCTACCACAGGACCGGTCGAAGTCGTGTAGGTATAAGCAAACCGTACACACATCGGAGACAACGACTACAGTTACCTTATCCCAGTCTAGCATTAAATAAAAGAGCAGAAACACTAAATCAATAATGGAGACACACACAAAGTTCTTAACCTATACTAACTAAGAACCCTCAAACCTATTCTAAGTACATGTAAATATCTCTGATAACTGTAGCCCATTTTGATGTCCCTGGCGAGCGCTAGTGGCTAACGAGAGGCGATTCTGCCAACGCTGGTAGACGTCACACCCCGCCCAAGATATGGGACGCTCAACATTAGGCGAGCACCATATCTGACAAGGCAGAATGCCAACAAGATCCGCCACACCTAGCCACTCCACCAGAAATTAAATGCAAATCTCAATCTTAAACAAAACAACATATTAGCATAAAGAATATCTTACAACCCCTCCCAAACACAATAGTATAATTTTGCCTGCTATGCTCCCTGAGCGAGCTTCACAGAGCCCAGCCTACTAAGTGAAAGACAGGTTCAACTTAGGACTTTAGCTATAACATTGGCAACTTACAATTAACTATAAAAAAGAAAGAGTTTTTATGTGATTTTTGATTTAATTTTAATGTTGTTTTTGACGGCTGCTCTATAGGGGCAAGCCTAGTTTTTCTCCACTCAAACCCACACTGACTGAACGGCGAGGGTTCTCCTGCAAACATACCCTCCCGTGACCAACAATCAGCCAAAACATTATCAGTGCCCTTAACATGCCACACATCCAACTTGTGTTCCGGCAGCAAAACAACACCTGACACTGATAAACTGCCCAGTTCATCACAAGACTGGCACTTCTCTTCGCTCTCTCCGGCAACGGGGCCTGCCAATAACCTTTCACTAGTTCTACCTTCGTGATGAGCGAGGCAGCCCCGATGCGGTCTATGGTGTCGTCAACTCTAGGTAATGGATAGGTGTCTGTCAGGGATAATGCTTCCACACTCTTGCAATCAACATACACACGGATCTTGCCACTCAACTCAGGTTGCAAACTCACTGGCAACGGCCACTCACGATATCCCTTATCCCTCAGACCCTTTTTCCACATGTAGTCTAGCTCTGCTTTCACGACAGGCTGTTGAGCAGGATTTATACGGTAGGGAACTAACATGAGCCTTGTACTGTCTCCAGCCTCCATGTCGGATTCTACCCCGTACATCAGGCCTGGAGAAGCAACAAACATGCGGATGTACTGCCACAGCCTAGTAAACAACATCTCTTGGCGCTCAGGAACAAGAGGTTGCAACTTATCTCGAAGAACAACATGCCTAGTGCCCTCCCACAACCCAGCCGAGACCGCAGCTTCGAAACTATAGTCTCCCTCCTTCTCCACCTTCGTCCCTAGAACAGCCAGGTCATGAGAGGGACAATCAGTACCACCTGTGCAGTCACTCCCATAGTTCATAATTGCTAAGTCTTCCCCGCTGATACCGTACATGCGCACCCCCGCATTCCTTGCAACTACATCTGCCTGCGCAGCATCACCGCCTTCAGCGACGTGGCCAGATACAGTCGGTCTATGGTAGGGCTGTTGCATTCGACTAGAGCAGCATTGGGAGGCTATGCGACCACCGGGCACGTCCACTCCACAGCCCACCTCACCAATCTGCTCAATGTCCTCATTCTGACCACCACCCTTGGCAGCCATGGGTCGACCCTGACCTGACAACCATGCCAAAGCCTCGTCGCCCACCTTGAACCACCGAAACAACGAGGCTAACGGTCTACTAACACTCAGGTAACCTGCCAGCGGAACATCGTGCACCGCATGAGTTGTGAGGCCTGGGTGCTCGGCACAAACAGTGGAGTATGAACCGAGCCGGTGCTGGAGCGCTGCACACTGCTGCTCAGGCAGGTGCTCTAGCTCATCCACAGCCACCTGACTCGTGTCCCCCGTCCACTGCTCCACCGAGACATGACAATCCCAACTCTCCTCCACCTGTGCCCCACTGCCCCCCTCTCCTTCTCCACCTTGGCCGCTGCAGACCAACGCAGGGACAGTAGGCTGCTCAGGTGGTTGCCTCACAAACTCCTTTAACAGGTTCACATGACATGTTTCCCTGTCCTCGTGTTCAATAGCCCCGTTCCCAGAACTCTCCTCCACCTGGGAACTACTCTATCGTGGAGTGCCATCACGCCCAACCATGTCACTAGGGGGTACAGCTTCTGGGGCCACTCTGGAACTCACCTCTGGGTCAAGTACCAAGTCGCCAAGAAGAGCCGCTGGATCAAAACTCACAAAACTTCTCCCAACTTTAGCTTTCTCCTTCCGACAGGTCCTCCGCTGGTCTAGAGACTGAGGAATAGGCTGTGACACCTTAGATGAACGAGATTGGGTGACAACATCTGCTGTAATTGACACCTCTAGACCAACTCCTGCCCCTCCCTACTCACGTCGGCCGCCCTCTCGGCAACAACTAAGGGTGGAACCTCAGAAGCAGGCACCGCAAAGTCGTTGCCGAGAAGAAGGTCGACGCCCTCTACTGGCAGTTTCTCTACGATTCCAACATCTATCTCTCGTGTCACACCATCAACCTCCAGCTCCACTCGAACCAACGGGTATGACCGTGTAGCATTCATACCCTGCACCACAACTACCTGTGCCGCGTTTATAGGTTGGCCTGTAAAGTTTTTCATCAGAGTCTGGGATGCACCTGTATCACACAACAACTCCAACCCATGCTTGCAACCAGCCCAACTCACGCAGCCACGCCCTCTATGGTCGCAAAAAGCATCGCGGACAGGTTTCGAGCCTTCCGGACACTCCTTCACTGGCTGTGCCCCCGCATCTGACATATCACCCCGGGTAAATGCAGAAGACCTCAGAGACGCCCCAATGTTGCTAGCCAAAGACGCGACTGCTGTAGGTTGGTTACTAGGGCAGGAACGTGCAAAATGCCCCTTTTTTTGACACTTAAAACACTCTACTTCACCGTTGGACTTCCCCTGAGGTGGGGAAGGGCCCTGACCTTTCTTAAACGGGACGGTTTTTGGTTTGTGATCAAAATTAGTATCATTGCTCTTACTTTCGTTATTAAATGTTGCATCACTGACTCGGGGGGGGTGGAGTGTTGCGCCCCTTGTTAACTGCATCGGTCCGTTGTGCAGACCCGCACCCACGAATCAGCGATAATCTCAGGTCAGCCATCTCAGCTGCTTCTTGTAGAGTTTTAGGTTGTTTCTCTTTGAGGTTCAATGTCAGGTCGCCGCCTGTGCATTTAAAAAATTGCTCTAGAAGGAATAACTGCTCAAGCTCTTCGAACGTCGTCACCTTCTCTGACCTAAGCCAATTTCTCAAAGCATCAGACAGTTCCCGGGCATGTTCTAGAAAAGTGCACTCACGACCCTTCGTAACACCCCGAAACTTCAACCTATATGTCTCTGGTTGTAACTCGTACGCCCGCAGAACAGCTTCCTTCAATACCTCATAATCGATGCAAGACTCAAAGGGCAACGCATCATATGCCCTGAGTCCTTTGTCAAACAACCTAGAGGAAACAAGGCCTGCCCATTTAACCTCGGGCCATTGGTGCTCCCGGCACTTCTTCTCAAAACGTAGGAAAAACTCGGTGAGACCCGACTCGTCAAATGCAGGGACTAACTTAAGAAGGTGCGATAAAGACTGATCAAGACCTCGATTCCCAGGACCGAGACGCTGCCCTGTCGACTCCACCCGAGACTTCTCAAGCTCTATGTCTACACAGTACTTCGTAGCCTCAACCTGAAGCTCAGCCTCACGTATGGCCTTTCTCTCCTCAGCCTGAATCCAAAGCTTAGCCATCTCAAGCTCAGATTCCTGCTGCTTAGCCATCTTAGCCATCTCAAGCTCAGATTCCCACTGCTGCTGATCAGCCTGCATCTTAGCCATCTCAAGCTGGAAGATCATATCTGGAGTTAAACCTTGAGGAGGAGGAGATGCAACAATTGGAGACCCACACAGTGATCCACCCAGGGGCAAACCACGCTGCCAGTGACTATCGGCCTGCGGGAAAGTCCTCGGATCCGGTGTTCTAGAGAGCATGATGGGAGTAGAGTGGAGGGGGGGCTTGGCCGAAGGTGCCAAAGCACCCGCTCCACCCTGTGCACCACGCACCCCGCCCAGCACACATGCCACCAGGTCACTTCTCATCATGCTGCTAGTGCCAACATGCCCCATGACCGTGGCCAAACACTGGAGACCATACCGATCAATCCCCGACACCCGGTCAACAGTAATAGGCATCTCCAGAAACTTCCTTGCATCCTCCTCAATAGTTACTACTCTAATGTCATCTAACAAACCCAGCTTCTGCACCTCAGAGCCTGCTTCCCGTACTGTGTCCTCACTGTGCACTGATCCGTCGTTCGACATAGTGTCCACCGGAAATCCTCAACGTTTATAAAAAAAAAAAAGTACCTAAACTCTCATGTAGCACTATTCACTCAAAAATGCTTGAAGACAACTCAAGTGCTATACTACGTTGCCAAAACAAAATTCCAACGTGTCCAAACTATTCCTCAAAAACAAATGTCCACTGCCAAACTGTGAGAAATAACAATCGACCCCCAAACGGTGATTAAAACAAAAAATCTCCACAAAAAATCCTGCAATTATTTCTTAGTTCACTAAATCCTAGACTAAGGTCGCCATTTGTTATGACGACTAAGATAAGATACTAGGCAAGGTCGCCATTTGTTATGACGACTAAGATAAGATACTAGGCAAGGTCGCCATTTGTTACGACCGGGACTACGAATAAAACAAGGGCACTTAATGATTGGACTAGTAATAGGGCACTATGCAACAACGGTACGCTAGATCCAAACCCTCGAACTTATATGCCGGCGAACAAAAACACCTATACCCTCTAGGGTTAATCTGCGATAGCGGGGTATCCTTAACTGGGCATAAATGTACTCTACTTCAGGATAACCTGTACTGGTATAGCCTGATAACAAACAAGATGCAAGTTACGTTAAAATGCATAAAAGGAATCTATGGAAAGATCAATACACTGCAAGATTTAATACAATCAAAAGATGCTTCAATACAGTTACTCTAAACAACAATAAACTCTTCACTCCTATCTGAAAGAAAGTGAAGTATAGTCCTACAGCATAGACCTGGAAACTTCTGAAGAAAGTCTGATGCTCATAAGATGCACGTACTTATACTTAGAACTATATAAAGGCAGGAGGCAGGACACCACACGTGTAAATCGAATACACTAAAAGATAGGACATATAATGTTAACTGACACGAGAATACTATAAATGCGCAACGGTAGCAATGCTCGACACTAAAAGAACTACTTCCTCATCAACGAAACAGTCTGCTATGGTTGTGCGGCTCAGCAACAACCTAGACTAATAAATGCTGTGAATAATAATGCACACATATCAAAGAGCTTATATTAAATACTAACAAGTGTCTACTCGATTAATAATGTCTAGCTGGGATACTCTAGGTAAGGAACTGGGGTTGAGCAAGACAGGCTCGTAGCCTAGGGATGTCCTTAAGACTGCATCCTTTAAGTTATGTTAATTGACGAGGGGGCTCTCTTGATAGATCCAGATCACAAGTATCTGGTTCTATCCTGGCGACCCTCTAAAGACAAGCAAAGAGGCAGCAAAGTGTGGAACTGGTACAGGCCAAAACCCTCACTCAACACAATGCTGCACTCGCAAAGGACGCAACCGAAGAGACAACCCAGGCTACCACAGGACCGGTCGAAGTCGTGTAGGTATAAGCAAACCGTACACACATCGGAGACAATGACTACAGTTACCTTATCCCAGTCTAGCATTAAATAAAAGAGCAGAAACACTAAATCAATAATGGAGACACACAAAGTTCTTAACCTATACAAACTAAGAACCCTCAAACCTATTCTAAGTACATGTAAATATCTCTGATAACTGTAGCCCATTTTGATGTCCCTGGCGAGCGCTAGTGGCTAATGAGAGGCGATTCTGCCAACGCTGGTAGACGTCACAGAATCTAGAGAAAATCCTTTGACTAAGGTTCCGGAATTAAATCCAGCTAGAGCGTCTAAACCCACGGGCCCCACTGAAACCCTTACTCGTAGTGGTAGGATTAGCCGTCCACCAATCAGGTACCTGGAGGAGGGTATAAATAGGATCCCCGAGACACGTGCCTGCCAGTTGCAAGGCACCCTGCCTATCCCCTCTTACCCTTAGTACCGACTCCGTCGACTAGTAGCAATGGTCGATGGAAAAGGACAGAGAATAAACGCTACCAGGGCCTTCAAACAGCTTCTCAGTCATCCCGGGCAAGTTATAGTAGCTAAAACTGACGTGGAAAATCAAAATCCTGCACTCCAACTACACAGGTGTCTTTGTGAGCATAGTGGACTGGTGGATTGGCAGCCGGATGGCCAGAATTTCAAGGGAACAGTATTATGGCAATCAGCTCGCCTTAATTTAGTAGGGGGTTGATAAAGTAAAAAGGACATCCACCAATCACCGTGCCCCCTCTTACCTGTTCCCCTCGTCAGCTAAGTTTGACACACCTCCCCAGCCGGCCAATCAGTGGCCTCCATTTTCAGAGCACAAAGCTGGACACTCCACCTCACCTCTAAATTCGCTCTCGTTCTATTCCCGGACAGCTTCCTATTGTTACAATAGATTCAATACCTTGGTGCCCGCCCTATACTCCCGTAAGGCACTGAAAAACATTTGCAACCAGCTTCCAGGAACTTATTATGGAGAGAAAAGAGTGGAGGTGGAGAAGTCGAGAAATCAAAGCGAGCGGGCTGCCGCGCAAGCCGCTCAGCCAATCACAGCGCGGGAGAGCGGGAGGCGGGACTATAAAGCAAGGGGGGGGGGGGGAGCATTTTTTTGTTTTTCTATGTGATTGAGGGAGGCAAAAGGCAGAGCTGCCTATAGCGAGTGCCTCCCCCATAGTTGAAAGAGTGACAGGGCCAAAATCAAGGGACGTTCGAGCCAAAATGCCTGGACACACAGAGTTTGAAGCAATGTAAGTCATAGGAAGAGGGAAAGACTGATTCTGGGAGAGAGTTCCAGAGCTCAGCTGTTGAGTAGAAGAAAGACTGAGAATAACGTTTCATTCTCGGGTTGGAGAGTTGCACAGAGTAGGGGTGGGATTGAGTTGCAAGACGGGTACCACGTGTCCTACGTAAAGGAGGTGGTATACACTGGGAAAGCTCTGAAGAACACTGATTATTATAGTAGCGATAGAATAGCGAGAGAGATGCAACATTGTGGCGGAGAGATAGAGATTGGAAGACCATTCGCCGCTCGGACGGCAATGGGCTAGCTTCTCGTAACCTACTTACTTTCTCTCGCTTGGGCACCCACGGGAACTCGGCTCCAGCCTCCCAGCCCTAGCCCTTTGTTCCAGAAGGCCCACCTCAGGCCTATCATCAGCTCTTCCCTACTAAGGCAGATACACCTTCAGTATCTGGCCGCCTGTCGTCGCATTGCAGGCTTGCATACCTACAGCCAAGCGATTCAAGAGGACGACAGATAGTAGAGGGAGCAAAGATGTACAGTTGATTTAAAGAGAGAGAGAGGCTGCAGAACTAACCCAGTGGCCACCAGAAATAATATTTGATGTGTCCTTATAGGATAGACTAAAGAGAAAAGATACTAGACTTATATTGACATACACTGATGATGTGTTAAGAATAGATATTTTTGTTAGCAAAGGCGTAATGCCGAGAGTTGTAACTAGATAAGATCTGATAGGAAAGATTTAAGTATAAAGTAAAAAGGGTGGGAAAATCATTTCTTAAAGACAGAGGGGCAACAAATAGTCTCAGGGGAAAACAGTTTTGGTAAGTTGCCCAATAGGTCAGTTATAGATAGGAAAGGACACTAGTCCACATAAATAACGAACTCATTTGTTAAAAAAGAAACTATATCTATTATAATTTGAGAGGCCAATTGGGACAGTTTTGAGGGAGCGTTAAGGACGTCACGTCCAATATAGTAATGTATTGCCCAAGAGGGAGTAGTTGGAATATAGAAAGAAAAAAAAAATCATAAGAAGTTATATAGAGGATTATAACCTTGAATCTTTTCCGTGTAGAGATCTTGAGGTATAGTTTACCCATTTTAGAAATATTATTGATTAAGTGTTTATTGTGAATATAGCTTATTTGTAATAGGATTGCGTGAGCGTATAATTGGAGGGTGTTATCAATTAGATTTATCAAGGTAAATAGTGTAAACAACCTGTTAATTTGAGTAACTGTGTAATAAAATCCAAGATTGTATTTGAGAGGAAAATCTAACTAACTTGTAATTGCGGCCGGTTCATTTGTAGGAATTTATGGTCTATTCAGAGAGTGTTAAGGTACCCTTGTTGTAACGACGTATTTGTTATATGATTTAATGTAAGATATAGGAAAGAGTAGTAAAGAGATTATATGTATTAATGCCTTGGTCTCGGGAGTAGACACAATAGGCCCAGTGGACGTGTTTAAATCTTAAGGATAGATACAGAATATCACTTTTGTTAAATAGGTAAATAACAATTGATTTATTAGGCCCTGGTCTCCACCGTAGACACAGCAGGGCTTGGAATAACGTAATATCAATCCGTGTCTTGAACCCATCTCGGCCCGGACAGAGGAAAAGTTTTTAGAGTAGTTAGGAAGTTTTGTTAAATAAAGTATACGAACTTCTAGATGACTTACCTTACCTTTTGATACCTTTTGATGTGTTCGCCGCTCTTCTAGCGGCACCAAGGAGCGCGACGCCCCTCGTTATGGGTGGTGATTTGGTGCAGTAGACTGTTTGAAGCGACAGCTCGCTCCCTTGCGAGGATGGGCTCGTCTGGCACTTTTTGCAGTTCGACATCTAGGGCTCTCTTGAAGTTGTCTAACGAGATGTCCCTCATGACTGTCGATTTATCCCCCACGTAAGTAGTATAGTCGAGAAAAAAAAGTAAATTCTACAAATATTATAATACAATCTTCCCTTAAGCCCACACAAACACACACACACACACACACACACACACACACACACATCAACACACACACACACACGCACACACAGTCAAGCACACACACATATCTACATATACACACACACACACACACACACAGTCACACACACCCACACATACATTTACACACACAAACTCATAGACACACTCAGTTACACACACATTCACACACATATATATATATATACACACACACAGACACTCATTAATTTCCCGGCTTGACGTACTTTACTTAATTAATAGTAATGATCATAGCCGGGATAATAGATGGTATTGATGCCGGGATCAACCACGTTGTAGAGGAGGAGGATTTATATTTTTGAAATAATCATTTGGGGTTAATGTAGTGTTTTTTATAGGGACGTGATTTTTAGCTTGCGTGATTAAGGGGACAGTGGTTATTTGTTTTAGTATTTATTTATATATTAATTTATTTTTTAGTTTTCTTGCTAGACCTTCATCAAGCTTAACACAACACTGTCAGCTGTAAGAGATCATTCCTATGTTTGTAAAACTAGTGTAAATGTTCAAGATTTCAAAGTGATAGACACTGGGCCAAATCATCATATTCGTATACTTGAGTCACTCCATATAATGAAAGAACAGCCCATTTTAAATAATAATCAATCTGCTGTCCCTCTAAATATATTCTATCTGTTCAGTCACTATTTTTTTGTTCTTGTGTGTTTGCTTAGGTTTATGATTTCGTATTTTTTGTTCCCCTGAATTCCTTTTAACTTTTTAGTCTTTAATGTTTAAGCTAATATGTTGTATTTTTACTCCCTATTTTAATTAATTTTTATTTATATATTGTATATTCTAAGAGATTGTCACTCATCTTTTTGATTCCACTGAAGATGGCATAATGTGAATGCCGAAACGTTTGAATAAATATGTTGCTGTTTACTTGGAGTCTCGTTATTCTATTCCTCTGCCAACTTCGGTTCCCTACGAGCCAGCCCCTATCTCATATATTATATACTGTACATATATATATATATATTAATTATTATTACCGGTATATAGTTATTTTTGTTTGCTTCTTAGACCTTTATCAAACTTATGAAGAAAAAAACATCCCAAAGATGTTTCGAGACAATTTTTTTAATTTGTTCGTAGAAAAAAATTTCGGCCGAAGGCCGGTTCCTCCTTAATTACAGGCGCGCTATCGCTCGCCTGGAAAAATCGACACCTAAATGGCACGAATGGTCTTAATATTGACAACAAAATGGGCAAAAGTCTTGAAAACTAATGTGGGTGAACATGAAAGAGAAGGGGGTTCAGAATAAAACAAATACTTCTTAAAATGATGGAAGTTGTTTATGAGAAAGTGAAGGAGTTGTCTCAAGCCTTCAGAAGCATGTTATTGCCGCGGGCCCGGTTGTTATTGCAAGATTTCCTCTTGTTAGTATTCTGTTCCTTTATTTTAATTTGAGTTTATTCTAAGTCTGCCCATTAGTAATTTTGGTTTTCTATAATTCTTCTCATTGTTGATTTTAAGGGAGCCCACCTCGCTTTTTTTCTCTTTCTGTCCCTCTCTCTTTGGCTTTTATCCATTCGGCCCCATTCAGCCTACTGTTTTTAGCGTTTATCCCCATCCTGGTGTCGATTTCTTCCTGGCGAGCGATAGCGAGCCAGCATTGTATGGAGAAATCCGGTTTCACCGGAGACATTTTTCTATCGAAAAATGTACAAATGTTGCTTGCTGTCAAAACAAAATATATATATGCTGGCTCGCTACCGCTCGCCACGAAAATATTGACACCTGGATGGGGAAAAACGTCATAAAACAGAAGGCTGAATGGGGCCGAATGGATACAAGCCAAAGAGAGAGGGAGAGAAAGAGAGAACAAAGCGAGGTGGGCTCCCTTAAGAAGTTTATAATTCTTCCCATTATTAATTTTTCCTTTACTAAAATTATTCCCATTTGTAATATTGACTTTCTATAATATTTCCCATTATTAATTTTGACTTTACTATAATTCTTTCATTATTTATCATAAGTTTACTATATTTCTTCCATCATTAATCTTGACTATATTCCTGATTCATCTATTTAATTTTGACTTAAATATGTATGTTTTAGACCCTTGTAATTGGATGGTTACCTCTTGTATAATTATTTTTCCCTTTATTAATGTTGATTATGTATGCCTGATTCATCTATTACAATATATATTTAATATGTATGTATTAAAATCATCGATATATAATGACATCATTTGATTTTTACTTTACTTTTGATATCTTTAGATGTTTTAAGCACTTCAATCTACAATAACGTCATTTTATTTAACTTTACTTTAGTTATCTTTAGATGTTTTAGCCCCCGCTGTACCGGTGATGTCTTATTAATTTTATTCTAGCTATATGTAGACGATTTTGTGCAGCTTAGGAAGGACCTGTGGTAGTAAAAAGGGTTAGGGGAGATAGTGAAGCCTGGTAATTGCTAGGAGTCCTTTTGAAACTGAATACAATCGTCTAACAGCAGCCATAATAAAGTTAAAAGGACGGCACCTGTACTGAAAGGTTTAAACAATTCAATATACGATAGCTTCATATAATTTAACTTTACTTGAGTTATCTTTAGATGTATTACATTTAAGCACTTCATCTCATGTTCACTATATTTAGGCTATCTTTAGACTATATTATTCACCGTAGGAAGGACCTTTATGACTCAATTCCTTGTTATCAATTGCATTCCTACATTTACTTGCTATACTGTACAATCGCGCTAATAAGTGATGTCTCGGCACCAAGTATGTTTTGATCAATAATTGGTATCAGCAATATCTAAGCTTCATTTCCTCATATCGAGTGAAATATACACACACATGTTCCTACACTTACCCACCCTATTCAACATCTGACAAACATTAATACAGCACAGAGCAAGCCACACGTAATGATAGCTGGGACATAACTTATTAGCGCGACCGTAAATCATATTATCGTCTAATGGTCATTTATGAGACAGTGAAGGAGTTGATAAAAGTAAATTAAAGTAGACAGAATGAATATAAACACCGTGTGAGGAGGAACGCTTTATTGATTGTAGATCGTGAAGGAGTTGTAGGAAACCTTCACAAGCATGTTATTCCCTTCTGACACTAAATATGTTCTTGGAATATTTTGTCCAATACTAGATCCTATAAGAGAGTTCAACTTAAGGGGGAGGTAGTCGCTTTTTCTGGACCGTCTCCCTCATGTTTAGCCCTATTCATATTGAGATTTTAAGACGTTCGTTCTAATAGTTGGCGATTTTGAGACGCTTTGCCCCATTTATTTGTCAATATTTAAACCTATCGTGGTATTTAGATGTCGATTTATTCCTGGCGAGCGATAGCGAGGCTGTAATATCAGAAGGGATCGGGCGATATTTTCTTTAAGTTTGATGGAGGCCTTCGGGGGAAACTATAAAAGAAATTAATACTTGAAATAATCCCCCCCCCCCAGAAAAAATAAAATAATATATATATATATATATATATATATATATATATATATATATATATATATATATATATATATATATATATACAGTATATATATACCGGTATATATATATATATATATATATATATATATATATACCTCCCTCCCCCGGTCGTTAAGATAGGTGTTCCATTAACCCCTTATTAGCGGGGCCCGACTTAAGTCCGTATCTAAAAACCTGGACTATGTGGCGGGGCCCGACTTTAGTCAGTGTGCAATTTTTGAGCAAGAATGGCTCTGAGAGAGAGACGAGCGACGGGAGGAGCGTAGGTTGCCTCATGACCGCTCGGCACGGACCCCGCGCGCCTACTGACATCTACTCCACACAACTCCACCCTCCCTACCTCGCTACACAGGGAATTATATAAGGAAATTACCGTATTTTAGGGTTTTTGCACTCGTCTTGCACGATCGTTGCAAGAGAACGCGTGGTTGTAGAAGGATGGTTCTGGTGTCATTGGAAAGCTCAATTTACGCCCTTTCAGGGATACATAATTGTATTACGCTCTGGCTCTTTTTTTTGCATGAAAAAGAGCACGGAAACAAGGCCATTTAGGGTAAAAAAAAAAAACGCTGTGCGCGTAGTGGAAAAAAACTGACGGGCCCGCTCGTAAGGTGTTAACGCCCAATACCTATGCATTATGTAGGACCTAAAAACAAGTCTTTTACACTCGCAATGATCTCTTCGCTTAAGATGATAAAAGTCGGTATAATTGAGAGAAAACAAAAAAATAGAAAAAGTGGGGATTGGGCCTGAGTATATAGATAGATAGATAGATAGATACTTGAGACAAGTCCATTCATAGTTTTTATAATATGTTTATTGTAGGCATTGGGGTTTAAGGGGGTAGATCATAATACCACTCTTGCTAAAATACCTTCCCAGAAGTTAGGTGTGCTCAACCGTCTCCGTGGGCTCCTCACCCGCACATAGCTTCCTGCTCTCTATAGGGGTACAGTACGCCCATGTATCGAGTATTGTTCACATGTGTGGGGAGGCTACACCCATACCGCACCTCTCAAAAGAGTAGAGTCAAGAGCATTTCGTCTCAGCAACTCACTTTCTCTTACTAGTTCGCCACAATCTCTTTCTACACACCACAATGTTGCATCTCTTTCACTCTTCTATCGCTATTCTTCAGAGCTCTCTCAGTTCATACCTCCTCCCTTGCGGCGAGTGCCAGGCACCCGCCTGTCAACACAGTCCCACTCCTATTTTTTCCAACTCTCCAATCCAAGAATTGGCAAGTTTTCTCAGTCTTTCTTCTATTCAACTAGTGAACTATGGAACTCTCTCCCTCAATCAATCTTTCCTTCATCCTATTACTTAAGCTGCTTTATACTTCGTGTGTCCAGGCGTTTTTACCACAACTTCCCTTGAATTTGAAATGATGGAAATAGAATACAAGTTTTGAGCGTAACTGAGCCTAATGCAAAACCCCTGACTGAAATACCGGCCTGGATGCCACAATTTGTTACTGCTATAAGCGGATGTGTTAAGAGGGGTCACCAGTGTTTTTGTTTTAACTTTATCTCCTTTTCTTTCTTTCTCTGGCTTGTATCAATTCGGCCCCATTCAGCCAACTGTTTTAAGACGTTTAGCCCCATCTAGGTGTCGATTTCTACCTGGCGAGCGATAGCGAGCCAGCATTGTATGGAGAAATCCGGCTTCGCCGGAGAATTTTTTCTCTCGAAAAATGTACAAATTTAGCTTGCTGTCAAAACAAAAATATATACTGTATATGCTGGCTCGCTACCGCTTGCCAGGAAAATATTGACACCTGGATGGGGGTAAACGTCTTAAAACAGTAGCCTGAATGGGGCCGAATGGATACAAGCCAGGGAAAGAGAGAAAAGGAGAGAAAGAAAAAAAAGCCGGTGAGCTCCCTTAATATCTGTGAGGAGCTTCGGAAGGAAGGAGTATTTATGGCTACATCGTAATTGAAAGTGGTGTTTATGTATCAGAAACATAAATTTGGCAGATACAGTCCAAGAAATGTTGCAGTGTGTGGAGTTGTGTAAGGGAGGTTGGTTTTCTGGGCCCCCTTTTCTCTTATGTTTAGCCCCATTATGTGTTGCATCTTAAGACGTTCGTCCCATTAGTTTGGCGATTTTAAGATCTTTCGTGCCATCTAGGTGTCGATTTTTCCTTGCGGGCGATAGCAAGGCTGCAACTTAAGACTAAAATAAGCTAGATAGGACACCACTTTGTATATGTCACTTTAATTAAAAAAACAAAAATAACATACAAAGGAAAGGAAAAGGAAAAAATACTAGAAGGAAACATGCTTACATTATTTAAATGTCTGAGGACATACAGTAATGCAAGTAATGGTCACTCTTCTGTAAATCTAATGTGGCTTACTTAACCCATGCAGTAGCAGGGACCTCCTTTTCATCTTATTCTGGCAACTATTAGACGATTTTATTCAGCTTAGGAAGGACCTCTAGCAATTTTAAGGCTTCAAACTCTCTCAACCAACCCTTTCAATTACCGCAGATCCTTCCGAAGCTGCGCAATGTCGTCTAAATATAGCTAGAATATAATATAACACACGTCGCTGGTACTCAAAGGGTTAATAATGGGAAAGTGGTTGGTATTTGTTTTTATTATTCTTATGAATGGATAGTTAATTGAAAATGTTGTTTAAATACCAGAATCATAAATGTTGTTTAAATACCAGAATCATAAATGTATCTGATACATTCTTAGTGCAGCAGTGGCTGAAGGGTTCTGAGATCTTGTACAATATATTGGTGCTTTGGTAACAACACTTTGGGTTCTCATCTGAATGTTTAAGGTTCGACTTCTACCGGTATATGCTGGATTTGAACCTCTGACCCAAGACTCTACTGGCAGGGCACCATCTTTGTTTGAAATAATGTACAGTTTATGTAAGTTTCCTGTACAGTCGGCCTAATAAGTGATATCTCAGCACCAATTATGTTTTGATCCATAATTGGTATCGGCAATATTTACTGATGGTTTCTTCTTTTTTATCGAGATATACATACATGTTCCCACCATTTTCAACATCTGACAGACATTCATACAGCACAGAGCGAGCCAAACGTAATGACAGGTGAGACATGACTTATTAGCGCCACGTACTGTTATACATTTATTGAAATACTTAACCCCAGAATGGCGAGATGACTCTTAAGAGGTATTGGTGGTGAAAGGCGACAAACCTCTTAAGATCCAAGACCTAAAAAAAAGCCTTTTAAAAGGCCCCAGTAGCACTTAAAACAAAGGAATATCTGATTAATTGAGATAATTCCCCTCCATGCCTTCTATTACTCTTCCACATGTGTCAAAACCCTTTCAATTATCACCTATTTTTCCTCTTATTTCTTTGTTTATCGGTTTATTTACCATGCCAATATCTCCAACCTGGTTCCAAGGTCCGGTCCTGCGCCTATTAAGTGCATGCAATGTGAGAGAGAGAGAGAGTGAGAGACAGGCTTCAGTCTGTCTTTAGGCTTCGGAGAGAGAGGGTATACTTCGCGTTCGCCTCTCACTTCATGACTGGACGGTTGGCACTAATTTTTGTTTTACACCCCCCAAATACTATTCCCACTTGTTTTATTGCTGGTACATGTTAATATTTTCATATTAAATGTAAAATAGGCGCATATGAACAAGTAATAACGATATTTATCATAAAATGACGATTTTAAGGGGGAATGAAGCCTAATATCGTCGCTTGACGGTAGGGTGTTCACTACTAATAGCAGGTTAAGGGGCAGGTATTCGTTTTTTTCTGGACCCCCTTCTCCTTCATGTTTACCATTTTAGTTTTGATATTAAAACAAATCTTGAAAGAGGGTCTAGCGGTTGCTTATTTAAGTTTGATGGAGGTCTAAGGAGGAAACTAGAAGAAAAATAAATTATTAAACAAAAATCGACCAAAAAGTGAATCATCCCCCCTTAACCCGTTCAGTACCGGCGACGTTCTTTCCATTATATTCTGGCTGCTGTTTCAGACGATTATATTACGCTTACGAAGGACGTCTACCCATTAAAAGCTTACAGACTATCTCAAATAGTACTCTTAGCTACCGAATATCTTGCCTAAGCTTCATAAAATCGTCTAAATGTAGTTGAAATATAATAAAAAAAACTCACGGGTACATAAAGGGTATATATATGATAATAGAGCAAGAATATATCGTACGTACAGGGTAAATTACTAGATAAGAGCCTACATCTCTGCTTCATAAGTTTGTTTTGCGCTAGGCAATTACTGTATATGCAGCTTAGGAAGGACTTTTAGGAATCAAAAGGGTAATAACTACCTCAATTAACCTCTTAACTCACATACATTATAAAAACTTAATTTAATCACTAGTTTTATTTTAACTTAATCCAGTATCATACGAGAACTTTCAGTCAACATTCAATGAATCAAAAATTTCCTGGCAACATTACTTGCATATTTTGCACTGGTATCGGAAACTAGACTGGTGATAGATGAATTTAGGTAACTAAAATACTTTAAATGTTTACCTCATAAGCTGCCAGCCCAGTGTTGATAAATGTTGAGGGGACAAGCGGTTGTGTGATACCGGCTTGACTGTAAAAGGTTGTCAGGATTCATTGATTTAAAACACGATATAAACAACATGGCTGCTACGGGAGGTTGTCATGATTCCCCTTGACCCCGACGTCTTTTTTGTTTGATTTCAGCTACATTTAGGCGATTTTGATGAAGCTTCGGAAGGATGTATGGTAGCTATAAGGATTCATTGAGATAGTCTGTAGCCTTTTCGTGAGTAGACGTCCTTCCTTAGTTTAATATAATCTAATAATTGCCGGAATATGATAAAAAGGCCGTCACTGGTACTGAATGAGATATAGCTTAATATAATCAGCGGTTTCATTGCAACTTACTGTAAAAGGTTGTCAGGATTCCCCCTATAGCCGGGTACGATACAGGCGACTCCCCTCCTATGATCAAATTTGTTGTTCATCAGCCGGGATATTACGAGACGGATGACTTTTAGGACACCTGCAACCCTTAATTCTTTATTTTGCGGTACAGTCGCCACATTGTGTACGTTGGCCAGCTTGTGGGCAATACAGGAGGGGTTTCATAAACTTCTATATTTTGACGTCATTTCAATTATATTGTTGCTATCAATATGCAACCTTGAATTTGGCTCTATTATTCTTTTAATTTTGAGAGGAACACTTGTTACAAAAAACTTTGCCTGTTGTCTCCGTCATACGCATAGGATATAATATACAGTATATATACAGTATTAGAATGTTTAGATTTGACTTCTAGGATTCAGATATGCCCTTGGTAAGCTAAACACAATGGATTAGTTTAGCCAGAATAATAACTATATTATGCGACTCCCCCCATTACAATCCAATTTGGAGTTCATCAGCGGGTATATTATGAGGCTTGATTACTTTTAGTACACCCCTGCAACCCTTAATTTTTTATTTAAGGTACGGTCGCCACAATATATAAATATGTTTCTCTTTTCTTCTCTTGCTTATTCTGGTTTCCTCAATGTAAATATTTAGTTTTCTTAGAACTTTCTTAAATTTCTTGAACTCTTCTTTGCTTTTGATTTGTTGTTATTTTTCTATATTCTGTTTTGTTTTCTTATTTTCCCAATTATGTGTGTTTACATTTGATGTTTACCACTTATTACTTGTACTTCTCAATTTACACTTTCGTTTGCACCCTGAATACTCCCATTTAACTTCTTCCTTTTCCCTTCTTCTCAATCTTCCTTTTTATAGCTTTTCCAGTTTATCTATATTGTTTCTGTAAGTTTTTCCACCTTTTTTCTCCTTTAGCACCCAATATTATTATCCCTTTTCCTCCTTCGTTTACTCTCTTTTGTTATATTATTCCCCCTTCCTCCCTATCAATCTTACTTTTACAGCGTTTCCTGTTTTTATATACTTTATATTTTCTGTATCATAGTTTCCGTATAATATTGTCCCCACTTTCTATGTATTTTTTTTCTCCATTTTCTGTCATATTTTTCATTTTTTTTTTTTTTTTTCTTGCCATATTTTCACCAATGTCCATTTGCGGTGTCATATTTTCCTCTTTTTCAATTTTCGGTATCTTATTTTCCTCATTTGTAAATTTGTGTATCATATTTTCCTATTATCTATTTTCATTATAATTTTATCCCCACATTCTATTTTCTGTATTCTATTTTCCCCGTTTTCTATTTTCTGTATCCTATTTTCCCCTTTTTCTATTTTCAGTATCCTATTTTGCCCGTCTTCTATTTTCTGTATCCTATTATTCCCATTTTCTATTTTCTGTATCATATTTTCCCCGTCTTCTATTATATGTATCCTATTTTCCCCATTTCCTATTTTCCGTATCCTATTTTCCTCCTTTTTTCCATTTTCTGTAATATAATAACCTGTTATCTATTTTAATTACCATATTATGCTAATTTTCTAATTTCGGTATCATATTTTCCCCATGTTCTTTATTGCCTGTATCATATTTTCCCCATGTTCTTTATTGCCTGTATCATATTTTCTCCATTTATCATTATCCTCTTCTTCATTCTCGATCTTACTTATTTATAGCTTTTCCTATATATATATATATATATATATATATATATACATATATATATATATATATATATATATATATATATATATATATATATATATATATATATATATATATATATATATATATATATATATATATACTTTTCTTGTCCATGCCTGCCAGCCAACCGTTTCCCCCATATGAAGTAGGTGTTTTGAGCAGTAATATGGCGGAACCTTTTTAATTTTGTTGTCTTCTTTCTTTTTTTATCGTCACATGTCCTGGGTCTGAGAAGTTTATGGGTCCTGTTTTATATATATTTTGGCTGTCTTTGCGTCTATTTTGCTATATTAAATTTGTTTTTCTTTGTTTATATTATTTGTTTTGCCTTTTGTATTATAATTTGTTTATTTGGTCTATTTTCTTCATCTTTTCCTCATGTTTATTCAGTTGTTATTTTGGGACTTTTAATATATGTTCTTTACTTTCTTTTAAGAGAGCCCACCGTCCTTTTTTTTTATCGTTCTCACCTTTTCTCTCTTACTCTGGCTTGTATCCATTCGGCCCCATTCAGCCAACTGTTTTAAGACGTTTATCCCCATCCAGGTGTCGATTTATCGCGAGCCAGCATTGTATAGAGAAATCCGGCTTCACCAGAGACATTTTTCTATCGAAAAATGTACAAATTTAGCTTGCTGTCATAACAAAACTATATATATACTGGCTCGCTACCGCTAGCCAGGAAAATATTGACACCTGGATGGGGGTAAACATCTTGAAACAGTAGGCTGAATGGGTCCGAATAGATACAAGCCAAAGAGAAAGAGAAAAAAAGAGAGGTGGGCTCCTTTTATCCTTCTCGTCTTCTGCATTTCTATTTTCTTTGAGGTCCTTATCTTTCCCATTTTTAATATTTAATTTTATTTGTTATTTATTTATTGATATATTATTATTTTTATTATTAGTATTATTATTAGTATTTTTGTTCAGGAGGTCAGAAGTGTGGGAAGCCATAAAAAGAGTGAAGTTGGGGAAAGCACCAGGAACAGATGGAGTGTGTGGGGAAATGTTGAGGTATGGTGGTGAGATAGTGATCGAATGGGTATGGAAAATGTGCAAACTAGCATGGGAGAAGGGGACTGCACCCGATGACTGGAAGACTGGCATAATAGTCCCCCTATATAAGGGCAAAGGGGAAAGAGAAGTGTGTGGTAACCACCCAGGAATATGTCTTCTAAGCGTAGTAGGGAAGGTATACAGTAGGGTAGTGATTGAGAGAGTGAGAGTGAGAACGGAGAAATGGATAGGCGACGAGCAGGGAGGTTTTAGGAAGGGAAGAGGATGTGTAGATCAGATTTTTACCCTGAATTGTGTTGTGGAGAAATATCTGGAGAAGAAACAAAAGGTGTATGTTGCCTTTATGGACTTGGAGAAGGCCTATGACAGAGTGGATAGAGAAGGTTTGTGGAAAGTACTTAGAATATACGGAGTAGATGGCAAGTTGCTGAAAGCATGAGGGTGCATAGGCGGCAGTACGTGTGGGAAGTGAGCAGAGCGAGTTCTTTGACCTGATTGTTGGTTTGAAACAGGGGTGTGTGATGTCCCCGTGGTTGTTTACTGTATATATGGATGGAATCATGAAAGAAATACTATCAAGAGCAGTGGATGTTGGTGTATCGCTGAAAAGGGAGGGAAATGAGTGGAAGCTACCTATACTGCTGTTTGCAGATTATACAGTTCTGATGAGTGATAATGAATGGGAATTGCAGGTCTGGTAATTGAGTTTGGAACAGTGTGCAAAAAACTGAATTTGAAGGTAAATGCGGGGAAGAGCAAGGTTATGGTCTTCGAAATGGGTGAAGTCACAGAATGTGAGGTGAAGCTGAACGGTCAGGCTATGGGGATCGTCAGCTCTTTTAAGTATCTGGGCACTGTGTTGAGTAAAGATGGGACTATGGATGAAGAAGTGCGGGTGAGGGTACAACAGGGGAAGAGGCTTGTAGGAACGCTGAAAGCAGTAACAAGAAATAGGGTGGTCAGTATGGAAGTGAAGAAGTCCTTGCATGACAGTGTGGTAATCCCGACACTGACTTACGGAAGTGAAGCATGGACGTTGGTTGAGAGACTCAAACCAAGAGTGAGAACAGTGGAAATGAATTACTTAAGAAGTGCATGCGGAGATACATGGAGGGATATGCAGACTAATGAAGAAGTAAGAAGGAGGTGTGGTGTGCAGGTAGATGTGCTGGAGAGTGTGAAAAGGAACACCTTGAGATGGTTCGGCCATATGGAACGTATGGAAAGCGAGAGAATGACTAAGAGGGAGTACGAGAGCGAGGTGGAGGGACAGAGAGGGAGAGGTAGACCGAAGGAGAGGTGGAAGGATGGAGTGAGGAAGTATATGAACGAAGGCGGTGCTGGTTGGGGGGAGGGGCGTCGACTGACTGGGGACAGATGTGCATGGAGGCGGTTCGTTCGTGGCCACCCCTTCACGGCGTCGGGCAATAGATAGATAGATAGATTATTTTTATTTTTTTATTTTTTTGCTTTAGTATGGCATTTTTTTTAGTTTTCTTTCTTGACATCATTCGTAGCCCTGCACCCTCAAACAAACGCACACCCAATTGGGTTTTATTGCAAGCCCTTCTTGGTGTTATAAATCATGGTTAGAGACGGTTTGATATGTCATTATATATGAATATATACGTACTGTATATATATATATATATATATATATATATATATATATATATATATATATATATGTTTCTAATCTCTCAGTGGGGATCGAACCGTCGACCATCAGGACGATAGCCGACGCTTTAATCAATTACACCATGGCAGTCTAAAAGACACTCAGCCTTCTTTCCTATTTATGTTAGGGAGAAGGGAAACCCACTAGGCGAATATATTTCAATTCAAACCTAGTTGTAGGATCCATATTTCCAGAATACCATACAAGGATTTCTGAGTGTCCCGACGCAACTCGGGTCGAAACTCTCATGCTTTGTGGGTTAGAATTAAATTAAATCTATTTCGACCCGAGTTGCGTCGGGACACTCAGAAATATTGTATGGTATTCTGGAAATATGGATCCTACAACTAGGTTTGAATTGAAATATATTCGCCTAGTGGGTTTCCCTTCTCCCTAACATAAATAGGATAGAAGGCTAAGTGTCTTTTAGACTGCCGTGGTGTAATTGATTAAAGCGTCGGCTATCGTCCTGATGGTCGACGGTTTGATCCCCACTGAGAGATTAGAAACATTTAGTGGCTCACGTGTATTTGTGATATATTCTCAATATACATATATATATATATATATATATATATATATATACACTGTATATATATATATACTCTATATATATGCACTACAATAGGTAATTTTACGTTATTAGTTTACTTCGTAGGAACTTGGGTTGACTTTTCACTTACCGGGGGCTGCCTTTCCCCTCTATTTTATGGGGTTGGGTGCGGGGTTATGGGCTGGGGAGAGAGAGAGAGAGAGAGAGAGAGAGAGAGAGAGAGAGAGAGAGAGAGAGAGAGAGAGAGAGAGAGAGAGAGAGAGAGAGAGAGAGAGAGAGAGAGAGAGAGAGAGAGAGAGAGAGGGGGGGGGGGGGGACGAAGCTGCGTATGAGTGAAATTAATTTGAGGAAGGAGAGGAAAGTAGAGCAGATGATACTATGTATGGCTATGAGTATTAAGGAAGCAAAAGGCAACGCTGCCTGTAACAATTGTCTTCCCCAAAGTTGAAACAGCGACAGAGACCCAAATTCAAGGTGCGTTGGAGTCAAAATGTCTGGACAGACGGAGCATGAAGCAGTTTAAGTCTTAGGATTAGGGAAAAACAGATTGAGGGAGATATAATGAAGGAAAAAGAGATGACAGAGAAGAGGAGAAGGTTGGAGAAAGAAAAGTGTCAGAGAGGAAGGGATATGTAGAAATGTGAGATAGAAGAGGAAGGGAAGGATAAAGAGACAAAGTTAGGAAAAGTGAGACATATGATTTATATGAATAGAGAGGATAGAGAGAGAGAGACAGGTTAGAATAAGATGAAAATAAGAAAAGGGAGGAGAGGAGGTCAGGAGAGGACAGTAAACAATAAGAGGAATATAGGGAGACGGGGAAAAGAAGGGAGGGGAAGTAGAAGAGAGTAGAGCAAAAGGAAGGTGGGGGTAGAATAAAGTAGAAAAGGAGCGAGGGGAAGTAGAAGAGAGTAGAGCAAAAGGTAGGTGGGGGTAGAATAAAGTAGAAATGGAGGGAGGGGAAGTAGAAGAGAGTAGAGCAAAAGGAAGGTGGGGTAGAATAAAGTAGAAATGGAGGGAGGGGAAGTAGAAGAGAGTAGAGCAAAAGGAAGGTGGGGGTAGAATAAAGTAGAAATGGAGGGAGGGGAAGTAGAAGAGAGTAGAGCAAAAGGAAGGTGGGGGTAGAATAAAGTAGAAATGGAGGGAGGGGAAGTAGAAGAGAGTAGAGCAAAAGGAAGGTGGGGATAGAATAAAGTAGAAATGGAGGGAGGGGAAGTGAAAGAGAGTAGAGAAGAAGGAAGATATTGACAGAAGAGAGTATAGAGACGAAGGGAGATAGGGGTGTGACGCCTACCAGCGTTGGCAGAATCGCCTCCCATTAGCCACTAGCGCTCGCCAGGGCAGTGAAATGGGCTACAGTTATCAGAGAATGTTGTTCTCTCTTTCATAGTACTCACATTGTTACAGACAGTCCAGTGGTGGTCTTTCTTTTTGTCTGTGACAACGGGAAGTGCTTTATATCATTAATAGAATATAACATGCATTGTATATTGTTAAGGAGAGTGAGCGGTGTAGGCAGTGTTGTGGTAATGTGTGCGTGCATATGCATGTGTTGTCTCCCTCGCTCGGAGGCTCGCGCGCGTGCCTTCCCACGCCCCTTGATTGGCTGGCGTGTCTGGCTGTGTCACGTGACACCTGCTGCCTTGTGACGTATTGGCCTGTGATTGGCCGACCACCATGCCTTTGTGGGATCCTGAGCGTCCCGAGGAGCTACCCTCCTCAGAGCAGGCTAGGGACGCACATGACTAACATCCTTTTTACAACTGTCCCCCACATCTCCACCATTCTGATACTGTCTCTCTCACTCAACTTCCTTCTTTCATTCCTCTAATCTTTTAACGTCACAGCACTCCCTTTGGGTTCTGTACACGATTTCATATCGGCCCATCGTATTATGTGCGTCGCTCTCATATATATTTCCATGTATTAGAATAGGCTATAAGGGTTCTTAGTCTATGGAGGTTTGATGACTCTGTGTGTGTCTCCCTCAGTGTCCTTAGTTTATGGAGGTTTGATGACTCTTTGTGTGCGTCTCCCTCATTATCAGTAGTGCTCTGCTGGGTTATTTAATGCTAGACTGGGATAAGGTTTCTGTTGTCGTTGTCACCGATGTGTGTATGGTTTGCTTATACCTACACGACTTCGACGGTTTCTGTGGTAGCCTAGGTTGTCCTTTGGGTTGTGCCTTTTGCGAGTGCAGCATCGTGTGGTAAGAGGGCATTAGCCTACTACCTTATTACACAGTGCTGCCTCCTTGCTTGACTTTAGAGGGATCGCCAGGATAGAACCAGATACTTGAGATCTGGATCTACCAAGAGAGCATCCCCGTCATTAACGTAACTTTAACCATACCGCCTTAAGGACAACGCTAGGCTATGAGCCTGACTTTCTCAGCCACAGTTTCTTAACCTTGATATCCCAGCTAGACTTTATTCGCCGAGCAGACACTAGTTAGGACATGAGCTCTTTTGATATGACATTATTATTCACAGTAATTATTAGTCTAGGTAGTTGTTGAGTTGCACAACCATAGCAAACTGTTTCGTTGATGAGGAAGTATTTCTTTTAGTGTCGAACATTACTGCTGTTGCGCATTTATAATATTCTCGTGCCAGTTAACATTATATGTCCTATCTTTTAGTGTATTCAGTCTACACGTTTGGTGTCCTGCCTCCTGCCTTTATATAATTTAAGATACGAGCATCTTATGAGCATCAGACTTTCTTCAGAAGTTTCCAGGTCTATGCTTTAGGACTATACTTCACTTTCTTTCAGATAGGAGTGAAGAGTTTATTGTTGTTTAGAGTAACTATATTGAAGCATCTTTTTATTGTATTAAATCTTGCAGTGATTTAATTGATCTTTCCATAGCTTCCCTTGTATGCATTTTAACGTAACTTGCATCTTGTTTGTGATCAGGCTATACCAGTGTGGGTTAGCCTGAAGTAGAGTACATTTATGCCCAGTTATGGATACCCCGTTATCGCAGATTAACTCTGGAGGATATAGGTGTTTTTGTTCGCCGGTTCGAGGGTTTGGATCTAGCGTACCGTTGTTGCATAGTGCCCTATTACTAGTCCAATCATTAAGTGCCCTTGTTTTATTCGTAGCCCCGGTCGTAACAGGGGTAGAATAAAGTAGAGAAGAAGAAGGGAGGGGAAGTAGAAGAGAAGGAAGACGAAGTAAAAGAGAGTAGAGTGGAAGAATGAAGATAAGGGTAAAAGAGAATAGAGAAGACACAAGGGGAAGTAGAAGAGAGTAGAGAAGAAAGGAAATCGGGGTAGACGAGAGTAGAGAAGAAGAAGGGAGAGGGGGGAGAGAGAGACAAGGAGAAGAGAAAGACAAGGAGAAGAGACAGCGGGGGGGGGGGGGGGGGGAGAGGAAAGGGCAGGCTAGTGCACGAGAGGGGAGGAAATGGATAGTTAATAGAAGTGAGATGAGAGAAATTTAGGTCTGGAAGCGAGGGGAAATTGATCTCTCTCTCTCTCTCTCTCTCTCTCTCCAACACACACACTCACTCACCTTTTTCACTCTCACTCACTCTCACACGTTTACACTCACTCAATTTTTCACTCACACGTTCACACTCTCACTATCTCACTCTTACACACGTAGAAGTGAGTCTGGAAAAGAAGAGTAAACAAAATATAGAAAAAACAAGAGGAGAACAATTATACGAGAGAGGTTACAAGAGGAATGTAATGTATAGTGGAGAGGGTTGCTGTAGGAGAATACATGTCATGGCAGAGAGAGAAAGAGAGTATGAGTGAACAGAGTGGTGAATGAGTTAAAGAGTGAGTGATAGATTGATAGATAAATATATATATAGACAGATAAATAGATAGAGAGAGAGAGAGAGAGAGGGAGAGAGAGAGAGAGAGAGAGAGAGAGAGAGAGAGAGAGAGAGGATAATATTGCCTGGAGGTGGTGGTGGTAGTGTTGAGGGAGTGTGTTGAAACTGTTCCCATCTGTAGCCTAGGAGGGTGACGAGGGGGTATTGGTTTACAAGGGGAGTACAAAGGAGTACAAAGGAAATCAAGCAACAACAGGTCTAGTGACCCTTCTAGGCTGCTTGTCCTCCAAAACACTGAGGATCAAGTGTCCAAAGAGTGGTTTAGAGTGGGTAAGGGAACATTGGAAAGGGAACTACTGCCCTGGAACTATTGTCTGTGGCAGGACTAGGAATTTAGTAGGGGACATATGGGTTAGTAACTGAGAGGAGGATAAAATAAAGTTATTCATTTACAAACGCAGTCAGTCGCGGGTTTGATGCAAGATATTTGTCTAGGCGGAGTTTAAATGAATCAACGGTGCTGCAGTCTATAACGTCTCGGGGAAGCCCATTCCACAAGTTGACAACTTGATTGAAGAAGAAATTCTTAGATTAGTGTGAGTTAAAAGATCTACCAATAATTTTGCAACCTTTTCCCCGCGTGTAATTAGATTGGTCGATAGTGAAGTACTTACTACAGTTCATAATTATTGTCGATGCCTTTGATGATTTTGAACACTTGAATTAAGTCACCTCTTAATCTGTGCTGGGTTAAAGGAAATAGATTTAATTCTCTAAGACGCTCTTTGTATGGATTGTTCTTTAGGCTAGGTATCATTTTCGTAACTCTACGTTGAACTCGTTCTAGCTTGTTTATGTCTTTTTGGTAATAAGGGCACCAGCATTGAAGCAGTATTCCAAAAGAGGGCGGACTAAGGAATTGTAAGGGGTTAGGATAACGTCTTTGGATTTATGCTCAAATGACCTGCCTATAAAGCCAATTATTTTGTTTGCCTTCTTAACAACTTCTGAACATTGTTGACTCTGTTTTAGGTTACTCGATATTGTTACTCCCAGATCGGTTTCTCTGTTTACATTCTTAAGCTGAGTGCCATTCATCGAATAGTTTGCTTTCTCATTTAGGTATCCGATATGTAGTACTTTACATTTATCCGCATTGAAACTCATTTGCCAAATTTGGGCCCAATGTGACAATATATCTAGATTGTTTTTTTTTTGTTTTTTTTTTTTTTTTAAGGAGACAATGAACGGAGGAAGGAAAAACACAGATAAAACAAAAAGGTCCATGTGCTTAACCCTTAAAAAGCGGCTCACCACATAAGTCGTTTTTAATAAAGCTGGACTATGTGGCGGCGCTCGACATAGGTCGAGTGGCAATTTCAGCACGTAATGTTGCTGAGAGAGAGAGACAAGTGGTGGCAGGAGACTAGCGAGCGTATGACTGCTCCAGACCACCGCGGCGAACCTACTGACACGAATCTCAGCTCCCTCCTCCCTCTCTCACTCGCTATATACGGAATTGTATCGGGAAAGTGGCTAATTACCTACTTTTTGCACTCGCGTTGCACGGTTATTGCAAGAAAACTAGCCATCATAAAAGGATCGTTATGGTGTCATTCGAAAGCTCTGTTTATGCCCTTTCAGGAATAGATACTTGTTTTACGTTCTGGGTCTTATTTAGGCATGAAAATGATCACGTAAACAGCCCTATTTTGGCTAAAAACACCCCGCTGGGCGGTACATATAAATAAACCGCATAGGCCGCTAAAGAAGGGTTAAAGGCATCCTCCATTCATAAAATGTTTGTAACAACTGGATTTAAACATTTGTAGATTGTAAGTTTGTGGAAAGCAATTCGAGGGAAGTGAATTCCAAAGAGTAGTAGCTCTGGGGATAAATGAATTCTGATAAGCAGAAGTTCTGCATTGTGGAGGAGAAAGTGTAAATTCATGGGCGTTCTCAGCTGCCCTAGTTCTACGGGGAAAGATGTGGAGAGGCGGCACAATTGAAGCAAGGTCCTCGGAACAATTGCTGTGAAAATATCTGTAGAATAATGCAAGGGATGCAACGTTTCTTCGTATGGATAATGTAGGAAGGTCCTGTGTGATTGCAGGGTTATTGATTAATCTAATAGCTTTATTTTGAATTTTGTCCAACTGCCTCAATGCAACCACTCCCACCTCCACCCCACAGAGGTGAACAGTAATCCATCTGAGAACGCACATGACTTTTATATACCTTACCTTTGGATACCTTTGGATGTGTTCGCCGCTCCTCTAGCGGCACCAAGGAGCGCGACGCCCCTCGTTATGGGTGGTGATTTGGTGCAGTAGACTGTTTGAAGCGACAGCTCGCTCCCTTGCGAGGATGGGCTCGTCTGGCACTTTTTGCAGTTCGACATCTAGGGCTCTCTTGAAGTTGTCTAACGAGATGTCCCTCATGTCTCTTACTCGCCGTGGGAGTTTGTTGAAGAGACGTGGGCCTCTGTGTGATAACCAGCCCTCTCGCAGAGAGCCCATAGCACCCCTGTTATTCATCCGGGGGATTTCGCATTCCCAGCCTCTCCTATCACTGAATTTCATGACTATCGGAGTATGTAGGTTTGGTACTAAACCCTCTGCGATTTTCCACGTGTATATTATTAGGTAACGTTCTCTTCTACGTTCCAGTGAGTACAGATTCAGTGCTCTTAAACGCTCCCAATAGTGTAGATGTTTTATCAAACTTATATGCGAAGTGAAATTTCGTTGTACACTCTCTACGTCATTTATTTCACCTGCTTTGTATGGGGATGTTAATACGCTACAGTATTCAAGCCGCGGTAGCACTAGAGATTTGAAGAGCGTTATCATAGGCAATTCACCGCGTGTTTTAAAAGTACGCAGAATCCAACCCGATAGACGTTTCGCAGCCGCCACTTTGACCTGGTTATGTACTTTGAAACCCATATTTTCAGACATTAATACCCCAAGGTCTTTCACACTGTCTTTCCGTTCTATTATGTGGTTAGATTCTGTTAAGTAATTTGTAATTTCTTTAACACCATTATTATCTCCGTACCGTATTAATTGGAATTTTTCCTCATTGAATTGCATGTTGTTTTCCCTGGTCCACTGGCACACTACATTCATGTCTTCCTGCAGTCGGCCCGTGTTCTCTTGTGTGTTTACTATCTTGCTTAATTTTGTGTCATCAGCAAAAGACGACACCGTACTGTGTCTGGTGTTGGTATCTATGTCGCAAATTAGTATGAGGAACAGAAGGGGCGCTAGCACTGTCACGGCTATCACGGCCAACTGCTCGTCAGTGAAGAATTCTCGAACTCTGTACAGGAGTCCCAGTTTTTTAGAGGCATTCTTAGCAACGCTTCTAACATAATGTGTCCAGCTCAAGTTAGTAGTTAATGTTACACCGAGAATGTCAATACTAGGGGAAGTGGAAATATTTACATCATTAAAAAATATATGGGAGTCAGTGAGATTCTGTCGGTTAGAAAATTGAATGTACTTGGTTTTCTGTGCATTAACCCGTACAGCCCCAGCGACGCGCCTGACACGTCGGCGATGTATGTAACGCACAGCCCCAGAGACGCGCCTGGCGCGTCACCCTAATTGCGCCGACCGTAACCTCAGGTGTAGCCACTCAAGAGGGCTCAGATTTGTATGGGAACTGTGTACGTATCCCACGCAACCGTGCCGATGGTTGAAAACTCTCAAAGTCCACGTGCGTGCGCGTGAGCGCGCATTAACCTGTTTTTTTGGGGTAATTGCCTTCAATTTTTTACTCTTGTAAAATACGTTTTCGGGGGCTCTGTAGCACCATTCTTTAAGCTTTTTGAGCGGTTTTTCGTGGTTTTTCCTTCATTCCTAACCCATTCGCTATTGTTTCTGGAATAAAACAATTTTTTGAAAACCGGCCGGGTTCTGGTGAACAAACATTACAAAACTAGCCGGGGCTGGATGGGTTAAAGGAAACTAGATTCTTTTGTCCCCATCCATTAATTCTAGAAAGGTCCTGGTTCAGAGAAATTGCAGTGTTTATTTTTGAATTTATAAGATCGGGTTGGGTGAAAGAATTGGTAAATGTGAAGGAACTGTGGCGTATTGAGTCATCTGCGTAGGAATGTATTGGATTATGAGTGGTAGATATGAGATCATTGATATGAATGAGGAACAGAATTGGGGCCAAAACTGATCCCTGGGGAACACCAGCATTTATTGAGTGAAATTGAGAATAAAGGCCATCTACCATTACACATATTTTTCTGTTATGAAGATAAGAAGAAATTAGTGGAACTAATGATGCAAGGCCGTAGTGTGACATCTTCGACAATAAGGATTGATGCCAGACTCTATCAAATGCCTTTGATATATCCAGTGCTATTGTATGTGTTTCACCATGTTGGTCTGTAGCTTGGTTGATTTGATGCGTAAGAAGGCAAAGCATGTCTGCAGTTGATCGACATCGTCTAAAACCATATTGCCTATCACTGATTAATTTATTATTCTCAAGATGCTTAATTATGTGATTATTTAATATAATTTCAAAGACTTTACCAAGAGTGGAAGTTATAGCTATTGGTCTGTAGTTTGATGGATCTGAAGAGGCACCTTTTTTAGGAACTGGATGGATGTTTGCTTCTTTCCAGGGTACTGGGAAGCATGAGGTATGAGTACACAGACGGAAATTTTTTGTCAATACAGGAGCGAGCACCAAGGAGCAATTCTTAAGTACTATTGGAGGAATTTCATCTGGACCAATTCTCTGTGGACCAATTCTCTGTTGCATATCGTCAACTTGTTCTTTTGAGAGTACGCTATTTGCAATTTTTGTATCGTCAGCAAATTTTGAGATTGTACAGGTGAGACCCTCATCTATGTCGTTGATGTAAATTAGAAAGAGAATTGGTCCTAGTACCGATCCCTGGGGTACCCCCCTACTTACATTGGTCCATTTAGATGCCTTACCGTTTATGACTACTCTTTGCTTTCTGTCGCTGAGCCAATTTTCTATCCATTTCAACACACCAACTTGTATTCCATGCGCTTTTAGTTTTAGCAGTAAACGTTTGTGGGGAACTTTGTCAAAGGCATTTTGAAAATCAAGGTATATATAATATCTACAGCTTTACTCTCATCGTAGAGGTTGAGGATATCGTGGAAGAAGTCAAAGAGGTTTGTTAAACAGGAACGTTTTTTACGAAAGCCGTGTTGAGTATCTTTAAGTATGTTATTTTCCCGTAAGTGATTTACGAGTCTGTCTCTTATGACAGTTTCTAGCATTTTACATACAAATTAGGTTAAGCTAATTGCACGATACTTACTGGGTAGGGATTTGCTGCCTTTTTTGAATATCGGTGTTATGTTGGCTATCTTCCACTGATCAGGCATAGTTCCAGACTGCAAGGATTTATTGAATAGTAATGTCAGTGGTTTGGAGAGCTCATCCTTAGCTTCCTTTAGAACTCTTGGCGAGATTGTATCAGGTCCAGGCGTTTTATTTACCTTCAGTTTATCTAAACAATTCAATACTTCTATCTCTGTAACGGTGATATTGCTTAGAACATCTGAATTATCAATCTGAATCGGCGATGGTGTAGGGATATCACTAGGTCTTCTGTTGTAAAAACTGATGCAAAGAAGGTGATGAGGGCATTACTCATTTGTACTTCGTCTTTGGTGTATTCTCCATTTTCATCGACTAACGGTCCAACAGTTGAAGTAGCTACTTTTTTCTTTCTGATATAACTATAGAATTCTTTCGGGTTTGTTTTACTTTGATTAGCAATATGTAACTCCAGGGTCTTTTTACTTTGCTTTATTAACTTTTTGGCTTTGCGTCGTAGCTCTACAAATTTCACCGGTTCTTCGTCATTTTGTGAGGATTTTAATCTATCATTAGCAAATTTTTTAGCAAGCAGGCAGTTTGAAATATCTTTATTCCACCATTTGGGCTTATTATTATGGCCTGGACGCCGTATTATCGATGGTATGCAGTCTTGCACTGCTTTTAGGTAAGTGGTTTCGAATAACTTCCAAGATGTATTTATGTCGTTATTGTTAACCCGTGGAGCCCCGGCTAGTTTTGTAATGTTTGCGCACCAGAACCCGGCCGGTTTTCAAAAAATGGTTTTATTCCAGAAACAATAGCGAATGGGTTAGGAATGAAGGAAAAACCACGAAAAAAAACCTCAAAAAGCTTAAAAAATGGTCCTACAGAGCCCCCGAAAACGGATTTTACAAGAGTACAAAATTGAAGGCAATTATCCCCAAAAAACAGGTTATTGCGCGCTCGCGCGCACGCACGTGGACTTTGAGAGTTTTCAACCATCGGCACGGTTGCGTGGGATACGTACACAGTTCCCATACAAATCTGAGCCCTCTTGAGTGGCTACACCTGAGGTTACGGTCGGCGCAATTAGGGTGACGCGTCAGGCGCGTCTCTGGGGCTGTGCGTTACATACATCGCCGACGCGTCAGACGCGTCGCTGGGGCTGTACGGGTTAATTAAAAAGCTCCAGTCAGTTTCTTTAAACATAGCTCTAAGTTTATGAAAGTTTGCTTTCTTGAAATTAGGGACTTTTTCGATGCTACTATTTGGTTCGTTACTAGTAAAGTTTAAAGTGAAAGTTATCGTACGATGGTCGCTGTTACTGAATTCATCACGAACATTCAAATTCTCTATTAATTCTTCTTTTGTTGCAAGTACAATGTCAAGAACGTTATTACCACGGGTCAGTGTTCGAACAAATTGATAAAGCGAACTCTCTTGCAAGTTCGTATACAAGTCATGTCCGGAGTGTAAAGTAAGAGTATCGCCCCACTTGGTCACAGGTAAATTAAAGTCGCCAAAAATTATGGTATCTTGTGAGTTACTTACATCTGCAATTTGTTCGTAAATTTCTCGGTCAGTTTGCACTGATTGAGCTGGAGGTCTGTATATTAACGCAAGTATTATTTGTGTACCTTTATTATTCTTTATTAGCACAAAAGATGTGTCGACGTTCACAATTTGAGGTTTTGACAAGAGGGTAGGGTTAAGACTTTCTTTGATATAAAGTAAAACGCCACCTCCATTTCGATTTATTCGTCTTTTCTCAAACATTACATAACCGGGAAGTGAATACTCTGCTAAAAAGTCTCTATCTTCTGTATTGAGCCAAGATTCTGTTATGCCAATTACATCATAATTTTCTGTAAACACTAGCTCCTCTAAATCTGAAAATTTATTGCGTAGTATGCTACGAGCGTTTGCATACAAAACCTTTTAATTTGTTATTTTAGAACTCACGGAACGCTCTTTAATAATATTGTTGGTTCTTGTCGGATCTACATGTATGTTTATGGCTGTCCTCGGTCCTCGCTGTCTTCGGTCCTTATCGCTGGTGGTCCTCGGTTGCCTCTGTTTTTTGTTTGGCGTTGGATGATTTATGTCACTGCTGCTTCTTCTCGGATGGCATTTTTTGATCCATGGCTGCGGACTGCTTCGTGTAGGAGACGACCCATGCATGCTGAACCCACAGGGTTTAGATGAGTGCCATCCTTGCGGAACAGAGTAGGCTGGTTATAGAAATTATCCCAGAGGTTGATGAATTCAACTTCTTCCTTCAGACACAAATATTTTAGTCGGCTATTTGTGCTGAAGGCCTTGTCGTAGAATTTGTCAGGTGCGTCGATCTTGGGGAGAATGCCTGAGATGATGATATTCCTTGACTTGTTTTTGTAGTGCTGGATCATCTTGCGATACTTCTCCATCAACTCTTCGGATCTGGTGCGCATGATGTCATTTGAACCAGCATGGATGACAAAAAGGTTATTTTCGTTTGCATCCTTTGTGGTATCTTCGAAGGCTTCCACAATGTCGTCCAGTCCAGCTCCTGGGATGCATATTTGTTTTCGTCGATTTGGGACTCTGTCGCAGAACTCTTCGACCTGTCCTCATAGGATGGAATCCCCAACGAGCCTGGTCTCTTCTGGTTCGTCTTCCATCTCTACCAAGATCTCAAATCTGTTTGACATTGTGACTGGTAGATGAGACCTTTTCTGCGTTGGTCGTGCACCATTCCTCACTGGTGTAAATCCAGAAATCTGTGGTGGCGAGACTCTGCGTACAGGTCGGGGAGAGGAGTGGTTAGAACGGGGGCGAGGGGTTGGTACTCTTTGTGCTAGCAGGCTTCTTGCACGAGGAGTGGGGGAGAGACTAAGGTGAACAGAGCGGCTGTCCTGGTTTGATGTCGGCTCAGGTTCATCAGAAGCATCTGTTGTAGTGGCTACTGCAGGTGTTGGATTGTTGGCAGATGACGTTGGGGCGGTGGTGGATGCTGGAGTTGAAACAATTGGAGTTAGTGATACTCCAACATTGAGTGTTACAAATTCTTGGAGTGATTCCAGCTTCCTGGTGAGGGCATTGATCTTGTTGTGGGCTTCATCCAATTTTGCTGTCAAATCTTCTCGTTGCTGGCAGAGTCGGCAGACTTGTGGATCGGCAGGAGCAAACATGGAAGCACCAAACCTACCGGCGCAGTTGGTACAGGCACGAGGCATGGTGACGATCACTTTCTTCAGATCACTTCACTCACTTAAAAACACTTAACTCACTTTAAAAACACTAAACTCACTTTAAAAAACACTTATCTCACTTTAAAAACACTTAACTCACTTCAGGTCACTTCACTTACATAAATAGGCCTAACCGAAAACAAAAAAATTGAGAAAACGCACAAATAGGTTGTCAGCGGTGATAGCCTAACCAAAAATTAAAACAAAACAAAATTAAATTTAAATACGCAGTGATAACCGAACAGATTTTATTTTTATTTTTATTTAAACAGAAATAGGCCACCAGGGGTGATAACCTATCCTAACCGAAAACAAAAATAACCAAAAACAAAAATTATGAAATACCGGTACACAGAAATAGGCCACCAGCGGTGATAGCCTAACTGAAAATTTAAAAATTTAAGTACGCAGAAATAGGCCACCAGGGATGATAGCCTAGACTAACCGAAAACAAAAATAACCGAAAACATAAATTATGAAATACCGGTACGCAGAAATAGGCCACCAGCGGTGATAGCCTTACTAAAAATTAAAAAATTTAAATACGCAGAAATAGGCCACCAAGGATGATAGCCTAGACTAACCGAAAACAAAAATAACCGAAAACAAAAATTATGAAATATCGGTATGCAGAAACCAGCGGTGATAGCCTAACTGAAAATTTAAAAATTGGGGAAGGTTAACTGGCTGACATATTGCTACCCCCTAATCCACCTCTCTCTCTCTCTCTCTCTCTCTCTCTCTCTCTCTCTCTCTCTCTCTCTCTCTCTCTCTCTCTCACATATACTCTGTCATCATCAACACATACATTACCTCAGTGTAAACATTACATTTTTGAACTAATTAAGTGGAGATTTATGGTTTGTTCCCTAGACCTCCTAGACCTCAATCAACCTTAAAATTACACCCCCTAGACCCCCTTTCAAGATAAATTTGTACATTTTTCGGTAAAAATTTCCCAACCAAAGGCCGGTTCTTCCTAAATTACAGGTTTGATATTGCTCATCAGGAAAAAATCGACACCTAAATGGCACGAAAGGTCTTAAAATTAACAGAAATGGGGCGAAAGTTCTTAATCGCTAAACTATGGGGCGAACGTCTTACAATCTCAAAACTATCATGCTAAACATAAGGGAGAAGGGGAACCAGAAAAACGACCCATCTCTCCTTAATATATTTACCACCACCACCACCAGCACCGTCTACACTCGCCACACCAAAATAACAACAGTATTTACACGTTTCGAGAAACAATGTCGATGTGCTTACAGAATATTTCGAAACACATACACACACACACTTTCACACACACACACACTTTAACACACACACACACCTTCACACACTCACTTTCACACACACACAGTATTTACAAGTTTCGAAAAACAATGTCAATGCGCTTACTGGATATTTCTAAACACACACACACACACACACATACACACGTTCACACACACACACACACACTTTCACACCCACACACCCACACACTTTCACACACACACACACACACACAGACTTTCACACACTCACTTTCACACCCACACCCACACATACCCACACACATAAACTTGTCCATGCAACGTGAATATTGCAGCATTAATTTGTTATGTATATCTTTGTTTTTCGTTGTGGTGGTTCGGTGTTGTATCTCATATATTTTGTTGGGTGACCGGACCACTCGACGAGTAGCTCTCAACCAGTAGCTCTCAACCAGTGGCAACCCAATCAATACAGTTTAGGTTTGGTTAGGTAGAGATTGGTCAGTACTTTAAGGGCAGATTTTCACATAAGGGGAGATGGGCCGTTTTTCTCGTCCCCCCTTCTTCCTCATGATTAGCCCCATTAGTTTGTCGATTGTAAGACATTTCGCCCCATTTTTTTTGGTCAATATTAAGACCTTTCGTGCTATTTAGGTGTCGAATTTTTTCCTGGCGAACGATAGTGAGCCTGTAATTTGGGAAGAACCGGCCTTCGGTCGGGACATTTTCTACAATTTAGTCCATGTTCTCTATTATTTACACTATATATTAAGGAATGGGTAGTTTTCCATCTTCCATAATCATATCATTAACACCTGTACCGGCGACGTCTTTGTAAGTTTATTAAAGCTACATTTAGACTATTTTGTGCAGCTTAAAAAGAATCTGTGGTAGTGAAAAGGGTTAAATGAGATATTTCAAATCATGTTAATTGCTGGAGGCCCTTTTTAAACTGATATAAATCGTCAAATAGTAGCCAGAGTACAGTAAACAAGACGTCGCCGGTACAGAAGGGGTTAACACTGTGTTCTACAACATACACAATATCTTTCATTATTAAAAAAATTAATCAAAAATGTTCATCGAACACTTAAGGAGGGAAGGTTAGGTGTTCTGGCCCTTCTCCTTCTCCTTCATGTTTAACACTTAAGGAGGGAAGGTTAGGTGTTCTGGCCCTCCTCCTTCTCCTTCATGTTTAACACTTAAGGAGGGAAGGTTAGGTGTTCTGGCCCTTCTCCTTCTCCTTCATGTTTAACACTTAAGGAGGGAAGGTTAGGTGTTCTGGCCCTCCTCCTTCTCCTTCATGTTTAACACTTAAGGAGGGAAGGTTAGGTGTTCTGGCCCTCCTCCTTCTCCTTCATGTTTAACACTTAAGGAGGGAAGGTTAGGTGTTCTGGCCCTCCTCCTTCTCCTTCATGTTTAACACTTAAGGAGGGAAGGTTAGGTTTTCGGGCCCTTCTCCTTCTCCTTCATGTTTAACACTTAAGGAGGGAAGGTTAGGTTTTCTGGCCCTCCTCCTTCTCCTTCATGTTTAACACTTAAGGAGGGAAGGTTAGGTTTTCTGGCCCTCCTCCTTCTCCTTCATGTTTAACACTTAAGGAGGGATGGTTAGGTTTTCTGGCCCTTCTCCTTCTCCTTCATGTTTAACACTTAAGGAGGGATGGTTAGGTGTTCTGGCCCTCCTCCTTCTCCTTCATGTTTAACACTTAAGGAGGGATGGTTAGGTGTTCTGGCCCTTCTCCTTCTCCTTCATGTTTAACACTTAAGGAGGGATGGTTAGGTTTTCTGGCCCTCCTCCTTCTCTTTCATGTTTAACCCCATTGGATTTCAGATTTTAAGACGCTCGGTCCATTAGTTTGGTGATATTAAGAATTATCGCCTCGTTTCTTTTTCAATATTAAGACCTTTCGTGTCTTTTATGTGTTTATTTTTTTACTGGCAAGCAATAGCGTGTATGAAATATAGGAGGAATCTGCCTTCGGTCGCGACATGTTTCTACCGAATAATGAAACATTTATCTAAAAGGGGGATCTTAGGGATATTTTGTTAAAGCTTGATGGGGGTCTAGGGAGGAAACTGAAGAACAATTATAGAAGATAAATAAATAAGAAAATCAATACGGCCATCCCCCCTTAAGTCCATCATTAACACCACCATCTACAAATCCACTCCACATTTTCATTTAACGAAGTTCGTAAATTGCGCCTTGGACTTGGTCACGGGTTTATGGGGCGTGTGGTGATATATATTTACATACTGATTACATACTGATGGATGGAGGGAGGGAGGGAGAGTGCGAGAGAGAGAGAGAGAGAGAGAGAGAGAGAGAGAGAGAGAGAGAGAGAGAGAGAGAGAGAGAGAGAGAGAGAGAGAGAGAGAGAGAGAGAGAGAGAGAGAGAGAGAGAGAGAGAGAGAGAGAGAGAGAGAGAGAGTAACACACACACACACAGACATATTCAGTGGCCTAGTGCACTAAATACTCCCAATTTGATATTGTTGGTTCAGGCAGTGAAGGTTCGAATCCCACTGCGTATCCTAGCCTTTGGGATTAGGTTGTGACTAACCAAGGCAAGTCAATTGACCAATTAGGATATGATTGGTTGGTATCAGTATATTTGCAATGTATATTTACATTATATATATTTTCAGTATATTTTCATTGGCTGGAAACTCGAAGTAAAGTGAGCAGTATTCGTATTCCTCATATTAATCCCAACCCGTTGATAAGAGTGTATTGATTACATCGTGTGTGTGTGCGTGTGTGTGGCCTCCTTCTGGTTAGAATTAGTTAAGCGATACAAGTGTGCGTGAAGTGAGTGGAAATATAGCGTAGTGGATGTATTTTTATTAACGAAGGACTGATCATGTATATGTTTTTGTGTAGAAGCCAATATGTGCGTATGTAATGCACGATTTTTGTTTATGAGTTTGTGTGAATGTGTGGGTCTGTGGAAGTGTAGGAGTTATAAAAATGAACGAGAGAGAGAGAGAGAGAGAGAGAGAGAGCTAACTAACAAGCTTTGTGTTTTCTATAATCACGAAGTTAATCTGTGGCGGAAATCAGCTTTTTTGAACAATTTGCTGGTCACAGAATTTATTGGTTGAATTCAGTTTACTAGCTCAGACAATTATTGTTGTTATATAAGCGGAAATTATCTGGGTGTTTTAATATTATAGTTACTTTAATGATTAGGCGGAATATACTGGACAGATTAGAAATGTTTGTGTGTGTGTGAAAATGAGAGAGAGATCATTTGTGTGTTGTATGTGTGTGAGAGAGTGAGAGTTTGTGTGTGTGTGTGTGTGTGAGAGGGAGAGAGTGAGAGTCTGTGTTTTGTCTGTGTGTGTGAGAGAGTGAGAGTTTGTGTGTTGTTTGTGTGTGTGAGAGAGTGAGAGTTTGTGTGTTGTTTGTGTGTGTGAGAGAGTGAGAGTTTGTGTGTTGTTTGTGTGTGTGAGAGAGTGAGAGTTTGTGTGTTGTTTGTGTGTGTGAGAGAGTGAGAGTTTGTGTTGTTTGTGTGTGTGAGAGAGTGAGAGTTTGTGTGTTGTTTGGGTGTGTGAGAGAGTGAGAGTCTGTGTGTTGTGTGTGTGTGTGAGAGAGTGAGAGTTTGTGTATTGTGTGTGTGTGTGAGTGAGAGAGTGAGAGTTTGTGTATTGTTTGTGTGAGAGGGAGAGAGAGTGAGAGTTTATGTGGTGTGTGTTCGTTTGTGCGTGAAAGAGAGTGAGTGAGAGAGAGTGAGTGAATAATGACTCGATTCATCAGGCTGAAACGGATATAACAAAAAGGCAAGACCCAAGCCAACTCGGGACAGAGCAGCCTCAGCAGAAAAAATGTGAAGTAATCCGCTTTATTCCCGGAGACTCGAGCACTTAACGTCCGGTAAATCCAGTTTCCGGCGGTAAATCTCCGGACGGAAAATGAGTTGGCCGATAAATTGGCCCGGGGATCATGTTTCACGTTATAAGTCGGGGTCGCGGAACACGGGCCCGGGTGGTAAATCTTTTCCTGAAGAATCCGCGATCCTGACTACGCTACTCCATGATCACATACAGTATACTGCCACGGAACGTGGCAAATGTTTCTCCTTGTTTTAAGGGGAGATGGGAGTATTTATATCCTCATTTATATAATGTGTTATAATTTTGTTTATTTTCCTCCTCTGACGTCCATCGAGAAGTAAAATACACCCCCTAGACACCTGTCAAGATAAATGTGTACATTTTTCAATAGAAAAATTTCCCGGCCTAAGGCCGGTTTATCTTAGAATTAGAGGCTCGATATCGCTCGCCAGGAAATATCAACACCTAAATGGCACGAACCCCATTAGTTTTCAGATTTTAAGATGTTCGGTTCATTATTTTGGCGATATTAAGACATTTCACCCAATTTCTTTGTCAATATTAACACCTTTCGTACAATTTAGGTGTCTATTTTTTTTCCTGGCGATCGATAGCGAGCCTGTAATATAGTAGTAACCGGCCTCGGCAGGAACAATGTACACATTTATCTTGAAGGGGGGTCTTGGGGTGTGTGTTTTTTTTAGCTTGATGGAGGCTTAGGGAGAAAACTAAAACAAAACACAAAATAGTAAACAAAATAATAAATGAGCAAGTAAATGTGGCCATCCCCCCTTAAAGTGATCCAATATCCTTACTATTTCTACCAGTTGATCCTGGGTGGCTTCAATCGGTCCCAGGGCATATTTTGGATCTATCTATCTATCTATTGCCTGACGCCGCGATCCCCGAAGGGTTGGCCACGAACGAACCGCCCCCATACACCTCTGTCCCCAGTCAGTCGACGCCCCTCCCCCCAACCAGCACCGCCTTCGTTCATGTACTTCCTCACTCCATCCTTCCACCACTCATTCGGTCTACATCTCCCTCTCTGTCCCTCCACCTCGCTCTCGTACACCCTCTTAGTCATTCTCTCGCTTTCCATACGTTCCATATGGCCGAACCATCTCAAGTTGTTCCTTTTCACACTTTCCAGCACATCTACCTCCACACCACACATCCTTCTTACTTCCTCATTAGTCTGTCTATCCCTCCATGTAACTCAGCACGCACTCCTTAAGTAATTCATTTCCACTGCTCTCACTCTTGGTCTGAGTCTCTCAACTAACGTCCATGGTTCGCTTCCGTAAGTCAGTGTCGGGATTACCACACTGTCATGCAAGGACTTCTTCACTTCCATACTGACCACCCTATTTCTTGTTACTGCTTTTAGCGTTCCTACAACCCTCTTCCCCTGTTGTACCCTCTCCCGCACTTCTTCATCCATAGTCCCATCTTTACTCAACACACTGCCCAGATACTTAAAAGAGTATATGACCTATATATAAAAAAAAAAAAATTGCAGTTGACGGTAAATTGCTAAGTCGTCTGCTTGATTACTCCTGTAGTTTGCAGATTTTGTAGCGAAATCTGTTGTTGATTATGAAAACTTGGCATTAATATGCAGCAGAGTCATTGTAGTTTAGTAGTTTTCCGTTAGTTATCGAGAAATCAGATGATAAGGGATTCAATTTACCATCAGATAAAATTAAACTGAGTATAGCATTCCTGTTCCTTGGTTGTACCAGACGATCATATGTGCAGCCTCCAGCACTGCTTTTAATGGGGGGGGGGGGGTTTCTGGACCTCCTTCTCTCTCATGTTTAGCCCGATTAGTTTTGAGACATTATGATACTTGCCCCATTAGTTTGGTGATTTTCAGACCTTCCTTGCCATTTAGGCGTCGATTATTCCTGGCTAATACCCACCCCCCCCCACCTCCCAATACCCCTCTCTCCTCTCATCTCCTATCCCCCTCCTCCCATTGGACCCAAAAGTTACTGCTGCCGTGAAATTCCCCCTCCCCCTGAAACTCTAACACGCTGGAAGTTAACCCTAGTTACTGACACCCTTTGGAAGTTACTCATAAACGGCGAGCGAGCGTCCTCATATGAGTCCATACTGGGCAAAAGCGAGTGTCCTCATATGAGCCAAGGCCTAAACAAAAACTTTTAAAAGGCCCCAGTAGCACTTTTAAAAAAAGAAATTGTTTAAGTGAGATAAATCCCCTCCATACCTTGTATCACTCCTCCACATGTGTCAAAATCCCCTCCTTCCCCCCTTCCCTCCCCTCTTCAATTATCACCTATTTGTCCTCTTATTCCCATATTTATTGGTGTTTTTATCATGCCAATATCTCCAAACCGGTCAAAGCCGTGCTCATGTTGCTAGAGGGGGTGCAGAGTGGCTGAGAGTGTGAGTGAGTAAGTCAGTCTAGCACTTGGCTCGGAGAAGGGAGGGTGTGGCCCGCCTCAACTCCACACTTGATGAATGGCCAGTCGGCAATTATTCGCGATTTTGACCATCTAAACACTATTCCCACTTGTTTTATTGTTGTTACATGTTGCTATCTTCATATTAAACGTAAAATAGGCGCATGTGAATAAGTAATAACGATATTTATCGTATAATGACGATTCTAGGTGGGAATGGAACCTAATATGTCTGCCCAGTTGTGTGGTGTCCATTACACATAACTCGCCGTTTTTGGGTTAAGGGGAGATGGCCTGGGTTTTCTGGCCCCCTTCTCCCTTGTGTTTAATCCCATTAGTGTTCAGATTTTAAGATGCTTGCCCCATTACTTTGTCGATTTTAAGATCTTTCGTCCTATTTTTTTGTCAATATTAAGTCATTTCGTGCTATTTAGGTATCAAATTTTTTCCAGGCGAACGATAGTGAGCCTGTTATTTAAAAAAAAAAACGGCCTTTGGCCGGGAAATTTTTCTACCGAAAAATTTACAAATGATTATACAAGGGGGGTATGAAATAATAAAAAAAAAAAAAATCCCCTTAATAGTTTATAGGGTCATCACCTTAATATGATAATCAGGTGAAGGGCTTACCCTCTGTACCTTTAAATAATTTGATAATGATATTGAAGTGCCAATACTATATAAGCTATTTAGGTGGGGAAGCAAAACAAAACATAGGACACGAGATGTAGTTTATTAGACAATATTCATACACATGTACATAGACAGATCAATAATACACAGATATACAGTATCATACAAGGGTTTGTATACAATAATCAAGACAACAATCAGTTACTCAGAGTTGGAACACAATGCGGCTTCCTTGTAACTCCTGGGAAAAAAATTGTTTGGTGGTAGTTGTGGCCAGAGGGGGGAATCCAGAGGTCAACAACGGGATTAACAGACAGCGATCAGGTAACCTCCAGACAGATGCGCGGCTAGGTGTGCTGCTAGTAGGCGGCTTTCTTTCTTCTTACCGTGTGGCCGAACCAAGTCCACTCATCCAAGCTGGGGGAACCCTTAGGCATTACCATGTGGCATGGCTTGACACTCTATGGGTGTTTATGAAAACTTTATTGGGTGGAGGTGGGGAAGCTCAATTTGCCGTGATGACTTTCGGCTACTGCTGGAGAAAGGGAGAGGAAGGGTCATCCTGCGGTTGAAGAAGTCCGGGTGGGGCGTCGTAGTAGGGCGTCGGGCTGGGGCTGCTGGTCCTACATCTCTGGGCGGTGGCATATTCCTCTAGCTCCTTCACCTGGTTGACTCCTGGGGAACCTTTCTGCCACTCCTTGATGGTACAGGGAAAATCCTGCTGCCACTATCTAGACATTTGCACAAAACAGTCGTGGTTGAAGTTGAGTATGTCTTTCAATTACTGGAACTCCTCGTGAACCTTGGCACAATAATGGATTGAAAACTTTAAAAATCGCCAACATAAAGAAGCGAATGATGGGGGGTTTCCAAAAAGGAAAACACCTGGAGTTGCGACCTATGCCTCTCGATGCCATGTACCTACAGTATATCTAGCTAAATCCACCACATACATCTTGTTACAACCTTAAGCCTTCATCAGATAAAAGCTCAGATAGCCGGTGACCCCAAGACATCCAGCAAGTTTTTCGTCTCCATAAAGTTCCCGAAATCATTCAAAAGGTCTCATCACTCAATGGTTTCCCTGCGTACTGTATAGTTACAATACATCCATCATTTATAGTGGGTTTTATGTTAACTGTCTAGTAGTTCCTTCTTTTATAGCTATTTAAATTTATATGTATTATTTTTTTATAGGAATTTTTACATATATGCTTGATGGAGGTATAGGGAAGGCACGAAAATTAAAGGGAAAAACAAGAATAAAAACAATAATACAATTCTCCACTTAAATATATAATTATGATTGGAAAAATGCCCCTGTTTCGGAGTTACTGAATAGGAGTCAAAGTTTACAATGGTAGATGTGATTTATTCATTGATGTTCACTTATTTTCGTAACGCAGTGTTGAATTTCATGGTTCATTTATTATCCAGTCCCAATTCCATTTTAATATCGATTTCCACATATTCCCAATTCCTATATACTATAGTTTTCCATGTATTCCCTATTCCTATGTATTTCCGATTCCCATATATTCCCAATTCCCATATATTTTTCGCTTTCCATATATTCCCAATTCTTAAATATTCCTGATTCCCATATATTCCCAATTCCTATGTATTCCCAATATTTATATATCCCATATAGTCTCGATTTCCATATATTCCCGATTCCCATATATTTCCGATTCCATATATTATAGTATACCCAATTCATATATATTCCCAATTCCCATATATTCTCAAATCCCATAATAGTCTCAATTTCCATATATTCCCAAATCTTATATATTCCTGATTCCAATATATATCCCAAATCCTATATATTTTCGATTTCCATATATTTCTGATTTCCATATAATATATCCAATTCCCATGTAGGCCTACTCACGATTTTCATAATCCCGATTCACCTATATTCCCAATGTTTATATATTCCCGATTCTCGTATGCTTCTGATGTCCGTATATTACCGATTCCAATATATTCCCGATTCCTGTGTATTCCCGATTCCCGTATATTCCCGATTCCCACATACTCTCGATTGCCCCCAATTCCTGACTCCAATATATTTTTGATTCCCATAATCTTGATTCCCATAATCTTGATTCCCATAATCTTGATTCCCATAATCTTGATTCCCATAATCTTGATTCCCATAATCTTGATTCCCATAATCTTGATTCCCATAATCTTGATTCCCATAATCTTGATTCCCATAATCTTGATTCCCATAATCTTGATTCCCATAATCTTGATTCCCATAATCTTGATTCCCATAATCTTGATTCCCATAATCTTGATTCCCATAATCTTGATTCCCATAATCTTGATTCCCATAATCTTGATTCCCATAATCTTGATTCCCATAATCTTGATTCCCATAATCTTGATTCCCATAATCTTGATTCCCATAATCTTGATTCCCATAATCTTGATTCCCATAATCTTGATTCCCATAATCTTGATTCCCATTATATATTTTCTCCTCCAGCGTATTGTTCATCCCTTGCACCTGTGATTCTCTTTTATTCTTAATTATTACTTATTCCCAAGTTCCCTATATTCTTGATTACCACTTCATATTCATCACTTATTTTTGTTGTCCCCATATTGTCTGTTGTGTTGTTTGTCTCTTGCCTTTTGTCTCTTTCACTCACATAAACAAAACAAAATATATATATATATATACTGTATATGTACTGTATATATATATATATATATATATATATATATATATATATATATATATATATATATATATATATATATGTGATATACCCATTATTATCCGGTTCCAATATATTTATTCTCACCACTGGCTTTAATTCACCAGCATTTCCTTTCCCCGTTAAGTTTATGAAGATCCGACGACGCGATTCCTTATATTGGTTTGTCATTTATTTGTTATTCCCAAATTGTATTTGTCCTATGTGTATGAAGAAGACAAAAGGCAAAGCTTCCTGCAACAAGTGTCTGTCCCAAAGTTGAAAGAGGGACAGTCGCCATATTATTATTATTTTTTTTTTTTATTGTTTGTATTGGAAAGAAGAGTGGTGTGCTTGTTTAGTGTAATAAAACTAATAGGTGTTTGTGAGAACTAGCTGGATTAATCTCTGTCTAGGTGAGACACAAACAGAAACAGTGAGGGAAGCCAGACAAATGAAACAGGATTTCCAGCAACTCCTTATCACATGCCTATGAGGCCTCCCCTGAATATTGCCCTGCTCGATTGGTGACTACAATCTCCCCAATCTATATACTGTATTCCCGAGTATATTTGATTCCTGATTCCCATATATTCTTAATTCCCATTTAATTGTAATTCCTACATATTCCTTATTCCCATAAAATCTCGATTTCCATTATTCCCGATTCCCGTATATTCACAATTTTGGCGTATTTCCGATTCCTATTATTCCTGATTCCCATATACTGCATTCACAATTTTGTAATTTTCTGATATCTATAATTTCCGATTTTGGGTTATTTCCGATTCCGATTATTCCCAATTCCCATATATTACCGGGGCCTCCTCCTATTCCCACCGCTCCTATACGTCTTCTTTTGTCGCATGTGAAGCCTTGATTTGAACATTTACAGTATGGGAATTTATGGGTCTCTCTCTCTCGCTTTCTCCCGCTCTCTCTCTCTCTCTCTCTCTCTCTCTCTCTCTCTCTCTCTCTCTCTCTCTCTCTCTCTCTCTCTCTCTCTCTCTCTCTCTCTCTCTCTCTCTCTCCTACGAATGTACTATTTGTTTTTACCTACCGTACCCATTGCCCTTCTGAAAATAACACATTGGCAAAACAATTTCGACATTCAAAGGATGTTTCACGACTTCTATCTATCTGTCTATCTATTTGTATGTCTAATTATCTATCTATATATCTATCTATATCTATCTATCTATCTATATCTATCTATCTACAGTATCTCTTTATTATGTACCTTCGTTTTCTCTACCCATGGTCCCTCTAAATAAAACACATTGGGAACACAGCTTCAGAATTCCAGCGATGATACTTGTCTTCTCTCTCGCCCCTCTTCCTTATTTTATTATTCAAGCGCATTAAGCCGGTATCACACTAGCGCTTTTTAACTCAACATTTATCCTCAACACTGGTCTGGCAGCTTATGAGGTCAACATTTAAATTCTGTCGGTTACCTAAATTTATCTATCATTAGTCTAGTTTCTGATACCAGTGCAAAATATTCCAGAAATGTTGCCAGAACAATTTTTATTAGCGAATGTTGACTATAAAAACTCTCGTATAATACCGGCTTTATTACTAAACCCTTCACTGTATCTTATGTGTTGTTCTAATATTTCCTATTTACGAAGTTAGTAATTATTCGTATTTGTTATCTGCAATATTATTTTAATTTTCCTATACTCTGTTCCTCTTTTAGAAGTTGTTGAATCCATGTATCTTACTTAATTTATCTGTGACATTCCATTGCCACCTTCTTTCCTCCATCCTTCTCCTCTCCCTCCTCCTCCCGATTAATACATTTGTTTTCAGAATAACGCGCAACGAAGTGTCAATGCATACCGCAATGTATATTGATATTCATACATATGTTCCCTTTCAGAATTGTAGTAATAGAGTTAGCTTAGATTACTAATCAACTTCATTTTCTCCTTGTCCTATTCAAATTTCCGTGTCAGTTTTTCCATACTACATGGTATTTTTTCTATCTGATTCCAAGCCAGCACTAGCTGGAGGGAGTGGTGGGTGGGGAAGGGCCTTGTTCTTTGCTATCCTTTTCTCTACCTCGTAGTCAGTAGATTAGTAGTTTTAGATATCCAAATTTCCCCGTAAGGACTAATAGGTCTGTTTCAGTTTGTTCTCCTTTATATTTGTATTCCTTTATATTCATCCTCCTCCTCCTTCTCCTCTTCCTCTCCTTCCCTCTCCCTGCCTTCCTATCCCCACCCTATTCTCTCTGCCTCCCCTGTTTTGAATTATGGCCCTTCTTGGAAACAATTCACAAAAAACCTAGGGAGGATGTACACCATATTTGCTTTACTTGCTCTGTACACACATATAACACACCCACACACACACACACACACACACACCCACACACACACACACACACAGACACACACATACACACACGCGCACACACACACACACACGATATATTCAACTATTATGAGTCTTGTTGTTAACATCTTTATTTTATCGGTAGACGATTTTATTCAATTATAGGAAGGCTATCTAGGAATTAAAGGAGAAAATATTATCTCAATTAACTCTTTAGCTCCCACAAGTTCACCTTAAGTTGTATAAAATCGTCTAGTTACGCAGGGGTTCTTAACCTTTTTCGAATCACGGACCCCTTTGAGAATCTGTTGAAACCTATGGACCCCCTCCCAGGAAAAACACAGATACAAAATGTTGCATGCAATGAACACACTCAGTGTATTGAAAATTGACTGCCTCATACACAGGGTGTCAATCCCCCCCCCCCCCCACCCATTTTTTTTTGTTATCGTTATATTTTCCCAATCCATTATCATTGTAGCGTGACTGAACATCGAAGCTGCGATCTCTAGGGGGGTCCGGGGGCATGCCCTCCCCGGATTTTTTTTTTTAGAAATTAGTGTCTTAGATAGCATTTCCTGCCTCCTGAAGGCGGTCAAAATGGAAAATATTAGGGACAAGATACTGTGCAAAATTAATATTTGTATTTGTTTTCCACATTTGTATTTATGTGTATAAAGGAGACAAAAGGCAGGTTGCCTGTAACGAATGTCTCCCCCAAAGCCAAAGGAGTGACTGGGCCGAATTCAATCGACGTTGAGGTCAAAATGCCTTGACACACTAAGTTTAAAGCAGTTTAATACATAGGATGAAGGAAAGATTTATTGAGGGAGAGAGTTCCAGAGTTCACTTGTTTAGTAGAAAAAGACTGAGAACATTTCCCATTGGAGAACTGGACAGAATAGGAGTGGGACTGTGATGAAAGGCGGGTGCCTCGCACTCGCTAGGAAGGGGGTATGCACTGAGAGAGCTCTGAAGAACACTGATTGTTGTAATAGCGATAGTAGAGTGAGAGAGATGCAACATTACGGAGTGTAGACAGATATTGTGATGAGCAGCTATAGCTGGGTAGGCTTTTCGGCGACATTGGGGTGAAACAGTTAGCGGTAAGTATAAAAGAGTATATATATATATATATGGTGCATAAATCCAATAGATATGCATATGTATACCGCTTATATATATTCTATTATCATATTTATATAGGACCAGGAGGGCCTCTTATAGACACTATATGGCGTGCTCTCCCTATCACCGCCCGGCGGCCCGAGCAAGACTGAAGAAAATGTCGTTATCGCTAAATTATGACGGTTGTGTAATTTATTTGCTGGTGGATTCTATGTCGAAAATACAAGCAAACAATTCTATAAGTTACTTTACAGTAGTTAACACAAACACACCTTCACTAGTTGTGAGCTTCAGTAGGTCTGAGTCCGACTGAGTGACTCACTCAGTTACCATCGCTGTAGCGATTCGGTATAAACACCTGATCGTTTCACGCCCAATACAGATTTTTAGCGGCCCTGCACAGACCTCCTGAAGCCTGTCCATGGACCCCAGGTTAAGAACCCCTAGTGATAGCCAGAATAAGCTGTCAAAAAGCGTCATGATCCTCAAAGGGTCGAATACATATTATCAAATTTAAGGGGAGATGTGTCGTTTTTCTGGGCCCCCTTCATCCTCATGTTTAACCCTATTAGTTTTCATATTTGATGACGTTCGGCTCATTAGTTTGGCGATTGTAAGACCTTTCACCCCATTTCTTTGTAAATATTAAGACTTTTCGTGTCATTTAGGTGTAGATTTTTTCCTAGAGAGGAAATTTTGCTATCGAACAATGTAGAATCTTACCTTGAAAGAGGGTCTTGGGTGTGTGTGTGTGTGTGTGTGTGATTATTATTATTGTTTTTAACTTGATGGAGGTCTTGGGAAGTAACTAAAATATATATACAAAGATATATGAATGAGCCAATAAATACGGCCATCCCCTCTTAATGCCTTTTGTTTATTATTGGCAGGTACGTATTCCTCGATCACCACCACCAGAAGTTCCACAACTCCTAAGTTGCTTATATTCATTTGCCTATGATCTATGCAATATAAGAAGGCCTAAGATATGGACCACATACCGTCTTGGTGGCGTAATGGTTAATGTGTCTAAACATCTGTGTGTGATAACCCGGGTTCGAATCCTGGTGGATCACATAATTATATGCTTTCATTAATTTCATTGGAGGTGTTTGGTGTTGTGGTGAAATTAATAAAAAATAGACTTAATAGATGGTTCACTTTTTGGTCGATTTTGTCAAGTATTTATTATTTTTCTAGTTTCCTCCCTAGACCTCCGTCAAACTTTAAAAAAAAACAAAAAAAAACAGGATCCCCCTTCAAAATATATTTGTACATTTTTTGGTAAACAAATGTTCCGGCCTAAGGTCGGTTCCTACTAAATTACAGGCTCGCTATCGCTCGCCAGGAAAACAATCGACACCTAAATGATACGAAAAGTCCTAATATTGAGAATGAAAAGGGACGAATGGTCATAAAATCGCCAAACTAATTGGCCAAACTTCATATAATCTGAAAACTAATGGGGCTAACCATGAGGGAGATGGGGTCCAGAAAAAGCGACTACCTGCCCCACAAACACGACTAGACTAATGGAGCTAATACGTCTACCATTGAGAAGAGCCAGTCAAGGTGTGGACATTAACAACCAATTTGCTCTAGCCCTTACAGAGATTAGCCCATTCAGTACCGGCGACGTCCTTTTCATCACATTCTGGACGCTATTAGGTGATTTTATTCAGCTTAGGAGCGACGTCTACCCATCAAAAGTCTACATACTATCTCAATTAATCCTTTTAGCTACCATTTATCTTTCGTAAGATTCTTTAAATCTTCTAAATGTAGCTGAAATCAAATATAAGAGACGTCGCCGGTACAGAAGGGGTTAAGGGTCACGATTTTCTTGTGAGCGATATCCAGCATGCAATTTTCGAGATTGTTTTTTGTGGAAAAAATCACTTTTTTTTCGATGGGGGGACTTGGTGGTAGTTTTTAATCTTGATTGATGTCTAATGAGGACTCCAACAATAATATTAGATAAATAATAATTATATAATCTTTTAAATTCACTCCCAACACCAAACACATCTCAATGAAATTAATGAAAGCATATGATTCTCCCGGGATTCGAACCTTGGATACCACATACAAATTTTAAGTACTCCTATATAATTATACAACAAATCTCCCCTTAGATTGAACTGATTGAATATAGTTAAAATAGTTGAAGTTTGGGAAGTGTAGCAATACTTTTGAAGGCGCGAATTATGTGTGTACCTCCGTGTAATGTGTTTGCCTTAGGGGGGTTCTACCCCCCCCCCCCGTTTTTGTGTGTTCTCTTTCCCTCTCTCTTCCCCCCCCCCCTGTGTGTGTGTGTGTGTGTGTGTGTGTGTGTGTGAGAGAGAGAGAACGTTTAATCCGTGTGTGTGTGTGTGTGTATGTGCTCGCTCGTGTGCACGTGAATTAAGTGTGTATTGTTGTCCACATAGGTTTTGTTCCATTCAGTAACGTTCACACACCACACACACCCTCATACACCATTTACACACTCACACACCATTCACTCACACACCACACACACCCTCATACACCATTTACACACTCACACACCATTCACTCACATACCACACACACCATTAATTCACTTACACAGACACTCACTCTAACACAGACAGTCACCCCTCACGCACAATATACATTTACTGACAACTGCATTATAGTCACCCCTCACGCACAATATACATTTACTGACAACTGCATTATAGTCACCCCTCACGCACAATATACATTTACTGACAACTGCATTATAGTCACCCCTCACGCACAATATACATTTACTGACAACTGCATTATAGTCACCCCTCACGCACAATATACATTTACTGACAACTGCATTATAGTCACCCCTCACGCACAATATACATTTACTGACAACTGCATTATAGTCACCCCTCACGCACAATATACATTTACTGACAACTGCATTATAGTCACCCCTCACGCACAATATACATTTACTGACAACTGCATTATAGTCACCCCTCACGCACAATATACATTTACTGACAACTGCATTATAGTCACCCCTCACGCACAATATACATTTACTGACAACTGCATTATAGTCACCCCTCACGCACAATATACATTTACTGACAACTGCATTATAGTCACCCCTCACGCACAATATACATTTACTGGCAACTGCATTATAGTCACCCCTCACGCACAATATACATTTACTGACAACTGCATTATAGTCACCCCTCACGCACAATATACATTTACTGACAACTGCATTATAGTCACCCCTCACGCACAATATACATTTACTGACAACTGCATTATAGTCACCCCTCACGCACAATATACATTTACTGACAACTGCATTATAGTCACCCCTCACGCACAATATACATTTACTGACAACTGCATTATAGTCACCCCTCACGCACAATATACATTTACTGACAACTGCATTATAGTCACCCCTCACGCACAATATACATTTACTGACAACTGCATTATAGTCACCCCTCACGCACAATATACATTTACTGGCAACTGCATTATAGTCACCCCTCACGCACAATATACATTTACTGACAACTGCATTATAGTCACCCCTCACGCACAATATACATTTACTGACAACTGCATTATAGTGTAAATATAACTGTTACAACATACCGTGAGAAAGAAAGAAAGATGGAATTGCATCATCCACTAATGTCCGTTGTCTCTTAGGCGTGTCAATTCCAAGGAGGCGAGATCTCAGGTCTTCTTTGTCCGTAAAATGTATTAAGCACACCAATGCATTATCTGTATTGATATCATCAGCTCGGCTACATGAATGAACTCATCGCTGCCGACGTTGTTTTCCTTCGGAAAGCGGAAATATTTAAAGTTTGATCCAGCTGCGTTTTTTTTTTTGCGTGCTACGGCACCCATATACCGAACAATTCTCCCTACCATCAATTCTCTTGAGACCTCTGGTGGACGCTTCTGAACTAGCACCAGGGCTACGACTGTAGACATCACTATACCCAACACCTAGGATATGCACAGTTTATCTCAATTTGTGTGTGTTTCTACACGTTTTTATTCTACAGTATACGACTACACTAAGTGCTTATATAGTACAGTAATAAAGGGAAAGTCCACATGCAGCTGATAATGACTACAAACATAATTATAAGCTGATTAATTATCATAACAAAATTGGCGTGAAAATACCTGCTGACTTTGTATTGAAAATATACGTTATTTATGAATATGGGTGATTTTAAAATATATAAAACAACAGTATGCATAGACCAAAGAATGTGTCAGCTAGAGACATTTCTACTAACTGCATATATTATAGAATTGTTGAAGGAGAAGGAGGGTGGATAGCTCCGCGATATCGCCCATTTCCCACAATCCACCGCGGTAAATCTTGCGTTCAGCGGGGCCCCTATCGGCCACTGTAGGCATTTATTGGTAGGGAGAATTGCTCGGCATATCTTCAGCTTTGAAAATATATCATCAGTCCATGAAATAATCTTAGATAGAAGGTGTTTACACAGAGAAGACCTGGGTCAGACTGGGTTCAGGGCTGGTGGTACAGCTTGGTACACGTGTGACGTCTCAACTCCCGAGAGACCGCATCCTACTGCGCCAAGGCAAGGTCACCTAGAGTACCAGGCCGTGTCGACCATTCTGTGACGTAGGCAATGGGGTGCTACATCCACTGCCCGCGCTCTGTCCCCATTTTATAAATACTCTCTTTTATTCTTTTCTCTGTTAAATTTTAGATTAACGTACAAACAAATTATATATTTTACGTTTAAGGTGTACGCAAAACCACTATCTACCTATATCTTACTTTATTATACTCTATATTATGATACCGATATCATAACAACATGTTTTGGTTATTTCTTGCATATGACTTATACCTTGAACAAGTAGTTGTACAAGATTAAAACTTATTATAAGTATATCTCATTACTTTGTTATATTGGAGTAAAATAAAACACAATGATATATACATTACTATATTATATACAAAGACATAAACAACCTTACTGAAGAGACAATTTACGTGACATCCAATATTATTCGTGAACAAATATATATAATTAACTTAATTATATACTATATGTATGAAGATGAACAATATATTTACTGTAACACACACACACACACACACACACACACACACACACACACACACACACACGATATCATATTATATACTATGCAATACAGTACACATTATCTATTTCTCTAGGGTTTGAAGCTTTCTCTTCACGCCTACATTCTTATTAGCTCTGTTAGCTGTTGGGATGTTATTTTCTTTAGCACAGTAATTATTTAAAATTGCATTTGTTGAAGCATATACCACCATACTTTCTATTTTTTCGGTGCTATGACCATTTTCACAGATATCACTAGGGAACAGGAGATCAGCATCTGCTAAAGCCGTAACTGTGAGGTGTGTTGCTATATTTCTTTGGCTAGTAGCATTGCGAAAGGCAGGAAGCTTAGCAAGTTTGTTAATTACAATATAGTTATACATGACCATGTTCGCAGTCACACTATCTGAGTATATAAGAGAACCTCTGCTAATTCCAGCAATGTAACTTAGATTTTCTGGGATTTCTTCAGCACTATCTGAACACGTAATCATTTCTTTACAAGCATTACATTTCATTTTCTTTATCACGGAGAAACAACAATAGCCAGCTAAATAAACTATAACGGGGATGATGTCTTTACACCTGTCAATATCCTCCTTACAAACTTCAACATTCGTATGACATAAACCAAAATCAATTTCCTCATCTGTTTTTACTTGCTCATAGTCAATTTCTTCAAAATCCTTTAAAATGACCTTCTTGTCGAGTATGGGTAAACTAAGTTTTAACACTGACATCATCCGTATCTTTTTCTCACACTCATATATTTGGCGTACAGAAATATTGTAATTTCCTCCTGCTAACTGTCGATACTGACCAAATCTTGCTTCCAAATTGTCTGTTTGAAATTTTCCTGTTAGTATGTAGGTCATATTCAGTTCTGTTATGCAATAATTTGTTATTTCTAATATTGCATGGGTCGTATGTTTCAGAGCTCTAATTGTTTCCCTAGTCAGTTTCCCCCCACATCCTGGAAGACTATCCCACGCATCTAACCACTTAAGGAAACTATCCAAGAACTGATATCGGTCATCATCTGTACTATTTGTTAATGGACAAGATAACTTGTTATTGTGCCTAAGACCTTTAAATGGGGATTTCACATTCATTATATTCCACCAATTAAGAAACACTTCGATGTACCTAGCAACATCTGAAAATAACGTTAGGCCATTATGTTTTCCAATATTGAGCAAGGCTTGAATTATATACTCATTAAAAATTTGGAGAACTAATTTGACATTTTGTCTCTCTAGGTTGGAGGGGGATAATGCTTTCAGGCTTAGCCTATAGGCCTGCTTTAGGAGCAAATTTTCCTCTAAGAAATACAGTTTTTTGAGAGTACTGAAAGTGGCACACATTATCTTATTAGATTCATTACGGACATTTTTACTTGGGAACTGTGGGAATTTCATAGTTTTTTCTTTATCTTTCTGTCCTAGCCAATTATTCCTGATGCATTTTAAAATATGTACAGCGTCGTATAGGAAAAAGAGAGGTCTGGTACTTTGCGCTGGATGTGGGTAAACAATGGACAGTTTTGGTGGATTGGCAAAATATGATACAGCTTTGCCATTGATTGCATTATTGTCTGTTACAATGCTAATGACACTAAATCCTATCTTCTCAAGCCCTAAAATAATCTTCTTCATAATGTTATATAATGTCTCTGCCTTCATTATCTTTGCTGGAATTATTTGAACAACATCTCTGTATTTTGACCGAATACTGTTTAGCATAAACATATGTGCTTGTTGCAATTGCATAACTGTCAATTGCTGAACCAACAATATTTCCTGCTTGATAATCCAAGTAAGGCTTCAGGTGAATTTCATCAACCATCATTGTAACCGTTTTATCACGGGTTGTCAGGGACTTAAATTTGTTCTTAATATACATAAGAAAATGGCTGGTACGGTGTTCGATAGCTGGGTTAAACGTTTTGGACAAAAATATTCGTCTTATAGTTGAATAGCTAGGTAGAATTAGGCATATCTTATATCTCAGAAGTCTGTAACCTTGAGGTGAGCAATTATGCAAGAGAGAGGAGAATATCAAAAATTCTGAGGAGTAATCAAATTTAGTGAGAGTCATTAAATGAAGCTGTTCACAAACGAATTTGAGTGTATTCTGATACTTGAAGCCATTATCCTGTACAATAGTTGACAAAAAGGAGATCACAAGTTGAATTATTACAATTGCATTAATTGGGTTTGAGGCAGGATTATTGATATCGCACTTACGCAAAGCATCAAGCAACACTTCAAGTGTATTAATGTCAGTGACCTTTGAAGGAATCTTATAATCCCCTAGATGGTTTATTTGCACCGCCTGTACACTAGCCTGAACATTACAGTCTGATTTGATGACTAAGGACAAAATAACTTTAGGTTGTGGGGAATGAACAATTCGACATATATGAAAATCTTCCTCGTTTTCAATAACTGTCCAGTATTTCTTATCAATGAACTGTATTTTGTCTTTAAGTTCAGCTAAGGAATGAAATGTTATGTCTTGTTTGTACTTATTGTTTTCTGCAATACTCTTTGCTACCGCAGCTTGAATGGCAGACTCTTCCATTCGTTTCCTCTTCTTGTCCGGGGCTTCTCTAGCATGTGATGGGCCAGAAAGGTAAGAGGGGCAGTTTGGCAATTGTGATGGAATTACACCATCACAGAGCTGAGGATACGTCAACTTGGCCACTAATTTAGTTCCGCTCTTCTCGTCAAAGTACGAAGTCTCTCGCCTTATTTCATCAGGTCTAAAATGGAGCTCACACACCTGTAAGAGATGAAAGCTCCGATATAGCTAAGCTAAAAATAAATCGTTGCATAATTGTATTGCGAGCGATATTATTGCTTGGTAGTTCAATCATTCACGAAGGAGTAAATACACTGATTTTGAGCAGTGTGTAATTTGACTTATGAATATTATATACAATTCAATATACCACACTTAAATTACAGTACTGGGTAGGCTTAAATTTTGTATATATATTTTTCCATAATTGGGAATACAAAATTATTTCATTATGCAGCATTGATCCAGGAGGAGGATCCAATTCAATGCATCCGCCAGCGTCGTCGTCAAACATACACAACAAACAAAATAAAATAACTTCTACTCCGTGGTTATGGATAACTTGCTTCGTCGATAATAATAATAATACTAATAATACTAATATTAGTAATTATAATAATATCAATAATGAAATTAATAATAATTATATTAAAGGTAACACATCTATTATATCATTAATGGAGTCATCGATATACCACATAATAAACTCTCGAAAATATATATACTCCCACTGTTGAGCTACTCAATTACTATTATTCTTATTATTACTATTATTATTATTATTATTATTATTACTATTATTATTATTATTATTATTATTATTATTATTACTACAGTACTGTATTATTACTATTATTATTATTATTATTATTATTATTACTATTATTAGTATTACTATTATTATTATTATTATTATTATTATTAGTATTATCAATATTATTATTATTATTATTATTATTATTTATATTAACATTATTATTATTTCTATTTCAACTTGCTGAAGGAATGAGTAAATTTAGTCATGTAATGTTTAAGCCTACCGTACTCAATACTTAGACACGTGAATAACATTGTAGAATAATTTTTACTCACCCTGCTGTTTTCATTTGGAGTGTAATCTACTCGTCGAATGACTGTAAGCCATTTGCTGGAAAGGTCAGCATTCCTTGGGAACCTAAACACGTGCACTTTCGGTCCCGATCTGTAATTCCCCTTGCAATTTGGCACTGAACACGTGTAAGGCATTGTTGATGATCATGGAGAAGCTATCACAGGGAATAATGTACTTATAAAGTATATATGAGGGGGAAATAGTTTGGAAACACAGCGACAACCTCCCCCTACCTCACTAAAATGTATACTGACCTGCGAGGGTAGTGACCGTTTCAGCACTCCTTTTGTCGACGTCACAAAATTTAAAGGTCCCATCCGTGCGGCCTGGTACTCTAGGTGGCCTTGGCCAAGGCCGACCTCTCTACATGGACCATACCTCTGGCCCGTGTGTTTGTGTACTGTGTGTGTGTGTGTGTGTGTGTGTGTGTGTGTGTGCGTGTGTGTGTGTGTGTAAACGTATGTAAGAGTGTGGGTGTCCGTGAATGATCTGTGTTCCTCTTTCCCGTGTGTGTGTGTACTGTATGTGTGTAGGCTATACGTGTGTGTGTGTGTGTGTGCGTGTGTGTGTGAATTATGTGTGTACCTCTGGGCCGTGTGTTTGACTTGATGTGTGCGGAGGGGCGATGTCGGACAAAAAATTGCCGCGGCGCTTATGCTAGCTCGTTATTCTTGCGTCTCTCTCTCTCTCTCTCTCTCTCTCTCTCTCTCTCTCTCTCTCTCTCTCTCTCTCTCTCTCTCTCTCTCTCTCTCTCTCTCTCTCTCTCTGTAAGTGTCATAATCATATAAGTTTTCATATTAATCAATATTCTTATGTATAATATTATTATTATCATTATTATTATTATTATTATTATTATTATTATTATTATTATTATTATTATATTTATTATACTCTCTCTCTCTCTCTCTCCTATCACTCACTCTCACACTCTCTCTCTATCTATCTGTATCTCTCTCCCTCTCTCTCTCTCTCTCTCTCTCTCTCTGTAAGTGTCATAATCTTATAAGTTTTCATATTAATCAATATTCTTATGTATAATAGTATTATTTTCATTATTATTATTATTATTATTATTATTTTTAGTAATATATTTATTATACTCTCTCTCTCTCTCTCTGCTCTTACTCACTCTCACACTCTCTCTCTCTCTCACTCTCTCTCACACACACACAATATAATGACCTGCACCTTTGTAATAGGATAACTCAGAGACACTACCACGTACACTACATTTCTCAATTACCCGAGGAAAGTGTTGGTGTTAATTAGAGACATGGTAATTGTTTATCTTTGTGTCGGTCCACCTACCAAAAGAGGTCCAGTATAATTGTTAAGGGGGGATAGGCGTATATATTTGTTCATTTATATATCTTTTTATAAAAAAAAATCCTCCCTAGGCCTCCATCAAGCTTAAAGAAAATACCCCCAACCCCGAAAGGGGTTTAAATAGGGGAGCTATCCCCCCGCCAAAGGCGGCTTTCTAGGGCCTTTCCTAGCTGATGCTGAGAGGATTGGGTTCTAGTCATGTGGTGATGGGCTGGTCTATCAGAGTGAGAACTGAGCGATCTCTGCCATACCCATAGCTTACTCTGACTGTTCCTTTTACTTACAGTATAATTTATATTTTCCAGATCTCAAGTGACGGCGTCTCTTCCGTGGATTGACCTCCCAATCTACCAAGATTGGAAGCCAAAGCGTCACATTTTTCCTTTGCCCCTCAACTTTCTCTTCATAATTGCTGAGGGGCACAGGGCCCTGGGTGGGGCTTTGGTTTCCCGGGCGTTTCTGCACCCTCCTCAGCTCCCCGCCATGGAGTGGCTTCGGTCTCCTGGGGTTTATTGTGGTCGGCAGGGAGGGTTCTGTGGGGGCGCTCGGTTATGGACTTGGCCTTGCTCGGGGCCCTGGGGCTGTTCGGCCAGGCAGCTTGGGTAACAACAACAGCAACAACAACCCCCAACACCCACCTTCAAGATAAATTTGTAAACTTTTCGGTAGAAAAATGTCCCGGCTGGAGGTCGGTTCCTCCTCAATTACAAGCTTGCTATCGCTCGCCAGGAAAAAGTCGACACCTAAATGGCATGAAAGGTCATAAAATTTACAGAAATAGGGCGAAAGTTCTTAAAATCACCAAATTAATGGGACGATCAAACGTCTCAAAAATTCAAAAGCAATGCGGCTAAACATGAGGGAGAAAGGGGTCCAGTAAAATGTCCCTCAATTGGAAATCTCCCTTTAACCCACAAACGCTTTCTTGTCTTGTTATAGTCTTAAGACGTTTGCTCCATTAGTGTGTCGATTTTAAAATCTTTCGTCTCATATCTATATCAATATCAAGACCTTTTGCTCCATTTAGGTGTCGATTTTTTACTGGCGAGCAATGGCGAGCCTGTAATTTCAAGAGAAATCGGCCATCGGCCGTGACATTTTTCTATGTACAAATTTATCTTGAATGGGGGTCTAGGGAGTGTTTTTTTTACGCTTGATGTTGGTCTAGCGAGGAAACTAAGAAACTAAGAAAATATTAGAAAAAAAAATACATAAGCAAAATAATAACCCCCCCCCCACCCCCCATAACCCTTTGACTCACACACACGCTCTCTTGTCTGGATATAATCTTAACCCCTTCTGTACCGGCGACGTCTTTTATATTTTACTCTGGTTAATATTATACGATTTCATTCAGTTCAAGAAGGGCTTCCAGCAATTAACAGGCTTCGAACTCTCTCACGTTACCCTTCTTACTACCACAGATCCTTCTTAAACTGCATTAAATCTCCTAAATATAGCTAGGATTTAATAACATAGATTTCGCCGGTATAGAATGGGTCAATAATTGCTATACACAAATTAAGGGGGGGTCACCGGCTTTTTTTTAATCTTTTTCTCCTTTTCTCTCTTTCCCTGGCTTGTATCCATTCGGCACTATTCAGCTAACTGTTTTAAGATGTTTATCTCCATCCAGGTGTCGATTTCTTCCTGGCGAGCGATAGCGAGCCAGCATTGTATGGAGAAATCTGGCTTCGCCGGAGAAATTTTTCTATAAAAAAATGTACAAATTTAGCTTGATGGCAAAACAAAAATATATATATGCTGGCTCGCTACCTCTCGCCAGGAAAATATTGACACCTGGATGGGGGTAAGGATGAGATCTGTGCAGCATGTGAGGAGGTGTGTGGAGTGAGGAGAAGAGGGAGGGGAGTGAAAGGTACAGCATGGTGGACAGAAGAGGTAAGAATAGCTGTGGAAGTAAAGAAGAAAGCGTATAGAGAGTGGTTGGTTATATGAGGGAATGAAGATTTCGAGAGACAGAAACGAGCGAGGTACGTGGAGAGTAAGAGGGTGGTGAAGAGAGTAGTGAAGGAAAGTAAGAGAAGAGTAGATGAAGAATTTGGAAGGAACCTGAGTGTAAAATGGAGGGAGAGTAAGAAACTGTTCTGGAAAGAAGTCAAGAAAGTTAGGGAAGGTAGCAAGGGAAACAGTAAGGGTGTGAAAGATAAGAATGGGAGAATGCTAGCCGAGAAGCAAGAGAGAGTCGAAAGATGGAGGGAGTACTTCAGTGAGTTGCTAAATGTAAGGAATGAAGAGCCAGCAAACATAGCTGGATATGGTATGGGAGAGAGAAGAAGAGAAGTAGTGGAAGAGGAGGTGGGGATCAGGAGGTCAGAAGTGTGGGAAGCCATGAAAAGAGTGAAGTTGGGGAAAGCACCAGGAACAGATGGAGTGTTCGGGGAAATGTTGAGGTATGGTGGTGAGATAGTGATAGAATGGGTATGGAAAATGTGCAAACTAGCATGGGAGAAGGGGAGTGCACCCGATGACTGGAAGACTGGCATAATAGTCCCCCTATATAAGGGCAAAGGGGAAAGAGGAGTGTGTGGTAACCACCCAGGAATATGTCTTCTAAGCGTAGTAGGGAAGGTATACAGTAGGGTAGTGATTGAGAGAGTGAGAGTGAGAACGGAGAAATGGATAGGCGATGAGCAGGGAGGTTTTAGGAAGGGAAGAGGATGTGTAGATCAGATTTTTACCCTGAATTGTGTTGTGGAGAAGCATCTGGAGAAGAAATGTATGTTGCCTTTATGGACTTGGAGAAGGCCTATGACAGAGTGGATAGAGAAGGTTTGTGGAAAGTACTTAGAATATACGGAGTAGAGGGCAAGTTGCTGAAAGCAGTGAAGAGCATGTATGAGGGTGCAAAGGCGGCAGTACGTGTGGAGAGTGAGCAGAGCAAGTTCTTTGACCTGAATGTTGGTTTGAAACATGGGTGTGTGATGTCCCTGTGGTTGTTTACTGTATATATGGATGGAGTCATGAAAGAAATACTATCAAGAGCAGTGGATGTTGGTGTATCGCTGAAAAGGGAGGAAATTGAGTGGAAGCTACCTATACTGCTGTTTGTGGATGATACAGTTCTGATGAGTCATAATGAATGGGAGTTGCAGGGTCTGGTAAATGAGTTTGGAACAGTGTGCGAAAAACTGAATTTGAAGGTAAATGCGGGGAAGAGCAAGGTTATGGTCTTCGAAAGGGGTGAAGTCACAGAGTGTGAGGTGAAGCTGAACGGTCAGGCTATGGAGATCGTCAACTCTTTTAAGTATCTGGGCAGTGTGTTGAGTAAAGATGGGACTATGGATGAAGAAGTGTGGGAGAGGGTACAACAGGGGAAGGGGGTTGTAGGAATGCTAAAAGCAGTAACAAGAAATAGGGTGGTCAGTATGGAAGTGAAGAAGTCCTTGCATGACAGTGTGGTAATCCCGACATTGACTTACGGAAGCGAAGCATGGAGGTGGGTTGAGAGACTCAGACCAAGAGTGAGAGCAGTGGAAATTAATTACTTAAGGAGTGCGTGCGGAGTTACATGGAGGGATAGACAGACTAATGAGGAAGTAAGAAGGAGGTGTGGTGTGGAGGTAGATGTGCTGGAAAGTGTGAAAAGGAACAACTTGAGATGGTTCGGCCATATGGAACGTATGGAAAGCGAGAGAGTGACTAAGAGGGTGTACGAGAGCGAGGTGGAGGGACAGAGAGGGAGAGGTAGACCGAATGAGAGGTGGAAGGATGGAGTGAGGAAGTACATGAACGAAGGCGGTGCTGGTTGGGGGGAGGGGCGTCGACTGACTGGGGACAGAGGTGCACGGGGGCGGTTCGTTCGTGGCCACCCCTTCGGGGATCACGGCGTCAGGCAATAGATAGATAGATAGATGGGGGTAAGCGTCTTAGAACAGTAGGCTGAATGGGGCCGAATGGATACAAGCTAAAGAGAGAGGGAGAGAATGAGGAAAAAAAGCTAGGTGGGCTCCCTTTAATACGTCGTAATAATGCGAAACTGTTAATTGTACCCTATATATATAATAATTATATTTAACCGAATCAGTGCCGGTGACATCTATTTTCTTTATTAGACGATTTTATTCAGCTTAAGAAGGACGTCTACCAATTAAACAGGCTACAGACTATCTTAATTATAATCCCTTTAGCCGCTACATATCCGTCCAATGCTTTATAGAATTGCATCTGAAATAAACACAAAAACACGTCGCTGGTACTGAAGAGGTTACGATAATATTACCGAATTGCCATAGTTATTTATTTTATTATTTTTTTTTTTGGGGGGGGGACTCAAGACAGAGCCAGAATAGGGACAACACAACAGAAAACATTGAACACACATACACAAAATACAAATTCACAAAAACAAAAACAAACAAAAAATAAGTGGGGATTGGGCCCGAGTCTATAGAATAGAATAGAATAGCCATAGTTATGATATCTTGGTTTCCAGAGGACTTGAGATCAAATATATTGGCTAGTGCTAGCCAAGTTCGATAAGCCTGGTATCCTCGTTAAATAGAAGTAACAGACTCTTAAGGGGAGATGAGGCATTTTTTTGACCCCCTTCTCCCTCATGTTTACCCCCACTAGTTTTCAGATTTTAAGACGTTCGGCCCATTAGTTTGTCGATTGTAAGACCTTTCGCTACATTTCTTTGTCAATATTAAGACTTTGTGTCATTTAGGTGTCGATATTTTCCTGGCGAGCGACAGCGAGCCTGTATTTTAAGAGGAACCGACCTTCGGCCGGGACATTTTTCTATCGAAAAATGTACAAATATATCTTGAAGGGGGGTCATGGGGGGTGAAGGAGATTTTTTTGAGCATGCTGGAGGTCTAGGGAGGAAACTAAAAAAATTATAAAAATATATTTGAGGAAATAAATAAGCCCATCCTCCCCTTAAGTCTTGACTATGTGATGTCTTTCATCTTCTAATAATTCGTCTATTTAATATGCCTCACTCACTCTCTCTCTCTCTCACATTCATTCACTCACTCTCTCTCTCTCTCACTCTCTTACCCACTCTCACTCGCTCTTTAAGCCCTGTAAGAGGATAAAAGAGAGAGACATGTATTGTTCTATTAGCAAGGACAGATATTGTTGCAATTGTCAACATTCTATTACATAATCCAAAGGATATGGCTGTTCGACTTGTTTTTAGCAAGCTGGAAATCGATTTAAGCCCAGTTTATTTCGCTAATATATATATATATATATATATATATATATATATACATACTGTATATTATACAGTATATACAGTAGGCCTATATATATAATGTGTGTGTGTATATACAGTATATAATTATAATCATAGAATTAATAGTATATGTTCCTAATAAAATATAATAATAATGATGATAATGAATATTATTATTATTATTGCTATAAATTTCATTTTTTTTGCAATTCCAAGCTGGCAAACTATAATATAACAGGTACCGGAGAAATTTATTTTGTTGAAAGTCTGCGGTCCCACCCACCCACATTTCATTTACTCGGTTTAAGCTGTCAAGAATTATACCCTGGGCAGCACAAGCAGGAAATGGAAGCCACAAAGTAAAATACAATTTTATTGCTTTTATTATTAATAATATTATTATTATTGTTATTGTTATTGTTATTATTAATATTATCATAATTATTTATTGTATTGCTTTTGTTGTTTTACTATAAGTTACTTCAATAGTTTTTGCTCTCTCTCTCTCTCACAACCACTTACCTTAAGGCAGTGCAAGACTGCATACCATCGAAAATACGGCGTCCAGGCCATAATGATAAGCCCAAATGGTGGAATAAAGATATTTCAGACTGTCTGCTTGCTAAAATATTTGTTAATAATAGATTAAAATCCTCACAAAATAACGAAGAACGGGTGAAATTTGTAGAGCTACGACGCAAAGCCAAAAAGTTAATTAAGCAAAGTAAAAAGACCCTGGAGTTACATGTTGTGAATCAAAGTAAAACAAACCTGAAAGAATTCTATAGTTATATCAGAAAGAAAAATGTAGTTACTTCAACTGTTGGACCGTTAGTCGATGAAAATGGAGAATACACCAAAGACGAAGTACAAATGAGTAATGCCCTCAATACCTTCTTTGCATCAGTTTTTACAACCGAAGACCTCAGTGATATCTCTACACCATCGCCGATTTAGATTGATAATTCAGATGTTCTAAGCAATATCACCGTTAGAGAGAGAGAAGTATTGGATTGTTTAGATAAACTCAAGGTAGATAAAACGCCTGGACCTGATACAATCTCGCCTAGAGTTCTAAAGGAAGCTAAGGATGAGCTCTCCAAACCACTGACATTGCTATTCAATGAATCCTTGCAGTCTGGGACTATGCCTGATCAGTGGAAGCTAGCCAAAGTAACACCGATATTAAAAAAAGCCAGCAAATCCCTACCCAGTAACTATCGTCCAATTAGCTTAACCTCAATTGTATGTAAAATGCTAGAAACTGTCATAAGAGACAGACTCGTCAATCACTTAGAGGTAAATAACTTACTTAAAGATACTCAACACGACTTTCGTAAGAAACGTTCCTGTTTAACAAACTTCTTAGACTTCTTCCACGATATCCTCAACCTCTACGATGAGAGTAAAGCTGTAGATATTATATACCTTGATTTTCAAAAGGCCTTTGACAAAGTTCCCCACAAACCATATTACCAGTCTTGCTAAGGCAGCATCCCAGAAGCTGGGTGTGCTCAACCGCCTTAGGGGGTTCTTTTCCCCTGCACAGCTTCTTGCTCTGTACAGGGGCATAGTGCGCCCTTGTATTGAGTATTGTTCACATGTGTGGGGAGGTTCCTCTCAGACTGCTCTCCTAGACAAAGTTGAAAGGAAGGCCTTTCGTATCATTAACTCCCGTCCACTCACCAACTCTCTGCAATCTCTCTCTCTCCGCCGCAATGTTGCATCTCTCTCGCTATTCTATCGCTACTATAATAATCAGTGTTCCTCAGAGCTATCCCAGTGCATACCACCTCCTTTACGTAGGGCACGTGGTACCCGTCTTGCAACTCAATCCCACCCCTACTCTGTGCAACTCTCCAACCCAAGAGTGAAACGTTACTCTCAAACTTTCTTCTACTCAACAGCTGAGCTCTGGAACTCTCTCCCAGAATCAGTCTTTCCCTCTTCCTATGACTTAAATTGCTTCAAACTCCGTGTGTCCAGGCATTTTGGCTCGAACGTTCCTTGATTTTGGCCCTGTCACTCTTTCAACTATGGGGGAGGCACTCGCTATAGGCAGTTATGCCTTTTGCCTCCCTCAATCACATAGAAAAAAAAACAAAAAACAAAAAAAAACGTTTACTGCTAAAACTAAAAGCGCATGGAATACAAGACGGTGTGTTGAAATGGATAGAAAATTGGCTCAGCGACAGAAAGTAAAGAGTAGTCATAAACGGTAAGGCATCTAAATGGACCAATGTAAGTAGCGGAGTACCCCAGGGACCGGTACTAGGACCAATTCTTTTTCTAATTTACATCAACGACATAGATGAGGGTCTCACCTGTACAATTGCAAATAGCGTACTCTTAAAAGAACAAGTTGATGATATGCTACACAATCTAGATAAATTGTCATGTTGGGCCCAAATTTGGCAAATGAGTTTCAATGCGGATAAATGTAAAGTACTACATATCAGATACCTAAATGAGAAAGCAAACTATTCGATGAATGGCACTCAGCTTAAGAATGTAAACAGAGAAACCGATCTGAGAGTAACAATATCGAGTAACCTAAAACCGAGTCAACAATGTTCAGAAGTTGATAAGAAGGCAAACAAAATAATTGGCTTTAAAGGCAGGTCATTTGAGCATAAATCCAAAGAAGTTATCCTAACCCTTTACAATTCCTTAGTCCGCCCTCTTCTGGAATACTGCGTTCAATCCTGGTGCCCTTATTACCAAAAAGATATAAACAAGCTAGAACGAGTTGAACGTAGAGTTACCAAAATGATACCTAGCCTAAAGAACAAACCATACGAAGAGCGTCTTAGAGAATTAAATCTATTTCCTTTAACCCAGCGCAGATTAAGAGGTGACTTAATTCAAGTGTTCAAAATAATCAAAGGCATCGACAATATGAACTGTAGTAAGTACTTCATTATCGACCAATCTAATTACACGCGGGGAAACGGTTGCAAAATTATTGGTAAATCTTTTAACTCACACGAATCTAAGAATTTCTTCTTCAATCGAGTTGTCAACTTGTGGAATGGGCTTCCCCGAGACGTTATAGACTGCAGCACCATTGATTCATTTAAACTCCGCCTAGACAAATATCTCGCATCAAACCCGCGACTGATTGCGTTTGCAAATGAATAACTTTATTTTATCCCCCCCTCAGTTACTAACCCATCTGTCCCCTACTAACTTCCTAATCCTGCCACGGACATTAGTTCCAGGGCAGTAGTTCCCTTTCCAATGTTCCCTTACCCACTCTAAACCACTCTTTGGACACTTGATCCTCAGTGTTTTGGAGGACAAGCAGCCTAGAAGGGTCACTAGATCTGTTGTTGCTTGATTTCCTTTGTACTCCTTTGTACTCTCTCTCTCTCTCTCTCTCTGCCATATATGGAGTAAGCCACCAATGATCTTACTTCTGTGTTGTCTCTGGCAAAGAAAGTCTATTTATCGTGAGAGTGATTATTGTGTCATTGTTAAGGGATCCCATCTCGCTTTTTTTTTCTCTTTCTCTCCCTCTCTCCTTGACTTGTATCCATTCGGCCCCATTCAGCCTACTGTTTAAGACGTTTACCCCCATCCAGGTGTTAATATTTTCCTGGCGAGCGGTAGCGAGCCAGTTTATATATATTTTTGTTTTGACAGCAAGCTAAATTTGTATATTTTTCGTTAGACAAATGTCTCCGGCAAAGCCGGATTTCTCCATACAATGCTGGCTCGCTATCGCTCGCCAGGAAGAAATTGACACCTGGATGGGGATAAACGTCTTAAAACAGTTGGCTGAATGAGGCAGAATGGATACAAGCCAGGGAGAGAGAGAGAAAAGGAAAGAGAGATTAAACACAGCCAGTGACCCCCTTAAGGTTATGTGATATATCTGTGTCTTCCTTATACTCTCTTGTAATTTATGGTCCTGTGAGGTCACCAACAAAATGTAATTTATGATCCTGCGAGGTCACCAACAAAATGTAATTTATGGTCCTGCGAGGTCACCAACAAAATGTAATTTATGGTCCTCCGAGGTCACCAACAAAATGTAATTTATGGTCCTGCGAGGTCACCAACAAAATGTAATTTATGGTCCTGCGAGGTCACCAACAAAATGTAATATATGGTCCTGCGAGGTCACCAACAAAATGTAATTTATGGTCCTGCGAGGTCACCAACAAAATGTAATTTATGGTCCTGCGAGGTCACCAACAAAATGTAATTTATGGTCCTCCGAGGTCACCAACAAAATGTAATTTATGGTCCTGCGAGGTCACCAACAAAATGTAATTTATGGTCCTGCGAGGTTACCAACAAAATGTAATTTATGGTCCTCCGAGGTCACCAACAAAATGTAATTTATGGTCCTGCGAGGTCACCAACAAAATGTAATTTATGGTCCTGCGAGGTCACCAACAAAATGTAATTATGGTCCTGCGAGGTCACCAACAAAATGTAATTTATGGTCCTGCGAGGTCACCAACAAAATGTAATTTATGGTCCTGCGAGGTCACCAACAAAATGTAATTTATGGTCCTCCGAGGTCACCAACAAAATGTAATTTATGGTCCTGCGAGGTCACCAACAAAATGTAATTTATGGTCCTGCGAGGTCACCAACAAAATGTAATTTATGGTCCTGCGAGGTCACCAACAAAAAGTAATCATTGTGTGAAGTTTTGTGTGTGTGTGAGTGGAAAAGATAGAGAGTATAATATGTGTATTATTGTGTATGTATGTTCTGTATTGTACGTGTGGTTGTGTGTGTGTTGGTTTAGATTGTATATATTGTGTGTGTTTTGTATATGAGTATGTGAGTGTTTTTTGTGTGGTATATATATATATATACATATATATATATATATATATATATATATATATATATATATATATATATATATATATATATATATATATATATATATGTGTGTGTGTGTGTGTGTGTGTGTGTGTGCGTGTGTGTGTGGTTGTGTGTGACAGTCCTGGTGATAAATGTGTCCACCCTTGAGACACACACACACACCATGTTTCACCACGCTAGGGCTATCATCCTCAAACTGACAGTGTTATGTGTTAGATTCTGTGTTGTTGTTGTTGTTGTTGTTGTGTTATGGTGCCTTGTGGTGTACTGTGTTGTCTTGTATTGTATTGCATTGTGTGCTTGTATGTGTTGTGTGTTTCTTGTGTTATTAAGGGGAGGTTTTAGTTTGTTCCCTAGACTTCCGGCAATCTTGAAAATATACCTCCTAAACCTCCTTTCAAAATAAATGTGAATTTTTTTGGTAAAAAAATGTCACGACCGAAGGCCGATTCCTCCTAAATAACAGGCTCGCTGTCGCTCGCCAGGAAAGAAATCGACAGCTAAAAGGTCTTAAAATTGTTTAAGAGTGTGCATTGTGTTATTTTGCATTTTTGTTTTTTTGCACTGCTTTCGTATTGTTTAAATCTGTCTTTTGTTTTATGTTTGTTGTTCCGTGTAGCATTGTGTTTTGTTTTTTGGTGTGTGTGTGTGTGTGTGTTTTTTTTGTTTTTGTGTTTTGTACTGCATTGGATTGCAGTGTGTTGCGCTGTGTTTTTTGGTGTTTGGTTGCCCATTGTGTATTCTTGTGTTGTTGTTGTTGTTGTTCCCCAAGCTGCCTGGCCGAACAGCCCCAAGGCCCCGAGCAAGGCCAAGGCCATAACCGAGCACCCCCACAGAACCCTCCCTGCCGACCACAATAAAGCCTGGGTGACCGAAGCCACTCCATGGCGGGGAGCTGAGGAGGGTGCGGAAACGCCCGGGAAACCATAGCCCCACCCAGGGCCCTGTGCCCATCAGCAATTATGAAGAGAAAGTTGAGGGGCAAAGGAAAAATGTGACGCTTTGGCTTCCAATCTTGGTAGATTGGGAGGTCAATCCACGGAAGAGACGCCGTCACTTGAGATCTAGAGAATATGTAAGTAAAAGGAACAGTCAGAGTAAATGGGTATGGCAGAGATCGCTCAGTGCTCAATCTGATAGACCAGCCCATCACCACATGACTAGAACCCAATCCTCTCAGCATCAGCTAGGAAAGGCCCTAGAAAGTCGCCTTTGGCGGGGGGATAGATCCCCTTTTTCAACCCCTTTCGGGGTTGGGCACCCACCCAACCCGTTGTGTTGTACTGCGTTGAATTGTATTGTGTTACGTTGTATGTGTGTAATTGTTTTGCATGGTGGGTACTGACAAAATTGATAAAAATAAACTCAGAAAATATGACAAAATTAATATATAACACCATATGAGGAGGTGCACTTTATTGGCAACGTTTGACATATATGTTGACCTGATGAAGCTACATGCGGAACGTTGATAATAAAGTGCTGCTCCTCATTTGGTGTTTTACATTATCCCATTCAGCACCGGTGACGTCCTTTGTATTTTACTATGGTAACTACTAAACAATATTATTAAACTTAGGAAGGACCTCTAACAATGAAAAGACTACAGACTATCTCATTTGATCCTTTAAGCTACCACAGATCTTTCCTGAGTTGAATGAAATTGTGTAAACGTGTCTAGAATATGATTAAATGGGACATCACCGATACTGAAGGGGTTAATACTGATACATTAGCAGTCTTGAGGCGAAGTGATCAAGAAGCAAAGTGACTCCATAACACGTATGGTCATCTCTTTTTGTTAAGGGGAGATTTCCACGAAGTATTTTTTTCTTGACCCCTTTCTCCCTCATGTATAGCCCCATTGATTTTGAGATATTAAGACGTTTGCCCCATTAGTTTAGCGATTTTAAGAAATCTCGACCCATTTCTGTCGATTTGAAGACATTTCGTGCCATTTAGGTGTATTATTTCCTGGCAAGCGATAGCGAGCCTGTAATTTAAGAGGAACCAGCCTTCGGCCTTGACATTTTTCTACCGAAAAATGTACAAATTTATCTTGAAGGAGGGTCTTGGGCGAGTGTGTGTGTGTGTGTGTATTTTTTTTTTTTTTTTTTTTAAAGGTTGATGGAGGTCTAGGGAACAAACTAAAAACATCCCCATACTGTTTCTATGGCAGTAATTATTTCCGCTGGTGTCCTACCCCGCCCTATTTTTCCTCTTTATTATTATTTAGTTCTCTATATTTTTGTCCATTACTGTCGGCGCCCCGCCCCGTGTCTGTATATGTCCGGCTTGATATGTTTATTGTTGTGGCCAGATGTATGTTGGTTGTAGCCAGTATGTTGGTTGTAGCCAGTATGTTGGTTGTGGCCAGATGTTTATTGTTGTGGCCAGATGTATGTTGGTTGTAGCCAGTATGTTGGTTGTAGCCAGTATGTTAGTTGGGCTGTTTAGACTTGGTGCTCATTTGTTTTGGAGGGATTTTACTTTAGGTTGTTTCTGTTGTTCGTGTGTGCTACTTTAAACACATAAACACTTGTTATGTGTATCGTTTAAGTACGGTGTATATATTATATATTGTTATGCTCTTCTAATCATGCAGGCTCTTCCCACAGTCATATACTGGCTATGACTGTACTGCCTGTTGTCCGTGACAGTACCCCCCGCCCGCCTCGCCTGCCTCGCTCGCTCACCCGGGTTCACTCTCTCTACTCCTATCAAAGGAAGCCGTCTTGATTCCAGACTGAACCCCCTCAATGAACCGTATGACCCACAATGGCATACGGGACTTCAATAGTTCGGCTCCTCACCACTACGTACCCACTTGCGCTTCTTGGTACATCACACATACAGAGAGGTGACATAGGGTTTGAGCTGGAGAGCTTAGGCAGTTCACATCGGGTGGTGTTCTCGACGGGTGGTGCTTATTGGATTCTACAAGCCTGGATTGTCCGCCTCACCTTTCTCGACGTACTGCCTGTGGAGATCATAGGGGTGGTTGTGAGTTGCTCCAGGACTTAAACCCATTTTAACTAAATATTAACATTTAATTTGATATTTTATTTGTTTTAGTTTTCTTTAATATTTCTTTATAATTAAATATTTACTTTATTTATAAACATTAAATTCACTTTGTTTATTTATTAACGAAATTCACGTTTGATTTAATTGTTTAATATATTCATTTTATAACTTGAATAACACCTTGTAAGGAAAACTTTATTTTATTAAAATTATTTTATAAATATATTGGTTATAATTATTCCCCTGTTTTGTATATGTATTAGTGGGAGTGTTTCTTTGTTGTTTTATGCTGGTGACTATTTATTCTTTTGCTCAAGCCATACTAATATTTTGTTTTACCTATATACCTGGGATTGTTATAATAGTGCCTGCTAGGGGGTGTCTGGTGGGGAGAGGATATACTCTAATAATCACTTATATTATAGAGACATATATTATCATAGTGCCATAAGAACTTGGGTTTCTGGTACTTATACTAGTTAGCGTCAATATCCTCTCACGTATGTCTTTGTGTTGTCCCTATGGGGTGTCTACACCTCTGGATAATCAGGTCGAATTACTTTTTTTTTTTTTTTCTATATTCCAACTACTCCCTCTCGGGCATAGGCTGAGAGCCTGTACATTCCACAGCTCAACACGGTGAAGCCCGTGAGGTTTTGTTCCAGTCTGGGGAGTGAGACATGTGAAGCATCCATCATGGCTCGAAGCAGCTCCATCTCTGAAGCGGCTGGTTGTTTCGCTCAAGTGCTTCACCGTCTCACCCTCCAGACTCAGACCCTCACTCTCAGAACGCCACCTATTGAGCAGTGAACTCACTAGGCATTGTCCCCCTGTAAAATATTTTGAATATGGGAATATTCATACAGTGTTATTTAATCAGGGAACAATGAGGGTATTTTTTTGGCATTTCGGTTGGCTTTGTGGCAATGCACTGATACTAGGTACAGCACAAATTCAATCCCAATAATATTTTCCCATTGACATATCGGGATTTGAACCCGGGTCCATTGGATTACCAATCCAGTGGCATGACCACTCCACCACACCTCCCCTTGTAAACTACTACCTAGCTTCTAGTCCTAGAGGGGCGAAACAATATACAGTATATACCGGTATATATATATAACTTTTTTATGTGTATATGTGTGTGTGTGAGAGAGAGAGAGAGAGAGAATATGTGTGTGTGTGTGTGTGTGTGTGTGTGTGTGTATGTGTGGTGTCTTTTATATCCACCCCTATCTTTACTTTTATTAATTAATAGTATTTTATTCACCCTTTACTCCATTAATGTCGCCTCCGATTCTGTATATTATCCTGGCTGATGTGTTTATTGTTTCGGGGGGGATTTCTTTTTCTTTTTAGTTGGGGGTTTCTAAAATTTGCTCTCTCGCTCGTTATCTCTCTCTCTCTCTCTCTCTCTCTCTCTCTCTCTCTCTCTCTCTCTCTCTCTCTCTCTCTCTCTCTCATATATATATATATATACATATATACCCGGTATATATATATATATATATACATATATACCCGGTATATATATATATATATATATATATATATATATATATATATATATATATATATATATATATATATATATATATACTGTATATACAGTATATGTATATATATATATATTCAGTATATATATATCGTCCCTGTCGTCAAGATATATGCTCTACTCAGTCCTTCTGCTGCTTTCCAATGCTGGGAGAGCAACATATATATTGCCAAGGAACTGTCCTGAATTTTTCACGTAATCAAAGTGCCATATATTTCCTGCCCACAATGAAGTTTATATATGTGGGCAATAAGTTTAGAGTAATATATGTCCTCTACTGGGACGGCTGGCAGTAAGGCGGAGATATAGGGGGGGGGGGGGGTGAAAGCTGAGAGAGAGTGAGTGAGACAGTGTGTGTGTGTGTGTGTGAGTGAGAGTGAGACAGTGTGAGAGTGAGAGAAAGTGAGAGAGAGAGAGAGACAATGTTTGTGTGTGTAAGTGAGAGTGAGACAGAGTGTGTGAGTGTGTGAGAGAGAGAGAAAGTGAGACAGTAATAATAATAATAATAATAAACGGTTTATTAAAGAATGGCAGCCTCATGAGCTGAAAATACACATTTTACAATTAGTGGATTAACATGAGATGTACAGATATGAAAATGGTAAGCCCAGTTTACAATGGGTGAGTATAATATACTTTACATTAAAACAAGAAATTAATACAATAATTATGCTAGTGCAAAATACAAATTATCATAAATTAACCATGAGAGTAAGTGATTTACAGTGCATATACAGTACACATTTATTTTACTCATATATATATACAGAACATACATATATACGCATACGTACACACATACATACGCATATACAGTATATACATACATATATAGGAACATAAGAACATGCAGTAAGTGTGCACATGCCCGTATACATAAACGCTCACGTATGCAAACAAACATACATACATACAAAAACTGTTCTGGTAGGTTCAGGTGAGGCTAATAATGGGAGTTAAATCCTTGGGAGAGATTGAATGAGGGAATTGGAAAAGGGTTAATGGGGCAACCGACTGTAGGTCAGGTAAAGCCAATTAGAATGTAATGTGAAACGTCGGAAGAGATTATAATGAGGAGTTTGAAAAGGGTAAAGGCGAAACGGCCAACGGATCCGTACAGGTAGGAGGGGGGGGGGGGGGGGGGTAGGTAAAGCCTACTACAATGGGAGGTAATCCTCGGTAGAGAACAAAAGAAGAATATAAAATCAGGAGAGACAGCTGGGGGGAATTATAGTATATGGGACATTCTTCTGTGTAGGTGTGTGTGTGTGTGTTTGTTTGTTTGTGTGTGTGTAAGTGAGAGTGAGACAGTGACAGAGAGAGAGAGTGTGTAAGTGAGTGTGTGTGTGTGAGAGAGAGAAAGTGAGACAGTGTGTGTGTGTGTGTGTAAGTGAGAGAGAGAGAGAGAGAGTGTGATAGTGAGACAGAGTGTGTGAGTGAGTGTGTGTGTGTGAGAGAGAGAAAGTGAGACAGTGTGTGTGTGTGAGAGAGAGAGAGAAGTGGTGTGTTATGGTGATATAATGTATATATATGATATTTTGTGTGTGTGGATGTATTACTTTTATTGTATGCGTGTAGGCCTACTCTGTGTTTGAGAGTTTGTTTTTGTGTATAATATCTGACTTTGAAATATAGAACACAAATAACTTTAGCGATATTGGAACATACATCAGTGTGTAACAAGTATATACCCGCAACAATTTTAATATAGTTATATATTATATTATATGATGCCTTATAAATGTGTTTTGCATTGAATGTCAAATAATCTATCTAAGAGTATTCTATCTATTGTATCTGTATATTTTTCTAGAATGCGCTTAAGGAGGCCCACTTCGCTTTTTTCTCTTTTATTTCCCTCTCTCTTTGGCTTGTATCCATTCGGCCCCATTCATGCAGCTAACTATTTATACACGTTTGCCCCCCTCCAGATCTAAATAGTTTCCTGGTAAGCGGTAGCAAGCCAGCATATATATATATTTTTTGTTTTGAGAGCAAGCTAAATCTGTACATTTTTTATAGAAAAATGTCTCCGGCGAAGCTGGATTTCTCCATACAATGCTGGCTCGCTATCGCTCGCCAGGAAGATATCGCCACCTGGGTGGGGATATACGTCTTAACACAGTTGGCTGAATGGGGCCGAATGGATACAAGCCAGAGAAAGAGAGGAAAGGAGAGACAGAGAACAAAAAGGAGGTCACCCACCTTAACTCAAGACTAATAATGCGACCCAGTTTTCTTAAAGCTTTGTGTACTAAACTTAGCACATCTGTCCACATTGTATGTATGTGTGTATGTGGGCAATACAGTACCTGGAACGGTATACAGTATACTGTATAACTTGAGCACAGGCGGTCGACAGTAAGTCAGGAATATATGTTGTACCGTACTTGGTATGTGTGTGTGTGTGTGTATGTGTGTGTGTGTGTGTATGTGGGCAATACAGTACCTTGCACGGTATAAAGTATACTGTATAACTTGAGCACAGGCGGTCGACAGTAAGTCAGGAATATATGTTGTACCGTACTTGGTATGTGTGTGTGTGTGTGTATGTGTGTATGTGGGTAATACAGTACCTGGCACGGTATATACTGTATAACTTGAGCACAGGCGGTCGACAGTAACGCAGGAATATATGTTGTATTTGGTATGTGTGTGTGTGTGTGTGTGTGTGTGTGTGTGTGTGTATATGTGTATATCAGTGAAAGAGAGAATGTGTATGTGTATGTGTGTGTGTATCAGTGAGAGAGAGTATGTGTGTGTGAATGTGAGTGTGTGTGTGTGTGTATCAGTGAGAGAGAGAGACAGCGTGTGTGTGTGTGTATTATCATAAATGTGTTTGTGTATATGTACTGTATATATATATGTGTATTAGCGAAATAAATATAATTGTATGTACAGTATGTGAGCATTATGTTGAGAGCGATATATTTTCTGCAAGGACGGCCGATAGTGTGTGTGTGTGTGTGATAGGTGGATACAGGAAATACCACCTCAGCATCTCCGGGTCTTCTCAATATATAAGTTGCGTCCTCTTCCCAGGATTTCTAAAGGGAGACTTCATGACAACTTTGTTTATTGATTTTTAACCCTCTGAAGCTTTTGACGCATTTTGACAGTATATTTTGGCTATCATTAGACGATTGTATACAGTTTAGGAAGAGTAAAAATTATCTTTATTAACCCTTAATTAGCGGCGAGCAACATAAGTCGAGTTAAATAAAGCTGGACTAGGTGGCGGTGCTCGACATAGGTCGAGTGGCAATTTCAGCACGTAATGTTGCTGAGAGAGAGAGACAAGTGGTGGCAGGAGAGTAGCGAGCGTATGACTGCTCCAGACCACCGCGGCGATCCTACTGACACGAATCCCACCTCCCTCCTCCCTCTCTCACTCGCTATATACGGAATTGTATGGGGAAAGTGCCTAATTACATGCTTTTTTCACTCGCGTTGCACGGTTATCGCAAGAAAACTAGCCATCATAAAAGGATCGTTATGGTGTCATTCGAAAGCTCTGTTTATGTCCTTTCAGGGATAGATACTTGTTTTACGTTCTGGGTCTTATTTAGGCATGAAAATGATCACGTAAACAGCCCTATTTTGGCTAAAAACACCCCGCTGGGCGGTACATATAAATAAACCGCATAGGCCGCTCTTAAGGTGTTAACCCTATGATTTCCATATACCCTTCCTAATCTAAATATAATTATCTATTAATAGCCAGAATATACTGTCAATATGCGTCATAATCCTCAGGGCGTTAAGTTGGTACAGGCCCTGGTTGAGATACTGTGGTTCTATTGGTCGATATTGGTTAAATTAGATTGGAACGCTACCTCTTTCAAAACAATGACACCTCTCTCTCTCTCTCTCTCTCTCAGCCTGCCGCTCTAGGATACGACCGGGCGGCGAAAATATACTTTTTTCACCTCCCAAATTCTTTTCCAACTTCTTGTATCGCTCTTCAAGGTTCATATGTTAATCATATAAGTAAAATAAATGCACATGGAGAAGAAATGATGCTATAATTTATATGGTAAATATATCAAACTCTGTCAGAATTGAAGGTAATTAATTCACATATAACTAAGTTTGTCTACAGGCAATTACACGCTCCTCCGGTTAATGGGTAGACGTCCTTCCTAAGCTGAATAAAATTGTCTAATAGCTGCCAGAATATAATGAAAAGAACATCACCGGTACTGAAAGGATTACATTCCAAAGACTAGGGGAAAAAATTAATAAATACAACCGAATAAAGTCAAAAGGTTATCCTATTTATTGAGGTTACAAAGTTGACCAATCTCGAAGTCCTTTAAGGTCTCCAGGCAAGATGGACGATGCACTTCAGAATCTGGCCAATTTTACGAATTTGCGACAAGGAATTTATGAGCTGGCTCCCTTGATGATAGAGTAAAAGGAGAGAGATAGTGAATTACATAGAGATACATAGATACACTGACTGAACATACGTTGCGGTCCCTACTAGGGAGTCCAGACTTATTGCTAACATAAAATTTGCTACAAAGTTGAAGGTAAGTATAGCAAAGCAGAAGGGTCTCTCACCACCCACCACTCCCGCCGACCTTGGGTTGGAATTAAATTTAGTTCGGAAAACAAGGCCTCCAGCAGAATGTGAACATTTCTAATGGAATTCATAGTAAAGATGGAAGTTTGATTAACATTGATGCTTAATTTTTTTTTTTTTTTTTTTTTTTTCCTATATTACTCCAACCTCCTCGAAATGGATGTCTTGACTCCTTGTTAATGTGTCAATTGTATTACATTGTATCACTTTCTCTGGCAGTTTGTTCCACTCGTAGACCACACTGTAGGTGAAGACGAGCTTTGTGACATCGACACTCGCCCTCCTTGTTTTTTTTTTATTTCATTCCATTTCCCTGAATTGATGAACTATTATTGAATTTGAAGTGAATCTACAATTCTACATCATATTTGTCAAAGCCCTTTAATATCTTGAAACACTCAATTATTTGACCTCACAATTATCTTTTCTTAAGTGAAAACATTTGTTTTTGTTTAATTATGATATATTTCTCAGTGGCTGAGTGGTCGACATAGGCTGAGTGGTTGAACTAGTCTGAGTGGTTGAACTAGTCTGGGTGGTTGAATTAGGCTGGGTGGTTGAACTAGTCTGGGTGGTTGAATTAGGCTGGGTGGTTTAATTTGGCTGAGTGGTTGAGTTAGGATGAGTGGTTGAATTAGTCAGAGTGTTTGAATTAGTCTGGGTGGTTGAATTAGGCTAGGTGGTTGAATTAGGCTGAGTGGTTCAATTAGTCTGAGTGGTTCAATTAGTCTGAGTGGTTCAATTATGCTGGGTAGTTGAATTAGGCTGGGTGGTTGTATTAGTTTGAGTGGTTGAATTAGTCTGGGTGGCTGAATTAGTCTGTGATTGAATTAGTCTGTGTGGTTGAATTAGGCTAGGTGGTTGAATTAGGCTAGGTGGTTGAATTAGGCTATGTGGTTGAATTAGTTTGAATGGTTGAATTATTCTGTGGTTGAATTAGGCTAGGTGGGTGAATTAGTCTGAGTGGTGGAATTAGTCTGAGTGGTTGAATTAGGCTGGGTTGTTGAATTGGTCTGAGTGGTTGAACTAGGCTAGGTGGTTGAATTATGCTAGGTGGTTGAATTTGGCTGGGTGGTTGAATTAGTATGAGTGGTTGAATTAGTCTTGAGTGCTTGAATTAGGCTGATTGGTTGAATTAGGCTAAGTGGTTGAATTAGTCTGAGTGGTTGAATGATGCTGGGTTGTTGAATTTGACTGGTAGGTTGAATTAGTCTGAGTTGTTGAATTAGGCTGAGTTGTTGAATTAGGCTGAGTGGTTGAATTAGGCTGAGTGGTTGAATTAGGCTGAGTGGTTGAATTTGGCTGAGTGGTTGAATTGGGCTGGGTGGTTGAATTAGGCTGGGTGGTTTAATTAGGCTGAGTGGTTGAATTACTCTGTGGTTGAATTAGGCTGCATGGTTGAATTAGAATGAGTGGTTGAATTAGTCTGAGTAGTTGAAATGGCCTCGGTGGTTGAATTAGGCTGGATGGTTGAATTAGGATGGATGGTTGAAATAGTCTGAGTGGTTGAATTGGGCTGGGTGTTGAATTAGTCTGAGTGGTTGAAATAGGCTAAGTGGCTGAATTAGGCTAAGTGGTTGAATTAGTTTGAGTGGTTGAATTAGGCTAAGTAGTTGAATTAGGCTGAGTGGTTGAATTAGGCTGAGTGGTTGAATTAGGCTGGGTGGTTGAATTAGGCTGAGTGGTTGAATAAGGCTGAGTGGTTGAATTAGGCTGGGTGGTTGAATTAGGCTGACTGGTTGAATAAGGCAGAGTGGTTGAATTAGGCTGAGTGGTTGAATTAGTCTGAGTGGTTGTGTAATGCCCTCGAAAAAATCTTGCAACCCCAATACTGTACTACCCGAGTTGACGTCTGGGATAATGTAAAATAATCGTTGATGGCGAAGTTTAATAAACCTATCACGTGAATCACCATGAGACTATCACCTGGTTCTTTAAAGGAGAACTAAAGTTACTATCCTATTGTACGTCCATGGTAGTACAGTGGGTTATTGCGCGGGTCTGGTTGACCTACGGGTGATATGGTCACTAACCAGGGTTCGAACCCCACACTGGCATCTCAAAACCTGGGGAGTTTTCAGGACGGTGTGACGTTAACCACTCCGTTAGAACCGCATGGCTTGTCCTACAGTGACTCGCTAGGATCGCCAGGGCAGTGGATGGGGCTACAGTTTATGTATTAGAGTGTGCTTTATTTCATATGAAAGTTCGTGTCATGGGCAGTCCAGAAAGGCTCTTTGTTTTCACCCATGTCAAGGCTTTATATATTTAATTGTAAAGTATATGTTTTATCATTAACTAGTAATGATGGGATCTGGGAGAGAGAGAGAGAGTAGAACAGAGTGAGAGGGAGCGCACAGTGTATTTGTCCCGCTCGATGATGTCACGGCTGGCTGCCTCGTGGGGGTTGGTTGAGAGAGGTCCTTCCCATGCTGTTAGCTCCCTTGCTAGTGGCTAGAGGACTTGTAACCGCTTTTTTCCCACGCGGCTCGAGCTAGTGCGAGCATATATACAGTTCCTCGCCACTCTCTCCCTCAGATCTGGTTTCTAGAACGCATCCATCTTTTTTCCCTTGCTATCTGTCCCCGCTCCACACCTGAGAATCTTTTCCTCTGCCTACCTCTCTCTTTTTCATATCTTTCACCACCTTTTTATTAATATTATACCCCCTCTGGTTAACTCTGCAAAATCAGCTTCATGCTGGCCAGTTGTATTGTGCATTAAGGTCTGATATAACCCATGTATGTTAGTTGTTAAGATAAGTGAATCACGAAGCATTGGTTGGCTTTCATATTGCCGCTTCCTTTAATTATTAGTGTTCTGCTGGATTAGATAATGCTAGACTAGGAGTCTGATATTATAAGGTATTGTTTCCTATGAGTGCTGGCTTTAGTTAAAAGCTGCACGACATACCTGAGAACTGGAGTTGATTGGGTAAATTCTAGTCTGTGTGCCATTGAGAGTAGAGCATGCACGAATGAGGGCTTTTTGCCTATACCATTCTGCACTGTTCTAAGCTCGTTGTTTGTCTTTGAGGTACGCCAGGAGAACGCTTAATACTTCGGTATTAAGGTTTCTCAAGAGAGCTACCCTTCATTATAACGTAATATTTGACGCACAGACTTGAGATTTGCACTAGGCTATGCGGCATGCCATGCGCACCAGTATCTCGTATCATTGACTCTAGCTAGACTTTATCAGTCACAGTAGACATTAAGTATAATAACCTAATTACTCTTTTTATGCATACCCATTTATGATTACACAAGCATTTCGCAGCCTAGTTTGATGTATTGAGACACAAACGACTTAGGCTCTTTTTGTTGATAGGAAAACTGCATTGTCGTGGCGATTATTATTATTGTTGTAGTGTTTAGGATATTCTTGGCTCCGACGGCATTATATATATTATATTCTGCCGTTTTGTGTGCATAGCCTGCACGAGCATTGTTCCGCTGCCTGCCTTTTTGGGTTCCATTTCCGATACGAGCATCTTTATAGCATCTAACATTTAAAGAAGATTCCTTGTTAGTGTTGAAGGACTTTAGTGCACTTTCTTTCATGCAGGAGTGCCTGACATTTATTGATTAAAGTAACGTAAGCTGTAACTTCTCTTACCACCTTACTTTGCATACGATAACCAAGCACCTTCGGTTATAGGTAGTAATAGGCTGTTTTCACATAACATTAAGCCTAAAGTAGACGCACATTTATTGAGAGTTTGATAGCCTATTATTGCATATAGAACTCTGTAGAGTATTTGTGTTCTTTGTTCACTGGGAATATACATCAGAGGTTGGATCTAGCGCTTTCCGTTGTAGCATTTATGCCATTACTAGTCCAATGAATAAGAGCCCTGATATATTTGAACCCCAGTCGTAACAAATGGCGACCTTACCTAGGATTTGGTGAATCTACATTTATTAGCAGGGAACATTTGTTGTTTTGAAGAATATTTTGCGGGGATCAGCAAGAATAAAAAAAAAATCGCAACATAGTATAGCCCTTGAGTATTTCCGAGAATTTTTGTGTGTATATTGAGGTATAAGAGTTTGGGGTACTTCTTTTCTGAATATTGTGGTGAGAAATTTTTGTGAGCATCATGTCTTATACCGGATCAGAGAAGAAGGGAGACACAGTACGTAATGTCGAAACTGAGGAACAGCAGCATGATGGAAGGGTTAATCAGGTGAACTGTGTGGAGGATGCTAGGATATTTTTGCAATGGCCTGTTACTGCCGAGCGGTTGGAGGGTATGAATCGGTACGGTCTTCAATGCCTGGCCACAGCTATCGGTCATGCGGTTACTAGCAGCATGACCAGGGATAACTTGATAACGTGTGTACTGGGCAGGGTGACTGGTGAGCAAGATGGGTTGAGTGCTCAGAGCCCTTCGGCCATGCTTCCCCTACACTCGACTCCCAGCCATCTCAGTAGTTTGCCGACCCCGGGTACGCTTCCACAGTTGGGTGGTGACTGGCAGGGTGGGTTGCCCCTGGGGGGACCACCGGTAATTTCAAACATTGTAGCACCTTCACCTCCTCAAGGGTTAACTCCAGAATTATTGTTTAAGCTCGAATTAGCTAAGATCGAAGAGAGAAAGGCTATCAGGGTATCTGAGCTTCAGCTTCAGCAGCAACAAAGGGCAGGTGAGCTTCAGCAGCTATTAGAATTAGCCAAGATAGAAGAGAGAGCCAAGCTAGCAAAAATCCAAGCTGATTTAGAGTCGACTAGGTACTGTGCCGACATGGATGTAGAGAAGTCGCGAGTAGAGGCAACGGGACAGCGACTTGGGGCTGGTAACCGTGTTCATGAGCAGTCTCTCTCGCACTTATAGAAACTGGTTCCGGTGTTTGATGAGAGTGGTGTAACAGAATTTTTCACACGCTTTGAGAAGAAGTGCCAGGAACACCAGTGGCCAGAGAATAAATGGGCAGCACTTGTATCCTCTAGATTAATAGGCAAGGGTCTTAAAGCCTACGATGCGTTACCTTTGGAGTTATGTATTGTGTACGAGGATCTCAAGGAGGCTGTCCTGAGGGTTTACGAACTGCAACCGGAAACGTACCGTTTGAAGTTCCGGGGTGTAACTAAGGGAAGAGATGGCACCTTTCTGTAACACGCCCGGGACTTGTCCGATGCTATGGGGAACTGGCTCCGATCTGAGAAGGTAACAACGTTTGATGAAGTTAAGCAGTTGATAATGTTGGAGCAGTTCTTTAAGAGCACGGGCGGTGATCTAAACTTTGAACTTAAAGGAGAAAAACCCAAGAACTCTAGTCGAAGCAGCAGAAATGGCTGATCGACGGCTGTCGTTGATTCGGGGTTGCGGGTCCTCACAGAAGTACGATGTAAGTGCTAAGGACCGTTATCCTCCCCCTCCCCGTAACAATGACACATTTAACCCTTATTTAGCAGCGAGCAACATAAGTCGAGTTAAATAAAGCTGGACTATGTGGCGGCGCTCGACATAACTCGAGTGGCAATTTCAGCACGTAATGTGGCTGAGAGAGAGAGACAAGTGGTGGCAGGAGACTAGCGAGCGTATGACTGCTCCAGACCACCGCGGCGAACCTACTGACACAAATCTCAGCTCCCTCCTCCCTCTCTCACTCGCTACATACTCAATTATGTACTGAAAGTACCGAATTACCTGCTTTTTGCACTCTTGTTGCACGGTTATTGCAAGAAAACTATCCATCATACAAGGATCGTTATGGTGTCATTCGAAAGCTCTGTTTATGCCCTTTCAGGGACAGGTACTTGTTTTACGTTCTGGGTCTTATTTAGGCATGAAAATGATCACGTAAACAGCCCTATTTTGGCTAAAAACACCCCGCTGTGCGGTACACATAAATAAACCGCATAGGCCGCTCGTAAGGTGTTAAACAGAAGAGCCATGAAACTAAAACTGAAGCCAAACCTAACACCACACCGTATGTGAAAAGTCAGGGGCCTTTTACATCACAGTATAAGCCGAAACCGAAATTTATGTGTTTTAGGTGCCACCAGGAGGGTCATAAGGCAAATGAGTGCCCTAGTCGACCTCCTCCGGCAGCCGTGTCTTTTGCTCACGGCATTGGAGTGTTCAAGAGGACATCGGAGTTTGTTAGAGGCATTTCTTCCGAGGTAAATACACTGCCAGTGCAGAAGGATCCGGAAGGCTTATTCCCTGTCCGTGATGCCTTTAGTGACCACAGGGGACTTGGTTGTGTGGAGTGGGGGGGTAGAAGACATGAGGTGAGAATTTTGCGTGACACGGGGGCATCGCAAACACTGTTGAGAAATTTCACTGGTAAACCTGTCAATACGGCGCGGGTGGTTGTGGTTCAGGGAGTTAATGCGACAAGGTCATACCTGCTTGTAAGAATGAAGGTGGAAGTTGATGGTGTGACTCGGGACCTGGATGTAGGAATTGTGGAGAAGTTACCTGGTGGGGGCGTCGACCTCCTTCTCGGCAACGACTTTGCGGGACCTATTGCTGAGGCTCCACCCTTGGTCGTTGCCGAGAAGCCGGCCGACGTGAGTAGGGAGGAGCAGGAGTGGGTTGAGAAGTGTCCGGGGCAGCCTATGGCGTGTGTTGTCACCGGAGATCCTGCATCCAGGGAGTCACATTCTGGTCAACAATCTTTAGATCAGCGGAGGAAGGGTACCGAGAAGGGGGTGGAAGTTGATGCGGTTGAGAGTTTAGTGTCAACGGACCTTCTCGGGGACTCAGTATTAGGACCAAATATCGAGTCTGGAGAAGACCCAGTAACTGTTCCTGAAGGGGCAGAGGATGGGCTTAAAAAGACGAAAGAGTTGAAGGAGGACAGTGATGCACAGTCGGGAGATGTAGCAACAAGGTACCCTGACGCGTACCCTATGAGAAATGGGTCGGCGAAGACGGTGGTCCGAAGCTTGCTAGTGTATTTTTCCCGGTATGGTTACCCGCAGGGGCTTCAGTCAGTCCAGGGACCCAACTTCACTTCTAGCCTCTTTGTCCAAGCAATGCCACAGCATGAGATTGTTGGGGTTGTGTCATCTGCGTATCATCCGGAGAGCCAGGGTGTGTTAGAGCGATGGCACTCAGTCTTGAAATCTGTGCTTCGTTGTTGTTGCTTTGAGAGTGGGAAGGATTGGGATCTTGGCCTGCCATGTGTTTTGTATGCTGTGCGGGAGGTACCTGGGGAGAGTTTGGGATTCAGCCCTAATGAGCTCGTCTTTGGACACCGTGTCAGAGGGCTTCTCCATATGGTTGAAGAAGTATGGGAGGGCACAGAAAAACCTTGTTCTATGCTCAAGTGTGTCCTCAACAGTCGAGAACGGATGTTGCGCAGTCTGGAGTTGGCTGGCCGTAATTTGACTAGCTCTCAGGCCCTCAGGAAGGACAGGTACGACCTCAAGGTTGAACTCAGGGAGTTTCACGTGGGTCGGAGGTGTTGATTCTACTGCCCCTTGTAGGTCACCCCTTATCCGCGAAGTATGCTGGTCCTTATAGGGTGGTGGAGGAGCTATCAGACCTGGATTACTTGGTAGCCACTCCAGACAGACGGAAGCGCAATCAGTTATGTCATGTTAATCCCATGAAGGAGTATGGGAGGCACCCCCCTGAGCCTCTCACTGTGCCTGTGATGACGTTTAGCAGTCAAGGTGGAGAAGGAGAACGGGACAGTCAAGCTCAGGTGGAGGATAACTGGAAGGATAAGAAGTTCAAATGGGCGCCTGAGTGTGAGAAGGTGTTTAGGGAAGTAAATCACTTGTTGTGCACTCACCCGATCCTCAGGGCCCCTGACTTTAGCCTACCTTTCCAACTAGCAACGGAGGCTAGTGGTGTGGGGGCTGGTGCCGTCCTTGTGGAAAAGGACGATGATGGGCTGGAGCATCCTGTTAGTTTCTGCTCGGAGAAGTACAATTCGGCCCAGGGGAGCTGCTCTGTTGTCGAGGAGGAGCTGCTGGCGGTTGTACTTGCTCTGAGGCATTTCGAGGTCTGTGTTCCAGCCTATGGTCCGGTCGTTGTAGTTTACCCAGATCATCACCCTCTCAAGTTCTTGGACCAGTTTCACAATCGGAATATGAGGCTGACCAGGTGGTCACTAAGGTTATTGGTATATAACCTGGACATACGCCATATTGCCGGTTGTGACAACGTGGTTGCAGATGGTCGTTCAAGGGTATATGATCCTGGGTAGATTGACACACGGGTAGCCTCCTGCTTTAGTTTGGGTAGTATTTTGCGCTTGGTGCTTGTTGGCTCGCGGTTGTAGCCCAGCGTATTGGGTCGTAAAGCAGGAGTTGAGCGTTTGGTATAGAAGAAAAAACTAGGCTTGCCCCTATAGTGCAGCCGAAATAAACAAATTATAAACATAAAAAAATCAAATAAAAACTCTTTCTTTGATAGTTGATTTTTGTGTAGTATGTTATAGCAGTAATTCTGAGTTGCACTCCTCTCAGAATGCTGGGCTAGAGAAGCTCGCTCTTGAGGAGCATAACTACATATAATTTAACCTATTGTGTTGGGGAGGGTTATAATTTTGAATTTTTTTTTTTTGAAGAACTGTGCCAGATATTTTACTGCCGCTGGGTGATGGGAAGTGGAGATATAGCATGGGTTCTAACCATCAGATTTTTGTGAGCCTTGGGGCCTCTGAGAAAAATCTTGGGGGGGGGTGTGACGTTAACCACTCCGTTAGAACCGCATGGCTTGTCCTACAGGGACTCGCTAGGATCGCCAGGGCAGTGGATGGGGCTACAGTTTATATATTAGAGTGTGCTTTATTTCATATGAAAGCTCGTGTCATGGGCAGTCCAGAAAGGCTCTTTGTTTTCACCCATGTCAAGGCTTTATACATTTAATTGTAAAGTATATGTTTTATCATTAACTAGTAATGATGGGATCTGGGAGAGAGAGAGAGAGAGTAGAACAGAGTGAGAGGGAGCGCGCAGTGTTTTTGTCCCGCTCGATGACGTCACGGCTGGCTGCCTCGTGGGGGTTGGTTGAGAGAGGTCCTTCCCATGCTGTTAGCTCCCTTGCTAGTGGCTAGAGGAGTTGTAACCGCTTTTTTCCCACGCGGCTCGAGCTAGTGCGAGTATATATACAGTTCCTCGCCACTCTCTCCCTCAGATCTGGTTTCTATAACGCATCCATCTCTTTTCCCTTGCTATCTGTCCCCGCTCCACACCTGAGAATCTTTTCCTCTGCCTACCTCTCTCTTTTTCATATCTTTCACCACCTTTTTATTAATATTATACCCCCTCTGGTTAACTCTGCAAAATCAGCTTCATGCTGGCCAGTTGTATTGTGCGTTAAGGTCTGGTATAACCCATGTATGTTAGTTGTTAAGATAAGTGGATCACGAAGCATTGGTTGGCTTTCATATTGCCGCTTCCTTTAATTATTAGTGTTCTGCTGGATTAGATAATGCTAGACTAGGAGTCTGATATTATAAGGTATTGTTTCCTATGAGTGCTGGCTTTAGTTAAAAGCTGCACGACATACCTGAGAACTGGAGTTGATTGGGTAAATTCTAGTCTGTGTGCCATTGAGAGTAGAGCATGCACGAATGAGGGCTTTTTGCCTATACCATTCTGCACTGTTCTAAGCTCGTTGTTTGTCTTTGAGGTACGCCAGGAGAACGCTTAATACTTCGGTATTAAGGTTTCTCAAGAGAGCTACCCTTCATTATAACGTAATATTTGACGCACAGACTTGAGATTTGCACTAGGCTATGCGGCATGCCATGCGCACCAGTATCTCGTATCATTGACTCTAGCTAGACTTTATCAGTCACAGTAGACATTAAGTATATTAACCTAATTACTCTTTTATGCATACCCATTTATGATTACACAAGCATTTCGCAGCCTAGTTTGATGTATTGAGACACAAACGACTTAGGCTCTTTTTGTTGATAGGAATACTGCATTGTCGTGGCGATTATTATTATTGTTGTAGTGTTTAGGATATTCTTGGCTCCGACGGCATTATATATTCTGCCGTTTTGTGTGCATAGCCTGCACGAGCATTGTTCCGCTGCCTGCCTTTTTGGGTTCCATTTCCGATACGAGCATCTTTATAGCATCTAACATTTAAAGAAGATTCCTTGTTAGTGTTGAAGGACTTTAGTGCACTTTCTTTCATGCAGGAGTGCCTGACATTTATTGATTAAAGTAACGTAAGCTGTAACTTCTCTTACCACCTTACTTTGCATACCATAACCAAGCACCTTCGGTTATTGAATTGAATTGAATTGAAATCTTTTTATTTAGCCTTTAGTATACAATACAATTTTGCTTACAAATGATTTGTTAAAAAACAAAAATATATAATAATAATACAAAAAAATAAGGCTGAGCCTTTTGAGAGATGTCTCTCTTAAAGGCACCTGGCTATAACTCGATCTATCAAAATACAATTGTATATAATACACTTAGTCACAGCTATGAGCCCCGGGAACTACGTGTTGTAAAGATTTTTTCTAAATTCGAAAAGGGATGTATGTAGGCAAAATATAATAACATAAAACAAATTAAATTAATGGTGATTAACCCTGAGGTCACACTCACTTCCCAGAGCTCACAGCTGATTGTTCATTATCACAATTACCCATGTAATACCATTTACAAAAATTGAATACATATAACATACATTGTACAACTATTGACTTGATGTTCAAAGGTCATACTCGCAATTATACCCACAATTCGACACAAAGACACATGCGCTTCCCAAACAGTATATGCCTAATTAGTAAAGGACATAAACTTTGTTGTGCATGGAATACACACTTACACTATTCATTTAGACCTATATATGAGAACATGGTAAATAATTTACTGTAGACTATAATATATCCATTTCTATAAAAAAAAAAAAAAAAAAAAAAAAAAATGCATACAAATGCCAACTACACATACATCATATACACCTTTACAGACAAAAATAGAAGCATGTTTATTATAAAATAGTATTCAAGCTCATTCAACCCTTTACGTGACTCTACATACAGCCACAGCCACACACAGCCAGCGTAAATATTATTAAAGGTTATACATTTGTCGATCTAGGTGATAGGGATGTTGTAATTATTGGTAGTATAATTGGTGATATACTTATTTTAGTAGTCACTGTTGATATCGTGTTAATAGAAAATATTTTAATTGTCTCTTAAACCGAGATATTTCCTGTATATTTCTTAAATTCTGAGGTAATCCGTTCCACACCTTAACTCCATGATATTTAATACATGTCTGAGCTTGACTAGAAGTCATGAGAGGAATTCTTAATAGATCAGCTCCCCTTAAATTGTACCTTTCATTGTTACTAGGTGTAAACAAATTAGTTCTATCAAGGTTATGCAGACATTTAAATACGAAAAGCGCACTGCAATAAGTATTGATATCCTTAAATTTAAATAATTCAAGTTTACTAAAAAGTTCATTTGTGTGGGCATATCTTGATTTATGTGATATAGTTCTAATTATTTTTTTTTGTGATTTTTCAATAGTTAATAATTTGGTTTTACTAGTTGCACCCCAAATTGTTTGGCAATATAACAACTGTGGATAGATAAGACTATAATATAATTGTTTTAGAGCACTAATATTAAAGCAGTGTCGTGTAAGGTAGAGTATGCCACATTGCTTATTAAGCTTGTTTTTAAAATCATGTATATGTATACCCCACGACAGCCTGCTATCCACCACAACACCAAGAAACTTTATATGTTCCTCCTCCTTTAGTACATTATTTCCAATCTTAATTGGTGCTAAATTTTGAGCAATAGATTTATTCCTCTTAAAAATTATATACTTAGTTTTGTCAATATTAAGAGTAAGCTTATTAGCTTGTATCCACCTTGCTATGTTATTTAGCTCATTATTGACTAAATCTATTAGGAAACGTAGATCCCTGTTTCTGGCATACAAAGTGCTATCATCGGCAAATAACAGGAAGTTAAATATAGTGCTAGAGTTAATAAAATCATTAATATATAAAATGAAGAGTAGTGGGCCCAATATGGACCCCTGTGGGACTCCATATGTTATAAACTGTTGTTCAGATTTGCAGTCCTTATATTGCACATATTGCCTTCGATTACTTAAGTATGACTGAAACCAAGTATGTGTAATATCTCTAATTCCATACTGTTTGAGTTTATCTAACAAAATCTGATGGTGAACCGTATCAAATGCTTTAGACAGATCTAAAAATATGCTTATTAAATAATCTTTATTGTCAAAGGAACTGAGGATATCACTTTTGAATTTTGATAAGGCTAATTCAGTGGAACGTCCCTTCCTAAATCCATATTGGGCATCCGACAAAACACCATTAGTAGTGCAATAATCCATGAGCCTATCAAACATAACTTTTTCTAATATTTTACTTATGGCAGGTAAAACAGATACTGGTTGATGATTTTTAAAAAGACCTACATCTCCTGACTTAAAAATAGGTATTATTTTGGCAACTTTAAGATCCTCAGGGAAAATCCCAGTCGCAAATGAACTATTACATAAGTGTAAAATAATAGGTGACAGTATATGGATGACCTTCCTCACTATAGACATAGGTATGTCATCATAACCCGGAGAAGAATCCCGCAAGTTTTCTATGGCATGCAATAATTCATCTTGTGAAATAGGTGACATATTAAATACAGTTTCTTGCCTGTTTAGTAAGTAAGTATTATAGTCTACATTTTCATCAGTAATATTTTCTGCAAGAGATTTCCCCACATTGATAAAGTAAGAATTGAACTTATTTGCAATCTGTTATGGGATATTTAATTCTACATCATTATGCATAAATGTGTCGTTAATCTTATTTTGTTTGTCTTTATTGAGAACAGAATTAATAATGTTCCAGACTTTCTTAGTGTTCCCTGAATGTTCTGTTAGTTTAGTTTTGTAATAATTTCCTTTTGCTTGTCTAATTTCTTGCGAGACTTTGTTGCGTAATGTGCGGAATTCCTCCCCGAACGTGATGGGCCTTAAAGCGTATTTCCGTGCCAGTTTATTCTTCTCTTTGATCAATGATTTAATATTATTCGATATATATGGCTTATTTATGTGATTTGCTTTAATACGTTTCGTAATTATGGGAAAATATTTGTTGAAACACGCACTGAATATACTTATGAAGTTGCTGTAAATAATATTAGGATTGGAAGAAGAATAAACCAGGTCCCATGATACACTCTCCATGCATTGCTTAAAATTATCAAGATTTTCAGCATTATAATTTCTGAAAGATATTGTTGTATCATTTTCCTCTTTAAATTTCGATTTAGAAATATTAGAATTATACACCGAAAATACTGGAAAATGGTCAGAGATTTTATTGTAAACAATTCCACTTAATCTGTTATTAATATAATTATTAGACCAAATATGGTCAATGATTGTTGCTGTGGAGTGAGTGACTCGTGTTGGTTTGCATATTGTATTATAAAATATCTTTGAGTGACATGAATTAGTGAAATCTGCTACTGCATTATCATCTTTATGTCTTAATAGATTGATATTGAAGTCTCCACCAATGTAGCTAAATTTCTTTTCGTCGCTAATAACGGAAATAATATGATTGAATTTCTCTAGAAAATATTTAAAGTCAGAATGAGGCCTCCTATATACAATCATCACAATTACGTTATCTGCATTCTCCGCACATATTTCAATACCTATAGTCTCTATACTGTTGTGCTGCATAGTTAAGTCATTTCTCATAATGTATCTATAACGGGTCTTGAGGTATAATGCTACACCGCCACTGGTGCGGGAAAAACTGTTGGTAAACATTGTGTAATTGGGTAGCTGAAATAAATGTTCTATATCCTTTGTCAATTTGGTTTCACAAAAACCCAAAACATCGAAGTCAAGGTTAAGCGGTTTTAATGTTTGTTCTTTAAAATCTTCGAAATGTGATGGCATACTGTTAATATTGTAATAAAGTGAAGAAAAGGTTGTAAGAGGTATTTTTCCAAGGTGGGAATCGGGATTGCCAGGAAAAACGTAATTATATAATGGGTTCTTATAGCCTAGGGAATTTATCATATAATTATCAGGATCTGTGTCGGTATTGTGGACATCATGATTAAAAGTACATTGATTGTAAGTTAAATTTTCTAAAATGTTGAGTGAGATATTTTCTTCGTTTTGAATTAAGATATCGCAGTTTATGTTTAATAATAATTCATCGTCACTGAGACTTGAAAAAGGTAAACAACCATAAGTATCCATTATGCACGTCTTATATGATCTTAAATTCTAATCAAGAAGCCCAAAAAGGTGTCTCACTGAGAGGTGAATCTGTCAGGCTTCTTTCTATTCCGAGACTGTTTGTCTATTGACCATGATGTTTCCCGGTGAGACAGTCCAGTTGCTCCATTGTCTTCATGTGTTGACAATGGTCGGGGTAGTGTCACATCTCTGGTGTGGCTGGTATCCTCTACTTCACGTTGGCGAGGTGGCGTGAGGGCGGAGATAGAACCACGACGGGCGGGCTGTGGTTGTATGGCTGGGGTATGGTGAGCTGGTGTAGGGGTGACGGGGGGCCTGATCATAGGGGAGGGTAGGGAGGTGGAGGGCCGGTCGTTGTTGTAGGGAGGGGTGGCTGGTACTCTAGTCCTGGGGGACTGAACAGGTGTTGATGATTGACGGTGGTTGGGTGGTACGGCAGTTGATAAGCGGCGGTGTTGGCCGGCTGTTGCTTGATGATGAAATGGTCCACCCCCACCTCCACGCCTTTCTTTTATCACCAGTGTTCTATAGCTGAAATAGGCCAGCTTCCCGTTGTTCTTTGCCTCTGTGAGCGCGCCGAGCTGCATACGTCTCACCTCCAGTGTTGATGGGCAAAGGTCTTCGGAGATGAACACGTGAGTCCCCTTCAGCATCCTCCGGTTGCGATATACAGTGTCACGCTCAGGGAAACTGGAAAACTTAGCTACAATATCCCTTGGTCGATCACTGGTTCCCCTACCGATGCGGTGAACACGCTCAAATGACTTAACAGAGATGTTTAATTTATCTTGCAACAATTTGGTGACTTTCATTTGCGTCTGTTCCCAGTTCTCCCCAGCTTGCTCCGAAACACCTGAGAACTTCAAATTATTGCGCCTTCCCTGGTCGTCGATGTAGTCTAGACGAGATTTAATTTCTGTTAGCTCATTTTTAAGTCTCTCATTTTCGGCTGTAAGCTTGTTGATTTTATGTAGGCTTGGCAAGGCATCATCCAAACTACTTTGGGAAAATTCCAAGCTGGTTATGACATCATTAACCTTTTTATCGGTATCCTTCAAGGCATCAGTAACCTGTCGATGTAGACGGTCTATGGAGTCGTTGTAGCATTTCCTCTGAACCTCCAGCAGGGCTAGTACTTCTTCTCGCTCCATGTTGGTGGTGAGCGAATATATGTGACATTTATGGTTGCTGACGTCACAGGTCCACTGCGCATGCGCAGAACAGGAACAATTTGGACGTAGGGGATTGATGGTAGAATCGCCACTTTAAAGTCAAGAAATAACAGAGTTCAAATATATATAAATTCACTTCAGGAGTCAAAGATATTCCAGGTATCTTACTGTGTCTCTCAGCGCATTGTGGTGGTGGCAGGGCTCTGTTTTATTACAAAAAACGATGATATATCAAGAGCTTAGATCGAGTTGTTTACACTGTCCCTCTAGCGGGACATAGGTAGTAATAGGCTGTTTTCACATAACATTAAGCCTAGAGTAGACGCACATTTATTGAGAGTTTGATAGCCTATTATTGCATATAGAACTCTGTAGAGTATTTGTGTTCTTTGTTCACTGGGAATATACATCAGAGGTTGGATCTAGCGCTTTCTGTTGTAGCATTTATGCCATTACTAGTCCAATGAATATGAGCCCTGATATATTTGAACCCCAGTCGTAACAACGGTTAAAATCCCTCCAGGGTTCGAGTCCCATGCCAGGCATCTCAAAACCTGGGGAGTTTTCAGGAGGGTTAAATTCCCTTCGCACCCAGTATTTCATTGGTGGCAGCGGTGAGATATCTTTAATCTTGGCAAGATGAAATATTGGGGGTGGTCTATCATTGGTAGAATCCCCCGCCGAAGCCATCGTAGGCGGGGGAGGTTCATAAATCCTGGGGGTCTATTTCTTCTTCTTCCAGGATTTCTTCTTGTTCCTTGCTAGCTAAGATATGGGCTATATCTTAATTTTCTTGGGTTACATCATTTTCTTCTTCAATAAATTCTTCTCATTGGCTGAAATACGAGGTTGACTGGGCCTAAATTTAGCAGACTTCCGAATGTCATGAAGGGAACATTTATGGTTGCAAGAAGGGAAATAATATGGGTTGATAATGACTAGAGTTTGATGCTTACCTTTGTTATTGTTGTTGTAGGCCTGATTCCGATTATAAACCCTTCTCGGTTGGCTAGGGGTAAATTTTGGCCTGCTGGGTTGGTAGTGCCCTGAGTGGTAGGCTGGTTTACTGTAGATGTGGTAGCAGTTTGTCGGTGGAACTGGCTTGATTCTCTGGGTCTACCAGAGTTTTGAGGATGGGTGGTAAACCTCTTGATGGCAGCAATAGTGTTCGCTTTAGGTTGTACGGCGAGAATTCTCCTGATGGTGATCAAATCGCGTTGAAAACCAACAAGATCATGCACTGCGAAATACTCCTGGACTGCTGAGGGCAACACTTGCACAAGATTTACAAGAAAGTGCTGTTCTTGCTGCACTTTAGGAAGAGTAGGAAATGCAGATTTAACTTGCTGTGTGATAGATGCTAGCATGTCATCTAAGTTTCGCATCAAAATTAAACATTCTTCCCCTTACTGGCCTCAAGGCAACGCCATCTGCGAGCAGAGTCACCGCACCATTAACAATCAATTACGCACCAGAATGATTGTGTTACGCACCTCTGACTGCCCGTCTCAAGTAAAAATGGTGCAATGGGGAATGAATATGTGCCCAAAAGAAGATGGTATTTCCCCCCACGAGCGAGTTTTTGGAGTAACCCCTATATTACTGCCATTCCACCACCTTGCCCAACCATCTACCTCCACAATCACGATTGATCCTCTACAACAGTTAAAAAACGCACATCATTACGCTCAAGTATGCCAGGACATCAAGCACAACACAACTGATGAGAAAAATCCCTTTGCCATATATCACACTGTTATGGTCGCCAAGCTCCCTGTGACTAATAAATTAGGGCCTCGATATGTAGGTCCTTATACCGTCACGCATTCCTAATCCATATCAAAGGTCTATCAACTACCATGGCGAGACCAGAACGTATAGGAATTGATACGTTAGGATTTAAAACCAATTACGAATGACAATGAACCTCAACAAATTCGCACAGATGACAGCCCTACAGTTCCAAAGTCATTTCCTTCTTACCCCCCTGATGCCTTTCCAACACAGATCTCAACTCCAAATGTTTCGTGCCCCACTATAATTAAACCCCCATTGATTGCAACAAACACAAACAAACCACAACAGAAAACATTCCTGCAACACACGCCATGAACACCTCAACCATTGTTAACCTCGCCAGGCGTCACACCTCCCCAACCAACCCCCCCCCGTATCAATTCTGACACTTCCGCAAGTAAGGCTGCGTTATCATCGCCTGTTCGATATACCTTATGCCCACGGCTTCACCGTAAACTTTTAATACCTTCAAGAGGCCGCAAGTCTCATACCACCACACAATTACCAAAGCAAACTAAGTTTTCCACTACCTCATCCAGTCCTTCTCACATCAAGCAAACTCACCATCGACGTTTTTCCACCTCCTCCAGTACATCTCCAAGTAATTCGCCACCACCAAAAAGACTCCGCCCAGATAAAGCATTATCCACCTCTCAACCTAAATCCACTTCTAATTCACATGTTTCCACCCCAAATTCCTCATCACCCACATCTTCGCCTTCCACAAGCTTACATAAACCTATTTCCACACAAATTACTGACCAAACCAACACTTCCAAGTCATCACCAGAGCTTATGACATCCACTTCTTCAAATAACCTGCCCACTATTCCGCTTCCTACTCGTCTTACACCACCCTCTCTCTCTCCTTTTCCATCTACTGTGTCACCAAAGTCTTTACCTAAATCCTCCATACTAACGCCGAGCCCCAAAAGTAGTAATCCCAAACCTCCCTCAACTCCACCAAGGACGCCTAACCCTAAACCACCCCAATACAAATCTTCCTCTTCATCACAATCCACCCCTGAACCTACTATGCGAACACATTTTTGCACGAAATCAGGCCGTTTAGTAAAGAGGCCTGACGGTTTTCGTTTATAGTCGGTTCATTAGACAAATCACATGTTTCCAAAACCGACTTTGTCAAAACAATACACACAACGCCCACATACAACGCGGAAACACTAAGAATAGCTTGTGTAACAAACACAAATACCTCATCCTCTTCCGTCAAATTCTCACACTTCAAAACATCTGTGATTCCCGCTACTCTTACGTCCGCACCTGTCTATCATCTCCCGCAGAGCTGTCAGAAACAAATCACTTGCTCGACAGCCATCACCACCACCACCACATCTCCTCCTCGGGCACTTTATCTGACTCAAACAGCCACTATGTCCTCTTCTCCTTTCATCAAGAGGATCAAGATTTCTACCGACCAAGGGAATTTCGTCAGAATTCGCCACACCCATGAAGCCATTACAGCCTCCATTATTAACTTATCTACTCCGACCCTCCACGTTACTATTGACCCCTGCAAGCAACCGGACCAACGTGCTTTAACCTGGTGGGATTTTGTACACCTCCTACCTTTGTTACACTGGCCAGCTTGCCAGAATGTACTCGTGACTTGCTAGCACTCGCCACGGCAGTGAAATGGGCTATAATAATCGTAGAACGATATTCTTTCTTTCTCAGTATTCGTGTTGTCACAGACAGATCAGTGTTTGCCTTTATTCTTGTCTGTGACACTTAGAAGTATTTTATATCCATAGTAGTGATTATAACATGCAGCGCGTGAGAGAGAGAGTTTGAGAGCGAGGAGGCTGTGTGTGTGCGTATGTACGTGTGCATTCCTCGCTCGGTGGGCCCACCCGCTCGCTATTGGTCGGCGTGCCTAGCGTGGTCTATGACGTCTGCTTTTCCTGTGACGTAGTGGCCTGTGGTTGGTCGCCGCCTTCCTTGTCCAGCGGTCAGGCTCCTACCCTCTCCTCTCCTCAGAACATGGTATCGCGTGCTCGGTCCTACATGTCCCTCGCATTCTGTCTCATATCTAACCCCCTTTACTGCTTTGCCTTTCTCTGAACTTCTTCTTTCCAATACTTCTTATCTTTATTTAATTACCCATCCCTTCTGGTTCTCGCATACGACTTCCATAGTCGGCCAGTCGTATTACCAGCACCAGTTCTCACATATATGTTTTGCACTAGCTTTAGAGGTTATTAGAATCATAGTCACATGGAGTCATATTGTTGGGTGCTTCTAATTATTTGGTTGTTCTTTATTACTATTTAATGCTAGACAGTGGAGGGTACCTTTGGTCGTTGTCTGTGTTATGTATATGGCAAGTCAGAGCATGTACGACTTCGACGGAGCTAGGTAGCCTGTAGTACACCCTTGTGCATATTTTCCTTTGCGAGCTTAGCAGTATACAAGCGAAGGGCTTTTGCCTACTCTTGCTTGTATACTTGCTAACTCATTTTGTTGACCTTTGAGGAGAGCCAGGGTAAGACCAGATACTTGAGATCTGGACTTACCAAGAGAGCCTCCTAGTCACTTAACATAAGATAAGGGAAATCTGTTCAGGGGAGACAGTAGGCTGCGAGCATGTTTGAGCTCTGCCTAGGCTCCCTGTACCTTTATGCTGCTGCTAGGCTTTATTAGTAAGAAAGACAGCATTTTTTTTATTAACTTTAACCGCGTATGTCTTAGCAATTATTCACGTATTGTTTTAGCCTAGGTTGATGCATAGTGCACAACCCAGTATGGCTGTTACTTTGGCTAAGGAAGTACTGTTTTGAGTTGCTGTTGTTAGTGCTGCCACAGAGTTGTTGCACTCTCTTGTTTTCATATATATGTATCCTACTTTTAGGTGTATTTAAGATACACACTTTGGTGTCCTGCCCCTGCATTACTCCTGTTCTATATTCGACGAGCATCTTAGAGCATCAGACGTTTTCAGAAGATGATTCCATATCTGTTTGCTGTAGGACTAGACATCAAGTGTGTTCATAGAACATTGAAGAGTTTTAGTGTTGAGTCCAGACTCACACTAAAGATAACGTAAGCATATAACCTGTTATTAAATCTTGTCATAGTTTATTTAAGCATTGTTATTACTTGAGAGCTTATTATTAACGTAATTACTCTTGTCGTGAGTAGGCTTTGCTGTCACCGGAAAGCCTTTGTAGAAGTACACTTAACCCAGTTAATTGATACCCCGTTATCCAGTAGATTAACTCTGGAGGGTTTAAGTGTTTTGTTCACCGGCTTAATAGTTCGAGGGTTTGGAATTAGCGTACCGTTGTTGCAGATCTAGCCTATCTTGTAGTCCAATATTAAGTGCCCTTGTTTATTTCGTTGTGCCGGTCGTAACACCTTTTACCGGACACCTGGAAAATATCCTTCACTTCACCCTTGAGGCACGAGGACGTGCCTACCATGAGGGGGAGGGAAGTAAAATACAGGAGAAAAGGAAAATGAAAAAGGAGGAAGAACCGACCGTCGCCAAAAACAACGATAAAAGAAAAAGGAAAAAGGAGGAAGAAACTAAAACCACCGTCACCGAAAACAAAATAAGAATACAGACCAGACCAACACCCGAGACAGGAAGGTCAAGGTCAGCCACGAAGGATCCTCACCCCAGGAGAGGCAGGCTGGCGGCGGTGACAGATCGCCTTATTCAGCCGGGAAAAACCAAGGCCGAAAGGGACTACCCTATCCCACCAGGAAAGGAAATTCGCCTGAGGGGAATGCCAGCACCTGGGAGAATTGTATTCTCTCAGCCATTTTAAATACCACCTGTAATATATCCTAAATATCTAGTCTTAAGAAAATAAATAAACGTTACAAAAACATTATGTACAGAGTGTAATTAATGATTTAGGTAAACATGACGCACGACATATTTAAAGGATAAAGAACTCAGTACACAATAAAACAAATCAGGTTGAAGGATCTCGTCACATTACGAGAATCCTATTGAAACCATTTCCTAGGGATGCTTTCTAACTGTTAAAATAATACAACTATGTACATGTCTTCTATAATTCTACAGCTCTCTATATTAATTTCAAACAAACCATACAATCCTTTTTCAGGGTTTTGGAAACCAACAAATTTTGCCTTTTATGGTCACAAGATAAACAAAACTGACCATTAGACGTACCAACCCCGCGAGTCAAGTCGGCGGTTATAGTATTAGAACCTAATAACGATCGTTCTAACATAATTTGTGTCTAAGAAACCATCGCCTTATCTATGGGGAATCAGGTTAACATGATCTGAACAATTTAAATTTACATAGAAACCATTGTAAGCCGTGCTGGGAAATTCACAATTTTCACAACCCGGGAGGCTTGCCACGTGTGACGGACGTGACCCCAGAAATAACAACTAACCTTCATCCACAAGAGTCCTAACACGCTAAGAAAAATACTGAGAGATATCCTTTTGAACCTAGAAATGATAAATGTGTACTTCACGAAGACAAAATTCATTTAATCAACTATCCCTAAAGTAAAGTTTAAGCACACCGCCTTATTTAAGCAAGGTTCACACATTGGCGAGTCGGAGCGCAACTCCAACGCGAGTGATGACATTTTTGCACTCGCCAATTATTATCCCAAATTCGCCGACACTCGCACAGACTCGCGTGGACTCGCGCTGCACCGCGTACACTCGCGAACGCGGCCAAAAATTTCAAAAAGACATGAAATTTGGAGAGTCAAGTGGGAGTAGGACGCCAACTCGCATAGAGTCGCGTAGACTCGCGTAAACTCCTGTAGACTCGTGTGACACTCATGTAGACTCGCGTGACACTCGCGTTGTACTATTTAGAAATTTAATGATCGCGAGTCTACACGAGTCTACACGAGTCCACGCGGGTCTACGTGAGTCTACACGAGTACAACAGGAGTCAACACTATATGTAAACAACCAATATTGCCAAAGGCGAGTTTAACCGGAGTCAAACAGGAGTCAACACGACCCTAACGCGAGTTAACACGGGGTAACGCGAGTGTAACACGCGTAAGCGAGAGTACCCACGTGGTGGTCTGGATTTCACAATATGTGTGGCGAGTCTATGCGAAACAAACACGAGTTTACACGATATTAACGCGAGTCTATGCGAAACCAACGTGAGTCTACGCGAGTAACGGTGAAACCAACGTGAGTCTACGCGAGTAACGATGAAACCAACGTGAGTCTACGCGAGTGGTGTGCGACTGCTGGCAACACCGCGCGAGTAGGTGGCACCACCGCGTCAACACCCCCTACAAAAAGGGACCGCCCGCGGTGCCTCCTCCACTCTCCCCCGTGACCCCAGCAAGGACCCATTGACCCGTGCCGCACATCGACCCACGCTGCCCTACCACGCTGCCTGCCCTACCACGCTGCCCTACCTGCCTGCCCTACCACGCTGCCCTACCTGCCTGCCCTGCACCATGCCTTTGCCCAAGGAGAAGGTGGCGGCCACCAAGTCTCGAAAGGGTGGTGATGGTGTTCTGAAGAAAGGCAAGGCTACACCTCCCGAACAACCCCGCATCGCACCCCCTGCCAGGAGGCCTGTTGCGTCGCAAGAGTTGGACCACTCTGATGAAATTGTGCCGGACAGCCAGCCCAGTGGACATGGACGTGTTTAATGGAGATATTGAAGATGACGACAGCCAGGATACTCGGCCCAGCCAGGATACTCAGACCAGTCAGGATACTCAGACCAGTCAGGACACCCAAGGTAGCCTCAGTGACAGTTATGCTTATACCCGACCCCCCTGGCCCTGTTCGTTATGGCGCCATTAAGAAAAATAAGTTGACAAGGGTGATCTTGAGCGACGAGACTGAGGACATGCTGGCCGAGTGGGTGAAGGACACCCCCCCCCATGTTATATATGAAGCATATCAAGGCCTACAAAGATACGCGCAGGAAACTCCGCGCCTACGACGAGAAGGCTGCTACCCTGGGTGTTAATGTCACAGGTAAGTACCCACAACCAAACATGCACCATGATATATTAATTGTAATAAGTGATTAAATACCTTGCTGTTGTGTTCTTGGTTTGATTCCATGTGTTTTATACGTGAAATACATAAATACTATTATGTTAAAGCTTGCTAAATTGGCATATATGTATGTGTGTTGCCAGTATCATATACATCCCTCTAAGTTTGTATTTAACAGCATTAACTAATAATGTATTATCAACCCATGTTTGGCCTGTTAAATTACGGATATAAATCATATATATAAAGGGGCCTTGCTTAATAAATATTACTCTTTACACAGGCAGTAATCTGGCCCATTGGGTCCGGAACATGCGGTCCAGGTACTCAAAGCTGAGCGATATGAAGAGTGGATCGGGAACACCTGGGACATTCGAGGGCAAGCCACTATCAGAGAGGGACACCTGGATCATGCAGAAGTTTGCCTTCCTCAAAGGGCACATCTCCCGCGTAAAGACCAAGGTCACAGCTAAGGTTAGAACTAATATAAACATACCTAATATGTGTGAAAAAAATATATACTGAAAGAACTGTTCGATATCACATTTGGAAAATATTATTTACCCATGTATACCTAGGCTATTAATGTCTGTTAATAACATGCTTATCTTGTGCATATATATATGATTTTATACATATATTAATTCATGGCTGTTAATATCATGCTTATCTTGTGCATATATACTTGAATTCATACATTTATAATGGAAGGCTTCATGTAAACATAACATTTATTTTCTTATATTTATTTATATTGTCAAGGTACATATATTTAAGTATACTAAAATAGGTTAAAGGTCTTATTTATATAGGATATATTAATGTTTTTGTGTTTCAGTTTCCAAACCCGACCGTGGACGTCTCGCCGGATGGGAATGTGGAGGTGATTGGCGATGAGGAGAGTGATGGAGAGGACACTGCCATGCCCCCTCCAACCAACACAACTCCTACTGCCAGGTCCAGCAGCCAGAACAAGCGGCGGAAGTCTGTAGAGGCAGTCTCACCTGTGGAGGTAAATATGAAAACATTTAACATATGTCATTACGAGAGAATATTAGTCATTACGAGAGTATATTACTCATTACGAGAGTATTATATAAATCCTATGTTCGTGTACGCTGCAAACCGCAAACAATTCCTGTAGAGGAAGACATATGCATCCGGGGGAGAAAAACATAAAAAGGTTATTATCATAACTTACCATGACATGTATGTATTATTTTATAAGTACAAAAGGTGTTTAACATGCATACTCTTGTTTCTACAGCTGAGTGCGACGCGGGAGGTGATGCGGGAGGACATGTCACGCCTGGTGACATCCCTGGCTGGGAAGGAGACCAAGTATAGACAGTTCGTGGGGTACTTGGAGCAGCAGCTCGAGAGGCTCCCTGACGCTGTAGGGGAGGTATTGTCATGGAGGATAATGCAGCAAGTCCTTCAGGCCAGGGATGAGGTCACCCTCTCCATGTCACCCCAGATGGCGATACCAGCAAACCCCAAGCAGTTGCACACCACACCGCCAGGCCCCCCGCAGTTGCACACCACACCACCAGGCCCCCCGCAGTTGCACACCACACCACCACAGATGCAACCCCAGCCAGGACCGTCACGCATGCCAGCAGCCTTCACAAGCCCCACATTCTCAGAGCTGATGGCGGGTACGCCATTCAGGTCTCCTGCACATATACATGAATGGTGGGCGGGGTCGCTTACCCCTACACATGGCGCCAACATTGCAACACCGGTTCCCTCAAGCCCAGCTACTAGTAGGCCGCCAACACCAGGGAACTTCCTATAAACAAGGTTGAACACCAAGTCAATACCCCCAGGCCTGGGGATGACGAAAATGGGTGAAACCTTTGTGTATAATAATAAAGTCATAACACCCCCAGTGATGGGAATGACGAATATATGTAATACTATGTCTACACATAAAATGAATATCTCTTATTATTTCTATACTTTCTGCTATATATTTACATACTATATTACTTTCGGCTATATATTAACATGCTATATATCTATGTTTCTGAAGAAAATAAACTATGTGCCTCCAGCTGTTGTTTTGGATCCAAAATATATTATTAGAGTTTATCTGTTAAAATTCTCAACAAAGGTTCCTTTTATAAACATGGAAATGACTTGTCAACAGAGAAAAAATATAAGTTAATGTGAATTCAAGTGGTGTTATAAATAATATTGATATTAACATCAATAATGAAGAGAGAACATATACCATATCATATGAATGAAATAGGTTTCTGGAATAATATTGTTATTAATATAACTATTTATGTGGAATATATGCAAAGGATATATGATGACAAATAATAATATACAGATTTATATCCAACATGAAATATAAATAAATAAAAGATATAAATTAAATAGAATATATTAAACATTATGAAACGACATAGGAAAAGGTGAACACCATAATATATGAGACTTTATAAAAAGCGAATAACAAATAGAGAATATATATTAATGAGGTTGAATTGATTTAAAACATGATTAACAACATAATATAAATATCTAAACTACAAAAATATTAATGAAAGCAATGGCAACATATGGATACATACCTTTATATCAGGTCGTTCTGCCAGGCGACACTGCCCCTGGGTGATGAGCAGTAGTCGGTGAGGTGCTGGCGTTGCCTCTTGGCCTGGGCTGTCACGACATTCCTGGATAGTCTCTGGAGGGGATTCAGCCTGTCCCGCACCTCCCTCCAACGCCCAGGGATGATAGCATGCATCTCAGGGTCCTCCTCGTCCGCTAGGTTGGCGTGGTGATTAGGGTGCCTCATTCGCATAAGGTTATGCATGCAGCAGCACGCCATCACCACAGACTCAACACGGGACGGGTGGAGGGCAATGCTGTGGAGGTACCTGAACCTGAATTAGGGAGAGAAAGAACATGTATATTTAAACACTGAATAGTATAATTCATATTAAATAGGGAAATAATGGTTAGGATCATGTATAGTTAAAACTCGACTTGCAGACGTGGACGACTCACACTCTGTGGATGTGGGAGAGATGTATTAATCCATATTAATTATAGGGAGAATGGTTAACCACGAGCATGTATAGTTAATACCGGACTAGTATACTTCACATTAGTAGGGTGCCATCACCGATACCTGTATTTATGGTCAAACATGTCACATAATCATACACATACCTGGATGCCATGATGCCAAAGGCGTTCTCAACAACTCTGCGAGCCCGGGACAGTCTGTAGTTGAAGATCCGTTCAGGTACAGTCAGTCGCCGGGTAGAGTGTGGCTTCATCAACCACCTTCGCATGGGGAAGGCGTCATCATCCACCAGGAAGTAGGGAACAGGTATGTCGTCGTTGGGCAGGGGTTCGGCAGCAGGGAGTCCCAGGGTGCACCCATCCAATGCTGCTCCGATATTGGTTCTTATAAAGACCCCCACCATCTGAGCAGCTACCGTGATTACCCACGTCACAGTAGAGGAACTTGTAGTCGGCGTCTACAATAGCCATGAGCACGATGGAGTGGAAGCCTTTGTAGTTGTAGAATTCTGTACCGGCATATGGAGGGCATTTGATGGCGCAGTGCTTTCCATCGATGGCACCAACGGTATGTTGGAAATCCCAGCGCTTGGCAAACTCACTGGCAACATCCTTCCACTCCGCCGGTGTCCTGGGGCAACATATAACCTCCTCCTGGTATTCTGCAATAATGGCTTCGCATGTTGCAGGCACAATGAGGGAGATGGTGTTCCGGGCCACACGGAACGCGTACTGTAGGCTAGGATATGAGTCACCAGTGGCCAGGTAGCGGAGTGTGATTGAAATCCTCAGCCCAGGTGACAAAGCCTCCCTCCAGAAGATGTCCTGCTTCTCTACCCTAGGCTCGACACGTGCCACCAACTCCCTAAACATGTGGATGTCCACACGTAGGAAGTTCCGGAATCCTTTGGGGTCCTCTCTCTCAAGCTCCTCCATAAGTTGTTCGTACACACCGAACTGTGGCCGTCTCAGTATCCAGCTCCTAGCCCAAACTCTCCTTCGTGGCCTTTCCCCTAGACGTCTTTCTTCAGCCTCCTTCTCCTCCAGCTCCTCTAGGTCTAGGAGATGCATCTGCATCTGCATCTGCAGTATGAGCACAGCTGCCGCTCTCCGCCTCCTGATGGACATGGTGTGTGGGTGGGTGGGGGGGTTGGGCTGTATCCTGCAGAGTAACGTCCGTCCGTGGTGGTGTTGCGTGCTGTGAACAATGGTGCCAGTGGGGGCCTCTTTATATACGTATCCTGACACTCGCCAACACTCGCACACACTCATGTTAGACTCCCATACACTCCTGTTAACTTCCTGTAGACTCGCGTTCATCTAGTGTAAACTCATGTAAACTCTTGTAAACTCTTGTAAACTCCTGTGACACTCGTGTAGACTCGTGTAGACTCGCACTATTCGTACCCTGGAATTTGACCGTTATTTTACAAATTTTGGCGGTGCGTGTTGGGGTCGTGTTACACTCGCCGACACTCGCGTAAACTCCTGTGAACTCGTGTAAACTCGTGTAAACTCGTGTAAACTCGTGTTATATTCGTGTTATATGCGTGTTTACTCGCATCAGCTGCTACTCGAGTTGGGTTCGGGCTCCATCAACGGCGATGTGCGGCGAGTGTGACTCGCGTTGGCCTCGCGCTCCGACTCGCCTATGTGTGAACCTACCTTTAGATAGACATCTAAAATGACCTGCGACCCCTAGTGGCCCCCAGTGCTACCAGCCTAACCCTCTCACCAGCAAGCTAGGAATATCATACAAATTATATGTTCTCTATGTACTCTCCTTAAAATAACCACTAACAAAATAATGTTCCAGAAGTCTAAGACGATTGAATTCTACATTTTTTTTACGAACTATATTAGTGCCCCACTTCTATAGAAATAAATAGTACATTCTCGGGGTCAGGCAACACCGAGTTCCAAACACCCTTCTCCCCCTCTTTGTGAACAAGCGAGCTGGACCGCGACCCTCCAGTGACCCAGGGCTGCCAACTTAACACTCTTGCCAGCAAGCTAACCATATCATACAAAATATATGTTCTCCATGTTCTATCTATCTATCTATTGCCTGACGCCGTGATCCCCGTAGGGGTGGCCACGAACGAACCGCCCCCATGCACCTCTGTCCCCAGTCAGTCGACGCCCCTCCCCCCAACCAGCACCACCTTCGTTCATGTACTTCCTCACTCCATCCTTCCACCTCATATTCGGTCTACCTCTCCCCCTCTGTCCCTCCACCTCGCTCTCATACACCCTCTTAGTCATTCTCTCGCTTTCCATACGTTCCATATGGCCGAACCATCTCAAGTTGTTCCTTTTCACACTTTCCAGCACATCTACCTCCACACCACACCTCCTTCTTACTTCCTCATTAGTCTGTCTATCCCTCCATGTAACTCCGCACGCACTCCTTAAGTAATTCATTTCCACTGCTCTCACTCTTGGTCTGAGTCTCTCAACCAACGTCCATGCTTCGCTTCCGTAAGTCAGTGTCGGGATTACCACACTGTCATGCAAGGACTTCTTCACTTCCATACTGACCACCCTATTTCTTGTTACTGCTTTTAGCGTTCCTACAACCCTCTTCCCCTGTTGTACCCTCTCCCGCACCTCTTCATCCATAGTCCCATCTTTACTCAACACACTGCCCAGATACTTAAAAGAGTTGACGATCTCCATAGCCTGACCGTTCAGCTTCACCTCACACTCTGTGACTTCACCCCTTTCGAAGACCATAACCTTGCTCTTCCCCGTATTTACCTTCAAATTCCGTTTTTCGCACACTGTTCCAAACTCATTTACCAGACCCTGCAACTCCCATTCATTATCACTCATCAGAACTGTATCATCCGCAAACAGCAGTATAGGTAGCTTCCACTCAATTCCCTCCCTTTTCAGCGATACACCAACATCCACTGCTCTTGATAGTATTTCTTTCATAACTCCATCCATATATACCGTAAACAACCACGGGGACATCACACATGTTTCAAACCAACATTCAGGTCAAAGAACTCACTCTGCTCACTCTCCACACGTACTGCCGCCTTTGCACCCTCATACATGCTCTTCACTGCTTTCAGCAACTTGCCCTCTACTCCGTATATTCTAAGTACTTTCCACAAACCTTCTCTATCCACTCTGTCATAGGCCTTCTCCAAGTCCATAAAGGCAACATACACCTTTTGTTTCTTCTCCAGATACTTCTCCACAACACAATTCAGGGTAAAAATCTGATCTACACATCCTCTTCCCTTCCTAAAACCTCCCTGCTCGTCGCCTATCCATTTCTCCGTTCTCACTCTCACTCTCTCAATCACTACTGTATACCTTCCCTACTACGCTTAGAAGACATATTCCTCGGTGGTTACCACACACTCCTCTTTCCCCTTTGCCCTTATATAGGGGGACTATTATGCCAGTCTTCCAGTCATCGGGTGCACTCCCCTTCTCCCATGCTAGTTTGCACATTTTCCATACCCATTCTATCACTATCTCACCACCATACCTCAACATTTCCCCACACACTCCATCTGTTCCTGGTGCTTTCCCCAACTTCACTCTTTTCATGGCTTCCCACACTTCTGACCTCCTGATCCCCACCTCCTCCTCCACTACTTCTCTTCTTCTCCCTCCCATACCATATCCAGCTATGTTTGCTGGCTCTTCATTCCTTTCATTTAGCAACTCACTGAAGTACTCCCTCCATCTTTCGACTCGCTCTTGCTTCTCGGCTAGCATTCTCCCATTCTTATCTTTCACACCCTTACTGTTTCCCTTGCTACCTTCCCTAACTTTCTTGACTTCTTTCCAGAACAGTTTCTTACTCTCCCTCCATTTTACACTCAGATTCCTTCCAAATTCCTCATCTACTCTTCTCTTACTTTCCTTCACTACTCTCTTCACCACCCTCTTACTCTCCACGTACCTCGCTCGTTTCTGTCTCTCGGAATCTTCATTCCCTCTGCTACCCAACCACTCTCTATATGCTTTCTTCTTTTCTTCCACAGCTATTCGTACCTCTTCTGTCCACCATGCTGTACCTTTCACTCCCCTCCCTCTTCTCCTCACTCCACACACCTCCTCACATGCTGCACAGATCTCATCCTTAAACACCTTGCTCATCTCCTCCACTTCCTCCATAACTTCCAGGTCGAACCCACCTAGTCGTCTTTCCACTGCTCTCCTGTACTCCTCCCTGATTTCCTCCTCCTGCAACCTCTCCACCTTCTCCATGTTCTACTTCTAAAATAATAGCTAATCAATGTTTCAGAGATAGAAGATGACTTACTTCTATAACTTTTACTAACAATATCAGTGCACAGCTCCTATAAGAATAAATAATACTTTCCCGGGGTCAGACAACACCAAGTTTTAAACCCCCTTCCCCCCTTTTTGAAAACTATATAAACCACGAGAAATGAGAAGAAGGCAAGTAGAACTAAGCTTTCTTTAGAACGGCATCCCACTCTGAAGGAATATTAATTTTACCCTATTCAGAAATAGTTGTTGTTGTTGTTCCCCAAGCTGCCTGGCCGAACAGCCCCAAGGCCCCGAGCAAGGCCAAGGCCCTAACCGTACGCCCCCACAGAACCCTCACTGCCGACCACAATAAAGCCTGGGTGACCGAAGCCACTCCATGGCGGGGAGCTGAGGAGGGTGCGGAAACGCCCGGGAAACCAAAGCCCCACCCAGGGCCCTGTGCCCCTCAGTAATTATGAAGAGAAAGTTGAGGGGCAAAGGAACAAATGTGACGCTTTGGCTTCCAATCTAGGTAGACTGGGAGGTCAATCCACGGAAGAGACGCCGTCACTTGAGATCTAGAAAATATAAAAGTAAAGGGAACAGTCAGAGTAAGCTATGGGTATGGCAGAGATTGCTCAGTTCTCACTCTGATAGACCAGCCCATCACCAGTTCAGAAATAGTTATATATATAATATATATATATATATATATATATATAGTTATATATAAACAAAGTTATATATATTCACAGACAGTATAAGGACTTCGGTTTGCCGTTATCAATAACTATTCAGAAATAGTTATTGATAACGGCAACTCGAAGTCCTTATACTGTCTGTGAATATATATAACTTTGTTTCAGGATCTTTGTTATTTGTGGCAACCCAATCACTTAACATAGAGACCTTTAATAGTTATGTATATATATATAAGTATTAAAATCATAAAGTGGTATGTCCTCCTCCACTTATGTTTTAATACTGCAATAGTACCTATTTATGTTTAACCTTTTTATTTCTGGCACCCCAGAACTTAATAGTTATACCTATTGGGTTAATTTCAGTATAGTGAAAACGTTGAAAAACCCAGGCAACCCTACCTTTCATAATTTTTCTATTAAGAAGTTATACTAGCATTTTCTCACAGAGGTCTAAGGTAGAAAGATCTTTTGTGTTATAAGGGTATAGCGAGACACTCTCACGGGCACTCTGCATGTATAAATCCTAGGCACAAATTGTCTGTGGCACCCCACCATGATTTGCGACTAAAAGGTTAACACCGCCCCGAGTTCCTTGAACCTCTTATAAGGGTTTAGAGACAGTCAAGAAGAGCCAGTATCTAAACTCTTCTCGCGTTAGTCCGATATTATGTTAATTCAGCAAGACCTGAGACATAATATTTAAAACCTCATTTCAAGAGTACCTGAACAGAACTCCATCAACGATTAATATAAAGGTCAGGATAGTCAAGTATTTGTTGGAAGCTATATGCCGAGAATACTTGCGTTAATCCGATATGGTGACCAACTGTTTCTCCACTAGTTGCGGAACCATATTTAAGACCCCAAGCCCATTAATCCAACTGTATTTCTTCACACGACCGGCCAACCTGGATGGCCCACGGAGCATCAGAAGAAATATCAACTAAGTGCATCTCTCCACCAAGAAAAAAAAATATTATAGAAACTACTTTAATTCCGTATCAGTGCCGAGATACCAGGAAAGTTAGAGTTCAAAGTGACCGAAATAAATAGAGTTTTTAATACCTTGAAATATGAGAAAAGTTTACAAAAAGTGTCCTATGAAGTTAATATATAAAGAAACATAAATATCAAGACGTCCAAGAAATAACGCTCTTTAGTATGACGTTTTAACTCAATAAATAATCATTATACCAAATTAAGACAGATTTTTACCTAGTCATCAACTGTCATATTTCCGCCAAGTGAAAAATAAACAGAGTCCGTCCAACATGAACTTTGAGTTATAGAAACGAAGTGTTATAGTATCTAGTGAATATCCTAATCATAGTAGCTTATGTGTTCACCTATAAAATACGTCTGTGATACCCGTAGTATGATACTAGTTAATTTAATTTAAATAAGAAGATTTGCGTACACCTTCATGAACTCTGAAAATATCTCAGTGGATGCTATATTATTTTAGAGTCCACAAACTTGAACTCACTGAAAAAGTTCATCAATGCTTAAGCTTCTTTATTTCGTGCCAAGAAATACAGGAATGTGTATCATATCGTCCACTATTATTTATGAGGAAAATTGTGAATCCAAATAAAACCTGAATTAGTGATAGTTATAAGCTTTCGAGAAGAGAAGAGTGCGCATATTTCTCAAGAAGAATATTATGTATACTAGTTGAAGTGAATATACCTGATCTCCATCTAGATCCGCGATCGTGCTGGGAGAATTGAAACCAGAGGTGTGTCACTTATGATTATCCTATGTTGAAGTGTTTATGAGTCATACATATGTAACTAGTGAATAAGTGAATAAAGCTGTATTATAAATTATCTTTCGATATTATACATGTCCTCTATCGGTTATTTATATGTACTTGCATGAACTCTGATATCCCAGTCTTGAAGAACTCACCGCGTTAATCCTGCATACAATCTGGGCATAACACGTTGAAATAGGCTAAGTGGTTGAATTAGTTTGAGTGGTTGAATTAGTTTGAGTGGTTGAATTAGGCTGGGTGGTTGAATTAGGCTGAGTGGTTGAATTAGGCTGGGTGGTTGAATTAGGCTGAGTGGTGAATTAGGCTGGGTGGTTGAATTAGGCTGAGTGGTTAAAATAGGCTAAGTGGTTGAATTAGGCAGAGTGGTTGAATTAGGCAGAGTGGTTGAATTAGGCTGAGTGGTTGAATTAGGCTGGGTGGTTGAATTAGTCTGAATGGCTGAATTAGGCTGAATGGTTGAATTAGGCTAAACAGTCTTATTGAGTAGAGCGGTTTCATTGATCCAAGCGGTCGAATTGGTGCTAATGATCGAGTTGGTCCAAGCGGTTGAAGTTTGCCGAGCGGTTGAATTTATACAAACTGTCAAATTGATCCAAACTGTCAAATTGGTTCCAATGGTTGAATTGGTCCAAGAGGTTGAATTGTGCCAAACGAGTCAAATTGGTACAAATGATTGAATTGGTCCAATCGGTCAAATTGGTCCACAAGTTGGTCCAAACGGCCAAGTTGGTCCAAACGGCCAAGTTAATAACTGAATGATCTTAATAATTAATATTACCTATTTACATCAAAAGAAAACAAAAACAAAACAAAGTAATATATAGTCGAGTATAGTCTAGTATAGTCACCATATCACGTAGTCCTAATCGGAGTATATCCAGTCACCACCACCAGTAGAATAACACTGCCTCTAGAGCAAATTAAGACTCTCCATCAAGACTATGATGATAAACGTTAATAAGAAAAGAAACTCTTACCCCTGGTGGGTAAGAGCCAAACTATGTCCCGAGTCATAAAAAGAATTAAACAAAACCCTAAAAGAAGATTCACTTAATTATTTTAATGAAACAATTAATTTTAAGATTCGAAACAAGACTGAAATGACTCGGGTGACGAAAGTGCATCTATGAAACTAGCGAGTTGAAGCAGATGTGCGAAGAGGTCCGAAGCAGACAATCTACAGCTATGCTCAAGAAGAGTGATGTGACGGTACAGGGAGAGCCCATAGACTTGTAACACCTCCCCCCCTAAAAGGTTTCCTAGGGGAGTGGAGAGGCCTTGGAAAGCTGCGGAGGCATGGGCTCAGGCGTGGAAGGCAGGTCTCTTGATAAGGCGTCCGCTATGAGATTGTCCACCCCTCTGATGAGCGTGATGACCAAATGGTACTCTTGTAAACTCAATGCCCGCAGTAGTCGTTGTTTTTTATTTTCATTTGATGTAGAAAGGTGAGAGGATTATGGTCAGTGTGGACAATGACGGGTGGAAAATGTTGCGGCAGGTAACACTCGAACTTCTTCACGGCAGATACTAAAGCCAGACACTCCTTTTCCACCATGGAATAGCCTCTCTGGTGTTTCTTTAATTTAGCGGAGAAGTAGGAGACAGGATGAAGTACTCCAGTGGTCCTGTCTGGTGGAAGTAGTACTGCCCCTACACCCCTATCACTGGCATCCACCTAAAGATGGTAAGGCAGGGCAGGATCGGGTGCATGGAGTACCGGGTGCGACGATATTAGGCACTTTAGTTTTTTTAGGGCAGCAGAGCACACAGGAGTCCATTCAAATTTAACTTTAGAGCTGGTCAAGTCTGACAGAGGCGCTGAGATGGTAGCAAACCCCCGGGCAGAACTTGCGGTAGAAGCCTACCATGCTCAAGAACCGCATGAGGGATTTGCGGTCTGAGTGTTGAGGGAAGAAGGCAATGGCTTCCACGTTTGCCTCCTTTGGACGGGCCACTCCCTGACCCACCACATGGCCAAGGTAGGTCACGGTTCTCCGGCCGAAACAGGACTTGACAAGGTTGATTATGAAGCCCGAGTCCGCCAGACGCTTCATCAGTCCATCCAGTCTGGTAAGGTGGTCTTCCCAAGTATCTGAAGTAATAACAAGGTCATCTAAATATGTGTCCACACCTCCTAAATCCTGAATAGTGTAAGCCATTGTCCTCTGGAACGTGGCAGGAGCATTCATCATTCCAAAGGGCATGACTCTATACTGGTACAACCCAAAAGGAGTTATGAAAGCTGATATAGTCTGAGCTCTATCTGTCATTCCTATTTGATAATAACCCTTTAGTAAATCAATAGTTGAAACTACTTTAGCTGCACCTACTTAATCTATCAAGTCATCTATCCTAGGCAGTGGATAAGCATCAGGAACGGTGACTGCATTTACTTTACGATAATCAGTACAGAGTCTACTACTACCATCAGGTTTTGGGACCAACAGAGATGGCGAAGCCCAAGGGGAATGACTAGGTTCTATGAGGGACTGCTCCAGCATATAGTCAATTTCCTTTTTCATGATTTCCTGCTTCTGAGGGTTTAGGCGGTACGGATGCTGCTTGATAGGGGATATATCAGGAGAGGACAGGATGACATCGTGGTTATGCGTCTTACAAAAGCCAGGGACATCAGATGTGACTGAGGGATACTTAGGTATGACTTTCTTGAGGTCAGGCCTAAGAGAAGGCGAGATGTCTGATAGATAGTGATCTAGGTTGTTCAAAATATTACTGTTAGCTGGATTATCACAAGCAGATGGAAATTCAACAAACTCATCCACACCAGAGTCTCCTCCATTTTGAAAGTCCGACAAGTTGGGGTCTGAACTTGGTACCAGTATTACCTCTGATACTTTGCTCATAAGGTCCACAGATTGTATTGTTCCTAGTACAGCAGTTCTGTCCATAGTCTCATCTAGGGACCTCTCATAGTAAGGTTTCACTTGGTTAATGTGGACTATCCTTTTGTCTCGTCTCCTATCCGGAGTATGCACAACATAGTTAAGCTCAGTTAGTTTATCAGACACCACATATGGTCCTGAATGCTTGCTCTTAAGAGGACTCCCTAGAATAGGCAGGAAGAGAAGAACTTTGTCTCCAGGATTGAAAGATCTACTTTCAGACTTGAGATCATAGCGGACTTTCATGTGTGACTGACTCTTTTGCAAACTAGATAGTGCTAATTCTCTTACTTTGGACAATTTTAGCTTTAAGTCATTAATATACTCTGCCACAGTTCTAGAAGGGTGATCAGATATTTCTTGATACCAGGAGTCTTTAAGTACTTTTAGTGGTCCTCTAATTTGACGTCCATATACTAACTCAAAGGGAGAATATCCTAATGATTCTTGAGGGCACTCTCTTACGGCAAACAGAAGCCAGTCAACATTCGAATCCCACTCTTTCTCAGTCTCAAAGCAGAATTTCTTGATCATGGATTTAATGGTCTGGTGGTGTCTTTCTAGGCAACCCTGGATCTGAGGTTGGTATGCTGTAGCAATATTTTTATCTATTTTTAACGCCTTCAGAACTTCCTTCATGAGTTTGCTCGTGAAATTGGACCCCTGATCACTCTGGATCTCTTTAGGAATGCCTACCTTGGTGAACAGATGTACTAGGTGGTTTACAATGTTTTTAACCTTTATATCCTTCAGTGGGTAAGCCTCGGGATACCTAGTGGCAGCACACATTACAGTTAGGAGATATTGATTCCCTGTGTTAGTCTTAGGAAGAGGTCCTACACAGTCTATCACAATTTTTTCAAAGGGCTCTGAGGTGACAGGGATAGGGGCTAGAGGAGCATTGAGAATGGTTTCATTGGGTTTCCCTACCACCTGGCAAGTGTGACATGACTTTACAAATTTATTTACATCTGTCTTCATGTTAGGCCAGATAAAATGTGACAGTATTTTCTTATAGGTATTTTTCTGCCCTAAGTGATCAGAAACCCCATCATGAGCCAATTCCATTATAGAAGTTCTGATGGAAACAGGAACTACTACTTGATGTACTGTAGACCATGTATCTGAATCAGGTCTATCAGGGGGATGATAACTACGGGTTAGTATTCCTTGATGATAATAAACACTAGGGTTCTTACCATTCAGGGGACTGTCATCAGCGATATGCCTAAGTTGAGCTAGAGAGGAATCTGAGTCTTGAGCTCTGATAAGATTTTCCTTAGACATGATTCTGAGAGACTAACTTCTCCCCACTGGATAATGAAGGAGGATCTGTGGTCATTGCCACAGTCTGTGAACGGGTAACCGCGCAAACAGGGAAAATATGAGGTTTCTCCTGGTCAAGTTTTGCTGTGGGACTCTCTTTCATTGGTTTCTCCTTCACCATCCCGGGAATCCCGCTAAATCGTTCCCCAAAATGAAAGTTGCTCTAGGAATTATCTCGTCATCCAGCACGGCTACCCTGACTGTTCCCTTAATCAACTCACTTTCTAACTTAACATCTGCTAAATTGGTTTCCCTTACTCCTAGACCTTTGATTAAGACTTTCTCTCTAGTATAGGGACTCGTTAGCCTTGGTCGGCAACTCATCTAGGGGAGACAACCCTATACAAATCTGGGTGGATGGGACTCGTCAGCCTTGGTTGGCAACCTGTCTAGGGGAGTAAACTTGATACAAATCCGTACTGCTTACCTAAGGGTAAGGCAGGTTAGTGGATGGATTAGCCGAACACCACTGTAGAAAAAGAGTGCTAACAAGATACACAGAGGGCCTCGGAGTCGGATGGATCCTAAATTGAGTGGTCAATCCGGTAAGTCCTTCACTAAACTGGCTCGGGTTGTCCCTCTCACAGGGAATAGGTCCGCTTGGGGGCATTCTGTGTATGGCCACCCTCGTAAGGGGAGTAAGGCGTCCGGCAATAGATAGATAGATAGATAGATAGGAATTTTCGACTGAAGGTAGGGCAGATTTACTCAAGATGCTAATGTCTGCTCCTATATCTCTGAAAATGGTAACTGGAAGAATTTGTGAGTGATCAAGAAGAGAGACAGTTCCAGGAACCATAAAGGAAGAGAACAAATCAGAGGAGGACTTCTCAGCATGAATAGAAGCTACATGTTTCTCAGATGGCTTAGATGATCTGTTAGATGATATATTTAGTTTGTATGCAGATGAGGTCTTACACTTGGGATGAGTACATTGCATGATATTATGGCCTATCTGCTTACAATAACTACAAAGCTCTTCAGACTTTTTTGTATTCTGAAACATCTGAGATGACAGCGATACCTTAGACACAGGGTTATTAGTAAAGGGGTATTTCACAGAGGCTGTGTACTCATCACTGGGTGGATGATATTTGTGAATAAATGCATAACTATCTGCTAACTGGGCAGTCTTTGTGAGGTCTTTTTCTCCTTTCTCTTCTACGTAGGTGAGCATGTTAACACCTTACGAGCGGCCTATGCGGTTTATTTATGTGTACCGCACAGCGGGGTGTTTTTAGCCAAAATAGGGCTGTTTACGTGATCATTTTCATGCCTAAATAAGACCCAGAACGTAAAACAAGTACCTATCCCTGAAAGGGCATAAACAGAGCTTTCGAATGACACCATAACGATCCTTGTATGATGGATAGTTTTCTTGCAATAACCGTGCAACGCGAGTGCAAAAAGCAGGTAATTCGGTACTTTCAGTACATAATTGAGTATGTAGCGAGTGAGAGAGGGAGGAGGGAGCTGAGATTTGTGTCAGTAGGTTCGCCGCGGTGGTCTGGAGCAGTCATACGCTCGCTAGTCTCCTGCCACCACTTGTCTCTCTCTCTCAGCACCATTACGTGCTGAAATTGCCACTCGAGTTATGTCGAGCGCCGCCACATAGTCCAGCTTTTTTTAACTCGACTTATGTTGCTCGCCGCTAAATAAGGGTTAAGGGGTAGTACAAAGGAGTACAAAGGAAATCAAGCAACAACAGATCTAGTGACCCTTCTAGGTTGCTTGTCCTCCAAAACACTGAGGATCAAGTGTCCAAACAGTGGTTTAGAGTGGGTAAGGGAACATTGGAAAGGGAATTAGGGGTAGCCTAATTGAATGAAAGGGTAGCCTTCGTTTCCACTCCTCCATTGCCATTAATTTAACGATCTCGTTATAGGTACTGATGTTTGACGCCGAAAGCCATTTCTTCAGCATACAGAGTTTATCGATTGCGAATTCCAGAAAGGTGTGTTTATCAGGTTGGGTATAGTTCTAAATGTCCTACGATATTGGTCAGGGGTTACCGCATAGGCATCGAGGATTGCTCTTTTAACAAAATCGTAGTCATTAGTATCTTCAAGATGATTGAAAGTTTTGTGAGCCTTTCCTACTAACTTAGGTTGTAGCAGCCAAGGCCACTCTACTTTCGGCCACTTCAGGTGCTGAGCAGTTTTCTCAAAGGTAGCAAATGATCTTTCCGGGTCGCTTTCCTCGAAAACAGGTACTAGACTGATGTTTTTAGAGAGAACAAATTTAGGGGGTGTCTGCCTTTCTTCCTTTTGTAATTTTAGCTTCTCTTCTTCAATGCACGTAGCTTCTTCTTGATGTTGAAGTCTTGCTATCTCTATATTGCGGTCTTTCTCCTTCTCCTTTTGTTGCATTTCGAGCTTCAGTATCTCCAATTGGCGTTCTTTCTCTCTCCCTTTGTGTTGTATTTTGAGCTTCTCTCTCTCTAATTGAAGTTTCTCCTTTTCAAGTAGAATTCTCTCTGCTGACCATTGTTCATTTTGAGACCCCTCTCTAGCGAGGGATTGCGAATCTTCATCATCGTCAGTTAGATGGGACACATTAATTGATCGACTCATGGGAGTGCACGTGTCTACAGCCTCAGCAGGTAAAATGTCTCTATTAGCAAGTTCCTCTATTATAACGTTTTTTAGCACTTCATTGGTGTAGGAACTCTCATAAGATATCTCAAAATAATAGGCTATACATTTCCAATAATCTGTCGAGACTACTCTACCTTTGATTTTGTCAATGGAGGGATCTTTACAAAAGTTTTTGGCGTCAAATTTGGAACTGGTAGACATGTTGACTATTTGGGTAGATTACTGTTCAACTTATAAGAAAACTAACAGTGGGATTGAGTGGCTTTGAAAGGAGAGACGGTCAGCTATTCATACAAGGACTAGGATGAACAGTAATGATGACTAGTATGAATTCACAAATGAGGAATGGGGTGACAACGACTTCCATAAATCTGAGAACACATACTAAAGACTAGGATGTTCCTAGTGGAGACGGGTTACCAAATAGTCAGATTGACACTAATATCCATAGTCAATATGATTAGTGTGAGTAACTCCCACCTGTTGAGCAACACTATGGTCGACAACAACAGGAGGGTTGATAATAATTAAGGACGACAGACATGAACCAGCTGACCATTAGTGAACCTCGTGAGACACGATCCCTTAATATCAAAACTAAAGGAAGAAGGTATGAGATTTATGTGAATTAGGAGATCCTTCTTAAAGTTAAGATATATGCTAGGTGATCGTGTATGGTCTCCTATAGTTTTGATTTGCTATAAAAGACAAGTTAGACAGGTCATTCCTACTCTGAATTAGTTGTATAAGCTAGAGGACTCAGGTGGATGAGGTATGTGTGAATGTGCTAATTTTCATCACATGAGAGAGAGGATGTGTGATACTCAATGCCCACCACCGTCTGCCTTGAGTTAATGAGCATATACGAGTATGAGGTATGAGATGAAGAGTGTCACTAACTGTGTGGTAAGGACTGAACTCTCCGAAAGCAGGCCATTGTATTACAACATAACACACAAACCAAACTATAAGGAATGGAATGCAATTAAGTATTAGAATGGAGTAATACAACATTATTTATATGATATCGTGACTCAAATTATTAAATACTCATCGTTAAGCCATTAAGTGATTATGAGAAATATAGTTTACCCAAATTAAATTATGAAATTGAAAATATAGAGAATACCTTACAGAAAAAAATAAATAAAACTCCCGGACAGGCCCCCATTTGTTACAACTTAGTGGTTGGATATATACTTTATATGTCTTGATTAGATCTAGGGGATGACGAACCACAAGCCGAACAAGAAGACTGAACTTTAACTTATTATAGGAATGCAGGTTCAATGAGGAAGTTCTTATATTTCTTTCTTATTTAATATGTTAGTTTAGATTTTTCTAAAACAACTCAATCATACACACAATTTAAAGTGAGTAAACAAAGAAAAAGTAATAATTTATATTATTATTAACCTCTCCGCGGCGCACAGGGGGTTTTCTACAGGGTAAGACTGTGCGCACCTATGATGATTTTGGGACCCATTGCCATTTTTGATAAAAAGTACATCATCGTGTAGGGAATGTTTGCGTGCATCGGCCCATATATATTTGACCCCCCAAAAATGTCTGGGGGGGGGGGGAACGGTCCGTAGTTGAAAAATGTGGAGCGAATGGCACCGCGCGGCTAGATTGTCATCGAGCGGCGAGATTTCCCTGCCGAATTTTCACGCGCCCAGGGGATAGAAGGAGAGGGAGGAGGGGGTGGGTTACCGCGTATTATCACGTATATCTCCTTTTTTGAGCCCTTTTAGGCTATGTAGAGTATGTATACATATGTAGGCCACCCATTTAACAATGAATATGCCTCATAGTGACCAAAAATTGCAATATATAAGGGATTTATAAGAGAATTTTTAGGCGGGAATGAAGATGTGTTGGAGGTTTGGCGGCAATTTATGAGCTGAGAGTGTGGTTTACGCCATACATATCACTTATATCTTGTACTTAGAGCACTGTCATGCTATAATACAGACTTTTACGTATGTATACGTGCCATATATAAAAATATATACCGCATATAGACCAATTCATGCGATATTTACGCACATTACCAATGAGTTTCTATGCGTGAACCAAGGTGTGAGTGAGTTGTGCTGGGAATGAAAGGGGGAGAGGGTGTGTTACGCCATAAATATCACGTATATCTTGTATTTAGAGCACTGTCATGCTATAATAAAGACGTGTACGTATGTACACGTCCCATATAACAAGGAATATACCGCATATAGACCAATTGATGCGATATTTACGCAAATTGTGAATGTGTTTCTAGCAGACGGAAGCCTCAAAGGGTGGGTGGGGGTGGGTGGGTGGGAGGGAGGCATGCAGGGAGTGAGTGAGTGAGTCGTGGAGAGAGGGAAGGCAGGCAGGGAGATCTCTAGATAGATAGCCAGCTTTGTGATAATTGTGGAGGCGCCGGAGGCGTATGGATGTCTTGGTATTTTGAAGCTTATGTCTACCAGGTGTCTGGTGTTCGTTGCCACCAAGAGGTCTACAATAACATGAGTCAGGAATGGAGAGAGAGAGAGAGAAACTGAGACATGCGTATGTCGTACGTATAAATGGACTTCAGAATTGCATTTTTATGCAAGCAGACATTGCATTTTAGACACATGTGAAGTACCACAGAAACATGTAAATAAAGTACTATATTATAGACCAGCAACGAGGGTGGTCAGTGTTTACAGGCAGATTGCCTTTTGTGATAGAGGGCTAAATATAGACTGGTGTCTCCTTACACTTGCGAAAGGGTAGATTGCCACCAGAGAAACTTGTACTTATTTATTTCCAAGTAATATGCAATCTAAATGTATATTCGAGACCTACTGCAAGTATTTGTATGACAGTCATGACTATGTATAATCCAATATACGCGCATAGGTGAGACATAAGAAAGCTGGTTGAGCAATTTTCGACACCCACAGTTATTATTCATTTTTATTTACAATATTATACAAAACAAATGTATTTTTGAAGAGTATTTTATCCATTATTGTATTTATACCAATTTTGTTCCCAGACAGAGCTGCTGTAGCTGGAGCATCAAGGAGCAGCAAGGGTCACCGCTTGACCGCGTGAACATGAGTGGAGTCACACTGAGAGGGGCAATTTTGCTGAGTGTTTGGGCAATTTTTGACAGAATAAGTTATATAATTACTAATTCTTGACAGAGACAAACTTTTATAAACCTTGGCATGATATAATTGATAATCCCATCAATTTACAAACGTAAATTGGTGGGATAATTATTTTTTGTTTGTATATTGTCATTTCGATTGTAGACACGAAGTTTTGAGTGATATTTGGTATGAGCTCCTGTGGCATGGTTGGTAAGGTCGCGGACTGGAAAACTCAAAGAGTGGTAGGGTAGTGGGATCGAATCCAGGAGGGGGTTATGGGGAAGGTTTTATACTGTCTAGAAAATTGTTGATAAAACATTTTTTTTACAAGATCATGCCATTGTATTCAAACAATATGAAATATTCATAGAATATATCATATTGTAAGAATACAATGACATGACCTTGTTTTTTTTTTTTTTTTTTTTTTTTTTGTATTATTTTAGTAGGTTTGACATGATTTATTGAAACATGTATTTTTGTACAATTCATTTGAGGTAAGAAAATATATACACATTACTTAGGCTATAACAAACATATATATTGATATACTAAAAAAAGAAGGCATATTACATGTAAATCTTTGAAACTTATAAACTAAATAATGAAACATACAATTATATAATGTAAAAGCTATATCACAGGGACATCTTTGAAACTTATACATAATATAATATATATGTTACATTATGAGGTAGCGTGATCAATTAGGTCAGGTCAGGTAAGGTAGGGCGCGAGTCCAGGGCAGGGCAGGGCAGGGGGCGAGTCCAGGGCAGGGCAGGGCAGGGGGCGAGTCCAGGGCAGGGCACGGGGCGAGTCCAGGGCAGGGCAGGGCAAGGGGCGACACTCAATAATTCTTGAAGGTGTGGTAGTCCCTGAAGCAGTCACTCAGGCAGAGTGGAACTTTGCACTCGGCGCACATTGAGGTGACTCTTTTGGTGACATGGGGTTTCCTGACACTGGAGCTGCAGACTGTGCACTGCGCCTGCCTGCGACGAGTGCCAAGCATCTCGGTGTTGATTGGGTAGTGTCTTTAGACACCCACCTGGACTCGGTCAGGAACGTGATCCCCACGCCATGCCGTACGTCTGTGAGTGGTGGTGCCATACTTCTCCAGGAGTTGGTATGAGACGTTGTGCACGAACTCCCGGAATTTCAGCTTCTGGTTTGGGGACATATCCTTCGTCACCAACCACAAGTTGTAGGCGTTGAGCATCATGATATCAACTAGGTGGAGGAAGAGCTTGTGATACCACTTCACAGTCTTCCTCAGACACTCAACGCTTGACAGCTGACAGTCAGACTTGTCCACCAGGCGCATGTTCTTAGTGTAGTCCACTACCATGTCAGGCTTGTAGATGGTCTTCCTGGTTCGGTAGTGGATTTTGCCAGAATCCATCTGGGCACCTGTGTGGACGGTGGAAAGCAGGTGGACGTCTCGCTTATCCTTCCACTTCAGGGCTATCACTTTCCCACACTTCTCGAGCTGCTTGAATTTCTGCCCCTTTCGTCGCATTCTTCGCACATGCCTCTCGCGGTGTTCCTGAGCCAGGTCGTCTTCTGAAGGTGTGTCACTGGAGGAGGCATCTGTGAGAGGAATGACATTACCTGTGAACTTTGGCATAAACTTTCTTGTCTTTCTGACAGTCCCACATGACCCCGTTTGGTTGTCATGAAGAAACTGGCAGAGAGCAGGAGAAGAAGTTGTCAGTGTAGATGATGTGGCCTTTGCCCAGGTAAGGTGCCAACATTGTCCTGACGATGGCACCTGACATGCCCATGGGGTCATTGGCAGCGGCTTTCGGTATGTCAATGTCAGTGCCTGTGTACACGATCATGTCAAGCACTATTCCAGTTTCGCAGTCACACAAAACGAAGAGCTTGATTCCAAACCTATGCCTTTTCAAGGGGATATACTGCTTGAAAACAAGACGTCCTTTGAAGAGCACGAGCGACTCATCAATCACCAAATTGAGGAAGGGGTAAAAGTATTTCCTATACCTCTCCAACAACATGGTGAACACATCCCGAACTTTCCATATCCTGTCAATCCTGTTAGGATTTTCGTTGTCTGCAAAGTGCATAAATCTTAGCAGCAACAAAAATCTGTCACGAGTCATGAACTTATTGAAAGTTGGGGTGGCGATGAGAGGGTCATGCTTCCAATAGTGTTGCAACACATGCTTCTTGATCAGAGGCATGAGGAACAACAAGGCAAAGAACGTCATAAATTCTTCCACAGTCGTATCCACCCAGCCTCGTATTCTCGCTTTTGGAGAAAGGACGTCCAATCGGCCAAACACCCACCTGTAGTAGGCGTTTGTTTGGGCAACGATGTACGTCATTACCTCCATATCGAAAAAAGCGAGGAAGAAGTCGCTTTCGTTCGCTTGATCATCACAGGGCCAGTCGTCAGTTGTTCCTGACGTCCCAGGATTGAACTGGGGCACGTCAGGTACAAAATTGACCCCGTCAGACCAATCGAACGAAGGCAGCCCAGGGATCGGAATGTCGTCTGCGTCTCCTTTATCGTCTGAAATATCGCTTCCATGGTCGCGATACAGCACTGCATCATCATCACCCTCCTCTTCACTTGACAGACGATGCCCTTCCTCATTCTCGTCACCGACGTCGGACTCACTCCCACTGTCCACTCCCTAATCCCCCCACCCTTGGTCCCGTGCTAGGGCTTCGTCATCGAAACCCGGGCTGCCAATGCCCTGCGAATCACCATCAAACAGCAGGGCGGCATACTTTGATGGTGTCAGAGTTTTCCGGGTCACTCCAGCACGTGCGGGAGTCTTATGGACAGGGACAGCAGGGGCAGCAGTGGTGCGTGGTCTTGATGGCAAGATGATGGTGGTGCCTGTCGCCCTTCTCTCTGTTCCTTGGGCAGGGGCGGCAGGGGCAGCAGGGGCAACAGAGGCACCAGGGGCAGCAGGGACACCAGGGCCAGCAGGGCCAGCAGTCACTTTCCCTCTCCCTTTCCCTTTCCCCTTCCCCTTCCCCTTCCCTTTTCCTTACTGCGTTCAATGCTGGTGCCCTTATTACCAAAAAGACATAAACAAGCTAGAACGAGTTCAACGTAGAGTTACCAAAATGATACCTATCCTAAAGAACAAACCATACGAAGAGCGTCTTAGAGAATTAAATCTATTTCCTTTAACCCAGCGCAGATTAAGAGGTGACTTAATTCAAGTGTTCAAAATCATCAAAGGCATCGACAATATGAACTGTAGTAAGTACTTCACTATCGACCAATCTAATTACACGCGGGGAAACGGTTGCAAAATTATTGGTAAATCTTTTAACTTACACGAATCTAAGAATTTCTTCTTCAATCGAGTTGTCAACTTGTGGAATGGGCTTCCCCGAAACGTTATAGACTGCAGCACCGTTGATTCATTTAAATTCCGCCTAGACAAATATCTCGCATCAAACCCGCGTCTGACTGCGTTTGTAAATGAATAACTTTATTTTATCCTCCCCTCAGTTAACCATATGTCCCTACTAACTTCCTAGTCCTGCCACGTTAGTGGCAGGGCATAGTTCCCTTTCCAATGTTCCCTTACCCACTCTAAACACTGTTGGACACTGATCCTCAGTGTTTTGGAGGACAAGCAGCCTAGAAGGGTCACTAGATCTGTTGTTGCTTGATTTCCTTTGTACTCCTTTGTACTCCTTGGGCAGGGGCAGGGGCAGCAGGGGCGGCAGGGGCAGCAGGGGCAGCCGGGCCAGGGGCGGTTGGTGGTGGTGGTGGTGGTAGGGGCACTGTGGCTGGCGTACGGGTTCTCTTCCCTACACCCGTGCCTTTGATTTTTCCTGCCCCCGCAGGTTCTGCAGCCCTAGGGCGGCCTCCTGCGTCGCTGGTAACGGTGGCAGGGGTGGCAGTGGTGGTGCTAGTGGTTGTTGCAGTGGCCTGGGTCGTGGTGGCAGTGTCCCGAAACACCAATGACCTCTGTACCTTTGTCGTGTTTGCACGTGTTTTTCGTGCCTTGGGTGCTGGTCTTTCGTCCTCAGAGCTGTAGGGCGTGTTGTACTGGTAGATAGGGTCTTTAGCAGCCACCCTCTGCCTTCCACGGCGGCTAAGACCACCAGAAGGAGGGCTGGTTGTGTCATCAGGGAGCGAGCGTGAGGGACGTGTGGGCTCCATGACTAGTGCTTGGTTACTGGCGCGGTGGTGCTTGCACGAGTGCGGGGCGAGCGTTTGGCGGGGTGGTGTCGAGAGTTGACATCTAGTACTATACCCACACCAATTTTCAGCCGCCTGGCTATAAACGCGCGGTTTTGGTACGCGTTCAAAAGCTCTGCTCATAAGAGTCTCCCCGCAGTCCGCCAATCTTAAGAGTCTCCGGCAGCTGCCGGGTTATAAAGAAAAATTTTGTAAGCTGTATTATCTAGATAATATTAGAAAATAACTAAAACACTCATTAATAACAGAATGATCTTAACTCCTTGCGACATATTATGTTCCAATAAGTCCGAGGAGGCGGTTGACAAGTATTTTGGGTCTTGAATTTGGCTCATGAGTGTTGTCGAAGCCTTACATTTTTCGCGATTTCCATCCACCAGACTGCTGTTTATTGTGATGTATCATATATCGGTGGAAAAGAGGAATATTTATAGTACATGATAAAACAAAACAAAATGTAAATAAATCGAAATATGAAAGTGTAAATGAGTCCGGAATACAATTATTTCCCATGCAATTGTCTTCACACCGTCCTAGCTCTAAATTGTGAGTGATGAACATATATTTTTTTATGCTCAAATAATAGTATTTTTTCTCCTCTTTCCAAATCTGAAAACAGATAGTGACTATCTACAATAGTTCTAAAGCAGTGACCGAAAACAAAAAATATATGATTTTGATTTATATGGTTTATAAAATTTTCGATTTATTTCGTTGCTACGAAGTGTATGGTTTTAAATTTAGGCTGTATGAATTCGGCAAATAATGCTGATGAGTATAAAACAAACTAGAAGTTCCTAGGACAAATACTTTTTGCGATATGAATATTTGAAATGAAGAGCCAAAATGCGAATATTTACGCTTCACCCATCTCTGTTCCGGCGATGGTAGCCGGGTTCCGAGCTGTTCCCCACCTCGTGGTTGCATTATTTGCTCGGATATGTATATAACTGTATATATCACCGGAATCGGAAAATTGGGCTCTTTCCAATGGTGAAAACAAAAATAATATAGCGTAATTGGTTCGCGAGCTATGCACAATTGTTTCCATGCAGTGACCGAAAAAAAAAAATATATGATTTTTGATTGATATGGTTTAAACATTTTCGATTTATTTCGTTGCTACGAAGTGTATGGTTTTACATTTAGGCTGAATGAATACGGCAAATAATGCTGATGAGCATAACACAAACTAGAAGTTCCTAGGACAAAGACTTTTTGCGCTATGAATATTTGAAATGAAGAGCAAAAATGCGAATATTTACGCTTCACAGTCTCTGTTCGGGCGATGCTAGCCGGGTTCCGAGCTGTTCCCCACCTCGTGGTTGCGTCATTTGGTCGTATACGTATATAACTGTATATATCACCGGAATCGGAAAATTGTGCTCTTTCCAATGGTGAAATAAAAATAATATAGCGTAATGGTTCGTGAGCTATGCGCAATTGTTTCCATGCATTGTTATTGTTATGAAAATATATGAGAATGTTTATACAGTTGTATATCTTTGCCACAATATACACACTTTCCAACGAGAAGGGAAATGGCTCCTGGGTTGACACTGAAAAAACAAAATAAGAAAGCCAGGTAATCTTCAGGTAATAAATTCAGAAATAATTCTATTGTACACGTAAATAAAATAAAGTAATGTATATATATATATATATATATATATATACAGTATGTATATATATATATAGACAGTATATATATATGTGTATATATGTATAAATTATATATATACAAGGTGTCAAACAAAATATAAAGAATGGTAAAGGGTAATGGTAATGTAGGTTTGTGGATATATTTATATAAATATATATTATCTATATATAGCATATATATAGATATATATATATATATATATATATGGTGTCAAACCAGAGAAATATGTGCAAATTTCCAAGCCACCCAAAGAGGTACTGCACTGGACTCGTTATTTTTTTAGAGTGGTTTCCCCAGGAGGCCTATATCCACTGTAGGGCAAAATGTAGTAGAAATTGATTTTTTTTTTTTTTTTTTTTTTTTATGATGATGATGATGATGATGATGGTGATGATGATGGGTGAATGAAGGTCGGCCCCGAACCTCTGAAGTGATGAATGAATAATGAATTATAAATATAATGGGGGAAGAGGGGGAGGGTGTATAATGGGGAGGGAGGGGGCCTAACTTAGATAATCCATAAACGAATTATAATATATAAGTATATAGAGGTATATATATATATAATATCAATCTAAGATTAGAAAAATAAAATAACATACAAATAAAAAATACCCTCCCACCCCCCAAAACAAAAATAAAAAAAAAATATATATATATATATATATATATTGGGGGGGGGGGAGGGGGGGGAGGGGCGGGGGGAGGGAGGTATAATGGGGGAGGGAGGGGGGTATAATGGGGGAGGGAGGGGGAGGGGCATAACATAGATAAATACATAAACCACAAATTAGATTCTATACTATGATCATAATATCTCTATATATATCATATATATATCCATCTACAATTAGAAAATAAACTAAAAATAAAAAGAACCCTCCCCCACCCAAAAAAAAAAAAAATAAAAACAAAAATAATAATATATTATATAGAGATGAATATATATATATAATATATTGGGGGGAGGGGGGGGAGGGGGAAGGGGGAGGGAGGAAATGGGGGGGGAGGATAGGGGGAGAGGGAGGGAGGTGACGGGGGGGAGGGGGGGAGGTATAGGGGGGGGAGGAGGGGGGGGGCATAACATAGATAAAGACATAAACACGAATTATATATAGATATATATATATATATAATAGATATCTATTATATCAAATCTACGATTATGAAAAATAACATAAAAAATAACAAAAATAACCCTCCACAACCCCCAAAAAAAAAAAATGATATATATATCTAGATATATATATATATGGGGGGAGGGGGAAGGGGAGGGGGAGGGAGGTGGGGGGGGGGACGGGGGAGGGGGCATAACATAGGATAAATTACAGAAAACACGACTGATCATATATATATATATATATATATATATATTATATCAATCTACAATTAGAAAAATAAATAAAAATAAGAAATAACCCGCCCCACCCAAAACAAAAATAAAAAAAAAAAAGAAAAAAAAAAATTTATATATATATATGGGGGGAGGGGGGTGAGGGGAGGGGGGAGGGGAGGTTATAATGGGGGGGAGGCGGGGGAGGGGGAGGGCGGGGGGGGGGGGCGGGGAGGGAGGAGTATAATGGGGGGGGAGGGAGGGGGAGGGGGCCTATAACATTAAGATAAAATATTAAACACGAATATATTAATTCTTAACTGTCTACGCGATGCATAAGGTGTTGATTTTCGGTGTGAGCATCCTGGATTGAATCCACGGACTTGCCACAGGGTTGGTACCTTCATTCACCCCCCCGATTAGAGTAATTAGTTGTTGTGGGAAGGAAAACTAATAATTGTATATGGTCAGGGTAAATTATCGAGAGGACTTAACTAAGGTTAGGCCGCCTTAATGCTCTTTCCATTCAATATGCATCGCCTACGGAGTGCAGTTGGGATGTGTGTACATGCTAGATTGATATGCGGATTCGAAGTGATAATAAACGTAGGCCCAGTGTCCACCAATTCTGTAATGTATACGTGGTGCGAGAATAAGGTTAAGTTGATTCGGGGAGGGGTGAGCATCCTGGATGTCGAATCAACGGACTGCCACTGTGATATGTACTTTCATTAAACGATTTTTTAGGAGTAGAGTCTGGTTGTTGGAAGGAACCTAATAATTGATTATGGCTTTCAAGGGTTTAATTATCGGAGAGGACTCTAGTGGTTAAGGCCCCATTATTGCCTATGTCATTAATATGCATAGCTAGTGAGTTGCATAGTGGGATTGTGTGTACAGCTTAGATTGTATGGGCAGGATGCGAAGTTGCATACGTAATCGTAGCAGTGTCCACAGTCTTTAACTGTACGTTGGTGCGATGCATAATGGTGGGTGATATACGGTTTGAGAATACTGGATTCGAATCCACGGGACTCACATGGTTTTGTTAAAATTTCATAATCGTTTTAGGAGAGAGTTGGTTGTTGGAAGGAAACATAATAATATATGATATATATTACTATATTACTATTATATTAATATTAGTATTAGTATAGATATTAGTTATTAGAATGTAATTAGTTATTAGATAACCAATACTATATGGCCCCACCACAAACTCGTATTATATAGATATATAGATTATTATATTTATATAGTATTATTAGATAATCATGATGATATAGAATGAGTAATATTATACATTGAATGAATCGCTAATCATATATATAATATAATTCGTGTTATAAGATACCCATAACCAAAGTATTGATATTGTAGTTCATTTATATTTGCTGTATTATATTAAATTATTAGGAGTATTATTATTATTATTTAGTATTATTTAGTATTGATTATTATTATACCCAACATAAATGTCCCCCACACACAAACTTGTATTATATATATTATATATATATTATAGTATATATAACATATATATACTTATAGTTATATAGATATATATCTATGAGAACACTAATTACATCTTTCATTACTATATAATCTATAATCTATATATATATAATATAATATAGACTAATTCTATATATAATCTATATTAATATATATATATCATCTATAAGATAATATATATAATAATATATATAATAAATATATCAAATATTAGTATTACTGATATTTATTAGGTGATGTATTTAGTTATGATATGGTGTGTAATACCCAACATATATGTCCCCCACCACAAACTCTTATTATATATAATATATATATATATATGATTATATATAATATATCTATTGATATATATAGAGATATTTATTATTATATATATATATATACAGATATATATATTATATATAATCTATAATATATATTCTTATAATATAATATATATATTATATATATAATCTATATATATTACATAGATATAAATATAATTATATATATATTCGAAAATATATATTATTTATATATATATATATATATATATATATATAATATATATATATATATATATATATATATATCTATATATATAAGCGTTTGTGGTGGGGACATTTATGGGGTATAATAATAAATAATAATAAATAATAAATAAAATAATAATAATAATAATAATCATAATAAAAAGTATAATATAATAGCAAAAATATAAATGAAATACAAATATAAATACTTTTTTATGGGTATATATAAACACGAATTATATATATATAGATTATAGATTATATATAATTATATATTAATAAATATATATATATATATATATATATATATAATTATATATAATAAGAGTTTGTGGTGGGGTACATTTATGTTGGGTATAATAATAAATAATAATAAATAATAAATAATAATAATAATAATAATAATAATAATAATAAATTATAATATAATAAAGCCAAAATTTAAATGAAATACAAATATAAATACTTTTTTATGGGTGATCCCCTACACAGGAATAACAGGTATAATAATAAATAATAATAATACAAATAATAAAATAGGCCTAAACACAAAAATAATAAAAATAATAAAATGGTGGTGGTGGTGGTGGAGATGGTGGTGGTGTTGGTGGAGATGGTGGTGGTGGTGACACAAATTGGGTTGGCTTCATTTTCTGACCTGGCCCACGGCCAGAAAGGGGACCCTACCCTATTGGTGCCAACCCCACCACCATCTCCACCAATACCACCACCATCTCCCCCACCACCATCTCCACCACCACCACCACCCCGACCATCACCACCACCACCATCATCACCATCACCACCACCACCATCATCACCACCACCATCACCACCACCATCTCCACCACCACCACCACACCACCCACCACCACCGTCACCACCACACCACCAAAAATGTTGACTGTACTTACTCACACTGCTGAGATTCCCTCGTGGCCACCAAGCCGTATATGTAGAGTGCTTTTGCCCATAAAAAACTTACCTCCCAAGCACTTTCCACCAATAAATTATCGAGCAAAAATGCAAGCACTTTCCACCACTAAATTATCGAACAAAAATGCACAGGGCTGAGGGAGCATGGCGACATATGCTCGACCAGTAATGAAAGTTTTTTCACTAAGAAACACTAATACAAGGTAAGATACACTACTTGAACGGATAAATAGCAATATAATTGACTGATATTTATATGAAAGTGTTCCACAAACAAGCAAAACGTTTGGCAAAAAGCATGGCCCCTCCCTCCACCACCTTGTCACGTAGCCTACACCAGAGAATGCTCGATCAGTAATAAAAGTGTTTTCACTATAAACACTTATACAAGTTAAATACACTAGTTCAAGTCATATATGGCAGTATGATTGACTCAATATGGTATGAACGTGATGCACAAACAGGCGAAACCATGGCCCCTCATGGAGCCCACCTTGGTCACGTACACCAGACACGCAAAACACTTCACTAACATGGTTTTTATACCCTAAATAAGAATAACACAATAATCCATCGAGAACCCAACGATATAGCACTTCGTTTGGGTTATATTAGGGCAGTAATACCAGCCAGGCTGGGCAAAATGGAGGCCCCGTGGTTTAAAGGGCTGCACACACCCACCTACTAGGCTGGCTGATGGGAAGAAACTGACTCTCTCTACCACCGCGGGGCCCTCACAGGGACGCTAGGGGGTTGCTAGATTTTTCCACATGTACATCTAACTTATCGGACTTACCAGCCAAAAAACCGGCTCAATTGCGTCATAAACTTATTTTCTAGC
>CM064572.1:16636053-16637278 GCA_032716605.1 Paralithodes platypus
CTCATTTAGGTATCCGATATGTAGTACTTTACCGTTATCCGCATTGAAACTCATTTGCCAAATTTGGGCCCAACATGACAATTTATCTAGATTGTGTTGCATATCGTCCACTTGTTCTTTTGAGAGTACGCTATTTGCAATTTTTGTATCGTCAGCAAATTTTGAGATTGTACAGGTGAGACCCTCATCTATGTCGTTGATGTAAATTAGAAAGAGAATTGGTCCTAGTACCGATCCCTGGGGTACCCCGCTACTTACATTGGTCCATTTAGATGCCTTACCATTTATGACTACTCTTTGCTTTCTGTCGCTGAGCCAATTTTCTATCCATTTCAACACACTGTGTTGTATTCCATGCGCTTTTAGTTTTAGCAGTAAACGTTTGTGGGGAACTTTGTCAAAGGCCTTTTGAAAATCAAGGTAAATAATATCTACAACTTTACTCTCATCGTAGAGGTTGAGGATATCGTGGAAGAAGTCTAAGAGGTTTGTTAAACAGGAACGATTTTTACGAAAACCGTGTTGAGTATCTTTAACCCTTAAAAAGCGGCCCACCACTTAAGTCGAGTTAAATAAAGCTGGCCTATGTGGCGGCGCTCGACATAACTCGAGTGGCAATTTCAGCACGTAATGTGGCTGAGAGAGAGAGACAAGTGGTGGCAGGAGACTAGCGAGCGTATGACTGCTCCAGACCACCGCGGCGAACCTACTGACACAAATCTCAGCTCCCTCCTCCCTCTCTCACTCGCTACATACTCAATTATGTACCGAAAGTACCGAATTACCTGCTTTTTGCACTCGCCTTGCACGGTTATTGCAGGCTTAGGATCCATCATACAAGGATCGTTATGGTGTCATTCGAAAGCTCTGTTTATGCCCTTTCAGGGATAGGTACTTGTTTTACGTTCTGGGTCTTATTTAGGCATGAAAATGATCACGTAAACAGCCCTATTTTGGCTAAAAACACCCCGCTGTGCGGTACATATAAATAAACCGCATAGGCCGCTCGTAAGGTGTTAAGTATGTTATTTTCCTCTAAGTGATTTACGAGTCTGTCTCGTATGACCGTTTCTAGCATTTTACATACAACTGAGGTTAAGCTAATTGGACGATAGTTACTGGGTAGGGATTTGCTGCCTTTTTTGAATATCGGTGTTACGTTGGCTAGCTTCCACTGATCAGGCATAGTTCCAGACTGCAAGGATTTATTGAATAGTAATGTCAG
>CM064572.1:16637378-16729878 GCA_032716605.1 Paralithodes platypus
CCGACTCTGGCTCATGAGAGTTGTTCGTGCCGAACTTTTCTTCCTGATGCCCCTGACTACCCTCCTAGCCCGACGTCTCTTGAGTTTGCGCCCACCCACGGTCGCGCGGCGAGGTAAGCAAAGACCTCGTTACTACCCTTAAGTCGTGGAGTTTTGTCACTTAATGCGGGCAGAGTATGAACACTTGCCTAAGCCCAGTTCACACATGCACGAATTAAACGTCCAGTCCGTCCCTGACCCCTTAATTCGCCGTGCCTAGCCGGGCTTCCTTTTTGTGCAGGCATTAAATTGTCCGTGTGGGTCGGGGCAAAAACTGCCATAAAACGTGGTATGGCAAGACACCCCGGGACACAACACGGGAGAAGTCGTCGTCTAGATGCATCATGGCGCCGTCTAGACGCCGACTAACGTGATGAGAACGGCGGCAAAAAAAGCGTTGGAAGGCCATCGGGGCCACCATGGGGCCTCCAGATTGATGCCGTTGTGCCTATTTTCTTGGTCGGGGACGGACGGGACGCTAATTCGTGTGAACCTAGCTTTAACACACACACACACACACACACAGTGGGTATATGGTGCTTCTGATTCCCTTAATTTAACTTGATTGCGCATGATTGTTTGAATACCGCTTAGTGTTTGTTATTTATATTTGTTCGTAGCTCTTTATATTTCGTTAGTTGAAGCTTCAATTTTGTTAGAGTTTCATATATCCAAGTACAGCTATAACGGTTTATGTGATTATAAGTTATTTTGTGGGTTTATCATGTAATTAACAAATTTTTTTTTTTTTTCAGGTGGGTGCATATCTTCAGCTAGATCGCTTGATGGTTGAGTGAGTAGCTCTGACATTGTTTCACTTATTTAACTATATTTTCATGACAATTTTATTTCATTTGTTATTGCACCTACTGCAATGCTATCATCACACTCACACACACGCACATGTATGTGTGCGTATTTACGTTTAATTAACACAAATACACATGTAGAGAAAGTTTTTAATTATATTTACTTTCTGTCTCATTTGACTGTACTACTTGTCCTACTTCGGGGGCAGGGTGGCTAGGCATCCTTCCCCCCCCTGTAAAATTCACCTCCCAAACGAGGCAGAGAAAGGGGGGGGGGAACGCAAAAGGGGGCCCGGACCCCAAGAATTGGAACTTTAAATGTTGTTTTTTGTTCGGGCTCTGTGTCCAGTGGGTCACCCCCAGCTATGGGGTATTGTGCCTGATGTGACGTTACACAACACACATCCGTTAGACCCGCAATGTCTTGTCCGAACAGTGACCTCGCTAGGATCACCAGGGCAGTGCATAGTGGCTACATTTTGATGTATTGTTGTTTGCTTTATTTCATATGAAAGCTTGTGTCCCATGTGGCAGTCCAGAAAGGCTCTTTGTTTTTCAACCCATGTCAAGGCTTTATATATTTAATTGCAAAAGTATATGTTTTATCATTAAGTAGTAATGATAGGATTTGAGAGAGAGAGAGAGAGAAGTAGAACAGAGTGTGGGGAGGGCGCGCATTGTTTTTGCTATACTCGATAACGCCATAGTGGGGCGCTGGCTGGCCTCGTGGTGATTCGTTGAAGGAGTTGTTTACCATGCTTTGTGAGGCTCAGGTTTAGCTAGCTTCCTTTAGCATTGTCTGGAAGCCTTGTTACTACCGTTTTCCCACGCGGCTCGAGCTAGTGCTAGTATATATACAGCTCTGCTCGCCACTCGTCTCCCTCAGATCTGGTTTTATAGAACGCATCGCTCTCTTATCCCTTTGATATCTTGTCCCCCTCTCCGCCCCTGAGAACCTTTTCCTCTGCCTATCTCTCCTCATTTTCCATACCTTTCACCACCTTTTATTAATATTATATCCATCTGGTTAACTCTGCATAATCAGCTTTCATGCTTGGCCAGTTGTATTGAGCAATAAGGTCTGATATAACCCATGTATGTTAGTTGTTAAGATAAGTTGATCACGAAGCATTGGTTGGCCTTCAGATTGTTCAGTAACCGCGTTCCGATCTTATTAGTGTTCTGCTGAATTAGAGACTGCCTAGACTATGAGTCTGATACTATAAGGTATTGTTTTCCCGATGGGTGCTGGCTTTAGTTTAAAGCTGCATGACTTACCTGAGAACTGGAGTTGATTGGGTAACTTCTAGTTTGTGTGCCATTGAGAGTAGGGCATGCACGAATGATGGCTTTTTGCCTATACCGATTCGGCACGGTTCTAAGCTCGTTTGTGTTGTCTTTGAGGTTACGCCAGGAGAACTCTTAATACGTATCGTTATTCAGGTTTCTCAAAAGAGAGCTAATACCCTTCACTCTAACGTAATACTTGACGCACAGACTTGATATTTGCACTTGGCTATGCGGTATGCCATGCGCACCCTTATCTCGTACCATTGACTCTAGCTAGACTTTATCATTCACAGTAGAGACTTCGTATATTAAACCATTTACTCTTTTTATTGCATACCCGTTTAGAATTACACAAGGCATTTCGCAGCCTAGTTTGAATGTATTGAGACACAAACGACTTAGGCTCGTTTTTGTTGGAGTAGGAATAACTGCATTGTCGTGGCGATTATTATTAGTGTTGTGGCGTTTAGAGATATTTCCTTGGCTTCCGACTGCATTCATATCTCCCCTGCCTTTTTGTGTGCATAGCCTGCACGAGCATTGGTCCGCTGCCTGCCTTGTTTGGGTTCCATTTCCGATTCGAGCCATCTTGGTATAGCATCTAACCATTTAAAGAAGATTCCTTTGTTTGGTGTGTGAAGGACCTTTAGTGCACTGTTTTCTTGTCATGCCGGAGTTCCTGACATTTATTGATTAAAGTAACGTAAGCTGTAACTTCTCTTACCACCTTACTTTGCATACCATAACCAAGCACCTTCGGTTATAGGTAGTAATAGGCTGTTTTTCACATACCGATTAAGCCTAGAGTATATGCACATTTATTGAGAGTTTTAAATACCCTATTATTGCAGGTATAGAACTCTGGAGAGTATTTGTGTTTCTTTTGTTCACTGGGAATATACATCAGAGGTTGGATCCTAGCGCTTTCCGTTTGTAACATTTTATGCCATTACTAGTCCAATGAATGAGTGCCCTGATATATTTAAACCTCAGTCGTAACACTGAGTACATACCTACATACACACATAGATAAACACACACACAGACGCACACACACACATAGCCTAGTCCAGGGTGCGGGTGTTCCTGGTGCCAGTTAATAATAATAACATAATACTGGTGTGTTGGTGGCATTAGTGGGCGTTCCTGTGGGGGGGGGGGGGGGGGGGGGGGGGGGCGGCACTGTTATAGCGGGTGGGGTTCTGGGGTCACGGCACCCCCCACAACACAGGCTCACATTAGGGAGGGGAGGGGGTCATGTTCGTTTATCCCTGGTTAGTTCACCCCCATAGTTATACGTTTGTGGTCATTAAACATATATCTAAGTATCCTCTAGTGCTAACCCGCAGTCCTTATAAGAACTCCACTTATGCAACTAAACCTAGTGGCTTGTGTGAATCTTCTCTGTTCTTTTATTTATCTTTTTTCATTTTAGTAAGCGTTTGTTTCCACATAGCGATTTTGATACTTTAATTTGACTTTATATTGTCCTTGTCCCAATTTTGGTTTGTTTAGTTTGCAAGTTTTACATTTTAATTTTAAGCGAGTATTGTTTATTATTTGGTATTTATTAATTTATTTTTTATTTTCCTTGCTAGACCTCCATCAAGCTTAAAAATAAATCGCCCCCTAGACACCTCTTCAAGAAAATGTTTTACATTTGTCGATAGAAAACATGTCCCGGCGAAAGGACGGTTCCTCTTTAAATGTCAGGCTCGCTATCGCTCGCCAAGAAAAATATAAACACCTAAATGGCACGAAAGTCGTAAAATTTATCACAAAATGGGGCAAAAGGTGTTAAAATCGCCAAACTAATGAGCCGAACGTCTTAAAATCTCAAAACGATTGGGGCTAAACACGAGGGAATAGATGGTTCAGAAAAAACGTTTGCTGCCAATGGGATTAAATGTTCATTTAAATATTAATTTGTCCATTACAGTTCCTAAGATTGGGATGAACAGCAGTAAATATATTTCGCTGTCAGATAATTTTGAGATATACTGTATGTACTGTATGTTGCTTATCGTAAACATACACTGAAATTAAAAATATGACCAATCATATTTAATGGTCCATTGTGATTGAAGGGATGATCGTTGGATAATATGACTCAATTTACACGAAGCGATTGTTCTTTCGACTTTATATTTATAACTGTAATTTATTTTAAACGTCAAACGGTATCTGCAAAATGAGCATAGGCGGAAACATATACAATCGGATTTGTTTGTAAGCATCTGTAGTCTGCATTGGTATTGGCGACTAGACTTAAGGTAGACTGTTTAAGGTGGCAGACTTCGTATAATTAATTAGTTCAGTAAATGTCAAGCCAGAATTACTGAAAGATGCCAGATATAAAAAACAGTTACCAAAACTCTATCTTAAATCCTTAGTACCATGATTTTTTATCCCGTTCAATGTAGACACATAGACAAACTTTCCGTCAGCTCAAGAAGGGCAAAAAACTAAAAAGGAACCTTTTTACTCCCACATGACCTTCGTAAATTAAAATACAGTCGTCTGTTGATAGCCAGGATATAATGAGGAAAGGCTCTACCGTCACAACAGGGTTAAACGGATTAGGGTAATCCGCGCAAAGGTAAGATTTCCACCTTTATTGCCTTGTTTACCCTTATTAATAACATGCTTCGTCGCTCTCTCTCTCTCTCTCTTCTTAGCTTTCCTTTTTGTTTTCGCTGTTTTCGTCTCAGTTTGTATTTCTATATATATTTAACTATCTATTTATCACACAAACCAAGGGCATGGCATACGTTTCATCACTTCTCACCGGGACACATACACACGCGAACCACGACCTCATTTTTCCCACTTACAACACCACACCAACCCACACACACACTAAGACACACACACGCATAACATGCACGCACATCTGGACAGGCCCACCATACTGTAGATTAATAATACACATGCCGAGAACAGAATCACCCTCTCTCTCTCTCTTCATTAAGTTCTTGTATATTGTTAGCAGTCATATGAAATGTTATCGTAATGTGTTTTCTTATCGCAATGTGTATCATAAACTTGGTAATGATAACAATGATCTTGATTACAACCATACTCCCATTATTACACACACACATACACAGACACACACAGAGGACAGGGTGTGTGTGTGTGTGGGGAGGTAGGGGGGAGGAACAAATCCGATTGACAGTCCAGTAGAGAGACAATAACCAGCAGGTTCCTCTATTATGATCAACTGACTGAACTGCCGTGAGGGAGAGAGAGAGAGAGAGAGTAATCTATGTCCCCCCCCCCACCCCCCCCACTCTCTCTCACCTCCATTCTTCCTCTCTCTTCTCTCTCTCTCTGTCTATCTCTCTCCGCTCTCTCTCGCCTCATCTCTCTCTCTGCCGATCTCGGCTCCTCTCTCTCTCTGGGTCTCTCTCTCCTCATCCGCTCCTCTCAACCCTCTCCCTCTCGCAATCACTCCTCCTCTCACTCTCTCTCCTCCCACAGTGTCTCATAATAATCTTGCATTATATTAAAACGTCTTCATAATCTCTTGCCTCTCATTATCAAGCCGGGGGTCACATGCTGGCAAAGTTGTTATTAAAATCTGACTTATGAAAATTAATACCGTAATCTCGAGAATCTTAAATGGGGGGCCAGGGGGGGTTGCAAGGGGGAGGAGTCTGCAATTAGTGGAATTAGCCTGTCTGTTAACTGTTTTATTCGCGCTGTCTCTGGTGCGGCGCCCCCCCCCCCCCCTCCCCACCCCTTACTTTGCCTTGCTACAGCTCTTTGTAAGGAGAATTGCGATAATATTTTACAGCAATGCTCAGGGTTATTATTTGTTAATTAATAATTATATTATTAATGATGATATTTATGAACGGTTTGTTGATGTTGATAATTGCAGACGTTAGCTGAAAATGTACAGAGGAACAGTTTGTAGCTTAACTCTAACTTATATTAACAGATAATAAGGACCAAATGTACAGAGGAACAGTTTGTAGCTTAACTCTAACTTATATTAACAGATAATAAGGACCAAATGTACAGAGGAACAGTTTGTAGCTTAACTCTAACTTATATTAACAGATATAATGACCCAATGTACAGAGGAACAGTTTGTAGCTTGTAACTTATTTAACAGATAATAAGGACCAAAGCAAAACATTGCATAAGAGCTATATGTTTAACCACTCCCATATTAAGAACTAGGTTTGCAGATGACTTACGAGTTTGGATACTATATTGCATAGGAGCTATTTGATCAATTAAATATTATGTACTGGGTTTGCAGATTATTTAGGTGTGTTTTTGTGTGTGTATGTGTGTGTGTGTGTGTGTGTGTGTGTGTGTGTGATTATGCTTGACATTATTATAGTGTATTATGGTACCGTGCGGTAATATAGTGCCTGAGCATATGTTTGGCCCTTTAGGCAATACTCGTTCCATATGTTTGGCCCTTTAGGCAATACTCGTTCCATATGTTTGGCCCTTTAGGCAATACTCGTTCCATATGTTTGGCCCTTTAGGCAATACTCGTTCCATATGTTTGGCCCTTTAGGCAATACTTCATATGTTTGGCCCTTAGGCAATACTCGTCCATAGTTTGGCCCTTTAGGCAATACTCGTTCCATATGTTTGGCCCTTTAGGTAATACTCGTTCCATATTTTGGCCCTTTAGGCAACTCGTTCCCTATGTTTGGCCCTTTAGGCAATACTCGTTCCATATGTTTGGCCCTTTAGGCAATACTCGTTCCATATGTTTGGCCCTTTAGGCAATACTCGTTCCCTGTGGCCTTTAGGCAAGGTTCCATATGTTGGCCCTTTAGGCAATACTCGTTCCATATGTTTGCCTTTAGGAATACGCGTTCATATGTTTGGTTTAGGCAATACTCGTTCCATATGTTTGGCCCTTTAGCAATACTCGTTCCATATGTTTGGCCCTTTAGGCAATACTCGTTCCATATGTTTGGCCCTTTAGGCAATACTCGTTCCATATGTTTGGCCCTTTAGGCAATACTCGTTCCATATGTTTCCCTTTAGCAATACTCGTTCCATATGTTGGCCCTTTAGGCAATACTCGTTCCATATGTTTGGCCCTTTAGGCAATACTCGTTCCATATGTTTGGCCCTTTAGGCAATACTCGTTCCATATGTTTGGCCCTTTAGGCAATACTCGTTCCATATGTTTGGCCCTTTAGGCAATACTCGTTCCATATGTTTGGCCCTTTAGGAATATTCCATATGTTTGCCCTAGGCATACTCGTTCATATGGCCCTTTAGGCAATACTCGTTCCATAGGCCCTTTAGCAATACTCGTTCCATATGTTGCAATACTCGTTTGGCCCTTTAGGCAATACTCGTTCCATATGTTTGGCCCTTTAGGCAATACTCGTTCCATAATATCCAATATCATACTATTATACCTGTGGGAAGAGTGGGTTATACTAAGGCTATTAACCCTTTCAGTACGATGACGACTTTTTACCTTTTATTCCGGCTAAAGTTAGACGATTTTAGGCAGTTAAGGGGGTGGTATTCGCTTTCGCTGGACCTCCTTCTCCCTCATGTTTAGCATATTAGCTTTGATATTTTAAGACGTTCGGCACATTTGTTTGGCGATTTTAACACCTTTCGCCCTATTTCGTTGTTTAAGACCTTTCGTGCCATTTCGGTGTCGACTTTTCCTGGAGAGCGATAGCGAGCCTGTAATTTTAAGAAAAAACCGGCCTTCGGCCGTGAAATGTTTCTACCGAAAAATGTACAAAATTATCTTGAAGGGGGGCTTAGGGGGTGTTTTTTTAAGCTTGATGGAGCTTTAGCGAGGGAACTAAAAACAATAAATGAATAACTGAATACACAGACCAAAAACAAAGCACTACCCCCTTAAAGAAGGACCTGTGTTATTCAAAGAGTTTATTAAGATCGTAATTACCCATTTAAGTCTTAGAGGAAGATTATAAGCTAAAGATAATCGCTCGCTAGGAAGAAATCGACACCTAAATGGCACGAAAGCTCTTAAAAGCGACACAGAAATGGTGGACAGCTCTTACAATTCGCCTAACTAATGTGGAGAACGTCTAAATATATCAAAACTAACTGGGGCCCTTTAACTAACTGGGCCCCCTTAACTAACTGGGCCCCCTTCTTGCTCGCGCTGAGCGTGAGCAAGAAGGGGGCCCAGCAAAAAAGAAAAGAAAAAAGAAAAAGAAACTTAAATATCTGAGTAAGAGGGGGTATCTAAGTCCAGGGGTTTTGTGGTCTATCAGGTTGAAGGCTAATAAGATATTGATATACAACACGACCGAGGGGGGAAGTTGTTCATGCAATATCAACTTGGATAGTGTGTTGGTGCGGCGGTGATGTTGGGGTTGAGGTGTTGGAGTTTTGGGTTAAATTTAGGCGGTTTTGTGCAGTTTAAGAAGGATCTGTGGTAGTAAAAAGGGTTAAATGATGTTTTCCGAAGCCTGTTTACTGCTGGAGGCCTCTTATAAACTGAATAAAATCGTCTTATAATAGCCAAAATAACATTTTAGAGACGTCGCCGGTACAGAAGGGGTTAACCCATTCAGTACCCGTGACATAATTTGTGTTATATTCTGGCAACTATTTAGATGATTTTATTCAGCCTAGGAAGGACCTCTAATCATTGAAAAGCTACGTTCTATCTCAGTTATTCCTTTTAACTACCAAATATCATTCCTAAGCTTCATAAGATCGTCTAAATGCAGCTGAAATCATATATAAAAAACGTCGCTGGTACTGAAAGGGTTAATATGTGAGATGCCGTGGCTCTTTCACTTACACACTCAGTCGCTCAACATAAATATCTTGCTCTCAACACTCCATCTGACACACTCACTCACTCACACACGAAATCTCTCATTCTCACTCACTGACTCACACGTACAGACGCTCACTTACTCACTCACCCTCACTCTAACATACACTCACTCTCACTCTCTCTCTCTCACTGTCTGTGTGTGTGTGCGCTTATAAATACCTGTGCGTGCCAGGAGATAATTGCTGACAACAGCTCGCGGTTGGTCATTTTATTATCAATCTTCACCCAATTTCCCCCTCCCCCTCTCTTTCTCTCTCTCTCTCTCTCTCTCTCTCTCTCTCTCTCTCTCTCTCTCTCTCTCTCTCTCTCTCACTCTCACACACACACAACACACAGGGATGGTAGTGAGAGTAAGTGAGAGTGAGTGAGTGTGTCTAAGGAGTAGTCAGTAGTAGTAGTATTAGTAGTAGTCTACATGTAGCGCAGCATCTGCATCTAGCGCAGGACGTGAATCTACAACTCAGAAAACATCACGTCAGAGAGGCAAAACTCACAGAAAAATGACCTGGCACAATTGATGCGACAACTTTCCCTGAGACTAACAAGAAAAGTACAAATAGCACAAGAAACGGGTGCTTCAAATTGGCTGACAACACTACCAATCAAGGCAAAAGGCTTCAATCTAAACAAACAAGAATTTAATGATGCTATTGCACTGAGGTATGATTGGCCGATTGAAGGACTGCCCGATCGATGCGTTTGTTGAATTAACAACGATGCAGACCACTCCATGATATGTAAGAAGGGAGGATTCATCAGCATCAGGCACGATGAAGTAAGAAATGTAACGGCGAACATGCTCAGGGAGGTGTGTAGAGATGTGGTGCGCGAACCATCACTCATTCCCTTGGAGGGAGAGATCTTGCAGCACAGGACGGCCAACACATCCAACGAAGCACGAGTGGACGTTAGTGCAAGAAGTTTTTGAACAAGAGCACAGCGAGCGTTCTTTGACATAAGAATATTTGACCCAATGGCCCATAGATACAGCGGGCTGTCTCTGGATGCTGAACACAAGAGGAATGCACAAGAGAAGGTCAGGGCATATGGGGAAAGGATCTTAAGATCATATGATGCAGAGGTTGCCAGATTAGCAATAAGAAATAGAGTTCTCTCACTCCTATAATTACCTCTCCAAAATTAGTTTTGTGCCCACAGCTAACTCAAAGACAACTGCAGAGGTTGAAGTAACTAAACTAAAGGTTTCTAAATACCTCTGATGGTAACAAAGGCTTTAAAGTATCCCTAACAGGCTCAAAATCGCGTCATATGTCGGAGAGGGTTAAATATCGAACATGGCAGCTTTACCCTACTAGTCTTCACCACATCTGGAGGGATGGGACCCAGGGCCCAGTGCTTCTATTCAAGGCTTGCAGAGACCATCGCCGAGAAGAAGCAACAGCCCAGGAGCCACGTTGTAGCCTGGATGAGGTGCCGTCTATCTTTCTCATTGTTCAGATCAGCACTACTATGCCTGCGGGGAACAAGACTGTCTGCACCACAACCAGCGATGGTGACAGACGTGGACTACGAGGCAGCGGTGGCAGAGGGTCGCATAGGGGGGCGACTGGATTGAAGTTGCATGGTGTAGAGTAGTGATATAGTAGTAGGAATAGACTAATATCTGATGTTTGTAAAATATAATGTATGTACAATATTAAATACAAATCAAAGTAGTAGTAGTAATCCACGATGATGGGTCTGAGTGCTTACCCCGGATTAGGAAGTAACTGAATGGCTACCAAGTCGGGCGCTTTGATGACTGTTCTGACCTTGTTTAGGGTCCATAAGGGGGGTGCACAGGCTGAGTGGTAGTAGTAGTAGTAGTAGTAGTAGTAGTAGTAGTAGTAGTAGTAGTAGTAGTAATAGTACTGAGTAGTAGTAGTCCAGACTTGGCAGAGGAAGGACGTGTGTTGGTGACCTCCCGCAAGGATTATAGTCAACAGTATTGAAGGAGTGGAATGGGAGAGGTGGGAAGATAATCAACAGAAAGGCGAAGACCAGGGCATTCGACATTGATAACAGGAAAGTGATTCTATAAATATATAATAGAATGCTGAGCAAAATTCAACTCTAAATTTATCAGTGAGCCTGCTTTGAAAGGGAAGGGCGCCCTTGGTCAAGCCCTGGCATACGAGGGGAACCGTTAAGGGTATACTGACCACAACCATAACAAAAAACGGTCACCAACCACCCAATACACCCTCCTCCCCTCACTTCACCCCTCCCCTCCCTGCCCTCCCAACTCCACCGCCCACCACCTACCTCCCACCGCCCACAACCCAGCTCCACCATCGCTTCTCCACATTCGTTCCACATCGCCAGACAACCTTCACGCCACTCAAGAGACGGAATAAGAGCCAGTGAGTGTTATAGAAAATACGGTAAAAGGTAGTAAATGTGAAAGTGAAGGGGAAAATACTGTCTTATGCGGAAATCATATCCCGTCAACGAAATTAATGAAAAACTATTATAGAAAGGGACCGGTGAGTGTATCCTGAGTGTGTGGTGATACCATGGGAAAATAGAAAGACTTTCTTTACTACGTACTGCATATTAGTAACTTCCCCAAACCTCATCCCCCCTAATGGTTTCTTTATAGCTATTGTCCATCCATCCATCCATCCATCCATCCATCCATCCATCCATCCATCCATCCATCCATCCATCCATCCATCCATCCATCCATCCATCCATCCATCCATCCCCTATCCCTCCCCTATCCCATCTCAATACCTCTTATCCTCCACCCCCACCTCCCTCCGCACCCCCACGTGTACCACCCCCTCTCGCCCCCCACCCCCCCCCCCCACAACCCAATCCACCACTCCCATAAAACTGGAGGGATCACTTGACCTCTCTCTCTCTCTCTCTCTCTCTCTCTCTCTCTCTCTCTCTCTCTCTCTCTCTCTCTCTCTCTCTCAATAACGGAAGGCAATCATGCATCAGATACGTTTCTCTCATAATTAATCAATATAGATACTCATATATAAACCTATCATCTCTTTCTCGTTCTCGCTATCGTTCACTCTCCCTAAAATTAACATTAAAATAAGTAAAAATAAGAGCACACCTGTCGCACCTAATCTCTCTCTCTCTCTCTCTCTCGCGCTCTCTCTCTCTAGGTCATAAAATAAAGGAGAGTGAATCTATGAGTCATTGTAGGGTACGGAAAAAAAAAAAAAACAGTGACCGCAAGGGGATAATCTTACAGTCGAAAACTTCTGAGATATACAGGCTGGATAGGTAGGCTAAATAGGACTCTATCTCTCTCTCTCCCTATCTATCTATTATTTTGGATTAAGACAGCCTAAGCAGCGCTTATATATCTCTCTCTCTCTCTAGCTCTCTCTTTAGCTCTTTCTCGCTACCTATCTATCTACTCGTTCGCAGTAATCTCATGTTTAACTAATTCAATCTCCACAATACCTAATATCCTATCTTCTCATTAACCAAGGTCTAATCCTTATTGATAATACAACTTCTACAACTACCGCTGCTATTAGTACTGCTTACATTACGGTTTGTAAAGGCAATAACGAACATCTTTATTAAAGCCAAAATCTGCCTAGTTGTCCTATCTAGCCGCTTACTCAGTGTGTTTATGTCACGTAATAACACCAAATTGTTCACATACAACACAACCTAATATATACATCCCACCAGCCAGCCAGGGGGAATATCAAATATGGCACACAACAACACCGATAGGGAATACACACTCTAGTACAAAATAATCTAGGCGCACATACCAAAAAATAATTGGTTGTTTTTACGGAAGTTACGGGCCGGTAGTGTAAATAAGATAAATTAAGTTCTGGAAAAAAGAAAAAAGAAAAAAAAAGAAGCTAAGTAGCCTTAGTGTAAAGCGTAAAAGACATAGCAAGAGAACAGATGGAAGTGTCATAAGGGTATAATGGAGGATGATAAAAGTTTAGATGAAGACCTATCACAAAGGTCAAAGACTAACAAGTGTTGCATCTGTACAAAGAACGAGCATACATGTACAAGATGCAAATGCGTGCACAAAAAAAAGGATGCATAAACTGTAATAAAGGTTCCCGGTGTCGCAACCCTTATAATAGTGTAATAACAGAGGGAGGGGCGGCAGCCAGTGCCCAGAGAGTGCGAAGGGATGAAGCTGACGGGACACAACACGGCGATGGGCAACAACCCGACAGAGCATGTGGAGGTGCGGGACCCTCAGGGGGCCCGAGAGAAGGGCGGCAACCACATGACATGGTGGGTGACGGTGAGCCCAGCGGAGTCCAAAGACACGGAGACGAGCACCGAGATGCTGGAGAGGAGGATGGTGTGCAAACAAGGCAAAATATAGCTGGTAGAAACGACGATATGCCACGCAACGAAGAGCACCGAGAAGCACACAGGGAGGTGGGACCACAGAGGGAAGCAGCCCTGGAGAGACCCGCAGAAGTTGATGGCAGAGGAAATGGAAAGGACTACGGGGAGAGGAGGTAAAAATGTGGACAGAGGCAGCTTACTCAGAAATTGTAGATTGGTCTGCACACAGTTTATTCAACCCACCTACATGTGACGCCACCACCAAACTGTTGACAGAGATGAAAAAGCTCATTTATAACTATGTCTATGACAGACCTTTAGCCCGTATGCTCTCAAGTTATTTTTCAGCATTCCTCATCTCTTTCTTGCAAAAAACTCACCGCAATTCTAGACAAGCGGAAAACGTGACTGCGCTAACAAATAGAGTGAAACTGTGGAATGATAACAAGATGGATGACTTACTCAGTGAAGCCAGAGCATTACAAGAGAGACAAGGCAGACGGCAACACAAAAGAGAAAACACTGAGGACAAGGCCAGGAGATTCGGCGACCAAATGAGACAAGGTAAAGTGGCACCTGCAATACGATCGCTGACAAAAGAGGCAGCTGGTGGGCTGTTGCCTTTCACAAGAGATACCATCAAGCTGCTGGAAGAGAAACATCCGCAACCTAGTATATACGAGAGTCAGAAGCTAGAGGGGGCTTATATACCACCGAACCCCGTCATCTACGAACAAATCACAGGCGAGAAGATTTGGAAAAAGGCTCTAGGGACCCAAGGCAGTGCAGGACCCTCAGGGCTGGATGCAAACGGTTGGAGAACAATCCTGAGCAGCACACTTTTCGGAGTTGCAGCGACCGACTTACGCAGAGCGCTGACAGATCTTGCAAGAAAATTGGCCACTCAAGATTGTAAACACTTGGAGGCCTACACAGCTTGTCGTCTAATACCATTGGACAAGAATCCAAGCTGCAGACCTGTAGGGGTGGGTGAAGTGTTGAGAAGAATCATCGGAAAATGCATAATGGAGGTGGTGAAGGACGATGTGCGGTCAGCGGCTGGAAATCTCCAAATGTGTGCTGGCCACCAAGCAGGGGGAGAGGCAGCAATTCATGCAATAAGAGAAATATATGAGCAAGAAGAATGTGAAGCCGTGCTGTTAGTGGATGCATCAAATGCCTTTAACACCATCAACAGAAAGACAGCAATACACAACATCAAGGTAAAATGCCCCAGCTTAGCCACCTATGTAGAGAATACCTATAAACAGCCTGCGGACCTCTTCATAGTAAACAACCAAAACTCATGACGTGGAATGGCACTGAAATCAATGGAAGGAACCACACAAGGGGACCCAGTACCAATGGCGATGTATGCATTAGGTCTCTCGGTGTTGCTATCATTAACAAGACATGAGACGACACATGTTAAGCAGGCGGCCTATGCAGATGATCTCACTGGAGCAGGGAAAGTCAACGATCTCAAGAGCTGATGGGAGCAAGTATCACAAGTGGGACCAGAAATAGGATACTTTCCAAATGCTAGTAATTCTATACTGATAGTAAAACCAGAACATTACGAAAATGCCTTAGAAGCTTTCAACGGTAGTGAAGTGGTCGTAACAATGGACAGACAGCGTCATCTAAGGGCAGTGATTGGCACAGAAGAGTTCAAGAAGCAATACATGGAAGAGAAGGTCAGAGAGTGGGTAAACGAAATAGAAATACTAGCCAAAATTGCAAAGACAGAACCACAGGCTGCATATTCGGCATTCACATATGGGGTCAAACACCGCTGGACCTACTTGATGTGTACCATTCCAAACGTGGGTCCACAACTTCAACCGCTAGAAGATGCCATCAGAGACAAACTCATCCCAGCTTGGATGAAGTCCCACACCCCAAATGCTACAGAGAGGGAGTTGCTCACACTTCCTCCTAGGTTAGGAGGGCTTGGAATCATCAATCCAGTGAGGAGGGCGACAACGGAACACCAGAACTCAGTAAAGATAACAGAATCTCTCACTGAACGCATCGTAGCGCAAGATCCTCACGGCGAAGTGGACCAGGCGGACATCTACAACATCAGAAAGACCATCACGTCAGAGAGGCAAAACTCACAGAAAAATGACCTGGCACAATTGATGCGACAACTTTGCCCGAGACTAACAAGAAAAGTACAAATAGCACAAGAAACGGGTGCTTCAAATTGGCTGACAACACTACCAATCAAGGCAAAAGGCTTCAATCTAAAAAACAAGAATTTAATGATGCTATTGCACTGAGGTATGATTGGCCGATTGAAGGACTGCACGATCGATGCGTTTGTGGAATCAACAACGATGCAGACCACAGCATGATATGTAAGAAGGGAGGATTCATCAGCATCAGGCACGATGAAGTAAGAGATGTAACGGCGAACATGCTCAGGGAGGTGTGTCGAGATGTGGTGCGCGAACCATCACTCATTCCCTTGGAGGGAGAGATCTTGCAGCACAGGACGGCCAACACATCCAACGAAGTACGAGTGGACGTTAGTGCAAGAAGTTTTTGGACAAGAGCACAGTGAGCGTTCTTTGACGTAAGAATATTTGACCCAATGGCCCATAGCTACAGCGGGCTGTCTCTGGAGGCTGCACACAAGAGGAATGAACAAGAGAAGGTCCGGGCATATGGGGAAAGGATCTTAAATATCGAACATGGCAGCTTTACCCCACTAGTCTTCACCACATCTGGAGGGATAGGACCTAGGGCCCAGTGCTTCTATTCAAGGCTTGCAGAGATCATCGCAGAGAAGAAGAAACAGCCCAGGAGCCACGTTGTAGCCTGGATGAGGTGCCGTCTATCTTTCTCGTTGCTCAGATCAGCACTACTATGCCTGCGGGGAACAAGACTGTCTGCACCACAACCAGCGACGGTGGCAGAAGTGGACTACGAGGCAGCAGTGGCAGAAGGTCGCATAGGAAGGAGACTGGATTGAAGTTGCATGGTGTTGAATAGTAATATCTGATGCTTGTAAAATAAAATGTATGAACAATATTAAATAAAAATCAATGTAGTTGTAGTAATCTACGATGATGAGTCTGAGTGCTGACCCCGGAATAGTAAGAAGCTGAATGACTACCAAGTCGGACGCTTTGATGACTGTTCTGACCTGGTTTAGGGTCCAAAGAGTGGATGCACAGGCTGAGTGGTAGTAGTAAAAAAAAAAAAACAAAAAAAAAAACAAAAAAAAAACAAGTAATAGTAGTAGTATATACACACACACACACACACACACACACACACACACACCACGCCACAAATATATTTTATACTAGATAGAGGATCACCCACAATTATTAGTTTTTTTATACTATATTAGAGATGAACCAAATATATATTATTGGTATAGTAGGAACTTAAGATTTGGAGTCATTTTTACACAAACACTTAGATCTCTCTCTCTCTCTCTCTCTCTCTCTCTCTCTCTCTCTCTCTCTCTCTCTTTTACGTCGCAAACAACAGATATTTATTTTGTTGCAAAGGTTGCGATTGTGGAACTTGAAGACAGTAGCAGTGTTTTTCGTTGCCTGCAAATAGAAGATAGTAGGTTAATTATACTTTAAGGCAAGTCAAAGGGGCCACACTCCAAAACAGCCACAAGTCAACTACAGAATGTTCACAACCTCATTGGACATACTGTATAGTGATCCTTTTAAGGGGAGGTTTTTATTTTGTTCCCTAGACCTCCATCAAGCTTATAATTACACCCCCTAGAGCCCGTTTCAAGATAATCTTTTACATTTTTCGGTACAAAAATGTGCCGGCCAAAGGCCGGTTCCTCTTAAATTTCAGGCTTGCTGTCGCTCGCCAGGAAACCAAATCGCCACCTAGATGGCACGAAAGGTCTTAATATTGAGAGAAATGGGGCGATTTTAAGACTTTCGCCAAATTGCTTTGTCATTAAGACCTTTCGTACCATTTAGGTGTCGATTTTTCCTGGCGAGCATGTCGATTTTCCTGGCGAGCATGTCGATTTTTCCTGTCGAGCATGTCGATTTTTCCTGGCGAGCATGTCGATTTTTCCTGGCGAGCATGTCGATTTTTCCTGTCGAGCATGTCGATTTTTCCTGTCGAGCATGTCGATTTTTCCTGTCGAGCATGTCGATTTTTCTTGTCGAGCATGTCGATTTTTCCTGGCGAGCATGTCGATTTTTCCTGGCGAGCATGTCGATTTTTCCTGGCGAGCATGTCGATTTTTCCTGTCGAGCATGTCGATTTTTCCTGGCGAGCATGTCGATTTTTCCTGGCGAGCATGTCGATTTTTCCTGCAAGCGATGATGAGCCTGTAATTTAGGAGGCATTGGCCTTTGGCAGGGATATTTTTCTGCCGATAAATGTAGAAATTGATCTTAAAACGGGTTCTTGGGGTGTGATTTTTAAGCTTAATGGAGGTCTAGGGAGGAAACTAGACAAATATATATGTATAAATTATTCAATGGACAAATATATCTGCCCATCTCCCCTTAATCTTTAATATTTGTCAATATTTTCATATAATTTAGATTTTCTATTATATTTATTTGTTGTTGGTGGGGTGGTGTCAAAACGGGTTGGGGGGCTAGGCGACTCTGGTAATACCTTTGCTGGTGATTCCGGCCCTGCTTTACGATCTCGGCCCAACGGTCATTTCGGCCCAATTATTAGATGGTAGTGGTGGTGGTGGATGATGAGGTGGTGGTGGTGGTGGTAACGGTAATGGTAGTGGAGGAAGTAAAGGTGAAATATGAGTTTGTGTTAGTGGTGGTCGTGGTGACGGTTGGGGTGTTGTTGTTGGTGGTGGTGGTGGAGGTGGTGATGGTAGTGGTGGAGGAGTTTGTGATGGAGGTGGTGGCGGTGACGGTTGCGGTAGTGGTGGTGAAGTTGGAGGTGGTGGTGGTGGTGACGGTTGGGGTGTTGTTGTTGTTGGTGGTGGTGGTAACGGTGATGGTAGTGGTGGAGGTAGTAGTAGTGGTGTAGGAGTTTTTGGTGGTGATGGGGGTGGTTTGGGCCGATATCCAGGGAGCAGGGTGAGGTCACACGTTCAATTAACTCGGGGAAAATTGCGTTTCAGGTGAAAATATATTATTCGGCCAGAAAAATGAGAGATCTTCTTGGGGTGAGAGAGAGAGAGAGAGATAGATAGTTAGGCCTACAAGGAATTACGGAGAGAGAGAGAGAGAGTGAGTGAGTGAGATAGTTACAAGGAATTACAGAGAGAGAGTGACACGACACAGGTCGTGACAGGTGTGACAGGTCACAAAATCCGCAAACTAATGGGCTGAACGTCTTGAAATCTGATAACTAATGGGGCTAAGGTTGAGGAAGAAGGGGACCAGAAAGACGACCCATCTCCCCTTAATATAACTTATACTCTGTTCACATTAACTTAGCAGGAAATCCTCAACCCGTAAGAATGATTGTCAATAAATATGATTGGTTGGAAATGGTGTGTGGAATTACCATTGTAGCTTTAAAATTAATGCATTTAATTATGTCCAAAATATACAAATCAAGACTGTCACATACATACATACATACCGTACATACATACATACATACATACATACATACATACATGTATACATACATACACACATACAAGTTTAAAAAACAAAAGTTGTCCACAGAGAATGTGGTTACAGTCTCACGTCCTAAATGGCGGCCTTCCAGGTGACCCTGTCAAGGGCTGCCTCTGTTGTCAAGTTCTTTATTTTGAGATCTGATCGGAGTACCTGATCCCACGTCAATAGGTCTACCCCTACGCGCAGCTTCCCCCACATTCACAGTCCGGCATTTCTTCACCCAGCTTTGATCGTCCATTCTCCCTGCGTGTTCAAACCAACCCGTGTATGTGTGTGTCTGTATCACTGTGAGTGTGCGTACATACAGTATATAAATGATATTATTTATGTGTGTGTCTGTATCACTGTGAGTGTGCGTACATACAGTATATAAATAATATTATTTATGTGTGTATCTGTATCACTGTGAGTGTGCGTACATACAGTATATAAATGATATTATTTATGTGTATATCTGTATCACTGTGAGTGTGCGTACATACAGTATATAAATGATATTATTTATGTGTATATCTGTATCACTGTGAGTGTGCGTACATACAGTATATAAATGATATTATTTATGTGTGTATCTGTATCACTGTGAGTGTGCGTACATACAGTATATAAATGATATTATTTATGTGTATATCTGTATCACTGTGAGTGTGCGTACATCCGTATATAAATGATATTATTTATGTGTATATCTGTATCACTGTGAGTGTGCGTACATACAGTATATAAATGATATTATTTATGTGTGTGTCTGTATCACTGTGAGTGTGCGTACAATCAGTATATAAATTATATTATTTTTAATATTGTTCTTAACACCAACAACCCCCCAAATTAAATTAATGAAATCATGTGATCCTCCCAGGATTCGAACCGAGGATACCACATACAAAACTTAGACGCTTTAACCATTACACCATCAAGACAGTATGTGTCTGTGTGGTATTTGTGTGTGTGTGTGTGTGTGTGTGTGTGTGGTGTTTTTGTGTGTGTGTGTGTTACTCAGTTACTTGTTCGTCAAGGGGAATCCACGCAATGCGAGCTAAGCTCATTATTATCGCGCCTCCTTAACTGGGAATGTATTGCGTGAAATGCATGTTAAGTGTTTTTATGTACTGTTGGAATGGCTGTGGATGTGTGTGTAGTCTGTATTTAGCCAATTGGCGACATCGGAAACGAAGGCTTAGGGTGGATCTGTATGGTACCATTCTCACTATAGACGGTACCGTCTCGCCCGAAGGCTTAGGTAGCCATCAGCTTAGGTGAACCATATGATACCCATCTCGCCTTGTACCATTTTTGCCAACCCCAGATGGGACGTCACAACGTCGTCCACTTATTCCAGGTACCTATTTACAGCTAGGTGAACTGAGGCTAACACATGAAAGGAGACAAGCCCAATTTGTCTCCGCCCGGCCGGGGATTGAACCCCCGACCCCTCGTGTGTGAGACGAGAGCTCTACCTACTAGGCTACGGGCTGTGTGTGTGTGTGTGTATGTTATGTGTGTGTGTCTGTGTGTGTGTGTATGTGTGTGTGCTATGTGTGTGTGTATGTTATGTGTGTGTATGTGACCATACTAATAATAACAATAACAATCACTAACTGCTGGCTGGAGGTCAGGGTGGCCGGACTCGGGGTAAACAAGGTCGTACTTTTGACCCCCCCCCCCACTCTGGGAGAGACCTGCTGGCTTTGTGGTTAGTTGTGTGTGTGTGTGAAAAAAGAGAGAGAGAGAGAGAGAGAGAGAGAGAGAGAGAGAGAGAGAGAGAGAGAGAGAGAGAGAGAGAGAGAGAGAGAGAGAGAGAGAGAGAGAGAGAGAGAGAGAGAGAGAGAGAGAGAGAGAGAGAGAGAGAGAGTTAGAGAGAGAGAGAGAGAGAGAGAGAGAGAGAGAGAGAATGAACCTGATAATTATCTGATCCTCTGGTAGCTATCCACCATATAACATCTCTCTGTAGATGGGGATCCCTGAGGGAGGAGGGAGGCAATGGGATCAATTGGTAGTTGATGATGAGAGAGAGAGAGAGAGAGAGAGAGAGAGAGAGAGAGAGAGAGAGAGAGAGAGAGAGAGAGAGAGAGAAAGTAAGAGAGAGTGAGCGAGTGAATTACAGAGTGAGAGTGAGTGAGTGAGTGAGTGAGAGGGGGGGGAGGGGGAGTTTTGATCGAAAGGAATTGAGATAATTTGAGAGAGAGAGAGGAGGAAGGGAGAGACATTGAGTGACACAGTATATATGAAGATTAATCGGTGTATATAAATAAATGTATACGATATATAGATGAGAGTGAGATTGAAGTCTATACTAGTGAGGCGAGTAATAAGAAGACAACGTAATATTTATAAGCCACATAAGGGCTTAAGGGGAGTGACCTGCTATTTTTCTCTTTCTTGGTTGTATCCATTCAGCACCGTTCAGCCTACTGTTTTAAGACATTTATCCCCATCCATTTGTCGATTTCTTCCTGGCGAGCGATAGAGAGCCAGTATTTTATGGAGATATCTGGCCGGAGATATTTTTCTATCGAAAAATGTACAAATTTAGCCACCTGTGTAACACATTATCCAAAATATGGTGGCTCGCTGTCGTTCGCCAGGAAGAAATCAACACCTGGATGGGGATAAACGTCTTAAAACAGTAGGGTGTATGGGCCGAATGGATGCAACCCAGAGAGAGAATACAAAAAGCAGGTGACCTCCCTTATAGTAGCTTCTGATTAGGCTTACTAACATCGTGGCAAGATAGGTGTTAACCCTTTCTGTACCAGCGACGTCTTTTTAACTTTATTCTGGCTACTTTTAGACGATAGTATTTAGTTTAAAAAGGGCCTCCAGTAATTACCAAGCTTCAAGCAATCTGAATTAAATCCTTTTTTGCACCATAGATCCGTCATAAACTGCACACAATCGTCTCAATATAGCAATAATAAAATTAAAAACATGTCGCCGGTACAGATGGGGTAAATATAGCTTATATATCCATATAGGAACGGGGATCCTGTTCAGTTGGCTAAATATACCATTGTTCACCGCTAAGTAGACTCACGTGTATACTCTAGGACACAAATCAGGGCTCCTTCTGTCTTCTCGAGTTCCTTTATTGAACCCTCGTACTCCATACCCTGTTCCAAATTAGTAGTCCAGAAATCGTAAACTCGAACCTCTGTAACTCAAAAAGGGCTAGAGCAAATGGGTTGCACATTTTTACATCTAATCCCTAGCTGACTCCTCCCAAACGGTATTAATATTAGGTGGATTCATCTAGTCGTTTGTTAGTTGGAGTTTAATGTTCAAGATTTTGTGTCTCCTTACTTGGATTTGGTTGTAGGTAAAGAATGCAACAGAAGATTCGATTCCGTCTAAGACTGCTTCGAAATGTTATCCACAATTATATGAAGTGAGCTATGAGGTAGATAGATGACCGAGTACATATAAATCTTTAATGTAAAAACTGCTACTGGTCTACGACACCTATGTCCGTCACTGTACAAAGGGATTAAGCAACTATGTAAACGAGTGTCAGTGACATTCCACCAACCGGAATCGACCTCCCGTCCAACCGTGTGCGATTTATGCACGCTACCCCTAATCCATTCGTTTGTTTTTACTTACATGCAGTCGTGGTCACGAATACATGAACCTCTTGATTATAGAATAAACCCCGTGAACATTGGTTACTGAAACCCGGTAATTCAATCATCAGTTTTCCTAAAATGTCATCTGGGTATCATAATTGTTCTTCTTAACCAGTGTTGCCAGAATGGATGTTGCTGGGCTCGGGTCTCTTGTGTGTGGCAGGATCTTAGGGGGAGATGGGCCATTATTTTGGTCTATTAATTCATTAATTCCTTTATTTCTTAGTTTCCTCGCTAGACCTCTATCAAGCTTAGAAAAACACCCCCTAGACCCATTTTCAACATAAATTTGTACATTTTTCTTCCAAAAAATATTATGGCCGAAGGCCGGTTCCTCTTGAAATTTCAGGCTCGCCTAAATGGCACGAAAGGTCATAAAATTAACAACAAAATGGGGCGAAAGGTGTTACAAATGCCAAACTAATGGGCCAAACGTATTATAATCTCAAAACAAATGGGGCGTAACACGAGGGAGAAAGGGGGACCAGAAAACCGGCCCATCTCTCCTTAACTTGTCCCCAAGTGAGCGGGAGAGAGCTGCTGTGATCACTGCAGGGTCGCCTCAAGCCCCGGATATTAACACTCCAGAAGAGGAAATTGTACAACGACTACTGTTGGGGGGGGGGGGGGGGGGGGGGGAGAGAGGGTAGGTGGGAGAGGGGGGGAGGGGGCTGAGTACGGAGAACTTCCTTCTCAAACCGACTGAATTGGAGAAAGAGACTATCAACCCCTTAGGATACCCATTCACTCATTTTCTATTGGAAGATATTAGTCTACTGGATAGTATTAAGACCAGATATGGCGGCAGTATGTACATCTTGTAAGAAATCATAATGCCAGAGGGAGGAAGCTTAAGGGGCTAATGCTTGTTTTTTGGGCTACTTATTCATTTATTTATTTAATATTAAGTTTCCTCGTTAGACCTCCATCAAGCCTTAAAAAACACTCCCTATATCTCCTTTCAAGGTATATGTGTAAATTTTTCGGTAGAAAATTGTCCCGGCTGAAGGCCAGTTCCTTCAAAAATTACAGTCTCGCTATCGCTCGCAAGGGAAAAATCGACACCTAAATGGCACGAAAGGTCTTAATATTGACAAAGTAATGGGGCAAAAGGTCTCAAAATCGCAAAACTAATGGGTCTAAACATGAGGGAGAAAGGGGTCCAGAAAAAGTGAGTACTAACCCCTTAACGGGGGGTATCTAGACCCCCTTCTCCCTCATGTTTAGCCCCATTAGTTTGGCGATTATAAGACCTTTAGTGCCATTTAGGTGTAAACTTGATTCAAGTGAGCAAGAGCGAGCCTCCAATTTAGAAGAAACTGGCCTTTGGCCGGGAAATGTTTCTACCGAAAAATTTACAAATTTATCTCAAAGAGGGTCTTGGGGTGTTTTTTTAGGGAGAAAACTTAGAAAAAAAGAAAAAGAAAACTTCATTGCAGACAAAACTAAAGATCGAGGTACTGATGTTTGCTATAGGCTAATGTTGGGTTAAAACTGCATCAGACATTTTCTTTTATATACTACTATTTTACTCAGATTAGGAAGAACATGGAGGAATCAAAGGTCCAAATACTAACTTAATGGGGGAGATTTTTAGTTTTTTCCTAGACCTTCTTCGAGCTTTGAGATAAATATAAATTTTTCGATCGCCAGGAAACTAAAACTACGTTAAATAGCACGAAAGGTCTTAATATTGACCAAGAAATGGGGCGAAAGGCATTAAAATAGCAAAACTAAGGGGGAGAACGTCTCAGAATCTCAAAATTAAAGGGGTTAAACATGAGAGAGAAGGGAGTCCAGAAATATTAACCTTAAACATTTCGGTGTGACACTGAGTGCTTAAGGGCCGGGGTAGTGCTTAAGGGCCGGGGTAGTCTTGGTTTTTGGTCTATGTATTTTTGTAATTGATTTATTTTTGAGTTTCCTCGCTAGACCTCCATCAAGCTTAAAATAACACCCACTAGACCCCCTTTCAATATATATTTGTACATTTTTCGGTAGAAAAATGTACTGGTTCCTTATAAAATTACAGGCTCGCTATCGCTCGCTAGGAAAAAATCGACACCTAAATGATACCAATTATTTTAAAATTAACAATGAAATGCGCCGAAAGGTTTCAAAATCGCCAAAGTAATGGAACGAACGTCGTATATCGAAACTAATATGCTAAACATGAGGGAGAAGGAGATCCAGAAAAAGTGAGTACTACCCCCTTAAGGAGAGGTTTTTAGTTTGCTCCCTACACCTCCATCAAGCTTAACAAAATACCCCCAAGATCCCCTTTCGAGACAAATATATACATTTTTCGGTAGAAAAATTTACCGGCCGAAGGCTGGTTCCTCTTATTTTACAGGCTCGCTATCGCTCGCCAGGAAAAAATCCGACACCAAAATGGTATGGAATGTCTTAAAATTGGAAGAAATGGGATGAAAGGTCATACAATCGTGAAACTGAGAGGGCAAACATTGTAATATCTCAAAACTGATGAGGCTAAGCATGAGGGGAAAGGGGATCCAGAAAGAAAACTCTCTTAAGTGAAAATCTGCCCTTAAGCAGTCCTTGTATGATTACCCCTGGAGGGTGTTGGACTCATTACCTAGGGTCATACCATAAGCAGTCCTTGTATAATTACCCCTGGAGGGTGTTGGACTCAATACCTAGGGTCATACCATAAGCAGTCCTTGTATGATTACCCCTGGAGGGTGTTGGACTCATTACCTAGGGTCATACCATAAGCAGTCCTTGTATGATTACCCCTGGAGGGTGTTGGACTCAATACCTAGGGTCATACCATAAGCAGTCCTTGTATGATTACCCCTGGAGGGTGTTGGACTCATTACCTAGGGTCATACCATAAGTAGTCCTTGTATGATTACCCCTGGAGGGTGTTGGACTCATTACCTAGGGTCATACCATAAGCAGTCCTTGTATGATTACCCCTGGAGGGTGTTGGACTCAATACCTAGGGTCATACCATAAGCAGTCCTTGTATGATTACCCCTGGAGGGTGTTGGACTCATTACCTAGGGTCATACCATAAGTAGTCCTTGTATGATTACCCCTGGAGGGTGTTGGACTCATTAACTAGGCTCATACCATAAGCAGTCCTTGTATGATTACCCCTGGAGGGTGTTGGACTCATTACCTAGGCTCATACCATAAGCAGTCCTTGTATGATTACCCCTGGAGGGTGTTGGACTCATTACCTAGGCTCATACCATAAGCAGTCCTTGTATGATTACCCCTGGAGGGTGTTGGACTCATTACCTAGGGTCATACCATAAGCAGTCCTTGTATGATTACCCCTGGAGGGTGTTGGACTCATTACCTAGGGTCATACCATAAGCAGTCCTTGTATGATTACCCCTGGAGGGTGTTGGACTCATTACCTAGGGTCAATTTGTCAATAGTAAGACCTTTCGTGCCATTTAGGTGTCGATTTTCCTGGCGAACGATAGCAAGCCTATATCTTAAGGCCGGGATATTTTTATACCGAAACATGTACAAATTGATCAAGAATCTTCGGGATGTTTATTTTTTAAGTTTGATGGAGGTCTTCGGAGGACACTATAAGAATAATTAATAAATGAATACAAAATCAGACCAAAAAATATACCCTAACCCCTTAAGCAGTATTTGTATGATTTGTTCCCTGGAGAACATTTGGGACTTAATACCTAGGTCAATAAAATAGCCTACCGTGTGCTATAGTGGGACAAGAACGAGAGAGAGCTTTAAGATAAAATTAAATAGGCATATGGACGAGATGGACTGGTCATGAAAGGTATCTACCGTGTGTGGGCCAGTCGGCTCTCTGCAGACTCCCGTTTTCTTATGTTATGTTCTTATGTCATTACCAAGCGTTTAGTCCATTGGTTTTAACTTTATTTTTTAATCAGATGCAGCTATTTTCTGTTTTATTCTTGAACACTATAAATAAATATAATTCAACAAAATGAATAATAATTAATAAATATTAAAGAAAAAAGGCCATCCACCAATCACCGCGCCCCCTCTTACCTGCTCCCCTCGCAAGCTGAGTTTGACACACCTCCCCAGCCGGCCAATCAGTGGCCTCCATTTTCGGAGCACAAAGCTGGACTCTCCACCTCTCCTCTAAATTTGCTCTTGTTCTCTTCCCGGACAGCTTCCTCTGGTTACAATAGATTCAATACCTCGGTGCCCGCCCTATACTCCCGTAAGCCACTGAAAAAACATTTGCAACCAGCTTCCAGGAACTTATTATGGAGGAAAAAGAGTGGAGGTGGAGCAGTCGAGAAATCAAAGCGAGCGGGCTGCCGTGCGAGCCGCTCAGCCAATCACAATGCGGGAGAGCGGGAGGGGGGACTATAAAGCAAGGGGGGGGGGGGCAGGTTGCAAGGCCATTCGCCACTCGGAAGGCACTGGGCTAGCTTCTCGTAACCTACTTACTTTCTCTCGCTTGGGCACCCACGGGAACTCGGCTCCAGCCTCCCAGCCCTCGCCCTTTGTTCCAGAAGGCCCACGTCAGGCCTATCATCAGCTCTTCCCTACTAAGGCAGATACACCTTCAGTATCTGGCCGCCTGTCGTCGCATTGCAGGCTTGCATACCTACAGCCAAGCGATTCAAGAGGACGACAGATAGTAGAGGGGAGCAGTTGATTTACAGTTGATTTAAAGAGAGAGAGGGACTGCAGAACTAACCCAGTGGCCACCAGAAATAATATTTGATGTGTCCTTATAGGACAGACTAAAGAGAAAAGTTCCTAGACTTATATTGACATAAACTGATGATGTGTTAAGAATAGTTATTTTTGTTAGCAAAGGCGTAATGCCGAGAGTTGTAACTAGATAAGATCTGATAGGAAAGATTTAAGTAAAAAGTAAAAAGGGGGGGGAAAATCCATTTCTTAAAGACAGAGGGGCAACCAATAGTCTCAGGGGAAAACAGTTTTGGTAAGTTGCCCGATAGGTCAGTTATAGATAGGAAAGGACACTAGTCCACATAAATAACAAACTCATTTGTTAAAAAGGAAACTATATCCATTATCATTTGAGAGGACAATTGGGACAGTTTTGAGGGAGCGTTAAGGACGTCACGTCCAATATAGTAATGAATTCATAAGAAGTTATATAAAGGATTATAACCGTGAATCTTTTCCATGTAGAGGTCTTGAGGTATAGTTTACCCATTTAAGAAATATTATTGATTAAGTGTTTATTGTGAATATAGCTTATTTGTAATAGGATTGCGTGAGCGTATAATTGGAGGGTGTTATCAATTAGATTTATCAAGGTAAATAGTGTAAACAACCTGTTCATTTGAGTAACTGTGTGATAAAATCCAAGATTGTATTTGAGAGGAAAATCTAACTAACTTGTAATTCCGGCCGGTTCATTTGTAGGAATTTATGGTCTATTCAGAGAGTGTTAAGGTACCCTTGTTGTAACGACATCTTTGTTATAAGAGTTAATGTAAGATATAGGAAAGAGTAGTAAAGAGATTATCTGTATTAATGCCTTGGTCTCGGGAGTAGACACAATAGGCTCAGTGGACGTGTTTAAATCTTAAGGATAGATAAAGAATATAACTTTTGTTAAATAGGTAAATAACAATTGTTTTATTAGGCCCTGGTCTCCACCGTAGACACAGCAGGGCTCGGAATTAACTATAGTAAATTAGAAACTAATAACGTGCCTTTGGATCGAAGTCAACTTGAGTCAATACCTGAATAACGGGAATTCAGCTAGGGAGTAACGGGGGCTCTAGGGTTCCAAAGTACAACCTATCGTGAATCGACGTAATATTCAATCCGTGTCTTGAACTCATCTCGGCCCGGACAGAGAAACAGTTTTTAGAGTAGTTAGGAAGTTTTGTTAAATAAAGTATACAAACTTCTAGATGACTGTCGATTTATCCCCCACGTAAGTAGTATAGTCGAGAAAAGAAAAGAAATACTACATTTTGGTGGCAAGCGGTGGGATTCGACAAATCATTTAGATTAAGTATAATTATCTAACAGAACAGACATCATGACGGGTGTATTACCATTCAGATTATGGGAAGAAGGGAAGGAAGAAATCGAGCTCTGGATCGAGCAGTTAGAATGTTGGTTCACGTTACTTGATGTAGGAAAAAATGGAAAGAAGATCGCCCATGGAAAGGCACACTTAGGCAAGGCCCTGAATGATGTAAGAGTACGTCTAGAGGGACTAGTGTCATGGGCCGAAGTTAGGAGTGCCCTAATTGAAGAATTTGGCCGAGAAACCTCCACCAGGAAGGCCAGAGACAAACTTAAGTGTCTGAAACTCGACGGCCAAAATGTGAGAGCCCTGAGGAGGGAAATCGCGAAAAATTTCAAACTGGCGTATCCCCATATGGATCAAGAGAGCCAGGAAACGGAGATCAGGGTGATTATGATCCAAGCATGCCCGATGGAAGTTAGAAAGCACTGTATTATTCATGAAGTGAATACTACTAAGGATCTCATGGAGGTCATTAAAAAGATAATGGAGGCTCGAGAAGTAAGAGAGGAAAAGACGAAAGGGGAGGAGGGGAACCCAAACAAAGGGTATCCGAGAACCCTGATCCGATGCTTCACATGTAGAAAGACCGGACACCTAGCTAGGAACTGTTCCAACCGTCCACAAGCCCCAACCCCTAGATTTAACCCCAGACCCGCACTTCCAAACGATCGACCTCTACTAAGAGGAACCGATCCAAACCAGGGAGGAATGCTTCCGGTAGAATACAGGGAGACAGAAAACCAGCCAAAAGTCACGATGCCGGACGAGCGAGAACATTTTCTGTTAAACCTCACATAGAAGGGTGGTGTCTTAAAATCTAAAAAAAACAAAAAAACAATGAGGCTAAACACGAGGGTGAAGGAGTGCCAGAAAAAAAAACCCGCCCACCTCCCCTTAAAAGGTCACCACGGGCTGCACTACTGTTAAGGGGGGTCACCGTTTTTTTATGTGTCTCTCTTTCTCTGGCTGGTATCCATTTGACCCAGTTCAGCCTACTGTTTTAAGACGTTTAACCCCATCCAGGTGTCAATATTTTCCTGGCGAGCGGTAGCGAGCCAGCATATATATATATTTGTTTTGATAGCACGCTAAATTTGTAAATTTTCGATAGAAAAATTTCTCCAGCGAAGCCGGATTTCTCCATACAATGCTGGCTCGCTATCGCTCGCCAGAAAGAACTCGACACCTGGATGGAGAAAAGCATCTTAAAACAGGTGGCTGAATGGGGCTGAATGGATGCAAGCCAGGGAAAGAGAGAATAGGAGAGAAAGATAAACAAAAAAAACGGTGACCCCTTAAAGCTACTGTGTTGTGAGAGTGTGTGTGTGAGAGAGAGAGAGAGTGAGAGTGAGAGTGAGTGAGTTGGAATGAGTGAGTATTAGATGGAGTATATATATATATATATATATATATATATATATATATATATATATATATATATATATATATATTGTTACGAGGGCACCCGGGGCAACCAGATGCTCTAATAGCCTAGCCCACAGCACCGTACTACCCTGCAACAGACACACTCTTAATATCTGACTCAAACACCAAGACACGCAGGATCTCTAGGAAAAATGGTTATCTTCCTCTTTGCTTATTAAAGCAGTAACAAGGAGACACAAAAATATCTATTGTCCCCGAGTCTATTCCATAGTGCGTGTAGTATGCAAGAGAACATCTAAGGTTAATCTATACTGCACCAACAATACCCAACCATACCACTACTAGACTCCCAGAACACTCTATATCATGCCCAATCGCTTAGGAATTGAGAACAATACAAAGCAAAAACCCATGGAAAGTCCAGTACAATAAACCTCTGTGCCAAGCCTATTATCCCTAGCCTATGTCCTAATAATACACAGAGTGGCTCTCTTCAGCACAGCACGGCGGTGGTGTTGTAAGGGATAAACAACTTTAATGACTTATCGCTTACAACATCATCTGGGGTTAGCTCAATACACCCGAGTACAATGGGGACAACCTCACCTAGTAACAAGCTCCACCCCTAGTCCCTAACTGCACCAGATGTATTGTTGCTAAAACTACACAAGGCCCAAGGGTTGATATCCTAGTAGGTTGTAAATTGGCTGCCACCCTTAAAGGGCTAAATAAGGCCCGAGTTGGAGGATGCTGTGTGGTTGAAGGAAAAACAAGGTAGCCTATTATGGCAGTATACGGCCTCCTCACCACCCAACAACCTCGGTCCTCAAGGGCTCAACAAATGCTGGATAAACAGGCCAATCCCCAAACCACCAGAGACATCAACAGGAATAATATGCACATATAATGATGAATAACAATGCAGCAAAATAATGGAAAAGAACATGGAGAAATAAAAGGAGAAGCTCATATGCTAGATTGCCAAAGAAGGAATGAATGCAGTAATTAGGATTAAACTAAAGATGTTAAAACAAAACAATATGCTCAATATGACTCCAGCCCCTGCTATGCTCCAATCAAATAAAGAACCAAAAAGAAATATGCCGTATTCAAGGGACAACACAGCAAGCCTATCCAACACCAAACAGAGATGTTGACAGAGCGAGAGCTACGACTGGAGTGAAGCTGTTGCACTTGCTCTGGTTCCCACGGACCCACGGCAGCCAAGACGAGGGAGGAAGGGAAGCGCCAGGCACCGCCAGAACATACAATTAACTAGGCAGCCTGGGCTCTCACTAGCAATACAAAGTAATCAAGTAAAACATAAGACAACATTGTGTAAACTTATGATAGACGAAATAATTGCACAAAGGCTAAATAAACTAATTAATTATAGTAATAGCCAACCGGCCACACAGACTACAGGCGCCGTCCTGCTAGCCACGATGGCTAGCTAGCTACTAGATATATATATATATATATATATATATATATATATATATATATATATATATATATATATATATATATATATATATATGTTTGTGTGTGTGTGTGTACTAATCCTGGCTGCTAACAAGAACACCTACATACCTCCGAGGGAGTAGGACGTGGGCAGGAGCCTTTGTGTGTCCCTAGAGACTGGTTTTCCAGAACTAGCCTTTGCGACCAGATAATTTTTTTTGAAAGAAACTTCCCCTGCCGGAGAGTAAGATCGAACCCCGACACCAGAGCCAGCACTCCTAGTACAGTGACTAAGCGCGTTCAGCTACCGTGACCGTATTGTGTGTGTGTGTGTGCGTGTGTGTGTGTGTGTGTGTATGTGAAGTATGATGGAGAATTTAAATAAAAGTAGTAATATATGAACAATATTGGTATATAGTTCTTATTAAAATAAAATAAATAAGAGATAATTCTATAGTGTTTCGATGTCACACACACACACACACTCTCTCTCTTTGACTATTAACATTTGTATATTCCCTGTGTGTTGTTTTCTAGGTATCTCACATTTGTATATTCCCTGTGTGTTGTTTTCTAGATATCTCACATTTGTATATTCCCTGTGTGTTGTTTTCTATGTATCTCACATTTGTATATTCCCTGTGTGTTGTTTTCTAGGTATCTCACATTTGTATATTCCCTGTGTGTTGTTTTCTATGTATCTCACATTTGTATATTCCCTGTGTGTTGTTTTCTAGGTATCTCACATTTGTATATTCCCTGTGTGTTGTTTTCTAGGTATCTCACATTTGTATATTCCCTGTGTGTTGTTTTCTAGGTATCTCACATTTGTATATTCCCTGTGTGTTGTTTTCTAGGTATCTCACATTTGTATATTCCCTGTGTGTTGTTTTCTATGTATCTCACATTTGTATATTCCCTGTGTGTTGTTTTCTAGGTATCTCACATTTGTATATTCCCTGTGTGATGTTTTCTATGTGTCTCACATTTGTATATTCCCTGTGTGCTGTTTTCTATGTATCTCACATTTGTATATTCCCTGTGTGTTGTTTTCTAGGTATCTCACATTTGTATATTCCGTGTGTTGTTATCTAGGTATCTCACATTTGTATATTCCCTGTGTGTTGTTTTCTAGGTATCTCACATTTGTATATTCCCTGTGTGTTGTTTTCTAGGTATCTCACATTTGTATATTCCCTGTGTGTTGTTTTCTATGTATCTCACATTTGTATATTCCCTGTGTGTTGTTTTCTAGGTATCTCACATTTGTATATTCCCTGTGTGTTGTTTTCTATGTATCTCACATTTGTATATTCCGTGTGTTGTTATCTAAGTATCTCACATTTGTATATTCCCTGTGTGTTGTTATCTAGGTATCTCACATTTGTATATTCCCTGTGTGTTGTTATCTAGGTATCTCACATTTGTATATTCCCTGTGTGTTGTTATCTAGGTATCTCACATTTGTATATTCCGTGTGTTGTTATCTTAAGTATCTCACATTTGTATATTCCCTGTGTGTTGTTATCTAGGTATCTCACATTTGTATATTCCGTGTGTTGTTATCTAGGTATCTCACATTTGTATATTCCCTGTGTGTTGTTATCTAGGTATCTCACATTTGTATATTCCCTGTGTGTTGTTATCTAGGTATCTCACATTTGTATATTCCCTGTGTGTTGTTATCTAGGTATCTCACATTTGTATATTCCCTGTGTGTTGTTATCTAGGTATCTCACATTTGTATATTCCGTGTGTTGTTATCTAGGTATCTCACATTTGTATATTCCCTGTGTGTTGTTATCTAGGTATCTCACATTTGTATATTCCGTGTGTTGTTATCTAGGTATCTCACATTTGTATATTCCCTGTGTGTTGTTATCTAGGTATCTCACATTTGTATATTCCCTGTGTGTTGTTTTCTAGGTATCTCACATTTGTATATTCCCTGTGTGTTGTTTTCTAGGTATCTCACATTTGTATATTCCCTGTGTGTTGTTTTATAGGTATCTCACATTTTCCCTTTTCTCTCTTTCTCCAAGTTTTTATTTCTTTATTTATTCTCCCTGTTGTTCCAATTATGCTTCACTTTTATAACTCTTCTTTCTCTTGCGCCTTTCACCCATTTATTCTTATTTTCTTTCCTTTCCTTTATTGCTTCTCGAATTTCATCAACTTTCTCCGCTTGGGCTCAGTTGGGTTTTTGTGTTATATTGTTTGTGTTATATGCTGGTGTGGATTTGTGTGTGTGTGTGTGTGTGTGTGTGTGTGTGTGTGTGTGTGTGTGTGTGTGTGTGTGGGTGTATGTGTGTGTGTGAGTGCGTGTGTATGTGTGTGTGAGAGAGGGAGAGAGAGGTTTTAATGTCTGTTTAAAACCAAAACTATATTAAAACAAATTATAAATAAATAATTGCGTTCGAAATTGTAACTTATTTGGTCTTGTATTCCAATATTAGGTCTTTAATATTTTGTTATCCACTTTGGTAAAAAAAAAAATCCCGCATGTTTTCTTTAATTTTGATAGTCATTAGGTATATTAGTTGTAATTATCTTATTTGTAGTATCCCTTCATTGTAGTATTACATACAGGATATCTGCTGACTAACCTATTTTTCTTTTTCTCTTATGTTAACTCTGTGTGTGTGTGTGTGTGTGAGTGTAAGTGTGTGCGTATGTGTAAGTGTGTGTGTGTGTGTGTGTGTGTGTATGTATGTGTGTGTGTGTGTGTGTGTGTGTGTGTGTGTGTATGTATGTGTGTGTGCGTGTGTGTATTAACATTGTAGGTGTTATCTTATATATTTGTTTATTATTTAACATGACTCTTCTGTATTTCTGGTACAGTTGGTCAAAGTACAGTTGGTCAAAATGATTTGGCCCAGTGTCTATCACTTTGACATCTTGAACATTTACACTAGTTTTATAAACATAGGAATGATCTCTTACAGCTGAGTGAGGAGGAGTGTTCAGTGCAAGGCCCGTCCTGTACGAATGACCCCTATGCTCGTTGACCCTTGCTTTGAAAGCTCTTATTGTGCTTCCAAAATACCTAGCTTGGCAACCAGGGCACGTGTAACAATATACGATCGAAGAGCGCAAGGAATTCGGCAGTTTGTCCTTAAACTGAAACAATGATTTGATTTTGAAGCTATTCAAATGTATAAATTTAAAGTTTATTTGAGGGAAATACTTTACTAATTTTGTTTTCAGAGACGTTTCTAACTTATCTGATATTTTACCAAGATAGGGCAACTTAAGATAAACTTCCTCCTGACTTACTGTTGGAACAAGTAGTTTGGGCTGATACTTTTTATTTAGAAAGCCTTTCACAATATTATCGACAATTGCATAACTAAATCCATTAGCTGAAAAGAACCTTCTTAAGAACGAAATTTCCTGGTGAAACAGTTTGCATGATGAGGTCAGGTGATAGGCTCTATGTACAAGAGTTCACTCACTCAGCTGTAAGAGATCATTCCTATGTTTGTAAAACTAGTGTAAATGTTCAAGATTTCAAAGTGATAGACACTGGGCCAAATCATCATATTCGTATACTTGAGTCACTCCATATAATGAAAGAACAGCCCATTTTAAATAATAATCAATCTGCTGTCCCACTAAATATATTCTAACTGTTCAGTCACTATTTTTTTGTTCTTGTGTGTTTGCTTAGGTTTATGATTTCGTATGTTTTGTTCCCCTGAATTCCTTTTAACTTTTTAGTCTTTAATGTTTAAGCTAATATGTTGTATTTTTACTCCCTATTTTAATTAATTTTGATTTATATATTGTATATTTTAAGAGATTGTCTCTCTTCTTTTAGATTCCACTGAAGATGGCATAATGTGAATGCCGAAACGTTTGAATAAATATGTTGCTGTTTACTTGGAGTCTCGTTATTCTATTCCTCTGCATACTTCGGTTCCCTACGAGCCAGCCCCTATCTCATATATATATATTTTTTTTTTAAATTATTATTACCGGTATATAGTTGTTTTTGTTTGCTTCTTAGACCTTTATCAAACCTATGAAGACAAAAACATCCCAAAGATGTTTCGAGATATTTGTTTAAATTTGTTCGTAGAAAAAAAGTCCGGCCGCCGGTTCCTCCTTAATTACAGGCTCGCTATCGCTCGCCTGGAAAAATCGACACCTAAATGGCACGAATGGTCTTAATGTTGACAACACAATGGGCAAAAGTCTTGAAAACTAATGTGGGTAAACATGAAAGAGAAGGGGGTTCAGAATAAAACAAATACTTCCCCTTAAAATGATGGAAGTTGTTTATGAGAAAGTTAAGGAGTTGTTTCAAGCCTTCAGAAGCATGTTATTGCCGCGGGTTCGGTTGTTATTGCAGGGTTTCCTCTTGGTAGTATTCTTTGCCTTCATTTTAATTTGAGTTTATTCTAAGTCTGCCCATTAGTAATTTTGGTTTTCTATAATTCTTCTCATTGTTGATTTTAAGGGAGCCCACCTCGCTTTTTTTCTCTTTCTGTCCCTCTCTCTTTGGATTTTATCCATTCGGCCCCATTCAGCCTACTGTTTTTAGACGTCTATCCCCATCCTGGTGTCGATTTCTTCCTGGCGAGCGATAGCGAACCAGCATTGTATGGAGAAATCCGGCTTCACCGGAGAAATTTGTCTATCGAAAAATGTACAAATGTTGCTTGCTGTCAAAACAAAAATATATATATGCTGGCTCGCTACCGCTCGCCACGAAAATATTGACACCTGGATGGGAATAAACGTCATACAACAGAAGGCTGAATGGGGCCGAATGGATACAAGCCAAAGAGAGAGGGAGAAAAAGAGAGAAAACAGCGAGGTGGGCTCCCTTATGAAGTTTATAATTCTTCCCATTATTAATTTTTCCTTTACTAAAATTATTCCCATTAGTAATATTGACTTTCTATAATTTTTCCCATTATTAATTTTGTATTTACTATAATTCTTTCATTATTTATCATAATTTTACTAAATTTCTTCCTATCATTACTTTTGACTATATTCCTGATTCATCTATTAATTTGTATTTATATATGTATGTTTTAGCCCCTTGTAATTGCATGGTTACCTCTTGTATAATTCTTCTCTTTATTTATTTTGATTATGTATGCCTGATTCATCCATTACAATATATATTTAATATGTATGTATTCAAATCATCGATATATAATGACTTCATTTGATTTTTACTTTACTTTTGATATCTTTAGATGTTTTAAGCACTTCAGTCTACAATAACGTAATTTTATTTAACTTTACTTTAGTTATCTTCATGTGTTTTAGTCCCCGCTGTACCGGTGACGTCTTTTTAATTTTATTGTAGCTATATTTAGACGATTTTGTGCAGCTTAGGAAGGGTCTGTGGTAGTAAAAAGGGTTAGGGGAGATAGTTACAAGCCTTTAAATTGCTAGAAGTCCTTTTGAAACTGAATATAATCGTCTAACAGCAGCCATAATAAAGTTAAAAGGACGGCACCGGTACTGAAAGGTTTAAACAATTCAATATTGGATAGCTTGATATAATTTAAGTTTACTTGAGTTATCTTTAGATGTATTACATTTAAGCACTTCATCTCATGTTCACTATATTTAGGCTATCTTTAGACTATATTATTCAGCTTAGGAAGGACCTTTATGACTCAATTCTTTGTTATCAATTGCATTCCTACATTTACTTGCTATACTGTACAGTCGTGCTATTAAGTGATGGCTCGGCACCAAGTATGTTTTGATCAATAATTAGTATCAGCAATATCTAAGCTTCATTTCCTCATATCGAGTGAAATATACACACATGTTCCTACACTTACCCACCCTATTGAACATCTGACAAACATTAATACAGCACAGAGCGAGCCAAACGTAATGCCAGCTGGGACATAACTTATTAGCGCGACCGTAAATCATATTATCGTCTAATGGTCATTTATGAGACAGTGAATGAGTTGATAAAAGTAAATAAAAGTATACAGAATGAATATAAACACCGTGTGAGGAGGAACACTTTATTGATTGTAGATCGTGAAGGAGATGTCGGAAACCTTCACAAGTATGTTATTCACTTCTGACACTAAAGACGTTCTTGGAATATTTTGTCCAATATTAGATCCTATAAGAGAGTTCAACTTAAGGGGGAGGTAGTCGCTTTTTCTGAACCGTCTCCCTCATGTTTAGCCCTATTCATTTTGAGATTTTAAGACGTTCGTTCCATTAGTTGGCGATTTTGAGACGCTTTGCCCCATTTATTTGTCAATATTTAAACCTATCGTGGTATTTAGTTGTCGATTTATTCCTGGCGAGCAATAGCGAGGCTGTAATATCAGAAGGGATCGGGCGATATTTTCTTTAAGTTTGATGGAGGCCTTCGGGGAAACTATAAAAGTAATTAATACTTTAAATAATCCCCCCCCCAAAGAAAAAATAATAATATATATATATATATATACAGTATATACTGTATCTAATGTATACTGTATATATATATATATATATATATATATATATATATATATATACCTCCCCCGGTCGTTAAGAGAGGTGTTCCATTAACCCCTTATTAGCGGGGCCCGACTTAAGTCCGTATCTAAAAACCTGGACTATGTGGCGGGGCCCGACTTTAGTCCATGTGCAATTTTTGAGCAAGAATGGCTCTGAGAGAGAGACGAGCAACGGGAGGAGCGTAGGTTGCCTCATGACCGCTCGGCACGGACCCCGCGCGCCTACTGACATCTACTTCACACAACTCCGCCCTCCCTACCTCGCCACACAGGGAATTATATAAGGAAATTACCGTATTTTAGGGTGTTTGCACTCGTCTTGCACGATCGTTGCAAGAGAACGCGTGGTCGTAGAAGGATGGTTCTGGTGTCATTGGAAAGCTCAATTTACGCCCTTTCAGGGATACATAATTGTATTACACTCTGGCTCTTGTTTATGCATGAAAAAGAGCACGGAAACAAGGCCATTTAGGATAAAAAAAAAACCCGCTGTGCGCGTAGTGGAAAAAAACTGACGGGCCCGCTCGTAAGGTGTTAACGCCCAATACCTATGCATGATGTAGGACCTAAAAAGAAGTCTTTTACACTCGCAATGATCTCTTCGCTTAAGATGATAAAAGTCGGTATAATTGAGAGAAAACAAAAAAATAGAAAAGTGGGGATTGGGCCTGAGTATATAGATAGATAGATAGATAGATAGATACTTGAGAGAAGTCCATTCATAGTTTTTATAATATGTTTATTGTAGGCATTGGGGTTTAAGGGGGGTAGATCATAATACCACTCTTGCTAAAATACCTTCCCAGAAGTTAGGTGTGCTCAACTGTCTCCGCGGGCTCCTCACTCGCGCATAGCTTCCTGCTCTCTATAGGGGTACAGTACGCCCATGTATCGAGTATTGTTCACATGTGTGGGGAGGCTACACCCATACCGCACCTCTCAAAAGAGTAGAGTCAAGAGCATTTCGTCTCAGCAACTCACTTTCTCTTACTAGTTCCCCACAATCTCTTTCTACACGCCACAATTTTGCATCTCTTTCACTCTTCTATCGCTATTCTTCAGAGCTCTCTCAGTTCATATCTCCTCCCTTGCGGCGAGTGCCAGGCACCCGCCTGTCAACACAGTCCCACTCCTATTTTTTCCAACTCTCCAATCCAAGAATTGGCAAGTTTTCTCAGTCTTTCTTCTATTCAACTAGTGAACTATGGAACTCTCTCCCTCAATCAATCTTTCGTTCATCCTATGACTTAAGCTGCTTTATACTTCGTGTGTCCAGGCATTTTTACCACAACTTCCCTTGAATTTGAAATGATGGAAATAGAATACAAGTTTTGAGCGTAACTGAGCCTAATGCAAAACCCCTGACTCAAATACCGGCCTGGATGCCACAATTTGTTACTGCTATAAGCGGATGTGTTAAGAGGGGTCACCAGTGTTTTTGTTTTAACTTTCTCTCCTTTTCTTTCTTTCTCTGGCTTGTATCAATTCGGCCCCATTCAACCAACTGTTTAAGACGTTTAGCCCCATCTAGGTGTCGATTTCTACCTGGCGAGCGATAGCGAGCCAGCATTGTATGGAGAAATCCGGCTTCGCCGGAGAAATTTTTCTATCAAAAAATGTACAAATTTAGCTTGCTGTCAAAACAAAAAATATATATGCTGGCTCGCTCGCCAGGAAAATATTGACACCTGGATGGGGGTAAACGTCTTAAAACAGTAGCCTGAATGGGGCCGAATGGATACAAGCCAGGGAAAGAGAGAAAAGGAGAGAAAGAAAAAAAAGCCGATGAGCTCCCTTAATATCTGTGAGGAGCTTCGGAAGGAAGGAGTATTTATGGCTACACTCGTAATTGAAAGTGGTGTTTATGTATCAGAAACATAAATTTGGCAGATACAGTCCAAGAAATGTTGCAGTGTGTGGAGTTGTGTAAGGGAGGTTGGTTTTCTGGGCCCCCTTTTCTCTTATGTTTAGCCCCATTATTTTTTGCATCTTAAGACGTTCGTCCCATTAGTTTGGCGATTTTAAGACCTTTCGTGCCATCTAGGTGTCGATTTTTCCTTGCGAGCGATAGCAAGACTGCAACTTAAGACTAAAATAAGCTAGATAGGACACCACTTTGTATTATGTCACTTTAATTAAAAAAAAAAAAATAACATACAAAGGAAAGGAAAAGGAAAAAATAATAGAAGGAAACAAGGAAATGTCTGTGGACATACAGTAATGCAAGTAATGGTCACTCTTCTGTAAATCTAAAGTGGCTTACTTAACCCATGCAGTACCAGGGACGTCCTTTTCATCTTATTCTGGCAACTATTAGACGATTTTATTCAGCTTAGGAAGGACCTCTAGCAATTTTAAGGCTTCAAACTCTCTCAACCAACCCTTTCAATTACCACAGATCCTTCCGAAGCTGCGCAATGTCGTCTAAATATAGCTAGAATATAATATAACACACGTCGCTGGTACTCAAAGGGTTAATAATGAGAAAGGGGTGGACATTTGTTTTGTTTATTATTCTTAAGAATGGATAGTCAATTGAAAATGTTGTTTAAATACCAGAATCATAAATGTTGTTTAAATACCAGAATCATAAATGTATCTGATACATTCTTAGTGCAGCAGTGGCTGGAGGGTTCCGATATCTTGTACAATATATTGGTGCTTTGGTAACAACACTTTGGGTTCTCATCTGAATGTTTAAGGTTCGACTTCTACCGGCATATGCTGGATTTGAACCTCTGACCCAAGACTCTACTGGCAGGGCACCATCTTTGTTTGAAATAATGTACAGTTTATGTAAGTTTCCTGTACAGTCGGCCTAATAAGTGATATCTCGGCACCAATTATGTTTTGATCCATAATTGGTATCGGCAATATTTACTCATGATTTCTTCTTTTTTATCGAGATATACATACATGTTCCCACCCTTTTCAACATCTGACGGACATTTATACAGCACAGAGCGAGCCAAACGTAATGACAAGTGAGACATGACTTATTAGCACCACCGTACTGTTATACATTTATTGAAATACTTAACCCCAGCACGGCGAGAAGACTCTTAAGAGGTATTGGTGGTGAAAGGCGACGAACCTCTTAAGACCCAAGACCTAAAAAAAACACTTTTAAAAGGCCCCAGTACCACTTAAAACAAAGGAATATGTGATTAATGGAGATAATTCCCCTCCATGCCTCCCATTACTCTTCCACATGTGTCAAAACCCCCTCCTTCCACCCTTTCCCCCCCCCCTTCAATTATCACCTATTTGTCCTCTTATTTCTTTGTTTATCGGTTTATTTACTATGCCAATATCTCCAACCCGGTTCCAAGGTCCGGTCCTGCGCCTATTGAGTGCATGCAAGGGAGAGAGAGCGAGAGTGAGAGACAGGCTTCAGTCTGCCTTTAGGCTTCAGAGAGAGAGGGTATACTTCGCGTTCGCCTCACACTTCATAACTGGACGGTCGGCACTAATTTTTGTTTTACACCCCCCAAATACTATTCCCATTTGTTTTATTGCTGTTACATGTTAATATTTTCATATTAAATGTAAAATAGGCGCATATGAACAAGTAATAACGATATTTATCATAAAATTACGATTTTAGGCGGGAATGAAGCCTAATATCGTCGCTTGACGGTAGGGTGTTCACTACTAATAGCTCGCACTTTGAAGGTTAAGGGGCAGGTATTCGCTTTTTTCTGGACCCCCTTCTCCTTCATGTTTACCATATTAGTTTTGATATTAAAACAAATCTTGAAAGGGGGTCTAGGGGTTGCTTATTTAAGTTTGATGGAGGTCTAAGGAGGAAACTAGAAGAAAAATAAATTATTAAACAAAAATCGACCAAAAAGTGAACCATCCCCCCTTAACCCGTTCAGTACCGGCGACGTTCTTTCCATTATATTCTGGCTGCTGTTTAAGACGATTATATTACGCTTACGAAGGACGTCTACCCATTAAAAGCTTACAGACTATCTCAAATAGTACTCTTAGCTACCGAATATCTCGCCTAAGCTTCATAAAATCGTCTAAATGTAGCTGAAATAAAATAAAAAAACGTCACGGGTACAGAAAGGGTATATGATAAGAGAGCAAGAATATATCGTACGTACAGGGTAAATTACTAGATAAGAGCCTACATCTCTGCTTCATAAGTTTGTTTTGCGCTAGGCAATTACTGTATATGCAGCTTAGGAAGGACTTTTAGGAATCAAAAGGGTAATAACTACCTCAATTAACCTCTTAACTCACATACATTATAAAAGCTTAATTTAATCACTAGTTTTATTTTAACTTAATCCAGTATCATACGAGAACTTTCAGTCAACATTCAATGAATCAAAAATATCCTGGCAACATTGCTTGCATATTTTGCACTGGTATCGGAAACTAGACTGGTGATAGATGAATTTAGGTAACCAAAATACTTTAAATGTTTACCTCATAAGCTGCCAGCCCAGTGTTGATAAATGTTGAGGGGACAAGCGGCTGTGTGATACCGGCTTGACTGTAAAAGGTTGTCAGGATTCATTGATTTAAAACACGATATAAACAACATGGCTGCTACGGGAGGTTGTCATGCTTCCCCTTGACCCCGACGTCTTTTTTGTTTGATTTCAGCTACATTTAGGCGATTTTTATGAAGCTTCGGAAGGATGTATGGTAGCTTAAAGGATTCATTGTGATAGTCTGTAGCCTTTTCGTGAGTAGACGTCCTTCCTTAGTTAAATATATTCCCTTAATTCTTCATTTTACGGTACAGTCGCCACAATGTGTACGTTGGCCAGCTTGTGGGCAATACAGGAGAGGTTTCATAAACTTCTATATGTTGACGTCATTTCAATTATATTGTTGCTATCAATATGCAACCTTGAATTTGGGTCTATCATTCTTTTAATATTATTTTGAGAGGAACGCTTGTTACAGGAAACTTTGCCTGTTGTCTCCGTCATACGCATAGGATATATATACAGTATATATATATACAGTATTATAATGTTTAGATTTGACTTCTAGGATTCAGATATGCTCTTGGTAAGCTAAACACAATGAATTAGTTTAGCCAGAATAATAACTATATTAGGCGACTCCCCCCATTACAATCCAATTTGGAGTTCATCAGCGGGGATAATTTGAAACTTGATGACTTTTAGTACACCCCTGCAACCCTTAATTCTTTATTTAAGGTACGGTCGCCACAATATATACATATGTTTCTCTTTTCTTCCATTGCTTATTCTGGTTTCCTCAGTGTAAATATTTAGTTTTCTTAGAACTTTCCTAAATTTCTTGTACTCTTCTTTGCTTTTGATTTGGGTAGGCTATGTGTTGTTATTTTTCTATATTCTGTTTTGTTTTCTTATTTTCCCAATTATGTGTGTTTACATTTGATGTTTACCACTTATTACATGTACTTCTCAATTTACACTCTCGTTTGCACCCTGAATACTCCCATTTAACTTCTTCCTCTTCCCATCTTCTCAATCTTCCTTTTTATAGCTTTTCCAGTTTATCTATACTGTTTCTGTAAGTTTTTCCACCTTTTTTCTCCTTTAGCACCCAATATTATTATCCCTTTTCCTCCTTCGTTTACTCTCTTTTGTTATATTATTCCCCCTTCCTCCCTCTCAATCTTACTTTTACAGCGTTCCCTGTTTTTATATACTTTATATTTTCTGTATCATAGTTTCCGTATAATATTTTCCCCACTTTCTATGTATTTTTTTCTCCATTTTCTGTCATATTTTTCGATGTTTTTTTTTCATTTCTTGTCATATTTTCACCAATGTCCATTTGCGGTATCATATTTTCCTCTTTTTCAATTTTCGGTATCTTATTTTCCTCATTTGTAAATTTCTGTATCATATTTTCCTATTATCTATTTTCATTACCATTTTATCCCCATATTCTATTTTCTGTATTCTATTTTCCCCGTTTTCTATTTTCTGTATCCTATTTTCCCCTTTTTCTATTTTCTGTATCCTATTTTGCCCGTCTTCTATTTTATGTATCATATTTTCCCCATTTTCTATTTTCTGTATCCTATTATTTCCATTTTCTATTTTCTGTATCATATTTTCCCCGTCTTCTATTATATGTATCCTATTTTCCCCATTTCCTATTTTCCATATCCTATTTTCTTCATTTTCCATTTTCTGTATTATAATAACCTGTTATATATTTTAATTACCATATTATGCTAATTTTCTAATTTCGGTATCATATTTTCCCCATATTCTTTATTGCCTGTATCATATATTCTCCATTTATCATTATCCTCTTCTTCATTCTCTATCTTACTTATTGATAGCTTTTCCTATATATATATATATATATATATATATATATATATATATATATATATACTTTTCTTGTCCATGCCTGCCAGCCAACCGTTTCCCCTAAATGAAGTAGGTGTTTTGAGCAGTAATATGGCAGAACCTTTTTAATTTTGTTGTATATCTTTTTTTATCGTCACATGCCCTGGGTCTGAGAAGTTTATGGGTCCTTTTTTATATATATGTTGGCTGTCTTTTTTATATATGTGTTGGCTGTCTTTTTATATATATGTTGGCTGTCTTTTTTATATATATGTTGGCTGTCTTTTTATATATATGTTGGCTGTCTTTTTTATATATATGTTGGCTGTCTTTTTTATATATATGTTGGCTGTCTTTTTATATATATGTTGGCTGTCTTTTTTATATATATGTTGGCTGTCTTTTTTTTATATATGTTGGCTGTCTTTTCGTCTATTTTGCTATATTATATGTGTTTTTCTTTGTTTATATTATTTGTTTTGCCTTTTGTATTATAATGTGTTTATTTGGTCTATTTTCTTCATCTTTTCCTCATGTTTATTCAGTTGTTATTTTGGGACTTTTAATATATATGTGTTCTTTACTTTCTTTAAGGGAGCCCACCTTCCTTTTTGTAATCGTTCTCACCTTTTCTCTCTTACTCTGACTTGTATCCATTCGGCCCCATTCAGCCAACTGTTTTAAGACGTTTATCCCCATTCAGGTGTCAATTTATCGCGAGCCAGCATTGTATAGAGAAATCCGGCTTCGCCAGAGACATTTTTCTATCGAAAAATTTACAAATTTAGCTTGCTGTCATAACAAAACTATATATATACTGGCTCGCTACCGCTCGCCAGGAAAATATTGACACCTGGATGGGGGTAAACATCTTGAAACAGTAGGCTGAATGGGTCCGAATGGATACAAGCCAAAGAGAGAGGGAGAGAAAGAGAAACAAGTGAGGTGGGTTCCTTTAATCCTTCTCGTCTTCTGCATTTCTATTTTCTTTGAGGTCCTTATCTTTCCCACTTTTAATATTTAATTTTATTTGTTATTTATTTATTGATAAATTATTATTATTATTATTAGTAGTATTGTTATTATTTTTTTTTCAGGAGGTTAGAAGTGTGGGAAGCCATGAAAAGAGTGAAGTTGGGAAAGCACCAGTAACAGATGGAGTGTGTGGGGAAATGTTGAGGTATGGTGGTGAGATAGTGATCGAATGGGTATGGAAAATGTGCAAACTAGCATGGGAAATGGGGACTGCACCCGATGACTGGAAGACTGGCATAATAGTCCCCCTATATAAGGGCAAAGGGGAAAGAGGAGTGTGTGGTAACCACCGAGGAATATGTCTTCTAAGCGTAGTAGGGAAGGTATACAGTAGGGTAGTGATTGAGAGAGTGAGAGTGAGACCGGAGAAATGGTTAGGCGACGAGCAGGGAGGTTTTAGGAAGGGAAGAGGATGTGTAGATCAGATTTTTACCCTGAATTGTGTTGTGGAGAAATATCTGGAGAAGAAACAAAAGGTGTATGTTGCCTTTATGGACTTGGAGAAGGCCTACGACAGAGTGGATAGAGAAGGTTTGTGGAAAGTACTTAGAATATACGGAGTAGATGGCAAGTTGCTGAAAGCATGAGGGTGCAAAGGCGGCAGTACGTATGGGAAGTGAGCAGAGCGAGTTCTTTGACCTGAATGTTGGTTTGAAACAGGGGTGTATGATGTCCCCGTGGTTGTTTACTGTATATATGGAAGGAATCATGAAAGAAATACTATCAAGAGCAGTGGATGTTGGTGTATCGCTGAAAAGGGAGGGAAATGAGTGGAAGCTACCTATACTGCTGTTTGCGGATTATACAGTTCTGATGAGTTATTATGAATGGGAATTGCAGGGTCTGGTAAATGAGTTTGGAACAGTGTGCGAAAAACTGAATTTGAAGGTAAATGCGGGGAAGAGCAAGGTTTTGGTCTTCGAAAGGGGTGAAGTCACAGAGTGTGAGGTGAAGCTGAACGGTCAGGCTATGGGGATCGTCAGCTCTTTTAAGTATCTGGGCACTGTGTTGAGTAAAGATGGGACTATGGATGAAGAAGTGCAGGTGAGGGTACAACAGGGGAAGAGGCTTGTAGGAACGCTGAAAGCAGTAACAAGAAATAGGGTGGTCAGTATGGAAGTGAAGAAGTCCTTGCATGACAGTGTGGTAATCCCGACACTGACTTACGGAAGTGAAGCATGGACGTTGGTTGAGAGACTCAGACCAAGAGTGAGAGCAGTGGAAATGAATTACTTAAGAAGTGCGTGCGGAGTTACATGGAGGGATAGACATTCTAATGAGGAAATAAGAAGGAGGTGTGGTGTGGAGGTAGATGTGCTGGAAAGTGTGAAAAGGAACAACTTGAGATGGTTCGGCCATATGGAACGTATGGAAAGCGAGAGAATGACTAAGAGGGTGTACGAGAGCGAGGTGGAGGGACAGAGAGGGAGAGATAGACCGAAGGATAGGTGGAAGGATGGAGTGAGAAAGTATATGAACGAAGGCAGTGCTGGTTGGGGGGAGGGGTGTCGACTGACTGGGGACAGAGGTGCATGGAGGCGGTTCGTTCGTGGCCACCCCTTCACGGCGTCGGGCAATAGATAGATAGATAGATAGATTATTTTTATTTTTTTATTTTTTTGCTTTAGTATGGCATTTTATTTAGTTTTCTTTCTTGACATCATTCGTAGCCCTGCACCCTCAAACAACCACACACCCAATTGGGTTTTATTGCAAGCCCTTCTTGCTGTTATAAATCATGGTTAGAGACGGTTTGATATGTCATTATATATGAATATATAAGTACTGTATATATATATATATATATATATATATATATATATATATATATACTGTACAGTATATAATTTTATATACAGTATATATATATATATATATATATATACATATATGTTTCTAATCTCTCAGTGGGGATCGAACCGTCGACCATCAGGACGATAGCCGACGCTTTAATCAATTACACCACGGCAGTCTAAAAGACACTCAGCCTTCTATCCTATATATGTTAGGGAGAAGGGAAACCCACTAGGCGAATATATTTCAATTCAAACCTAGTTGTAGGATCCATATTTTCAGAATACCATACAAGGATTTCTGAGTGTCCCGACGCAACTCGGGTCGAAATTGATTTCATTTAATTCTAACCCACAAAGGATAAGAGTTACAAATATTGAGAATATATCACAAATACACGTGAGCCACTAAATGTTTCTAATCTCTCAGAGGGGATCGAACCGTCGACCATCAGGACGATAGCCGACGTTTTAATTAATTACACCACGGCAGTCTAAAAGACACTCAGCCTTCTATCCTATTTATGTTAGGGAGAAGGGAAACCCACTAGGCGAATATATTTCAATTCAAACCTAGTTGTAGGATCCATATTTCCAGAATACCATACAAGGATTTCTGAGTGTCCCGACGCAACTCGGGTCGAAACTCTCATGCTTTGTGGGTTAGAATTAAATTAAATCTATTTCGACCCGAGTAGCGTCGGGACACTGTTACGACCGGGACTGCGAATAAAACAAGGGCACTTAATGATTGGACTAGTAATAGGGCACTATGCAACAACGGTACGCTAGATCCAAACCCTCAAACTTATATGCCGGCGAACAAAACTCCTATACCCTCCAGAGTTAATCTGCGATAACGGGGTATCCTTAACTGGGGATAAATGTACTCTACTTCAGGCTAACCCACACTGGTATAGCCTGATAACAAACAAGATGCAAGTTATGTTAAAATGCATAAAAAGGAATCTATGGAAAGATCAATTAAATCACTGCAAGATTTAATACAACACAAAGATGCTTCAATACAGTTACTCTAAACAACAATAAGCTCTTCACTCCTATCTGAAAGAAAGTGAAATATAGTCCTACAGCATAGACCTGGAAACTTCTGAAGAAAGTCTGATGCTCATAAGATGCTCGTATCTTAAACTATATAAAGGCAGGAGGCAGGACACCACACGTGTAAAGCGAATACACAAAAAGATAGGACATATAATGTTAACTGACACGAGAATACTATAGATGCGCAACGGTAGTAATGCTCGACACTAAAAGAAGTACTTCCTCATCAAAGAAACAGCCTACTATGGTTGTGCGGCTCAGCAACAACCTAGACTAATAAATGCTGTGAATAATAATGCGTACATATCAAAGAGCTTATATTAAATACTAATTAGTGTCTACTCAATTAATAATGTCTAGCTGGGATACTCTAGGTAAGGAACTGGGGTTGAGCAAGACAGGCTCGTAGCCTAGCGATGTCCTTAAGACTGCATCCTTTAAGTTACGTTAATTGACTAGGATGCTCTCTTGGTAGATCCAGATCACAAGTATCTGGTTCTATCCTGGCGACCCTCTAAAGCCAAGCAAAGAGGCAGCCAAGTGTGGAACTGGTACAGGCCAAAGCCCTCAGTCAACACAAAGCTGCACTCGCAAAGGATGCAACCGAAAAGACAACACAGGCTACCACAGGACCGGTCGAAGTCGTGTAGGTATTAGCAAACCGTACACACATCGATGACAACGACTACAGTTACCTTATCCCAGTCTAGCATTAAATAAAAGAGCAGAAACACTAAATCAATAATGGAGACACACAGAGTTCATAACCTATACTAACTGAGAACCCTCAAACCTATTCTAAGTACATGTAAATATCTCAGAGGACGGCGCATGCAATACAATGGGCCGGCTATGGAAACCGTATGCAGAACCCAAGGGGATAAGTAATTGAATAAAGGTGAGAGTAATGGAAAAGAAGAAGTTCAGAGAGAGAAACAGTTCTAAAGGTGGTGATCGGGGGAGAGTAAGCAAAGGGATGTTAGATGCACGCGCGCCTAGCCTGTCCTGAGGAGGACAGCTCCTGGGGACCCTCATGTACACAGGAGCCCACAAAGGCGCGATGGTCGGCCAATCACGGGCCGAGACGTCACAAGGCAGCAGGTGTCACGTGACACAGCCAGACATGCCGGCCAATCAAGGGCGTGGGAAAGCCCGCGCGCGAGCGGGAAAACTCCTCCGAGCGAGGGAGGCAGCACATACATACACACGCACACACTACCACCACACTGCCTACATCGCTCTTTCTCCTTAAATTTACACAATGCATCTTATATTCTATTAACCCGGCAAGCGCGATAGGCCTCACGGAAGGCTTCCTATAGGGAACGCGATAGGCCTCACGGAAGCAGGACCATAAAAAAAGCCTTCCATAAAAAAAAAGGGCCTATCAAAACAAAGGAATTTGTCTCTAGGTGAGATAATTCCCCTCCAGTACTCATCCATGTAAATCTCACCCACCCCCTCCCCTCCTTCCCCACCTTATTCCCCCCTCCCTCCCCTCCTCAATTATCACCTATTTTTCCTCTTATTATCATCATTTATCGGTTATTTTTCTCTCCCGCGATAATGTAGCACAAGTGGGTTGCATAAAAGATCGTTATGCAACACCCAGAGACCGGCACACACCGCCTCGCTCGTCTCAGTTGACTCCCAGACAGCGAGAGGGGAGGGCTGCCTGTCTCTCTCTCTCGCCTGAGATTATGACCGGGTGGCCAATATCTTCGTTTTTCACCACCCAAATGCTTTTCCCACTTATTTTAGCACTCTTGAAGGTTCATATATACATCATATATGTAAAATAAAAGCATACCGAAAACAAATAATGGTTTATATTGTAAATATAACGAATTCTGTCAGAATCCAGGGCTAGAAATGCACAAATAACTACCCTAGCACCTACGTCTATATCGCGCTTGTCAGGTTAATGATATAAAACACTTCCCATTGTCACAGACGAAAACAAAGACCACCACTGGACTGTCTGTGACAATACGAGTACTAGGAAAGAAAGAACAACATTCTCTGATAACTGTAGCCCATTTCGATGTCCCTGGCGAGCGCTAGTGGCTAACGAGAGGTGATTCTGCCAACGCTGGTAGACGTTACAACACTCAGAAATCCTTGTATGGTATTCTGGAAATATGGATCCTACACCTAGGTTTGAATTGAAATATATTCGCCTAGTGGGTTTCCCTTCTCCCTAACATAAATAGGATAGAAGGCTGAGTGTCTTTTAGACTGACGTGGTGTAATTGATTAAAGCGTCGGCTATCGTCCTGATGGTCGACGGTTCGATCCCCACTGAGAGATTAGAAACATTCAGTGGCTCACGTGTATTTGTGATATATTCTCAATATTTGTAACTCTCATGCTTTGTGGGTTAGTATTAAATTAAATCTATTTCGACCCGAGTTGCGTCGGGATACTCAGAAATCCTTGTATGGTATTCTGGAAATATGGATCCTACAACTAGGTTTGAATTGAAATATATTCGCCTAGTGGGTTTCCCTTCTCCCTAACATAAATAGGATAGAAGACCGAGTGTCTTTTAGACTGCCGTGGTGTAATTGATTAAAGCGTCGGCTATCGTTCTGATGGTCGACGGTTCGATCCCCACTGAGAGATTAGAAGCATTTAGTGGCTCACGTGTATTTGTGATATATTCTCAATATACATATATATATATATATATATATATATATATATATATATATACTGTACATATATGCACTACAATAGGTAATTTTACGTTATTAGTTTACTTCGTAGGAACTTGGGTTGACTTTTCACTAACCGGGGGCTGCCTTCCCCTCTCTTTTATGGCGTCGGGTGCGGGGTTATGGGCTGGGGAGAGAGAGAGAGAGAGAGAGAGAGAGAGAGAGAGAGAGAGAGAGAGAGAGAGAGAGAGAGAGAGAGAGAGAGAGAGAGGACGAAGCTGAGTATGAGTGAAATTAATTTGAGGAAGGAGAGGAAAGTAGAGCAGATGATACTATGTATTTGCTGGCTATGAGTATGAAGGAGGCAACAGGCAACGCTGCCTGTAACAATTGTCTTCCCCAAAGTTGAAACAGCGACAGAGACCCAAATTCAAGGTGCGTTGGAGTCAAAATATCTGGACAGACGGAGCATGAAGCAGTTTAAGTCTTAGGATTAGGGAAAGACAGATTGAGGGAGATATGATGGAGGAAAAAGAGATGACAGAGAAGAGGAGAAGGGTGGAGAAAGAAAAGTGTCAGAGAGGAAGGGATATGTAGAAATGTGAGATAGAAGAGGAAGTGAAGGATAAAGAGACAAAGTTAGGAAAAGTGAGAAATATGATTGATATGAATAGAGAGGATAGAGAAAGAGAGACAGGTTAGAATAAGATGAAAATAAGAAAAGGGAGGAGAGGAGGTCAGGAGAGGACAGTAAACAATAAGAGGAATATAGGGAGACAGGGAAAAGAAGGGAGGGGAAGTAGAAGAGAGTAGAGAAAAAGGAAGGTGGGGGTAGAATAAAGTAGAAATGGAGGGAGGGGAAGTAAAAGAGAGTAGAGAAGAAGGAAGATATTGACAGAAGAGAGTAGAGACGAAGGGAGATAGGGGTAGAATAAAGTAGCGAAGAAGAAGGGAGGGGAAGTAGAAGAGAAGGAAGACGAAGTAAAAGAGACTAGAGTGGAAGAAGGAAGATAAGGGTAGAAGAGAATAGAGAAGAAACGAGGGGAAGTAGAAGAGAGTAGAGAAGAAAGGAAATCGGCGTAGAAGAGAGGAGTAGAGAAGAAGGAAGAGGGGGAAGAGAGAGACAAGAAGAAGAGAGAGCAAAGGGGGGGGGGGAGGAAAGGGCAGGCTAGCGCACGAGAGGGGAGGAAATGGATAGTTAATAGAAGTGAGATGAGAGAAATTTAGGTCTGGAAGTGAGGGGAAATTGATCTCTCTCTCTCTCCAACACACACACTCACTCACCTTTTTTCACTCTCACTCACTCTCACACATTTACACTCACTCACTATCTCACTCTTACACACGTAGAAGCGAGTCTGGAAAAGAAGAGTAGACAACATATAGATAAAACAAGAGGAGAACAATTATACGAGAGAGGTTACAAGAGGAATGTAATGAATAATGGAGAGGGTTGCTGTAGGAGAATACATGTCATGGCAGAGAGAGAAAGAGAGTATGAGTGAACAGAGTGGTGAATGAGTTAAAGAGTGAGTGATAGATTGATAGATAAATATATATATATATATAGACAAATAGATAGATAGATAGCTACATAGAGCTATATAGATACACAGACCACACAGACCTCAAGGTCCTTACTAGGCAGTCTGGCCTTACAAACTATATATATATATATACACACCGGTACATATATATACACACATACATACACACATACACATACATACATACACACATACATACATATATATAAATATATATACAGTATATATATATACATATATATACATACTGTACAGTGTACACACATACACATACATACATTTTTTTTTTTTTTTTTCATATCACCCCAGCCCTCTGCAGATAGAGGTCAAGCCTTCCCTTGAAAGCGTTTATTGTGTCGCTCTCCACCACTCTCGCTGGTAGTGTATTCCACTCTGTCGCCACACTGTAGGTGAAGAAACTCTTTGTGACATCTAGGTTTGCCTTTTTGGTTTTTAATTTAATTCCATTCCCGCGAGTTTGATTAGTATTGTTTAATGAGAATAGTGCATTTACATCGACTTTGTCGAAACCTATTAGTATCTTAAAGCACTCAATAAGCTGACCCCTCAACCTCCTCTTTTTTAATGAGAACAGGTTCAATCGTTTAAGGCTTTCTTCATATGATTTATTTCTTAATGAGGGTATCATCTTCGTCGCTCTACGCTGTACTGACTCGAGTCTTACAATGTCCTTGATCAGATAAGGTGACCAGAATTGCACACCATATTCAAGGTGGGGCCTCACCATACTTTTGAACAGTGGCACTATTACGTTCTCATGTTTATATGTAAATTTTCGTTTAATAAAGCCCAATGCTATGTTTGCCTTATTTGCAGCTGCTATACATTGGTCGGAAGTTTTTAGGTTTTCAGATATTAGTACCCCTAGGTCTTTTACTACGTTGCGGTTTTTATTGTTTGCCATTCATTTCGTATTTGTATTTCATATTTCTGCTACCAACCTGCAGCACCTGACATTTATCGACATTGAAGGGCATCTGCCATTTTTCGACCACTCTGATATCTTGTTTAAATCAGATTGCAACGCATTTCTATCATCTTCGTTAAGGACTGTATTTCCTATTTTTGTATCGTCGGCGAATTTGGAAATGGTGTTGTTTACCCCTACATCAATATCGTTAATGTAAATGAGAAACAGGACCGGTCCAAGGACTGAACCCTGTGGAACTCCACTAGTGACAGGCTCCCACTCCGATTCCACTCCATTTATCACCACTCTCTGTCTTCTGTCTGTAAGCCAATTTTTTATCCAAGAATGAATTTCACCTTTGATACCTATCCTCTCCAGTTTAGCCAATAGTTTTCGGTGAGGCAACTTGTCGAATGCTTTTTGAAAGTCCAAGAAGATTATATCTAGTGATTTCGTCATGTCGTTATATGTGAATAGTTTGTTATAAAATTCAATCAAATTTGTTAGGCATGACCTATTTGATCTAAAGCCGTGTTGACTATTTTTGATTAGGTTGTTTGATTCGAGGTAATCTACTATCTTATCTCTAAGGATTTTTTCCATGATTTTTCCTACAATTGAAGTAAGACTAATTGGTCTGTAATTACTCGCTTTGGCCTTGCTACCCTTCTTGTATATCGGCGTAATGTTCACATCTTTCCAATCACTCGGTACAATCCCCTGTAGTAATGATAAGTTAAATAGTTGTGTCAGGGGTTTTGCTATTTCGTCCTTAACATTCTTAATTATTTTCGGGTGGAGCATGTTGGGTCCCGGGGTCTTATTTACATTTAAATTACTCAATTTGCTTTGTACTTCGCTAACACTGATGGTGAAATCTCCTATCACATGAGTTGAGGTGTTATTTTCAGGGGTATGATCGATAACTTGTTCTGTGAAAACTGAGCCAAAATATTTGTTGAGCATATTTGCCGTGTTTGTGTCACCTGTTATTGTCTGGCCATCTTCTATTAGCGGTCCGATTCCGCTTTTGATCTGTTTATTTTTATTTACGTAAAACTAGAATTTTGGGGGGTTTGTGGCACTCTCTCTGGCAATAGTCATTTCGTAATTTTGTTTGTTCGCCCTAATTATTGTTTTCACTTCCCTTCTACTATTTTTGTACAAGTTTTTAATTACATCAGTGTTTGTGTTATTTTTTACAAGTTTTTGGAGTTGATTCCTTTTCCTTATTGCCTTTCCAATGTCTCTACTGTACCAAGGGGGCATACTTGATTTCGTATTACGTTTTGGTTTCATGGGTACAAATTGTTTATGCGCTTCTGTAATTGTAGACTTAAAATGTCCCCATAGTTATTTACTTCGTTTATATTTATGAGGTTTGAGTGTATGTTTGATAGCGATTCCTTAAGACCGTCATAATTTGCGTTTTTAAAGTCCGAAACCATTCCTGTTGTTTTTACTGTGGAATATTTGCTTATAACGTTGATTCTTAAGATTTTATGGTCGGACGTTGCCAGATGTTCACCTACATCCAGGTTTGATAATAGATTTTCTTGGGTAGTGATTACTAGGTCTAATATATTCCTGTCTCGCGTCGGCTGTTTTATGTGTTGAGTCAAAAAATTGTCCTGGATGAAGCTTGTCATTAGGCGTGACTCAGCATTTTTTCCGGTCAGGGTATTCCAGTCAATTAGGGGGAGGTTATAGTCACCCAGTAAAACTGTTTCGTCGGAATTAAGGGTTTTCTGTAGTATTTCATAAAAAATTGTATCATCGGCAACAGTTAGTCTCGGTGGTCGGTACGCTGTAGTGATATTTAAGTTCATGTTTTTTGTATTTATTTTGACGCACACTATTTCTGCTTTACTTTCGGGGAGAGTCACCTCAACTGGGTTTAAGTAGGTTGCAACGTATATTGCAACCCCCCTCTTTGATTTCCATTGTTATGGTATTTATGAAAACATTTATATGGCTCTATGTGATATTCATGAAGTAGATCTTTATTTTTAAGGTTCAGATGTGTTTCCGTTATACAAATAACGTCAACTTTCTCATTAATAACAGACATTTGAGTTCGTCTATTTTGTTTCTTATTGAGCAGGCATTTATGGATATTATTTTTATATCATTTCTCTCAGCATGCGCTGGATTTATTTTTCTTATTGGTGAGGATGGGTTTGGGGTTGTGACTTGAAGCCGCGGCGGGTTGTCAAATTCATTCAGTTGGTTGGGTTGGCTTGGATGGGGTTGGGTGGGGTTGTTTAGTTTGTTTTGTGGTTCAGGTAGGTAAATTTTCGCAACTTGTGGGCCATTGGGGTTGACGGTTTCGTGTAAATCGTTGTGATGGACTTGGAAGGGTTGGGCGGGGTTATTAATTTTTCTTAACTGTGCGGGTGTGGGTTAGGATGCGTGAGTTTTAGACCAAAGGGGGTATTTATTTCATTAGTTTGATTGGATGGGGTTGTGGGAGGGCTTTTCCGGGGGTAGCGATGTCAATACTCAGAGGAGTCTATTAGCGTAGTTATCTCTCGGTCCTGACTGGCGTTGTTTTCATGGGCACTGTAGTTTGCTTGATTTAGGGTGTTACTCATGTGCTGAACGCCTTTTTCTGATAAATGAATGCCATCTCCGCTGTACAGGGACGAGTTCCCTACAAAGGTGGTCCAATTGTCCACATACAGTACCTTCTCTTGTTCGCACATGACCTTGTCTGCGTTGTTAATTTCTATGGCTCTATTTTGTCCGTATGAGCTTGTTTTAATCCGGGGTATGACGCCGCTTACCACACATTTCGTGGTCTTCTTTTTCATGACTTTAATTAGGTTCTCGAAATCTTTTTCTATGGTCTTAATTGGGGCCTTACCTCCGTCAAAGCAGTCATTTGAGCCAACATTGACGACTACACAGGTGCCCTCTGGTATGGCAGAGTTAGTTATGTCTTTCAAGATATGTTCAACTTTACCGCCTGGAATGACCTTTACTGACCTTTTTCCTCTGTTCTTGGTGGCAAAGGCAGCTCCTTGACCTCGCATGAGACTGTCACTATCGACTAGGGTGAGTTTCTCCTTCCCGCTGACTCCGTGATTTGATGGTTTCTTTGTTTTCCCGTCAGGAATTTTCTTGCCTTTCGAGCTTGCTGTCACGTGGTCAGTTACCTCGTGTGCAAATCTGTTTTTGATAGGGTTACCTGGTGTCGCTTTCCCATTCCCATTCCCATTCACGAGGTAAGTTACCTCGTGTTCTGATAGATAGAGAGAGAGAGAGAGAGAGAGAGGATAATATTGCCTGGAGGTGGTGGTTGTGGTGGTAGTGTTGAGGGAGTGTGTTGAAACTTTTCCCATCTGTAGCCTAGGAGGGTGACGAGGGGGTATTGGTTTACAAGGGGAAGGATAACTGGCTGACATATTGCTACCCCCTAATCCACCTTACCTTATACCTTATGATGTGTTCGCCACTCTACTAGCGGCACCAAGGAGCGCGACGCCCCTCGACGACCCTCTCTCTCTCTCTCTCGCTCTCGCTCTCTCTCTCTCACTCTCTCTCTCTCTCTCTCTCAATCTCTCTCTCTCTCTCTCTCTCTCTCTCTCTCTCTCTCTCTCTCTCTCTCTCTCTCTCTCTCTCATACATTACCTCAGTATAAACATTACATTTGAACTAATTAAGTGGAGATTTATGGTTTGTTCCCTAGACCTCAATCAAGCTTAAAATAACACCCCCTAGACCCCCTTTCAAGATAAATTTGTACATTTTTCGGTAGAAAATTTCCCGGCCAAAGGCCGGTTCTTCCTAAATTACAGGTTTGCTATTGCTCATCAGGAAAAAATCGACACATAAATGGCACGAAAGGTCTTAAAATTAACAGAAATGGAGCGAAAGTTATAAAAATCGCTAAACTAATGGGGCGAACGTCTTACAATCTCAAAACTATCATGCTAAACATAAGGGAGAAGGGGGACCAGAAAAACGACCCATCTCTCCTTAATATATTAACCACCACCACCACCACCACCACCACCGTCTACACTCGCCACACCAAAATAACAACAGTATTTACACGTTTCGAGAAACAATGTCGATGTGCTTACAGAATATTTCGAAACACACACACACACACACACTTTCACACACCCACACACTTTAACACACACACACACACACACACACCTTCACACACACTCACACCCACACACTTTAACACACACACACACCTTCACACACTCACTTTCACACACACACACAGTATTTACACGTTTCGAAAAACAATGTCAATGGGCTTACTGGATATTTCGAAACACACACACACACACACACGTTCACACACACACACACACACCCACACACTCACTTTCACACACACACCCACACACATAAACTTTTCCATGCAACGTGAATATTGCAGCATTAATTGTATATGTATTTATTTGTTTTTCGTTGTGGTGGTTCGGTGTTGTATCTCATATATTTTGTTGGGTGACCGGTCCACTCGACGAGTAGCTCTCAACCAGTGGCAACCCAATCAATACAGTTTAGGTTTGGTTAGGTAGAGATTGGTCAGTACTTTAAGGGCAGATTTTCACTTAAGGGGAGATGGGCCGTTTTTCTCGTCCCCCTTCTTCCTCATGTTTAGCCCCATTAGTTTGTCGATTGTAAGACCTTTCGCCCCATTTCTTTGTCAATATTAAGACCTTTCGTGCTATTTAGGTGTCGAATTTTTTCCTGGCGAACGATAGTGAGCCTGTAATTTGGGAAGAACCGGCCTTCGGTCGGGGTATTTTTCTACAATTTAGTCCATGTTCTCTATTATTTACACTATATATTAAGGAGTGGGTAGTTTTCCATCTTCAATAATCATATCATTAACACCTGTACCGGCGACGTCTTTGTAAGTTTATTAAAGCTACAATTAGACTATTTTGTGCAGCTTAAAAAGGATCTGTGGTAGTGAAAAGGGTTAAATGAGATATTTCAAATCAAGTTAATTGCTGGAGGCCCTTTTTAAACTGATTTAAATCGTCAAATAGTAGCCAGAATACAGTAAACAAGACGTCGCCGGTACAGAAGGGGTTAACACTGTGTTCTACAACATACACAATATCTTTCATTATTAAAAACATTAATCAAAATTTTTCATCGAACACTTAAGGAGGAATGGTTAGGTTTTCTGGCCCTCCTCCTTCTCCTTCATGTTTAACACTTAAGGAGGGATGGTTAGGTTTTCTGGCCCTCCTCCTTCTCCTTCATGTTTAACACTTAAGGAGGGATGGTTAGGTTTTCTGGCCCTCCTCCTTCTCCTTCATGTTTAACACTTAAGGAGGGATGGTTAGGTTTTCTGGCCCTCCTCCTTCTCCTTCATGTTTAACACTTAAGGAGGGATGGTTAGGTTTTCTGGCCCTCCTCCTTCTCCTTCATGTTTAACACTTAAGGAGGGATGGTTAGGTTTTCTGGCCCTCCTCCTTCTCCTTCATGTTTAACACTTAAGGAGGGATGGTTAGGTTTTCTGACCCTCCAACTTCTCCTTCATGTTTAACACTTAAGGAGGGATGGTTAGGTTTTCTGGCCCTCCTCCTTCTCCTTCATGTTTAACACTTAAGGAGGGATGGTTAGGTTTTCTGGCCCTCCTCCTTCTCCTTCATGTTTAACACTTAAGGAGGGATGGTTAGGTTTTCTGGCCCTCCTCCTTCTCCTTCATGTTTAACACTTAAGGAGGGATGGTTAGGTTTTCTGGCCCTCCTCCTTCTCCTTCATGTTTAACACTTAAGGAGGGATGGTTAGGTTTTCTGGCCCTCCTCCTTCTCCTTCATGTTTAACCCTTAAGGAGGGATGGTTAGGTTTTCTGGCCCTCCTCCTTCTCCTTCATGTTTAACACTTAAGGAGGGATGGTTAGGTTTTCTGGCCCTCCACCTCCTTCATGTTTAACACTTAAGGAGGGATGGTTAGGTTTTCTGGCCCTCCTCCTTCTCCTTCATGTTTAACACTTAAGGAGGGATGGTTAGGTTTTTTCGGGCCCTCCCTCCTTCCTCCTTCATGTTTAACACTTAAGGAGGGATGGTTAGGTTTTCTGGCCCTCCTCCTTCTCCCTTCATGTTTAACACTTAAGGAGGTGATGGTTAGGTTTTCTGTCCCTCCTCCTCCTTCATGTTTAACACTTAAGGAGGGATGGTTAGGTTTTCTGTCCCTCCTCCTCCTTCATGTTTAACACTTAAGGAGGGATGGTTAGGTTTTCTGGCCCTCCTCCTTCTCCTTCATGTTTAACACTTAAGGAGGGATGGTTAGGTTTTCTGGCCCTCCTCCTTCTCCTTCATGTTTAACACTTAAGGAGGGATGGTTTGGGTTTCTGGCCCTCCTCCTTCTCCTTCATGTTTAACACTTAAGGAGGGATGGTTAGGTTTTCTGTCCCTCCTCCTCCTTCATGTTTAACACTTAAGGAGGGATGGTTAGGTTTTCTGGCCCTCCTCCTTCTCCTTCATGTTTAACACTTAAGGAGGGATGGTTAGGTTTTCTGGCCCTCCTCCTTCTCCTTCATGTTTAACACTTAAGGAGGGAAGGTTAGGTTTTCTGGCCCTCCTCCTTCTCCTTCATGTTTAACACTTAAGGAGGGATGGTTAGGTTTTCTGGCCCTCCTCCTTCTCCTTCATGTTTAACACTTAAGGAGGGATGGTTGGGTTTTCTGGCCCTCCTCCTTCTCCTTCAGCACGCATGGGTCGTCTCCTACACGAAGCAGTCCGCAGCCATGGATCAAAAAACGCCATCCGAGAAGAAGCAGCAGTGACATAAATCATCCAACGCCAAGAAAAAAACAGAGGCAACCGAGGACCACCAGCGATAAGGACCGAAGACAGCGAGGACCGAGGACAGCCATGAACATAAATGTAGATCCGACAAGAACCAAAAATATTATTAAGAGCGTTCCGTGAGTTCTAAAATAACAAATTTAAAGGTTTTCTATGCAAACGCTCGTAGCATACGCAATACATTTTCAGATTTAGAGGAGCTAGTGTTTACAGAAAATTATGATGTGATTGGCATAACAGAATCTTGGCTCAATACAGAAGATAGAGACTTTTTAGCAGAGTATTCACTTCCCGGTTATGTAATATTTGAGAAAAGCCGAATAAATCGAAATGGAGGTGGCGTTTTACTTTATATCAAAGAAAGTCTTAACCCTACCCTCTTGTTAAAACCTCAAATTGTGAACGTCGACGCATCTCTTGTGCTAATAAAGAATAATAAAGGTACAAAAATAATACTTGCATTAATATACAGAACTCCAGCTCAATCAGTGCAACTGACCGAGAAATTTTACGAACAAATTGCAGATGTAGTAACTCACAAGATACCGTAATTTTTGGCGACTTTAATTTACCTGTGACCAAGTGGGGCGATACTCTTACTTCACACTCCGGACATGACTTGTATAACGAACTTGCAAGAGAGTTCGCTTTATCAATTGTTCGAACGCCAACCCGTGTAATAACGTTCTTGACATTGTACTTGCAACAAAAGAAGAATTAATAGAGAATTTGATTGTTGGTGATGAATTCAGTAACAGCGACCATCGTACGATAACTTTCACTTAAAGTTTACTAGTAACGAACCAAATAGTAGCATCGAAAAAGTCCCTAATTTCAAGAAAGCAAACTTCCATAAACTTAGAGCTATGTTTAAAGAAACTGACCGGAGCTTTTTAATTCACAATAATGACATAAATACATCTTGGAAGTTATTCGAAGCCACTTACCTAAAAGCAGTGCAAGACTGCATACCATCGAAAATACGGCGTCCAGGCCATAATAATAAGCCCAAATGGTGGAATAAAGATATTTCAAACTGCCTGCTTGCTAAAAAATTTGCTAATGATAGATTAAAATCATCACAAAATGACAAAGAACGGCTGAAATTTGTAGAGCTACGACGCAAAGCCAAAAAGTTAATTAAGCAAAGTAAAAATACCTTTGAGTTACATATTGCGAATCAAAGTAAAACAAACCCGAAAGAATTCTATAGTTATATCAGAAAGAAAAAAGTAGTTACTTCAACTGTTGGACCGGATGAAAATGGAGAATACACCAAAGACGAAGTACAAATGAGTAATGCCCTCAATACCTTCTTTGCATCAGTTTTTACAACAGAAGACCTCAGTGATATCCCTACACCATCGCCGATTCAGATTGATGATTCAGATGTTCTAAGCAATATCACCGTTACAGAGAGAGAAGTATTGAATTGTTTAGATAAACTCAAGGTAAAACGCCTGGACCTGATACATCCTCGCCTAGAGTTCTAAAGGAAGCTAAGATGAGCTCTCCAAACCACTGACATTACTATTCAATAAATCCTTGCAGTCTGGAACTATGCCCGATCAGTGGAAGATAGCCAACGTCACACCGATATTAAAAAAAGGCAGCAAATCCCTACCCTGTAACTATCGTCCAATTAGCTTTAACCTCAGTTGTATATAAATGCTAGAAACGGTCCATACGAGACAGACTCGTAAATCACTTAGAGGAAAAATAACATACTTAAAGATACTCAACACGGCTTTCGTAAAAACGTTCCTGTTTAACAAACCTCTTAGACTTCTTCCACGATATCCTTAACCTCTACGATGAGAGTAAAGCTGTAGATATTATATACCTTGATTTTCAAAAGGCCTTTGACAAAGTTCCCCACAAACGTTTACTGCTAAAACTAAAAGCGCATGGAATACAAGACGGTGTGTTGAAAATGGATAGAAAATTGGCTCAGGCGACAGAAAGCAAAGAGTAGTCATAAACGGTAATGCATCTAAATGGACCAATGTAATTAGCGGGGTACCCCAGGGATCGGTACTAGGACCAATTCTCTTTTCTAATTTACATCAACGACATAGATGAGGGTCTCACCTGTACAATCTCAAAGTGTGCTGACGATAAAAAAAATGCAAATATCGTACTCTCAAAAGAACAAGTTGAAGATATGCAACACAATCTAGATAATTGTCATGTTGGCCCAAATTTGGCAAAGAGTTTCAATGCGGATAAATGTAAAGTACTACATATCGGATACCTAAATGAGAAAGCAAACTATTCGATGAATGGCACTCAGCTTAAGAATGTAAAACGAGAAACCGATCTGGGAGTAACAATATCGAGTAACCTAAAACCGAGTCAACCATGTTCAGAAGTTGTTAAGAAGGCAAACAAAATAATTGGCTTTATAGGCAGTGTCTTTGAGCATAAATCCAAAGACGTTATCCTAACACTTTTACAATTCCTTAGTCCGCCCTCTTCTGGAATACTTGCGTTCAATGCTGTCCCATATTACCAAAAGACATAAACCAAGCTAGAACGAGTTCACGTAGAGTTACCAAAATTATACCTAGCCTAAAGAACAAACCATACGAAGAGCGTCTTAGAGAATTAAATCTATTTCCTTTAACCCAGCGCAGATTAAGAGGTGACTTAATTCAAGTGTTCAAAATTATCAAAGGCAATCGACAATATGAAACTCTAGTAAGTACTTCACTATCGACCAGTCTAATTACACGCGGGAAACGGTTGCAAAAATTATTGGTAAATCTTTTAACTCACACGAATCTAAGAATTTCTTCTTCAATCGAGTTGTCAACTTGTGAAATGGGCTTCCCCGAAACGTTATAGACTGCATCACCGTTGATTCATTTAAACTCCGCCTAGACAAATATCTCGCATCAAACCCGCGATTGACTGCGGTTTAAATTAATAACTTTATTTTATCCCCCCCTCAGTTACTAACCCCTCTGTCCCCTACTAACTTCCTAATCCTGCCACGGACATTAGTTCCAGGGCAGTAATTCCCTTTCCAATGTTCCCTTACCCACTCTAAACCACTGTTTGGACACTTGATCCTCAGTGTTTTGGAGGACAAGCAACCTAGAAGGGTCACTATATCTGTTGTTGCTTGATTTCCTTTGTACTCCTTTGTACTCCTTCATGTTTAACCCTGAATGAGGGATGGTTAGGTTTTCTGGCCCTCCTCCTCCTCCTTCATGTTTAACACTTAAGGAGGGATGGTTAGGTTTTCTGGCCCTCCTCCTTCTCCTTCATGTTTAACACTTAAGGAGGGATGGTTAGGTTTTCTGGCCCTCCTCCTTCTCCTTCATGTTTAACACTTAAGGAGGGATGGTTAGGTTTTCTGGCCCTCCTCCTTCTCCTTCATGTTTAACCCTTAAGGAGGGATGGTTAGGTTTTCTGGCCCTCCTCCTTCTCCTTCATGTTTAACACTTAAGGAGGGATGGTTAGGTTTTCTGGCCCTCCCTCCTTCTCCTTCATGTTTAACCCTTTAAGGAGGGATGGTTAGGTTTTCTGGCCCTCCTCCTTCTCCTTCATGTTTAACACTTAAGGAGGGATGGTTAGGTTTTCTGGCCCTCCTCCTTCTCCTTCATGTTTAACCCCATTGGATTTCAGATTTTAAGACGCTCGGTCCATTAGCTTGGTGATATTAAGAATTATCGCCTCGTTTCTTTTTCAATATTAAGACTTTTCGTGTCTTTTATGTGTTGATTTTTTACTGACGAGCAATAGCGAGTATGAAATATAGGAGGAATCTGCCTTCGGCCGCGACATGTTTCTACCGAATAATGAACAATTTATCTAAAAGGGGGATCTTAGGGATATTTTGTTAAAGCTTGATGGGGGTCTAGGGAGGAAACTGAAAAACAATTGTGAAAGATAAATAAATAAGCAAATCAATACGGCCATCCCCCCTTAAGTCCATCATTAACACCACCATCTACAAACCCACTCCACATTTTTATTTAACGAAGTTCGTAAATTGCGCCTTGGACTTGGTCGCCGGGTTTATGGGGCGTGTGGTGATATATATTTACATACTGATGGATGGAGGGAGGGAGGGAGGGAGGGAGGGAGAGTGCAAGAGAGAGAGAGAAAGAGAGAGAGAGAGAGAGAGAGAGAGAGAGAGAGAGAGAGAGAGAGAGAGAGAGAGAGAGAGAGAGAGAGAGAGAGAGAGAGAGAGAGTAACACACACAGACACACACACAGACATACTCAGTGGCCTAGTGCACTAAATACTCCCAATTTGATATTGTTGGTTCAGGCAGTGAAGGTTCGAATCCCACTGCGTATCCTAGCCATAAGGATTAGGTTGTGACTAACCAAGGCAAGTTAATTGACCAATTAGGATATGATTGGTTGGTATCAGTATATTTGCAATGTATTTTTACATTATATATATTTTCAGTATATTTTCATTGGCTGTAAACTCGAAGTAAAGTGAGCAGTATTCGTATTCCTCATATTAATCCCAACCCGTTGATAAGAGTGTATTGATTAAATCGTGTGTGTGTGCGTGTGTGTGGCCTCCTTCTGGTTAGAATTAGTTAAGCGATACAAGAGTGCGTGAAGTGAGTGGAAATATAGCGTAGTGGATGTATTTTTATTAACGAAGGACTGATCATGTATATGTTTTTGTGTAGAAGCCAATATGTGCGTATGTAATGCACGATTTTTTTTTATGAGTTTGTGTGAATGTGTGGGTCTGTGGAAGTGTAGGAGTTATAAAAATGAACGAGAGAGAGAAAGAGAGAGAGAGAGAGAGAGAGAGAGAGAGACAGAGAGAGAGAGAGAGAGCTAACTAACAAGCTTTGTGTTTTCTGTACTCCCGAAGTTAATCTGTGGCGGAAATCAGCTTTTTTGAAAAATTTGCTGGTCACAGAATTTATTGGTTGAATTCAGTTTACTAGCTCAGACAATTGTTGTTATATAAGCGGAAATTATCTGGATGTTTTAATATTATAGTTACTTTAATGATTAGGCGGAATATACTGGACAGATTAGAAATGTTTGTGGGTGTGTGAAAATGAGAGAGAAATAATGTGTGTGTTGTATGTGTGTGAGAGAGTGAGAGTTTGTGTGTGTGTGTGTGTGTGAGAGGGAGAGAGTAAGAGTCTGTGTGTTGTTTGTGTGTGTGAGAGAGTGAGAGTTTGTGTATTGTGTGTGTGTGTGTGTGAGAGAGTGAGAGTTTGTGTATTGTGTGTGTGTGTGTGTGAGAGAGTGAGAGTTTGTGTATTGTGTGTGTGTGTGTGTGAGAGAGTGAGAGTTTGTGTATTGTTTGTGTGAGAGGGAGAGAGAGGGAGAGTTTATGTGGTGTGTGTTCGTTTGTGCGTGAAAGAGAGTGAGTGAATAATGACTCGATTCATCAGGCTGAAACGGATATAACAAAAAGGCAAAACCCAAGCCAACTCGGGACAGAGCAGCCTCAGCAGAAAAAATGTGAAGTAATCCGCTGTATTCCCGGAGACTCGAGCACTTAACGTCCAGTAAATCCAGTTTCCGGCGGTAAATCTCCGGACGGAAAATGAGTTGGCCGATAAATTGGCCCGGGGATCATGTTTCACGTTATAAGTCGGGGTCGCGGAACACGGGCCCGGGTGCTAAATCTTGTCCTGAAGAATCCACGATCCTGACTACGCTACTCCATGATCACCTACAGTATACTGCCACGGAACGTGGCAAATATTTCTCCTTGTTTTAAGGGGAGATGGGCGTATTTATATCCTCATTTATATTATTTGTTATAATTTTGTTTATTTTCCTCCTCTGACATCCATCGAGAAGTAAAATGCACCCCCTAGACCCCTTTCAAGATAAATGTGTACATTTTTCGATAGAAAAATTTCCCGGCCTAAGGCCAGTTTATATTAGAATTAGAGGCTCGATATCGCTCGCCAGGAAAAATCAACACCTAAATGGCACGAACCCCATTAGTTTTCAGATTTTAAGATGTTCGGTTCATTATTTTGGCGATATTAAGACATTTCACCCCATTTCTTTGTCAATATTAACACCTTTCGTACAATTTAGGTGTCGATTTTTTTTCCTGGCGATCGATAGCGAGTCTGTAATATAGTAGTAACCGGCCTCGGCAGGAACAATGTACACATTTATTTTGAAGGGGGGTCTTGGGGGTGTGTGTTTTTTTTTTAGCTTGATGGAGGCTTAGGGAGAAAACTAAAACAAAACACAAAATAGTAAACAAAATAATAAATGAGCAAATAAATGTGATCCAATATCCTTACTATTTCTACCAGTTGATCCTGGGTGGCTTCAATCGGTCCCAGTGCATATTTTAGATGACCTATATATATATATATATTTTTTTTGCAGTTGACGGTAAATTGCTAAGTCGTCAGCTTGATTACTCCTGTAGTTTGCAGATTTTGTAGCGAAATCTGTTGTTGATTATGAAAACTTGGCATTAATATGCAGCAGAGACATTGTAGTTTTGTGTTTCTCCGTTAATTATCGAGAAATCAGATGATAAGGGATTCAATTTACCATCAGATGAAATTAAACTGAGTATAGCATTCCTGGGGGGGGGGGGGGGGTCTGGACCTCCTTCTCTCTCATGTTTAGCCCGATTAGTTTTGAGAGATTATGATACTCGCCCCATTAGTTTGGCGATTTTCAGACCTTCCTTGCCATTTAGGCGTCGATTATTCCTGGCTAATACCCACCCACCCCACCTCCCAATCCCCCTCTCTCCTCTCATCTCCTATCCCCCTCCTCCCGTCCTCCCCATTGGACCCAAAAGTTACTGCTGCCGTGAAATTCCCCCTCCCCCTGAAACTCTAACAGGCTGGAAGTTACCCGAGTTACTGACACCCTTTGGAAGTTACTCAAGATACTGTCAACCTTAACCCATAAACGGCGAGTGTCCTCATATGAGTCCATACTGGGCAAAAGCGAGCGTCCTCATATGAGCCAAGGCCTAAACAAAATCTTTTAAAAGGCCCCAGTAGCACTTAAAAAAATAAATAAAAATAAGTGAGATAAATCCCCTCCATACCTCGTATCACTCCTCCACATGTGTCAAAATCCCCTCCTTACCCCCTTCCCCCCCCCTCTTCAATTATCACCTATTTGTCCTCTAATTCCCATATTTATTGGTATTTTTTATCATGCCAATATCTCCAAACCGGTCAAAGACGTGCTCATGTTGCTAGAGAGGGTGTAGAGTGTCTGAGAGTGTGAGTGAGTAAGTCAGTCTAGCTCTTGGCTCCGAGAAGGGAGGGTGTGGCCCGCCTCAGCTCCACACTTGATGAATGGCCAGTCGGCAATTGTTCGATTTTGACCATCTAAACGCTATTCCCACTTGTTTTATTGTTGTTACATGTTGCTATCTTCATATTAAACGTAAAATAGGCGCATATGAATAAGTAATAACGATATTTATCGTAAAATGAGGGTTATAGGTGGGAATGGAACCTAATATGTCCGCCCAGTTGTGTGGTGTCCATTACACATAACTCACCGTTTTTGGGTTAAGGGGAGATGGCCTGGGTTTTCTGGCCCCATTCTCCCTTGTGTTTAATCCCATCAGTGTTCAGATTTTAAGATGCTTGCCCCATTAGTTTGTCGATTTTAAGATCTTTCGTCGTATTTCTTTGTCAATATTAAGACATTTCGTGCTATTTAGGTATCACATTTTTTCCAGGCGAACGATAGTGAGCCTGTTATTTAAAAAAAAAAACGGCCTTCGGCAGGGACATTTTTCTACCGAAAAATTTACAAATGATTATACAAGGGGGATATGAAATAATAAAAAAAAAAAATTCCCCTTAATAGTTTATAGGGTCATCACCTTAATATGATAATCAGGTGAAGGGCTTACCCTCTGTACCTTTAAATAATTTGATAATGATATTGAAGTGCCAATACTATATAAGCTATTTAGGTGGGGAAGCAAAACAAAACATAGGACACGAGATGTAGTTTATTACACAATATTCATACACATGTACATAGACAGATCAATAATACACAGATATACAGTATCATACAAGGGTTTATAAATTATACAATAATCAAGACAACAATCAGTTACTCAGAGTTGGAACACAATGCGGCTTCCTTGTAACTCCTGGACAAAAATTGTTTGGTGGTAGTTGTGGCCAGAGGGGGGAATCCAGAGGTCAACAACGGGATCAACAGACAGCGGTCAGGTAACCTCCAGACAGATGCGCGGCTAGGTGTGCTGCTAGTAGGCGGCTTTCTTCTTCTTACCGTGTGGCCGAACCAAGTCCACTCATCCAAGCTGGGGGAACCCATAGGCATTACCATGTGGCATGGCTGGACACTCTATGGGTGTTTATGACAACTTTATTGGGTGGTGGTGGGGAAGCTCAATTTGCCGTGACGACTTTCGGCTACTGCTGGAGAAAGGGAAAGGAAGGGTCATCCTGCGGTTGAAGAAGTCCGGGTGGGGCGTCGTATTAGGGCGTCGGGCTGGGGCTGCTGGTCCTACATCTCCGGGCGGTGGCATGTTCCTCTAGCTCCTTCACCTGGTTGACTCCTGGGGAACCTTTCTGCCACTCCTTGATGGTACAGGGAAAATCCTGCTGCCACTATCTAGACATTTGCACAAAACAGTCGTGGTTGAAGTTGAGTATGTCTTTCAATTACTGGAACTCCTCGTGAGCCTTGGCACAATAATGGATTGAAAACTTTTAAAATCGCCAAAATAAAGAGGCGAATGATGGGGGGTTTCCAAAAAGGAAAACACCTGGAGTTGCGACCTATGCCTCTCGATGCCCTGTACTTACAGTATATATAGCTACATCCACCACATACATCTTGCTACAACCTTAAGCCTTCATCAGCTAAAAGCTCAGATAGCCGGTGACCCCAAGACATCCAGCAAGGTTTTCGTCTCCATAAAGTTCCCGAAATCATTCAAAAGGTCTCATCATTCAATGGTTTCCTTGCGTACTGTATAGTTACAGTACATCCATCATTTATAGTGGGTTTTATGTTAACTGTCTAGTAGTTCCTTCTTTTATAGCGATTTAAATTTATATGTATTATTTTTTATAGGAATTTTTACATATATGCTTGATGGAGGTATAGGGAAGGCACGAAAATTAAAGGGAAAAAAATAGAATAAAAACAATAATACAATTCGCCACTTAAATATATAATTATGATTAAAAAAATGCCCCTGTTTCGGAGTTACTGAATAGGAGTCAAAGTTTACAATGGTAGATGTGATTTATTCATTGATGTTCACTTATTTTCGTAACGCAGTGTTGAATTTCATGGTTCATTTATTATCCAGTCCCAATTCCATTTTAATATCGATTCCCACATATTCCCAATTCCTATATACTATAGTTTTCCATGTATTCCCTATTCCTATGTATTTCCGATTCCCATATATTCCCAATTCCCATATATTTCTCGCTTTCCATATATTCCCAATTCTTAAATATTCCTGATTCCCATATATTCCCAATTCTTATGTATTCCCAATATTTATATATCCCATATATAGTCTCGATTTCCATAATATTCCCGATTCCCATATATTTTCGATTTCCATATATTCCCGATTCCCATATATTTCCGATTCCATATATAGTATACCCAATTCATATATATTCCCAATTCCCATATATTCTCAAATCCCATATAGTCTCAATTTCCATATATTCCCAAATCTTATATATTCCTGATTCCAATATATATCCCAAATCCTATATATTTTCGATTTCCATATATTTCTGATTTCCATATAATATATCCGATTCCAATGTAGGCCTACTCACGATTTTCATAATCCCGATTCCCCTATATTCCCAATGTTTATATATTCCCGATTCTCGTATGCTTCTGATGTCCGTATATTACCGATTCCCATATACTCCCGATTCCTGTGTATTCCCGATTCCCACATACTCTCGATTGCCCCCTATTCCTGACTCCATTATAATTTGTATTCCCATATTCTTGATTCCCATTATATATTTTCGCATCCAGCGTATTTTGCATCCCTTACACCTGTGGTTCTCTTTTATTCTTAATTATTACTTATTCCCAAGTTCCCTATATTCTTGATTACCACTTCATATTCATCACTTATTTTTGTTGTCCCCATATTGTCTGTTGTGTCGTTTGTCTCTCACTCACATAAAAAAAAAATATATATATATATATATACTGTATACTGTATATATATATATATATATATATATATATATATATATATATATATATATATATATATATATATATGTATATATATATTTGTGATATACCCATTATTATCCGGTTCCCATATATTTATTCTCACCACTGTCTTTAATTCACCAGCATTTCCTTTCCCCGTTAAGTTTATCAAGATCCGACGACGCGATTCCTTATATTGGTGTTTCATTTATTTTTTATTCCCAAATTTTATTTGTCCTATGTGTATGAAGAAGACAAAAGGCAAACCTGCCTGCAACAAGTGTCTGTCCCAAAGTTGAAAGAGGGACAGTCGCCATATTATTATATATTTTATTTTTTGTATTGTGTGTATTGGAAAGAAGAGTGGTGTGCTTGTTTAGTGTAATAAAACTAATAGGAGGTGTTTGTGAGAACTAGCTGGATTAATCTCTGTCTAGGTGAGACACAAACAGAAACAGTGAGGGAAGCCAGACAAATTAAACAGGATTTCCAGCAACTCCTTATCACATGCCTATGAGGCCTCCCCTGAGTATTGCCCTGCTCGATTGGTGACTACAATCTCCCCAATCTATATACTGTATTCCCGAGTATATTTGATTCCTGATTCCCATATATTCTTAATTCCCATTTAATTTTAATGCCTACATATTCCTTATTCCCATAAAATCTCGATTTCCATTATTCCCGATTCCCGTATATTCACAATTTTGGCGTATTTCCGATTCCTATTATTCCTGATTCCCATATACTGCATTCCCAAATTTGTAATTTTCTGATATCTATAATTTCCGATTTTGGGTTATTTCCGATTCCTATTATTCCCGATTCCCATATTCCCGGGGCCTCCTCCTATTCCCACCGCACCTATACGTCTTCTTTTGTCGCATGTGAAGCCTTGATTTGAACACTTACAGTATGGGAATTTATGGGTCTCTCTCTCCCGCTCTCTCTCTCTCTCTCTCTCTCTCTCTCTCTCTCTCTCTCTCTCTCCCGCTCTCTCTCTCTCTCTCTCTCTCTCCTACGAATGTACTATTTGTTTTTACCTACCGTACCCATTGCCCTTCTGAAAATAACACATGGGCAAAACAACTTCTAAATTCAGAGGATGTTTCACGACTTCTATCTATCTGTCTATCTATTTCTATGTCTAATTATCTATCTATCTATCTATCTATCTATCTATCTACAGTATCTCTTTATTATGTACCTTCGTTTTCTCTACCCATGGTCCCTCTAAATAAAAGACGTTGGAAAAACAGTTTCAGAATTCCAGCGATGATACTTGTCTTCTCTCTCGCCCCTCTTCCTTATTTTATTATTCAAGCGCATTAAGCCGGTATCACACTAGCGCTTTTAAACTCAACATTTATCCTCAACACTGGTCTGGCAGCTTATGAGGTCAACATTTAAACTCAGTCGGTTACCTAAATTTATCTATCATTAGTCTAGTTTCCGATACCAGTGCAAAATATTCCAGAAATGTTGCCAGAACAATTGTTATTAGCGAATGTTGACTATAAACACTCTCGTATTATACCGGCTTTATTACTAAACCCTTCACTGTATCTTATGTGTTGTTCTAATATTTCCTATTTACGAAGTTAGTAATTATTCGTATTTGTTATCTGCAATATTATTTTGATTTTCCTATACTCTGTTCCTCTTTTAGAAGTTGTTGAATCCATGTATCTTACTTAATTTATCTGTGACATTCCATTGCCACCTTCTTTCCTCCATCCTTCTCCTCTCCCTCCTCCTCTCCCTCCTCCTCCCGATTAATACATTTTTTTTCAGAATAACGCGCAACGAAGTGTCAACGCATACCGCAATGTATATTGATATTCATACATCTGTTCCCTTTCAGAATTGTAGTAATAGAGTTAGCTTAGATTACTAATCAACTTCATTTTCTCCCTGTCCTATCCAAATTTCCGTGTCAGTTATTCCATACTACATGGTATTTTTCCTATCTGATTCCAAACCAGCACTAGCTCGAGGGACTGGTGGGTTGGGAAGGGCCTTCTTCTTTGCTATCCTTTTCTCTACCTCGTAGTCAGTAGATTAGTAGTTTTAGATATCCAAATTTCCCCGTAAGGACCAATAGGTCTGTATCAGCTTGTTCTCCTTTGTATTTGTATTCATTTGTATTCATCCTCCTCCTCCTCCTCCTCTTCCTCTCCTTCCCTCTCCCTTATTGGAAGGCCCTGGAAGCCTAATTCTGCGTATCTCAAATTTTTGTTTTCGGTTAGGCTATCACCCCTGATAACCTATTGTTGTGTATTTCAACATATTTGCTTTCGGTTGAAGTGATTGAAGTGTTTCTAAAGTGAGTGAAGTCTTTTAAAGTGAGTTAAGTGTTTTAAAGTGAGTTAAGTGTTTTAAAGTGAGTGAAGTGATCTGAAGAAACTGCCTGTTACCATGCCTCGCACTTGTACGAACTGCGCCGGTAAGTTTGGTGAGTCCATGTTTGCTACTGTCAATCTTCAAGTCTGCCGTCTCTGCCCGCAACGAGAGAATTTGACAGTGAAATTAGATGAAGCCTACAACAAGATCAACGTCCTCACCATGAAGCTGGAATCACTCCAAGAGTTTGTAACATTCAACGTTGGAGTACCACAAACTTCAATTGTCACCACAACTCCAGCAGCCACCAACGCCCCAACATCAACTGCCAACAATTCAACGCCTGCAGTAGCCATTTCAGCTGATGTTTCCGATACTCAGGAAACAAATAGTGACTCTCTTCCCCCTCAAGACAACTTCTGTGTCGTGAGGAACAACGTTTGCCCCAAGACCAGGAAACCCATACCGATTACCGAGTGTCAAAACCGCTTCCAGATACTCACAGACTCAGATGACGAAGCGGAAATAGAAGAAGTCTGGCTCGTGGGAGACTCGATGATACGTGGTCAGCTCACAGAGTTTTGCGCCAGAGCACCTAAGACCAGGAAGCGTTTTTGTATCCCTGGTGGTGGTGTGGACGACGTAGTTGCTGCAGTTGACGAAGTATCTAAGCTGGCCCCTGCTAATACAATGTACGTCATCCACGTTGGATCCAACGATGTACAGCGAACCCGGTCGGAAGATTTGCTTTTAAAGTACCAGCAGCTGATCAAGTCATTTAAGGATCATCATCAAGGATCATCGTCTCAGGAATCGTCCCCCGGCTTGGTGTAGAGAGCCGATTTTACAACATAGCCACCAGCACAAATCGTTGTCTAGCAAACCTCTGCAGGAAGGAAAACGTGGGATTCGTCGACACCTGGGACAATTTCTACTACGATGACTATTTGTTTTCGGACGATGGAGTTCATCTGAACCAAGTGGGAGCAGCACGTTTTGGGCGTCTTCTCAACGATGCGGTGAAGGATTTTCGGAGAAGAAATCGACTCAGCACAGGACAACCAGGAAGGAGGACCGAAGACAGCGAGGGCGGAAACCTGCGAAGGAATTAAATGCTAATTTGTCAAGAACCGCGAATTTGGATAAAGCTCCACCAACACAACCCAAATTCAAAACCGCCAGAGATAACGACCGAGGACCGATGACAGCCATGAATGTAAATGTAGATCCGACCAGAACCAAAAATTTGATTAAAGAACGTTCTGTGAGTTCTAAAACCGCAACTTTAAAGGTTTTCTATGCAAACGCTCGTAGCATACGCAATAAATTTTCAGATTTAGAGGAACTAGTGTTTACTGAAAATTATGATGTGATTGGTATAACAGAATCTTGGCTCAATACAGAAGATAGAGACTTTTTAGCAGAGTATTCACTTCCCGGTTATGTAATGTTTGAGAAAAGCCGAATAAATAAAAATGGAGGTGGTGTTTTATTTTATATCAAAGAAAGTCTTAACCCGACCCTCTTGTCAAAACCTCAAATTGTGAACGTCGACACATCTTTTGTGCTAATAAAGAATAATAAAGGTACAAAAATAATACTTGCATTAATAGCTCAATCAGTGCAAACTGACCGAGAAATTTATGAACAAATTGCAGATGTAAGTAACTCACAAGATACCGTATTTTTTGGCGACTTTAATTTACCTGTGACCAAGTGGGGCGATACTCTTACTTCACACTCCGGACATGACTTGTATACGAACTTGCAAGAGAGTTCGCTTTATCAATTTGTTCGAACACCGACCCGTGGTAATAACGTTCTTGACATTGTACTTGCAACAAAAGAAGAATTAATAGAGAATTTGAATGCTGGTGATGAATTCAGTAACAGCGACCATCGTACGATAACTTTCACTTTAAAGTTTACTAGTAACGAACCAAATAGTAGCATCGAAAAAGTCCCTAATTTCAAGAAAGCAAACTTTCATAAACTTAGAGCTATGTTTAAAGAAACTGACTGGAGCTTTTTAATTAATTAACAATAACGACATAAATACATCTTGGAAGTTACTCGAAACCACTTACCTAAAAGCAGTGCAAGACTGCATACCATCGAAAATACGGCGTCCAGGCCATAATAATAAGCCCAAATGGTGGAATAAAGATATTTCAAACTGCCTGCTTGCTAAAAAATTTGCTAATGATAGATTAAAATCCTCACAAAATGACGAAGAACGGGTGAAATTTGTAGAGCTACGACGCAAAGCCAAAAAGTTAATTAAGCAAAGTAAAAAGACCCTAGAGTTACATATTGCGAATCAAAGTAAAACAAACCCGAAAGAATTCTATAGTTATATCAGAAAGAAAAAGGTAGTTACTTTAACTGTTGGACCGTTAGTCGATGAAAATGGAGAATACACCAAAGACGAAGTACAAATGAGTAATGCCCTCAATACCTTCTTTGCATCAGTTTTTACAACAGAAGACCTCAGTGATATCCCTACACCATCGCCGATTCAGATTGATAATTCAGATGTTCTAAGCAATATCACCGTTACAGAGAGAGAAGTATTGAATTGTTTAGATAAACTCAAAGTAAATAAAACGCCTGGACCTGATACAATCTCGCCTAGAGTTCTAAAGGAAGCTAAGGATGAGCTCTCCAAACCACTGACATAACTATTCAATAAATCCTTGCAGTCTGGAACAATGCCTGATCAGTGGAAGATAGCCAACGTAACACCGATATTCAAAAAAGGCAGCAAATCCCTACCCAGTAACTATCGTCCAATTAGCTTAACCTCAGTTGTATGTAAAATGCTAGAAACGGTCATAAGAGACAGACTCGTAAATCACTTAGAGGAAAATAACATACTTAAAGATACTCAACACGGCTTTCGTAAAAACGTTCCTGTTTAACAAACCTCTTAGACTTCTTCCACGATATCCTCAACCTCTACGATGAGAGTAAAGCTGTAGATATTATATACCTTGATTTTCAAAAGGCCTTTGACAAAGTTCCCCACAAATGTTTACTGCTAAAACTAAAAGCGCATGGAATACAAGACGGTGTGTTGAAATGGATAGAAAATTGGCTCAGCGACAGAAAGCAAAGAGTAGTCATAAACGGTAAGGCATCTAAATGGACCAATGTAAGTAGCGGGGTACCCCAGGGATCGTTACTAGGACCAATTCTCTTTCAAATGTACATCAACGACATAGATGAGGGTCTCACCTGTACAATCTCAAAATGTGCTGACGATACAAAAATTGCAAATAGCGTACTCTCAAAAGAACAAGTTGACGATATGCTACACAATCTAGATAAATTGTCACATTGGGCCCAAATTTGGCAAATGAGTTTCAATGCGGATAAATGTAAAGTACTACATATCGGATACCTAAATGAGAAAGAAAACTATTCGATGAATGGCACTCAGCTTAAGAATGTAAACAGAGAAACCGATCTGGGAGTAACAATATCGAGTAACCTAAAACCGAGTCAACAATGTTCAGAAGTTGTTAAGAAGGCAAACAAAATAATTGGCTTTATAGGCAGGTCATTTGAGCATAAATCCAAAGACGTTATCCTAACCCTTTACAATTCCTTAGTCCGCCCTCTTCTGGAATACTGCGTTCAATGCTGGTGCCCTTATTACCAAAAAGACATAAACAAGGTAGAACGAGTTTAACGTAGAGTTACCAAAATTATACCTAGCCTAAAGAACAAACCATACGAAGAGCGTCTTAGAGAATTAAATCTATTTCCTTTAACCCAGCGCAGATTAAGAGGTGACTTAATTCAAGTGTTCAAAATCATCAAAGGCATCGACAATATGAACTGTAGTAAGTACTTCACTATCGACCAATCTAATTACACGCGGGGAAACGGTTGCAAAATTATTGGTAAATCTTTTAACTCACACGAATCTAAGAAATTCTTCTTCAATCGAGTTGTCAACTTGTGGAATGGGCTTCCCCGAGACGTTATAGACTGCAGCACTGTTGATTCATTTAAACTCCGCATAGACAAATATCTCGCATCAAACCCGCGACTGACTGCGTTTGTAAATGAATAACTTTATTTTATCCTCCCCTCAGTTACTAACCCCTACTAACTTCCTAGTCCTGCCACGGACATTAGTTCCAGGGCAGTAGTTCCCTTTCCAATGTTCCCTTACCCACTCTAAACCACTGTTTGGACACTTGATCCTCAGTGTTTTGGAGGACAAGCAGCCTAGAAGGGTCACTAGACCTGTTGTTGCTTGATTTCCTTTGTACTCCTTTGTACTCCCTGCCTTCCTATCCCCACCCTATTCTCTCTGCCTCCCCTGTTTGAAATTATGGCCCTTCTTGGAAAAAATACACAAAAAACCTAGGGAGGATGTACACCATATTTGCTTTACTTGCTCTGTACACACATATAACAAACACACACACACACACACACACACACACACACACACACACACACACACACACGATTGATTCAACTATTATGAGTCTTGTTGTTAACATCTTTATTTTATCGGTAGACGATTTTATTCAATTTTAGGAAGGCTATCTAGGAATTAAAGGAGAACATAATTATTATCTCAATTAACTCTTTAGCTCCCACAAGTTCGCCTTAAGTTGTATAAAATCGTCTAGTCACGCAGGGGTTCTTAACCCTCTCACGTTCTTGACGCAATTTTGAGCCTATTAGGGATACTTTAAAGCCTTTGTTACCATCAGGGGTATTTAGAAACCTTTAGTTTAGTTACTTCAACCTTTGCAGTTGTCTTTGAGTTAGCTGTGGGCAGAAAACTAATTTTGGAGAGGTAATTATAAGAGTGAGATAACTTTATTTAGTATTGCTAATCTGGCAACCTCTGCGTCATATGGTCGTGAGAGGGTTAATCTTTTTCGAATCACGGACCCCTCTGAGAATCTGTTGAAACCTATGGTCCCCCTCCCAGGAAAAACACAGATACAAAATGTTGCATGCAAAGAACACACTTATTGTATTGAAAATTGACTGCCTCATACACAGGGTGTCAATCCCCCCCCTCCCAAAACAAATTTGTTATCGTTATATTTTCCCAATCCATTATCATTGTAGCGTGACTGAACATCGAAGCTGCGATCTCTAGGGGGGTCCGGGGGCATGCTCTCCCCGGATTTTTTTTTTAGAAATTAGTGTCTTAGATAGCATTTCCTGCCTCCTGAAGGCGGTCAAAATGGAAAATATTAGGGACAAGATACTGTGCAAAATTAGTATTGTTATTTGTTTTCCACATTTGTATTTATGTGTATAAAGGAGACAAAGGCAGGTTGCCTGTAACGTGTGTCTCCCCCAAAGCCAAAGGAGTGACTGGGCCGAATTCAAGGGACGTTGAGGTCAAAATGCCTGGACACACTAAGTTTAAAGCAGTTTAATACATAGGATGAAGGAAAGATTTATTGAGGGAGAGAGTTCCAGAGTTCACTTGTTTATTAGAAAAAGACTGAGAACATTTTCCATTGGAGAGCTGGACAGAATAGGAGTGGGACTGTGATGAAAGGCGGGTGCCTCGCACTCGCTAGGAAGGGGGTATGCACTGAGATAGCTCTGAAGAATACTGATTGTTGTAATAGCGATAGTAGAGTGAGAGACATGCAACATTGCGGAGTGTAGACAGATATTGTGATGAGCAGCTATAGCGGGGTAGGCTTTTCGGCGACATTGGGGTGAAACAGTTAGCGGTAAGTATAAAAGAGTATATATATATATATGATGCATAAATCCAATAGATATGCATGTGTATACCGCTTATATATATTCTATTATCATATTTATATGGGACCAGGAGGGCCTCTTATAGACACAATATGGCGTGATCTCCCTATCACCGCCCGGCGGCCCGAGCAAGACTGAAGAAAATGCCGTTATCGCTAAATTATGACGGTTGTGTAATTTATTTGCTGGTGGATTCTATGTCGAAAATACAAGCAAACAATTTTATAAGTTACTTTACAGTAGTTTACACAAACACACCTTCACTAGTTGTGAGCTTCAGTATGTCTGAGTCCGACTGAGTGACTCACTCAGTTACCACCGCTGTAGCGATTCGGTATAAACACCTGATCGTTTCACGCCCAATACAGATTTTTAGCGGCCCTGCACAGACCTGAAGCCTGTCCATGGACCCCCAGGTTAAGAACCCCTAGTGATAGCCAGAATAAGCTGTCAAAAAGCGTCATGATCCTCAAAGGGTCGAATACATTATTATCAAATTTAAGGGGAGATGTGTCGTTTTTCTGGGCCCCCTTCATCCTCATGTTTAACCCTATTAGTTTTCATATTTTATGACGTTCGGCTCATTAGTTTGGTGATTGTAAGACCTTTCACCCCATTTCTTTGTAAATATTAAGACTTTTCGTGTCATTTAGGTGTCGATTTCTTCCTAGCGAGGATATTTTGCTATCGAACTATGTAGAATCTTACCTTGAAAGAGGGTCTTGGGTGTGTGTGTGTGTGTGTGTGTGTGTGTGTGTGTGTGTGATTTTGTTTTGTTTAACTTGATGGAGGTCTTGGGAAGTAACTAAAATATATATACAAAGATATATGAATGAGCCAATAAATACGGCCATCCCCTCTTAATGCCTTTTGTTTATTATTGGCAGGTACGTATTCCTCGATCACCACCACCAGAAGTTCCACAACTCCTAAGTTGCTTATATTTATTTGCCTATGGTCTATACATTATAAGAAGGCCTAAGATATGGACCACATACCATCTTGGTGGCGTAATGGTTAAGGTGTCTAAACATCTGTGTGTGATAACCCGGGTTCGAATCCTGGTGGATCACATAAATGCTTTCATTAATTTCATTGGAGGTGTTTGGTGTTGTGGTGAAATTAATAAAACATAGACTTAAGGGGGGATGGTTCACTTGTTGGTCGATTTTGTCAAGTATTTATTATTTTTCTAGTTTCCTCCCTAGACCTCCATCAAACTTAAAAAAAAAAAAAAAAAAAACAGGATCCCCCTTCAAAATATATTTGTACATTTTTTGGTAGACAAATTTTCCGGCCGGTTCCTACTAAATTACAGGCTCGCTATCGCTCGTCAGGAAAACAATCGACACCTAAATGATACGAAAAGTCCTAATATTGATAATGAAAAGGGACGAAAGGTCTTAAAATTGACAAACTAATTGGCTGAACTTCCTATAATCTGAAAACTAATGTGGCTAAACATGAGGGAGATGGGGTCCAGAAAAAGCGACTACCTCCCCGTTAAACACGACTAGACTAATGGAGCTAATATGTCTACCATTGAGAAGAGCCAGTCAAGGTGTGGACATTAACAACCCATTTGCTCTAGCCCTTACAGAGATTAGCCCATTCAGTACCGGTGACGGCTTTTTCACCACATTCTGGACTCTATTAGGTGATTTTATTCAGCTTAGGAGCGACGTCTACCCATTAAAAGACTACATACTATCTCAATTAATCCTTTTAGCTACCATTTATCTTTCGTAAGATTCTTTAAATCGTCTAAATGTAGCTGAAATTAAATATAAGAAACGTCGCCGGTACAGAAGGGGTTAAGGGTCACGATTTTCTTGTAAGCGATATCCAGCATGGAATTTTCGAGATTGTTTTTTGTAAAAAAAAAAAAAAAAAAATCGAAGAGGGGACTTGGTGGTAGTTTTTAATCTTGATTGATGTCTAATGAGGACTCCAACAATAATAATAGATACATAATATATAATCTATTTAAATTCACTCCCAACACCAAACACATCTCAATGAAATTAATGAAAGCATAATTGATTCTCCCGGGATTCGAACCTTGGATACCACATACAAATTTTAAGCACTCCTATATACTGTATATACAAAAAATCTCCCCTTAGATTGAACTGATTGAATATGGTTAAAATAGTTGAAGTTTGGGAAGTGTAGCAATACTTTTGAAGGCGCGAATTATGTGTGTACCTCCGTGTAGTGTGTTTGCCTTAGGGTTTTTATCGCCCCCCCCCCCCCCCCCCCCCACGTTTTTGTGTGTTATCTTTCTCTCTCTCTTCCCCCCCCCCCTGTGTGTGTGTGTGTGTGTGTGTGTGTGAGAGAGAGAGAGAGAGAGAGCGTTTAATCCGTGTGTGTGTGTGTGTGTATGTGCTCGCTCGTGTGCACGTGAATTAAGTGTGTATTGTTGTCCACATAGGTTTTGTTCCATTCAGTAACGTTCACACACCACACACACCCTCATACACCATTTACACACTCACACACCATTCACTCACATACCACACACACCATTCATTCACTTACACAGACACTCACTCTAACACAGACAGTCACCCCTCACGCACAATATACATTTACACTCTCACACACCATTCACTCACACACCACACACACCCTCATACACCATTTACACTCTCACACACCATTCATTCACTTACACAGACACTCACTCTAACACAGACAGTCACCCCTCAAGCACAATATACATTTACACTCTCACACACCATTCACTCACACACCACACACACCCTCATACACCATTTACACTCTCACACACCATTCACTCACATACCACACACACCATTAATTAACTTACACAGACACTCACTCTAACACAGACAGTCACCCCTCACGCACAATATACATTTACACTCTCACACACCATGCACTCACATACCACACACACCATTCATTCACTTACACAGACACTCACTCTAACACAGACAGTCACCCCTCACGCACAATATACATTTACTGACAACTGCATTATAGTCACCCCTCACGCACAATATACATTTACTGACAACTGCATTATAGTCACCCCTCACGCACAATATACATTTACTGACAACTGCATTATAGTCACCCCTCACGCACAATATACATTTACTGACAACTGCATTATAGTCACCCCTCACGCACAATATACATTTACTGACAACTGCATTATAGTCACCCCTCACGCACAATATACATTTACTGACAACTGCATTATAGTCACCCCTCATGCACAATATACATTTACTGACAACTGCATTATAGTCACCCCTCACGCACAATATACATTTACTGACAACTGCATTATAGTCACCCCTCACGCACAATATACATTTACTGACAACTGCATTATAGTCACCCCTCACGCACAATATACATTTACTGACAACTGCATTATAGTCACCCCTCACGCACAATATACATTTACTGACAACTGCATTATAGTCACCCCTCACGCACAATATACATTTACTGACAACTGCATTATAGTCACCCCTCCCGCACAATATACATTTACTGACAACTGCATTATAGTCACCCCTCACGCACAATATACATTTACTGACAACTGCATTATAGTCACCCCTCACGCACAATATACATTTACTGACAACTGCATTATAGTCACCCCTCACGCACAATATACATTTACTGACAACTGCATTATAGTCACCCCTCACGCACAATATACATTTACTGACAACTGCATTATAGTCACCCTTCACGCACAATATACATTTACTGACAACTGCATTATAGTCACCCCTCACGCACAATATACATTTACTGACAACTGCATTATAGTCACCCCTCACGCACAATATACATTTACTGACAACTGCATTATAGTCACCCCTCACGCACAATATACATTTACTGACAACTGCATTATAGTCACCCCTCACGCACAATATACATTTACTGACAACTGCATTATAGTCACCCCTCACGCACAATATACATTTACTGACAACTGCATTAGTCACCCCTCACGCACAATATACATTTACTGACAACTGCATTATAGTCACCCCTCACGCACAATATACATTTACTGACAACTGCATTATAGTCACCCCTCACGCACAATATACATTTACTGACAACTGCATTATAGTCACCCCTCATGCACAATATACATTTACTGACAACTGCATTATAGTCACCCCTCACGCACAATATACATTTACTGACAACTGCATTATAGTCACCCCCCACGCACAATATACATTTACTGACAACTGCATTATAGTCACCCCTCCCGCACAATATACATTTACTGACAACTGCATTATAGTCACCCCTCACGCACAATATACATTTACTGACAACTGCATTATAGTCACCCCTCACGCACAATATACATTTACTGACAACTGCATTATAGTCACCCCTCACGCACAATACATTTACTGACAACTGCATTATAGTCACCCCTCACGCACAATATACATTTACTGACAACTGCATTATAGTCACCCCTCACGCACAATATACATTTACTGACAACTGCATTATAGTCACCCCTCACGCACAATATACATTTACTGACAACTGCATTATAGTCACCCCTCACGCACAATATACATTTACTGACAACTGCATTATAGTCACCCCTCACACACAATATACATTTACTGACAACTGCATTATAGTCACCCCTCACGCACAATATACATTTACTGACAACTGCATTATAGTCACCCCTCACGCACAATATACATTTACTGACAACTGCATTATAGTCACCCCTCACGCACAATATACATTTACTGACAACTGCATTATAGTCACCCCTCACGCACAATATACATTTACTGACAACTGCATTATAGTCACCCCTCACGCACAATACATTACTGACAACTGCATTATAGTCACCCCTCACGCACAATAACATTTACTGACAACTGCATTATAGTCACCCCTCACGCACAATATACATTTACTGACAACTGCATTATAGTCACCCCTCACGCACAATATACATTTACTGACAACTGCATTATAGTCACCCCTCACGCACAATATACATTTACTGACAACTGCATTATAGTCACCCCTCACGCACAATATACATTTACTGACAACTGCATTATAGTCACCCCTCACGCACAATATACATTTACTGACAACTGCATTATAGTCACCCCTCACGCACAATATACATTTACTGACAACTGCATTATAGTCACCCCTCACGCACAATATACATTAACTGACAACTGCATTATAGTGTAAATATAACTGTTACAACATACCGTGAGAAAGAAAGAAAGATGGAATTGCATCATCCACTAATGTCCGTTGTCTCCTAGGCGTGTCAATTCCAAGGAGGCGAGATCCCAGGTCTTCTTTGTTCGTAAAATGTATTAAGCACACCAATGCATTATCTGTATTGATATCATCAGCTCGGCTACATGAATGAACTCATCGCTGCCGACGTTGTTTGCCTTCGGAAAGCGGAAATATATAAAGTTTGATCCAGCTGGGTTTTTTTTGCGTGCTACGGCACCCATATACCGAACAATTCTCCCTACCAACAATTTTCTTGAGACCTCTGGTGGACGCTTCTGAACTAGTACCAGGGCTACGACTGTAGACATCACTATACCCAACACCTAGGATATGCACAGTTTATCTCAATTTTTGTGTGTTTCTACACGTTTTTATTCTACAGTATACGACTACACTAAGTGCTTATATAGTACAGTAATAAAGGAAAAGTCCACAAGCAGCTGATAATGACTACAAACATAATTATAATCTGATTAATTATCATAACAAAATTGACATGCAAATACCTGCTGACTTTGTATTGTAAATTATTATACGTTATTTATGAATATGGGTGATTTTAAAATATATAAAACAACAGTATGCATAGACCAAAGAATGTGTCAGCTAGAGAAATTTCTACTAACTGCATATATTATAGAATTGTTGAAGGAGAGGGAGGGTGGATAGCTCCGCGATGTCGCCCATTTCCCACAATCCACCTCGGTAAACCTTGCGTTCAGCCCCCCTATCGGCCACTGTAGGCATTTATTGGTAGGGAGAATTGCTCGGCATATCTGCAGCTTTGAAAATATATCATCAGTCCATGAAATAATCTTAGATAGAAGGTGTTTACACAGAGAAGACCTGGGTCAGACTGGGTTCAGGGCTGGTGGTACAGCTTGGTACATGTTTGACGTCACAACTCCCGAGAGACCGCATCCTATTGCGCCAAGGCCGACCTCTCTACATGGACCATGGTCAACTGTACCTCTGGCCTGTGTGGTTGTGTACTGTGTGTGTGTGTGTGTGTGTGTATGTGTGTGTGTGTGTGTGTGTGTGTAGACGTATGTAAGAGTGTGGGTGTCCGTGAATGATCTGTGTACCTCTTTCCCGTGTGTTTCTGTACTGTATGTGTGTAGGCTATACGTGTGTGGGTGTGTGTGTGAATTATGTGTGTACCTCTGGGCCGTGTGTTTGACTTGATGTGTGCGGAGGGGCGATGTCGGACAAAAAATTGCCGCGGCGCTTATGCTAGCTCGTTATTCTTGCGTCTCTCTCTCTCTCGCTCTCGCTCTCTCTCTCTCTCTCTGTAAGTGTCATAATCATATAAGTTTTCATATTAATCAATATTCTTATGTATAATATTATTATTATCATTATTATTATTATTATTATTATTATTATTATTATTATTTTTAGTATTATATTTATTTTACTCTCTCTCTCTCTCTCTCTCTCTCTCTCTCTCTCCTATCACTCACACTCACCCTCTCTCTAATGACTCTTATTTTTTTTTTTATCTTTTTTCCCCTCCTTTTGCGTTTTTATTTTTTGTTTTTGTTTGTCCTTTGTTCTTGCGTTAATTTTGTTATTTTCTTGTTCTTTTTTTTTTTTCTTTATTCATTTTTTTTCTGTTTTGTCTGTTTTTGTTCTATCCTTTCCTTATCTCGTTCTTTTTGTTTTGTTTTTTGTCCTTTTTTTATTTTTTTTTTTTGGGATCTCCTAATTGTTTTTTGTTTTTTGTCTTAATCTGTATCTTTTTTCTATTCTGTTCTCTCTCCTCTCCTCTGCTCTCTTTTCTCCTCCTTCTCCTCCCTATCGCTCCCTCTCTCTCTCCCGCCCTCATCCCACTCCTATTTCTCTCCTCTCTCTTCATTTCCCCCTTTATGTTTCCTTGCTATTTTTTTTTTAGTTGCCCTTTGTCTTTTTTTTTTCCCTCTTCTTTTTCTCTTTCCATTTTTTTCTCCCTCCCTTTTCGTTCTCTCCTCTCATGTTTTTTCTTTTGTCCTGTCCCCCCCTTATTCTCCCTTTTCCCTCCCCCCTCTCTCGTCCCCTCTCCCCCCTCTCCCCTGCACACTACTCTGTTTTTTCTCCTCCTCCTCACCTTCTTCCCCTCCTCTCCCTCTCTTCTCCTACCTCTTTTCCTTCTTGTTCTATGTTTCTTTTTTTCTCCGTTTATATTTTTCCTTTTTCCTTTTTTTTTTTTTTTTTTTGGTTATTCTCTACCCCTCCTCCTACATCTCTCTCTCCTCTTCTCTCCTCTTCGCTCTCTCTCACATTTTTCCCTTCTCTCTCTCCTCTCACCTCCGCTCTCTCACTCGTCTCTCCCCCTTCTCCCTCATCTCCTTTATTCTGTCTCTTTTTCCTGCTTTTATATTTTTTTTTTTTTTTCTTTTGTTATCTTTTCTCTCCCCCTCCATCCCATCCAACAAACATCGCTCTTTTTTCATTTCTCCTTTTTTCTTTTTTCTTCTTTTTCTCCTCTTCTGTTGTTCTTTAATTTTTTCTTTCTTCTTTGTATTCTTTTTTCTATTTTTTCTTCTTGTTTTTTGTTCTTTTTTTCATCTCTATTTGTCTTTTCTTTGTCTATCTCTTTCTTTTGTTCTTTCTTTTTCTGATTCTCTTTAATCTCTCTCTCTTTATCTCGTTCCTTCTGTACGTATTGTCATAATAATATAAGTTTCATTTTATTAATCATGGTTATATTTGCTAAGTTGTATTAATTATGTATTGTTATTTTATCTATTATTATTTTTTATTATATTCTTATTATAATCTTCTTCTGGTCTGTTTAGTCTAAATATAATTAAATCATATACTCTCATCCTCTCTCTCATCTTAATACATATTATTATTATAACATTTTTTAGTCCTATAATCTCTTATACTCTCTCTCTCTCTCGTCCCTTCCTATCACCCTCCCTTCTCTATCTATCTGTATCTCTCTCCCTATCTCTCTCTCTGTAAGTGTCATAATCATATAAGTTTTCATATTAATCAATATTCTTATGTATAATATTTTCTTGAGAATAATAAATTAATCAGTGATAGGCAATATGGTTTTAGACGATGTCGATCAACTGCAGACATTCTCTGCCTTCTTACGCATCAAATCAACCAAGCTACAGACCAACATGGTGAAACACATACAATAGCACTGGATATATCAAAGGCATTTGATAGAGTCTGGCATCAATCCTTATTGTCGAAGATGTCACACTACGGCCTTGCATCATTAGTTCCACTAATTTCTTCTTATCTTCATAACAGAAAAATATGTGTAATGGTAGATGGCCTTTATTCTCAATTTCACTCAATACATGCTGGTGTTCCCCAGGGATCAGTTTTGGCCCCAACTCTGTTCCTCATTCATATCAATGATCTCATATCTACCACTCATAATCCAATACATTCCTACGCAACACTCAACACTCCACAGTTCCTTCACATTTACCAATTCTTTCACCCAACCCGATCTTATAAATTCAAAAATAAACACTGCAATTTCTCTGAACCAGGACCTTTCTAGAATTAATGAATGGGGACAAAAGAATCTAGTTTCCTTTAATGTACAGAAAACCAAGTACATTCAATTTTCTAACCGACAGAATCTCACTGACTCCCATACATTTTTTTAATGATGTAAATATTCCCACTTCCCCTAGTATTGACATTCTCGGTGTAACATTAACTACTAACTTGAGCTGGACACATTATGATAGAAGCATTGCTAAGAATGCCTCTAAAAAACTTGGACTCCTGTAGAGAGTTCGAGAATTCTTCACTGACGAGCAGTTGGCCGTAATATATAAAAGTCATGTGCGTTCTCAGATGGATTACTGTTCACCTCTGTGGAGTGGAAGTGGAGTGGTTGCATTGAGGCAGTTGGACAAAATTCAAAATAAAGCTATTAGATTAATCAATAACCCTGCAATCACACAGGACCTTCCTACATTATCCATACGAAGAAACGTTGCATCCCTTGCATTATTCTACAGATATTTTCACAGCAATTGTTCCGAGGAACTTGCTTCAATTGTGCCGCCTCTCCACATCTTTCCCCGTAGAACTAGGGCAGCTGAGAGCGCCCATGAATTTACACTTTCTCCTCCACAATGCAGAACTTCTGCTTATCAAAATTCATTTATCCCTAGAACTACTACTCTTTGGAATTCACTTCCCTCGAGTTGCTTTCCACAAACTTACAATCTACAAAAGTTTAACCCCAGTTGTTACAAACATTTTATGAATGGAGGATGCCTTTAGGCACATGGACCATTTTGTTTTATCTGTGTTTTTCCTTCCCTGTTCATTGTCTCTTGAAAAAAAATAAAAAATCAAAAAAATCATTATTATTATTATTATTATTATTATTATTATTATTTTTAGTAATATATTCATTATACTCTCTCTCTCTCTCTCTCTCTCCTCTTACTCACTCTCACACTCTCTCTCTCTCACTCTCTCTCTCTCTCACACACACACACACACAGAATATAATGACCTGCACCTTTGTAATAGGATAACTCAGAGACACTACCACGTACACTACATTTCTCAATTACCCGAGGAAAGTGTTGGTGTTAATTAGAGACATGGTAATTGTTTATCTTTGTGTCGGTCCAGCTATCAAAAGAGGTCCAGTATAACTGTTAAGGGGGGATGGGCGTATATATTTGCTCATTTATATATCTTTTTATAAAAAAAATCCTCCCTAGGCCTCCATCAAGCTTAAAGAAAATACCCCCAACCCCGAAAGGGGTTTAAATAGGGGAGCTATCCCCCCGCCAAAGGCGGCTTTCTAGGGCCTTTCCTAGCTGATGCTGAGAGGACTGGGTTCTAGTCATGTGGTGATGGGCTGGTATATCAGAGTGAGAACTGAGCGATCTCTGCCATACCCATAGCTTACTCTGACTGTTCCTTTTACTTACAGTATATATTTTCTAGATCTCAAGTGACGGCGTCTCTTCCGTGGATTGACCTCCCAATCTACCAAGATTGGAAGCCAAAGCGTCACATTTTTCCTTTGCCCCTCAACTTTCTCTTCATAATTGCTGAGGGGCACCGGGCCCTGGGTGGGGCTTTGGTTTCCCGGGCGTTTCCGCACCCACCTCAGCTCCCCGCCATGGAGTGACTTCGGTCTCCTGGGCTTTATTGTGGTCGGCAGGGAGGGTTCTGTGGGGGCGCTCGGTTATGGCCTTGGCCTTGCTCGGGGCCCTGGGGCTGTTCGGCCAGGCAGGTTGGGGAACAACAACAGCAACAACAACCCCCAACACCCACCTTCAAGATAAATTTGTAAACATTTCGGTAGAAAAATGTCCCGGCTGGAGGTCGGTTCCTCCTCAATTACAAGCTTGCTATCGCTCGCCAGGAAAAAGTCGACGCCTAAATGGCATGAAAGGTCATAAAATTGACAGAAATAGGGCGAAAGTTCTTAAAATCACCAAATTAATGGGACGATCTAACGTCTCAAAAATTCAAAAGCAATGCGGCTAAACATAAGGGAGAAAGGGGTCCAGAAAAATGTCCCTCAAGTGGAAATCTCTCTTTAACCCACAAACGCTCTCTTGTCTTGATATAGTCTTAAGACGTTTGCTCCATTAGTGTGTCGATTTTAAAATATTTCGTCTCATTTTTATATAAATATCAAGACCTGTTGTGCCATTTAGGTGTCGAGTTTTTACTGGCGAGCAAAAGCGAGCCTGTAATTTCAAGAGAAATCGGCCATCGGCCGGGACATTTTTCTATGTACAAATTTATCTTGAATGGGGGTCTAGGGAGTGTTTTGTTACGCTTGATGTAGGTCTAGCGAGGAAACTAAGAAACTAAGAAAATATTAGAAAAATAATTACATAAGCAAAATAATAATCCCCCCCCCCACCCCCACCCCCCCTAACCCTTTGACTCACACACACACTCTCTTGCCTGGATATAATCTTAACCCCTTCTGTACCGGCGACGTCTTTTATATTTCACTCTGGTTACTATTATACGATTTCATTCAGTTTAAGAAGGGCTTCCAGCAATTAACAGGCTTTGAACTGTCTCACGTTACCCTTCGTACCACCACAGATCCTTCTGAAACTGCATTAAATCTCCTAAATATAGCTAGGATTTAATTACATAGATTTCGCCGGTATAGAATGGGTCAATAATTGCTATACTCAAATTAAGGGGGGGTCACCGTTTTGTTTTTTATCTTTTTCTCCTCTTCTCTTTCCCTGGCTTGTATCCATTCGGCACCATTCAGCTAACTTTTTAAAGACGTTTATCCCCATCCAGGTGTCGATTTCTTCCTGGAAAGCGACAGCAAGCCAGCATTGTAAGGAGAAATCCGGCTTCGCCGGATAAATGTTTCTATCAAAAAATGTACAAATTTAGCTTGATGGCAAAACAATAATATATATATGCTGGCTCGCTACCTCTCGCCAGGAAAATATTGACACCTGGATGGGGGTAAGCGTCTTAGAACAGTAGGGTGAATGGGGCCGAATGGATACAAGCCAAAGCGAGAGGGAGAGAATGAGGACAAAAAGCTAGGTGGGCTCCCTTTAATTCGTCGTAATAAAGCGAAACTGTTAATTGTACCCTATATATATAATAATTATAATTAACCGAATCAGTGACGGTGACATCTATTTTCTTTATTAGACGATTTTATTCAGCTTAAGAGGGACGTCTAGCAATTAAACAGGCTACAGACTATCTCAATTATAATCCCTTTAGCCGCTACATATCCGTCCAAAGCTTTATAAAATTGCATCTGAAATAAACACAAAAACACGTCGCTGGTACAGAAGAGGTTACGATAGTATTATCGAATTGCCATAGATATTTTTTTGTTTGGGGGGGGGGGACTCAAGACAGAGCCAGAATAGGGACAACACAACAGAAAACAATGCACACAAAAACAAAATACAAAGTTCACACAAGAAAGAAAAACAAATTGAGATTGGCCCTGAGTGTATACAATAGACTAGAATAGCCATAGTTATGATGTCTTGGTTTCCAGAGGACTTGAGCTAAAATATATTGGCTAGTGTTAGCCAAGTTCGATAAGCCTGGTATCCTCGTTAAATAGCAGTAACAGACTCTTAAGGGGAGATGAGGCGTTTTTCTGGCCCCCTTCTCCCTCATGTTTAGCCCCACTAGTTTTCAAATTTTAAGACGTTCGGCCCATTAGTTCGTCGATTGTAAGACCTTTCACATTTCTTTGTCAATATTAAGACTTTGTGTCATTTAGGTGTCGATGTTTTCCTGGCGAGAGATAGCGAACCTGTATTTAAAGAGGAACCGGCCTTTGGCCTGGACATTTTTCTTTTGAAAAATGTATAAATATATCTTGATGGGGGGTGGGGGGAATTATGTTTAGCATGATGGAGGCCTAGGAAGGAAACTATACAACAATTATGTTTAGCATGATGGAGGCCTAGGAAGGAAACTATACAACAATTATTTAGCATGATGGCGGCCTAGGAAGGAAACTATACACATTATGTTTAGCATGATGGAGGCCTAGGAAGGAAACTATACAACAATTATGTTTAGCATGATGGAGGCCTAGGAAGGAAACTATACAACAATTATGTTTAGCATGATGGAGGCCTAGGAAGCAACTATACAACAATTATGTTTAGCATGATGGAGGCCTAGGAAGGAAACTATACAACAATTATGTTTAGCATGATGGAGGCCTAGGAAGGAAACTATACAACAATTATGTTTAGCATGATGGAGGCCTAGGAAGGAAACTATACAACAATTATGTTTAGCATGATGGAGGCCTAGGAAGGAAACTATACAACAATTATGTTTAGCATGATGGAGGCCTAGGAAGGAAACTATACAACAATTATGTTTAGCATGATGGAGGCCTAGGAAGGAAACTATACAACAATTATGTTTAGCATGATGGAGGCCTAGGAAGGAAACTATACAACAATTATGTTTAGCATGATGGAGGCCTAGGAAGGAAACTATACAACAATTATGTAAATATATATGAGGAAATAAATACGCCCATCCCCCCTTAAGTCTCGACTATGTGATGTCTTTCATCTTCTAATAATTCGTCTATTTAATATGCCTCACGCTCTCTCTCTCTCTCTCTCACATTCACTCACTCTCACTCACTCACCCTCTCTCTCTCTCACTCTCTTACCCACTCTCACTCGCTCTTTAAGCCCTGTAAGAGGATACAAGAGAGAGACATGTATTGTTCTATTAGCAAGGAAAGATATTCTATATTATATTAATTTCACCACAACACCAAACACCCCCAATGAAATTAATTAAAGTATATATGATCCGCCGGGATTCGAACCCGGGTCATCACACACAGATTTTTGCCACCTTAACCATTACACCACCAGGACGGTTAAAGGTTTATGCACACGCCTACGACTTATTATGCATTCTCGAATACTGGATATTAATCTATTCATGTTCATACTCCCAACCGCGCTATGGTAAGCCTAATGTTTAAGTGAGAGGAAAGAATATAGTTGTAATTGTCAAAATTCTATTACATAATCCAAAGGATATGGCTGTTCGACTTGTTCTTAGCAAGCTGGAAATCGATTTAAGCCCAGTTTATTTCGCTAATATATATATATATATATATATATATATATATATATATATATATATATATGTGTGTGTGTGTATATATCTATAATCATAGAATTAATAATATATGTTCCTAATAAAATATAATAATAATGATGATAATGAATATTATTATTATTATTGCTAGGCCTAGGCTATACATTTATATTTGTTTGCAATTCCAAGCTGGCAAACTATAACAGGTCCCGGAGAAATATATTTAGTTGAAAGTCTGCGGTCCCACCCACCCACATTTCATTTACTCGGTCTAAGCTGTACTGTAATCCCTCTAGTCAAGTATTATACC
>CM064572.1:16734878-16848945 GCA_032716605.1 Paralithodes platypus
TGTTTAGGAATGTGCATTGTGTTATTTTGATTTTTGTTATGTTGCACTGATTTCGTATTGTTTAATTCTGTGTGTTGTGTTATGTTCTGTTGTTCCGTGTGAGTGTGTTTTTTTTTAAATTTGTACTGCGTTTGATTGCAGTGTGTTGCACTGTGTTTTTGGTGTTAGGTTGCCCATTGTGTTTTCTTGTGTTACTGATTGAGGTGTGTTGCGTTGAGTTGTACTGCGTTGAATTGTATTGTGTTACGTTGTATGTGTGTAATTGTTTTGCATGGTGGGTACTGATAAATTGATGAAAATACTCAGTAAAGATGAAAACATTAATATATACACCATGGTTAGCCATATGAGAAGTGGCACTTAGAGCCAGTATCACACGAGCGCTTTTTCACTCAACATTTATCATCAACACTGGTCTGGCAGCATATGTGGTCAACATTTAAAATATATCTGTTACCTAAGTTCATCTATCAGCACACATTCAGCAGCCTAGTTTCCGATACCAGTGTAAAATATTCCAGAAATGTTGCCAGAAATGTCGAATGTTGACTATAAAAGCTCTCGTGTGATACCGGTTTTATTGACAACGTTTGGCATATATGTTGGCCTGATGAAGCTACCTACGGAACGTTGATAATAAAGTGCTCCTCCTCATATGGTGTTAGACATTAACCCCTTCAGTACCGGTCACGTCCTTTTTATTATACTATGGTAACTACTAGACAATATTATTCAGCTTAAGAAGGACCTCTAACAATGAAAAGGCTACAGACTATCTCATTTGATCATTTAAGGCTTTAAGCTAACACAGATCTTTCCTGAGCTGAATTAAATCGTGTAAACGTGTCCAGAATATGATTGAATGGTACATCACCGATACTGAAGGGGTTAATACTGATAAATTAGCGGGCATGAGGCGAAGTGGTCAAGAAGCGAAGTGACTCCATAACACGTATGGTCATCCCTTTTTGTTCAGGGGAGATTTCCACGAGGATTTTTTTTCATGACCCCTTTCTCCCTCATGTATAGCCCCATTGATTTTGAGATATTAAGACGTTTGCCCCATTAGTTTAGCGATTTTAAGAACTTTCGCCCCAATTTTGGTAAATTTTAAGACCTTTTGTGCCATTTAGGTGTATTTTTTCCTGGCGAGCGATAGCGAGCCTGTAGTTTAAGAGGATCGGCCTTCGGCCGGGACATTTTCTACCGAAAAATGTACATATTTATCTTGAAAGGGGGTGTAATAGTAAGCTTGATGGAGGTCTAGGGAACAAACTAAAAACTCCACCATAATGTTTCTATGGCAGTAATTGTTTCCGCTCGCGTACTACCTCGCCCTCTTTTAATAATGTTTCTATGGCAGTAATTGTTTCCGCTCGCGTCCTACCTCGCCCTCTTTTAATAATGTGTCTATGGCAGTAATTGTTTCCGCTCGCATCCTACCTCGCCCTCTTTTAATAATGTTTCTATGGCAGTAATTGTTTCCGCTCGCGTCCTACCTCGCCCTCTTTTAACCCTTTATTAGCGGCTCACCACTTAAGTCGTATTTAATAAATCTGGACTATCTGGCGGCGCTCGACATAGGTCGAGTGGCAATTTCAGCACGTAATGTTGCTGAGAGAGAGAGACAAGTGGTGGCAGGAGACTAGCGAGCGTATGACTGCTCCAGACCACCGCGGCGAACCTACTGACACGAATCTCAGCTCCCTCCTCCCTCTCTCACTCGCTACATACTGAATTGAATGGGGAAAGTACCGAATTACATGCTTTCTGCACTCGCGTTGCACGGTTATTGCAAGAAAACTATCCATCGTACAAGGATCGTTATGGTGTCATTCGAAAGCTCTGTTCATGCCCTTTCAGGGATAGATACTTGTTTTACGTTCTGGGTCTTATTTAGGCATGAAAATGATCACGTAAACAGCCCTATTTTGGCTAAAAACACCCCGCTGGGCGGTACATATAAATAAACCGCATAGGCCGCTCGTAAGGTGTTAATAATGTTTCTATGGCAGTAATTGTTTCCGCTCGCGTCCTACCTCGCCCTCTTTTAATAATGTTTCTATGGCAGTAATTGTTTCCGCTCGCGTCCTACCCCGCCCTCTTTTAATAATGTTTCTATGGCAGTAATTGTTTCCGCTCGCGTCCTACCCCGCCCTCTTTTAATAATGTTTCTATGGCAGTAATTGTTTCCGCTCGCGTCCTACCTCGCCCTCTTTTAATAATGTGTCTATGGCAGTAATTGTTTCCGCTCGCATCCTACCTCGCCCTCTTTTAATAATGTTTCTATGGCAGTAATTGTTTTCGCTCGCGTCCTACCTCGTCCTCTTTTAATAATGTTTCTATGGCAGTAATTGTTTCCGCTCGCGTCCTACCTCGCCCTCTTTTAATAATGTTTCTATGGCAGTAATTGTTTCCGCTCGCGTCCTACCCCGCCCTCTTTTAATAATGTTTCTATGGCAGTAATTGTTTCCGCTCGCGTCCTACCCCGCCCTCTTTTAATAATGTTTCTATGGCAGTAATTGTTTCCGCTCGCGTCCTACCTCGCCCTCCTTTAATAATGTGTCTATGGCAGTATTTGTTTCCGCTCGCATCCTACCTCGCCCTCTTTTAATAATGTTTCTATGGCAGTAATTGTTTCCGCTCGCGTCCTACCTCGCCCTCTTTTAATAATGTTTCTATGGCAGTAATTGTTTCCGCTCGCGTCCTACCCCGCCCTCTTTTAATAATGTTTCTATGGCAGTAATTGTTTCCGCTCGCGTCCTACCCCGCCCTCTTTTAATAATGTTCTATGGCAGTAATTGTTTCCGCTCATCCTACCTCTTTTAATAATGTTTCTATGGCAGTAATTGTTTCCGCTCGCATCCTACCTCGCCATCTTTTAATAATGTTTCTATGGCAGTAATTGTTTCCGCTCGCGTCCTACCCCGCCCTCTTTTAATAATGTTTCTATGGCAGTAATTGTTTCCGCTCGCATCCTACCTCGCCCTCTTTTAATAATGTTTCTATGGCAGTAATTGTTTCCGCTCGCATCCTACCTTGCCCTCTTTTAATAATGTTTCTATCGCAGTAATTGTTTCCGCTCGCGTCCTACCTCGCCCTCTTTTAATAATGTTTCTATGGCAGTAGTTGTTTCCGCTCGCATCCTACCTCGCCCTCTTTTAATAATGTTTCTATGGCAGTAATTGTTTCCGCTCGCGTCCTACCTCGCCCTCTTTTAATAATGTTTCTATGGCAGTAATTGTTTCCGCTCGCGTCCTACCTCGCCCTCTTTTAATAATGTTTCTATGGCAGTAATTGTTTCCGCTCGCATCCTACCTCGCCCTCTTTTGATAATGTTTCTATGGCAGTAATTGTTTCCGCTCGCGTCCTACCTCGCCCTCTTTTAATAATGTTTCTATGGCAGTAATTGTTTCTGCTCGCGTCCTACCTCACCCTCTTTTAATAATGTTTCTATGGCAGTAATTGTTTCCACTCGCATCCTACCTCGCCCTCTTTTAATAATGTTTCTATGGCAGTAATTGTTTCCGCTCACATCCTACCTCGCCCTCTTTTAATAATTTTTCTATGGCAGTAATTGTTTCCGCTCGCATCCTACCTCGGCCTCTTTTAATAATTTTTCTATGGCAGTAATTGTTTCCGCTCGCATCCTACCTCGCCCTCTTTTAATAATGTTTCTATGGCAGTAATTGTTTCCGCTCGCGTCCTACCTCGCCCTCTTTTAATAATGTTTCTATGGCAGTAATTGTTTCCGCTCGCATCCTACCTCGCCCTCTTTTAATAATGTTTCTATGGCAGTAATTGTTTCCGCTCGCATCCTACTTCGCCCTCTTTTAATAATATTTCTATGGCAGTAATTGTTTCCGCTCGCATCCTACCTCGCCCTCTTTTAACACCTTACGAGCGGCCTATGCGGTTTATTTATGTGTACCGCACAGCGGGGTGTTTTTAGCCAAAATAGGGCTGTTTACGTGATCATTTTCATGCCTAAATAAGACCCAGAACGTAAAACAAGTACCTATCCCTGAAAGGGCATAAACAGAGCTTTCGAATGACACCATAACGATCCTTGTATGATGGATAGTTTTCTTGCAATAACCGTGCAACGCGAGTGCAAAAAGCAGGTAATTCGGTAGTTTCAGTACATAATTGAGTATGTAGCGAGTGAGAGAGGGAGGAGGGAGCTGATGTGTCAGTAGTTCGCCGCGGTGGTCTGAGCATTACGCTCGCTAGTCTCCTGCCACCACTTGTCTCTCTCTCTCAGCCACATTACGTGCTGAAATTGCCACTCGAGTTATGTCGAGCGCCGCCACATAGTCCAGCTTTATTTAACTCGACTTATGTTGCTCGCCGCTAAATAAGGGTTAATAATGTTTCTGTGGAAGTAATTGTTTCCGCTCGCATCCTACCTCGCCCTCTTTTAATAATGTTTCTATGGAAGTAATTGTTTCTGCTCGCGTCCTACCTCGCCCTCTTTTTCCTCTTTATAATTCTTTAGTACTCTATATGTTTGTCCATTACTGTCGGTGCACCCGTCCGTATATTGTCCGGCTTGAAGTGTTTATTGTTGTGGCTAGATGTATGTTGATTGGGCTGTTGCTGTTTATACTTGGTGGGCTCATTTGTTTGGGGGATTTTTTTAGTTTTATTATTATTATATTATTATAATTTTTGTTTAATAATTAATTTATTTATATTTATTTATTTATTTTTTTTTTTTTTTTATTTTTTTTTTTTTGGGGGGGGTTTATAGTTTGTGTGTGTTAATATAAACACAAACACGATTGAAGCACTTGTTATGTGTATCGTTTAAGTACCAGTATATATATTGTTACGTCCTGGGATATATAAACACTGGGCTCTTTCTATTGGACTAGGTATGCGGCAACAAGCAACAACGGAAAACGCTAGATCCAACCCTTATCTATAAACCCAGGCAACAAACCACCCTAAACCGTCAAGAGTCCTGCCTGGACAACGAGGTATCCTATGACTCGGTTACAGGGTGCACGCACTATAGACTGCTGATAGTCAAGCAGGCTATATAAAAGATCACACAATTAAGTTGACTTAAAGCTTCAAGGAAAAGATAGATAACGGAATTAAATTGCAGAAACAATTTAATAACAAACTAGAAGAAATTACATTTAACGTTACGTTAATTAATACAACTAATCACTCCTGCGTGAAAGAAGGTGAAAACAAACAGTCCTCAAAACATCGTACAGGTAGACAAGATGCGGGTTTCTAAACTGCATGCGGCTACTGTAGGATCTGATGCTTAGCAAAGAAAGTACGTTACGGATTTAGAGAACTCTTAACTCATAAGCAGGAATAAATACTAGTGATAGGCCATACAGTGTATAATGGCATAGGTATAATTAAATAAAGGTAGCAACTCGCAACATAACCACATACAGGTGTGCTTCTCACTCTTAGTCAGGCAAGCCTGCTCGGACAGAGTCTCTAAGCCACACCCTGACTCACAATGCTCACAAAAACGGTAAACTGTGGCACAATAACAAGCATACAGAAATAATAAACCCTTAGCTGTTAATCTGCCAGGCGGCAGAGGTCTAGCTGGAAGGATATAGGCTTCGGATACCCGGGCTGAGCCACCTTCTCTAGCCTAGGGACGTTCCCAAGTCTGTGCGCCAAATTACTCTAATTGAAAGGGTGCTCTCTTGAGAGACTCAGATTGCAAGTATCTGACTTTCTCCTGGCGACCCTAAAACAAAAGCAAGACGTGCTAGCGCAGTGCTGAGTGGACTAGGCAAGGGCCCTCACACAACACAACACTAGACACACAGGGACACAGACAAGAAAATGCCCCCAGACTCCCACGGGTATCCTAGTAAAGTCGTGCAGGTCCACGGGACTCGCACCAGCAGACTTTACTTAAAGGATCGCAAAAAAAAACCCTCCGGTCTAGCCCCTGCTAACCTGACACAAGAACACACTAGCAAGCATGAAACCACCAAATATGAGACAACAAAAAAGCTTCCTAGGTCTCATTAACAATTAAATCTCTGCATAAGGCCCAAAATCCTATCTAGTTATCTGAGAGCTCGTCCTTAATACAATAATAGATATAAGGTCTATCAAGGGGATGGGATAATTAAATGGATTGGTGAAGTAGTGGAAGGAAAGTATACAAAGTAAGAGAGAAAGTTTCTAAGTGGGGTTGAGAGGGATAGATATCAAGGGGGTCCGAAGGGTACGACAGTGAGGTGAGCTCTGAGTCTTGAATCTTTCTGGACCCCACCCTAGGCATGCAAAATACATCCCATGCTTGGCAACACTCAACACAGTTGCCGGGTCAAAATCCTCTACCCCGTGCGTGAGTCGAAACTAAGCCTAACGTTGCAATCAAATGCATGTGGCAACATCAGGCTCGTCTCAAGCTAGACTCTCCGCGCGAAGCAACGTCCCCCAGCCGGTCTCTCTCTCCCGCTCGTCTCCTCCCACTCTCACTAGACTTACATCTTATATATTATAATGAAACAATCAACTATCGAGAATAAAATATACTAAGATGCGTTGGTTAAGAATAAGGGCAGCTACAAGCTGTGAAACAACATAAGAATATCCCAGACATTAGTTACATTGTCGTAGGATATAATTATACTAAGGAAAAGCCGGCCGGCCGGCTGCCACCAGCCGGTTTCTAAACGGCTGGGCAGCCAACGCGCGCGCATGCCCGCACGTGGCTACTATGCAGAAGCGTCACAATATATATATATATATATATATATATATATATATATATATATATGTATATATATATATACTGTATATATATATACTGTATATATATTATGTATATATATATACTGTATATATGTATATATATATATATAAATAAAAATAATGCTACGTGTGTATGTGTATATGTGTGTGTGTGTGTGTGTGAGAGAGAGAGAGAGAGCAAGAGAGAGAGAGAGAGAGAGAGAGAAAGACAGTGTGAGTGAGTGAGTGAGAGAGTGATTGTGCGTGTGTGTGTATGTCTTATATATCCACCCCCTATCTTTACTGTTATCAATTAACAGTATTTTATTCACCCTTTAGTCCATTAGTATCACCGCCGGTTGTGTATATTATCCTGGCTGATGTGTTTATAGTTGTTGGGCTGTTTACACTCACGCTCATTTGTTTACACTCACGCTCATTTGTTTACACTCACGCTCATTTGTTTACACTCACGTTCATTTGTTTACACTCACGCTCATTTGTTTACACTCACGCTCATTTGTTTACACTCACGCTCATTTGTTTACACTCACGCTTATTTGTTTAAACTCACGCTCATTTGTTTACACTCACGCTCATTTGTTTACACTCACGCTCATTTGTTTACACTCACGCTCATTTGTTTACACTCACGCTCATTTGTTTACACTCACGCTCATTTGTTTACACTCACGCTCATTTGTTTACACTCACGCTCATTTGTTTACACTCACGCTCATTTGTTTACACTCACGCTCATTTGTTTCAGTGGGATTTTTTTCTTTTTAGTGGGGGTTTCTAATTTGCTCTCTCTCTCGCTCGCTGTCGTTCTCTCCCTTTCTCTCTCTCTCTCTCTCACTGACTCGCTCGCATATATATACAGTATATATCCCCGTCGTCAAGATATATGCTCTACTCAGTCATTCTGCCGCTATCCAATGCTACAAGAGCGACAGATATAATTATTTCCAAGGAACTGTGGTGGAGTTTTTCACGTAATCAAAGTGCAATATATTATTTCCTGCCCACAATGAAGTTTATATATGTGGGCAATAAGTTGAGAGTAATATATCTCCTCTACTGGGGCGGCTGGGATATACGGGGGGTTTATAGTTGAGTGAGAGAGAGAGAGAGAGTGTGTGAGTGATAGAGAGAGAGTGAGTGTGTATGTGAGTGAGAGAGAGACAGTGTGTGTGTAAAAGAGAGAGTGAGACAGAGTGTGTGAGTGTGTGTGAGTATTACTTTTAAGGGAGCCCACCTCGCTGTGTTTATCTTTCTCTCCTTCTCTCTTTGGCTTTTATCCATTCGGTCCCATTCAGCCTACTGTTTTAAGACGTTTACCCCATCCAGGTGTCAATATTTTCCTGGCGAGCGGTAGCGAGCCAGCAAATAAATATTTTTGTTTTGACAGCAAGCTAAATTTGTACATTTTCGATAGAAAAATTTCTCCGGCGAAGCCGGATTTCTCCATACAATTCTGGCTTGCTATCGCTCGCCAGGAAGAAATCGACACCTGGAATAGGATAAACGTCTTAAAATAGTTGGCTGAATGGGGCCGAATGGATACAAGCCAGGGAAAGAGAGAAAAGGAGAGAAATATTTAAAAAAAAGCCGGTGACCCCCCTTAACACCTTAAGAGCGGCCTATGCGGTTTATTTATATGTACCGCCCAGCGGGGTGTTTTTAGCCAAAATAGGGCTGTTTACGTGATCATTTTCATGCCTAAATAAGACCCAGAACGTAAAACAAATCTATCCTGAAAGGGCATAAACAGAGCTTTCGAATGACACCATAACGATCCTTTTATGATGGCTAGTTTTCTTGCAATAACCGTGCAACGCGAGTGCAAAAAGCATGTAATTAGCCACTTTCCCGATACAATTCCTTATATAGCGAGTGAGAGAGGGAGGAGGGAGCTGGGATTCGTGTCAGTATGTTCGCCGCGGTGGTCTGGAGCAGTCATACGCTCGCTACTCTCCTGCCACCACTTGTCTCTCTCTCTCAGCAACATTACGTGCTGAAATTGCCACTCGACCTATGTCGAGCGCCGCCACATAGTCCAGCTTTATTAAATACGACTTATGTGGTGAGCCGCTAATTAAGGGTTAATGTCTGCGTGTATTCTTTGTGTGAGAACTTGTTCATGTGTACAGTCATAGACTACAGTAGATCTGGACTGGACACGAAAATTGAACTTTGCAGTAGGGGACCCAACATTCGAAAGCGAACCCCCAAGTTCGAACCTCGAAACCGCGAAAATATCACATTTTCGCGGTTTCGAGGTTCGACTTTGAGGGTTTGTTCTCCGATTTTGGGTCCCTTACTGCAAAGTTCCATTTTCGTGTCCAGTCCAGATCTACTGCAGTCTATGGTACAGTATATATTTGTGTTTGAAATATAGAACACCAGTTTAATGGGGTACTGCTTGTTTTTTTGTCTATATATTTATATATTAATCTAGTTTTAAGTTATCTCGCTAGACCTCCATCAAGCTTAAACAGAAAAGCATCCCAAGATCCTCGTCTTAAGATAAATTTGTACATTTTTCGGTAGAAAAATGTACCGGCAGAAGGTCGGTTACTTCTAAAATTAACATTCAAGTGGGACGAAAGGTCTTAATATTGACAAATGGGGCGAATGGTCTCAAAATCGCCAAGCTAATGGAACGAACATCTTAAAATCTCACAACTAATATGCTAAACAAGAGAACGGGGTCCAGAAAAAACAAGTACCTCCCCCTTAATACCTACATATCAGTGTATAGCAATTATATATGCGTAACCATTGTAATATGTTTGTAGACATTTTTAAACATAATATAATGCCTTGAGTATGTATTGAATGTCAAGTAATCTATCTACGAGTATTCTATCTATTGAATGTCAAATAATCTATCTACGAGTATTCTATCTATTGAATGTCAAATAATCTATCTACGAGTATTCTATCTATTGAATGTCAAATAATCTATCTACGAGTATTCTATCTATTGTATGTCAAGTAATCTATCTACGAGTATTCTATCTATTGAATGTCAAATAATCTATCTACGAGTATTCTATCTATTGAATGTCAAATAATCTATCTACGAGTTCTATCTACTGAATGTCAAATAATTCTCGAGTATTCTATCTATTGAATGTCAAATAATCTATCTACGAGTATTCTATCTATTGAATGTCAAATAATCTATCTACGAGTATTCTATCTATTGAATGTCAAATATTCTATCTACGAGTATTCTATCTATTGAATGTCAAATATTCTATCTACGAGTATTCTATCTATTGAATGTCAAATAATCTATCTACGAGTATTCTATCTATTGAATGTCAAATATTCTATCTACGAGTATTCTATCTATTGAATGTCAAATAATCTATCTACGAGTATTCTATCTATTGAATGTCAAATAATCTATCTACGAGTATTCTATCTATTGTATTTGTATATTTATCTAGACTGTGTTTAATCCCTCCTGTACAGGCGACGTCTGTTTTTATTATATTCTAGCTATATTTAGACGACTTGGTGCAGCTTAAGGGGAGATCTCCACTTGAGGGATTTTTTTCTTGACCCCTTTCTCCCTCATGTTTAGCCCCATTGCTTTTGAGATGTTAAGACGTTCGCCCCATTAGTTTGGCGATTTTAAGAACCCTCGCCCCATTTATGTCAATTTTAAGACCTTTCGTGCCACTTAGGTGTCGATTTCTTCCTGGCGAGCGATAGCGAGCCTGTAATTTAAGGGGAACCGGTCTTCGGCCGGGACATTTTTCTACCGAAAAATTTACAAATTTATCTTGAAAGGGGGTCTAGGGGGAGTAATTTGAAGCTTGATGGAAGTCTAGGGCATCAACTAAAAACCTCCCCTTAAGAAGGTTCTGTGGTAGTAAAAAGGGTTAATTAAGATAGTTCGAAGCCTGTTAATGGATGGAGGCCTTTCTTAAACTGAATAAACACGTTTTTTATTAGCCAGTATTAACTAAAGAAAATAACAACACCGGTACTGAACGGGTTAAGGGGGGTGACGGCTTTGTCTTTTTCTTTCTCTCCTTTTCTCGCTTTCCCTGGTTTGTATGCATTCGGCCCCATTCAGCCAACTGTTTTAAAACGTTTATCCTCATCCAGGTGTCGATTTCTTCCTGGCGAGCAATAGCGAGCCATCATTGTATGGAGAAATCCGGCTTCGCCGAAGACATTTTTCTTTCGAAAAATGTACAAATTTGACTTGCTGTCAAAACAAAAATATATATATGCTGGCTCGCTACCGCTCGCCAGGAAAATATTGACACCTGGATGGGGGTAAACGTCTTAAAACAGTAGGCTGAATGGGGCCGAATGGATACAAGCCAGAGAGAGAGGGAGAGAAAGAGAATACAAGCGAGGTGGGCTCCCTTAAATCAATATTCTAATAATGTGAACCAATATAACACACACACACATACACACACACACACACACACACACACACATACACACACACACACACACATATATATATATACACACACGCACACATACACACACAGTCAAATACAACACAAATTTAGCACAAACTGGTCACCTTGTATGTATGTGTGTATGTGGGTAATATGTGGAACGCTATATATTGTATATCTTGAGCACAGGCGGTCGACAGTACGGTACGGCAGGAATATATGGTGTACCGTGTGTGTGTGTGTGTGTGTGTGTGTGTGTGTGTGTGTGTGTGTGTAAGAGAGATAGAGAGTGTGTGGGTTTTTTTGTATCTATGTAGATGAGGGAGACAAAACAAAATCTACCTGTGACGAGTGCCTCTCCCAGAGTTGAAAGAGTGACAGGGCCAAAATCAAGGGATATTCGATCCGAAATGTCTGGACACACGGAGTTTGAAGCAATGTTTAGTCATAGGATGAGGGGAAGAGGGATTCATGAAGAGAGTTCCAGTGCTCAGCGGTTGATTAGAAGAACGATTGGGAATATCGTTTCACTCTTTGGTTACAGAGTTACTCAGAGTAGGGGTGGGATTGTGTTGCAAGACGAATGTTACGTACTCTACGTGGAGGAGGTGGTATACTATGAGAGATCTCTGAAGAACATTGATTATTGTAATAGCGGTAGAATAGCGAGAGAGATGCAACATTGCGACGAAGAGAGAAAGATTGCAGAGAGTCGGTAAGTGGACGTGAGTTAATGATATGAAAGGCATTCTTTTTTAATTTGTCAAGAAGTCCGGTGTGAGAGGATCCTCCCCACACATGCGAACTGATAAAACAGTTAATTACTGTATCTAAAGTAATATACCCTTATGAAGGTATAGTAAGGAGGGATGGGCGTATTTATTTCCTCGTTTCTATATATTTAAAAAACAAATGTTGTGTCCTCCCTAGCCTTCCATCAAGCTAAAATATATAAAACACCCCAAGACCCTCCTTCAAGATAAATTTGTACATTTCTCGATGGACAAATGTCCCGACCGAAGGCCAGTTCCTCTTAAATTAGAGGCTCGATATCGCTCGCCAGGAAAATATCGACACATAAATTACACGAAAAGTCTTAATATTGACTAAGAAATGGGGTGAAAGGTCTTAAAATTGCCAAACTAATGAGCCAAACGTGATATAATCTGAAAACTAATGGCGCTAAACATGAGGAAGACGATAGTCCAGAAAAACGACCCATCTCCCCCTAATGGTAATAAGCCCATGTTATGTAAAGGACAGAAACTCAAAACGGGTTTCTGGAAGCTTTACTTATATGCTTAGCCCGTTCAGTTACAGCGACGTCTTTAATAAATTGATTTCAGTTACATTCAGACGATTTTATGAAGCTTAGAAAGGATGTATGGTAGCTAAAAGGAGTTATTGAGATAGTCTGGAGCCTTTTAACCCAGCAAGTGCGATAAGCCTCACTGAAGTATGTGTATAGCGAATGCGATAGGCCTCATGGAAGGAAGACTGTGAAAAAAAACTTCCAAAATGCCCCCGGGGGTCTCAAAACAAAGGAATATATCATTAGGTGAGATAATTCCCCTCTATTACTTTCTACCACTCATGAATGTCTCCACCCTCCTCCCTTCCCCTCCCTCCCCACCTTTTTCCCCCCTCCTCAATTATCGGCTATTTTCTCTCTTATTTTCATCATTTATCGGTTATTTCCGCTCAAATTATCGTCAGGCAAGCTGGGAGGGAGGGTTGTGTCATTCAGAGACCCTTTAGAACTGTGAGATCTCTAACGGGCCACTCAGTGTGTTGAGAGACATTGCAAGGGCAGTGTGTGTGTCTCTCAGCCTGCCGCTCCAGGATAGGACCGGGCGGCGAAAATATAAGTTTTTCACCCCCCAAATACTTTTCCAACTTCTTTTATTGCTCTTCAAGGTTCATATGTTCATCATATATATAAGTAAAATAAATGCACATGGAGAAGAAATAATGCTAAATGTAAATGTAAAATGTAAATATAACAAATTCTGTCAGAATCAAAGGTAATTAATTCGCATATAACTATGTTTGCCAACAGGCAATTATGCGCTGCGCTCCTCAGGTTAATGGGTAGAATTTTTTCCTAAGCTGAATAATATCGTCTAATAGTTGCCGGAATATAATGAAAAGGACATCACCGGTACTGAACGGGTTAAATTCCAAAGGCTAGGGAAAAAAATTAATAAATACAACAGAATAAAGTCAAAATGTTATCCTATTTATTGAGAGGATTACAAAGTTGACCAATCTCAAAGTCCTTTAAGGTCTCCGGACAAGATGGACGATGCACTTCAGAATCTGCCCAATTTTACGAATTCGCGACAAGGAATTTATGAGCTGGCTCCCTTGATCATAGAGTAAAAGGAGAGAGATAGTGAGTTACATAGAGATAAAATAGATACACTGACTGCACAGACCTTGCGGTCCCTACTAGGGAGTCCGGACTTATTGCTAACATAAAATTTGCTACAAAGTTGAAGGTAAGTATAGCAAAGCCTCTCTTCCCACCCATCACTCCCGCCGACCTTGGGTTGGAATTAAATTTAGTTCGGTAAACACGGCCTCCAGCAGAATATGAACATTCCTAATGGGAATTCATAGTAAAGAAGGAAGTTTGAGATATACTGAATACTACTGATGCTTAATTTTGTTTGTTTTCCTATATTACTCTAACCTCCTCGATATGGATGTCTTGACTCCTTTTGAATGTGTCAATTGTATTATCACTTTCTCTGGCAGTTTGTTTCGCTCGTTGATCACACTGTAGGTGAAGACGAGCTTTTTGACATCGACACTTGCCTGCCTTGTTTTTTTTATTTCAATCCATTTCCCCGAGTTGATGAACTATTATTGAATTTGAAGTGACTACAATTCTACATAATTTTTGTCAAAAACCCTTTAATATCTTGAAACTCAATTATTTTACCTCACAATTTTCTTTTCTTAAGTGAAAAAAATTGTTTTTGTTTAGCCTAATCTTTCATGATATGATATATTTCTCAGTGGCTGATTGGTCGACATAGGCCGAGTGATTGAATTTTGGCTGAGTGGTTGAATTTGGGCTGAGTGGTTGAATTAGGCTGAATGGTTGAATTAGGCTGAGTGGTTGAATTAGGCTGAGTGGTTGAATTAGGCTGTGTGGTTTAATTAGGCTGAGTGGTTGAATTAGACTGAGTGGTTGAATTAGGCTCTGTGATTGAATTATGCTGAGTGTTTGAATTAGGATGAGTGGTTGAATTATTCTGAGTGGTTGAATTAGGCTGAATGGTTGAATTAGGCTGAGTGGTTGAATTAGGATGAATGGTTGAATTAGGCTGAACAGTCATATTGAACCGGGGGTTTCATTGATCCAAGCATTCGAATTGTTGCAAATGGTAAAATTGCTGCAAATGGTCGAATTGGTCCACGCGGTTGAATTATACCTAGCGAGTTGAATTGGTACAAATGGTTGAATATTTCCAAGAAGTTGAATTATGCCAAACGAGTTGAATTGTGTCCAAACGATTGAATTAGTCCAAGCAGTCGAATTGGTCCAAACGGTCAAATTGGTCCTAGCGGTTGAATTGGTCCAAATGGTCAAATTGGTCCAAACGGTCAAATTGGTCCAAACGGTCAAATTGGTCCAAACGGTCAAATTGGTCCAAACGGTTGAATTGGTCCATATGGTCAAATTGGTCCAAATGGTCAAATTGGTCCAAACGATCAAATTGGTCCAAACAGTCAAATTGGTCCTAGCCGTTTAATTGTGCCGAACAGTTGAATTGCAGCAAGCAGCCAAATATTCTTGAGTTTTCTAATTGAGTACAGCGGTTGATTTGAAACAAGTGTTAGAATTGAGTTGAGCACGCACTAAGTCACTCGTCGCTCCCGTGACTTTTGTACCGGTACACGATATTAGGTTTTTATGGAGATAATGTGGTATTATTGTGTCATTTATTACTTGTTCAACCATTATTTGAGTTATATGAAACTTTATATAACATATTTTCGGCGCTTTCACTGTTATTGTAATATTATTGTGTCACTTTCACTGTTATTGTAATAGTATTGTGTCACTTTCACTTGTATTACTCTTCTTGTTATGAATTATTGTCACTCTCACTGTTATTATTGAGTTATTATTACATTATCCATAGTGTGTCACTTTCACTTACTTGGTTTAGAGGTTAGGCTAGGCTAGGCTACGCAAGCGTACAGTACCTTACGGTATCGTATTTGACACTTGTAATTATTACATTTGGTTGTTTCTTTCACTTAGACATATTGTTATATTGTTTTTAGTGTCACTTTCACTTTTTACAGGTTTCACTTATAAATACTTATTGAATAGTTACTCTAATATATAGTTGTTGTGTCTCTTTCACTTGCACATATTGTTATATTGTTTTTAGTGTCACTTTCACTTATAATAATTATAGAATAGTGTCTCTTTCACTTGCACATAGTGTTTTATTGTTTTAGTGTCACTTTCACTAGTGTTCTCAGAGTCAGTGCCACTTAGAAGTTTACTAGGATGTGGAAATCATCGTGGCAAGGCGTGATGCACACTGCTACCTGACATTCCTGGCACTGATACGAGGTTTTGGTGGTTGTCTGGGGTCTTTGGGTGGTGTGGCTGCAGACATGGCACCGTTTCTGGGTCTTGCAACCAGCAGCTATTGGAAGGGCGACGATCCTGTGCTTCCTGTGGTGTTCGGAAGCGTATGGGCGGCCCATGGTGCCAGCTCCTGGCATATGTTGAGCTCGTGGGGCATCATCAGGCACGGCATATTCCCCAATGAGATCCAGAATGAGCTGTTTCTGGAATCTCCGAAGGTTGGTGTACTTCCTGGGCATTGTGGGGTTCATCAGCTTGTACAGGTTGTATGAGTTGAGCACAGATACATCCATCATGTGCAGGAAGAACTTCTTATACCACCTGCAGGAGGTCCGCAGGCAGTCGATGAAGCCGACCTGCATGTCTGACTTGTCAACCAGACGCATGTTTATGTTGTAGTCCGTAACTGCGTCTGGCTTCATGATGGGCTCCCTGGTCCTGTGGTTGACTTTGCCAGAGTCAACCAGGTTGCCCTTGTGGATGGTGCTGATCATGTTGACTTTCCTTTGGTCGTGCCAATGGATTGCCAGCATCGAACCATGTTGCTTGAGGAAGATGTCCTTCTTCTTGGTCTTTTGGGGGAATTCCGGCATGTTCCTCCTCGTCCCCCATAATGTGCCCACAGTCTGGGTTTGCTGCCTGTTCAGGTACTTGGTGAGGATGGGGGACGTGTAATAGTTGTCCGTGTAGAGTATGTGGTTCTTGTTGAAGTAGCGATCCATCATCGCCTTCACCACTGCTCCACCGAACCCTATTTCTTGATCTGCAAGAACCTCACCCTCCTTCCCACTGTAGACAATGAAGTCCAGCACATAACCCGTCTTACAATCACAGAGGACGAAGAGCTTGATGTCGAATCGATGTCTCTTGGATGGTATGTACTGCCGGAAGTGAAGGTTCCCCCAGAACACCACAAGAAACTCGTCGATCACGACCTTTAGAAAAGGCTTCAAGAATGGGGAAAACTTGGAATTCATCATGTCGTAGAATCCCCTTATCTTCCACAGGCGGTCTGTTTGGGTGTACATTGGTGTTAGTAAAGAAGTGCAGGCTACCAAGTATGGCGAAGTAGCGGTCCCGGGACATAAGTTTGCCAAAAGCAGGTGTGGCAATTATGTCGCCTGTGATCCAGTAGTCTGCCAGCCGATGCTTCTTCACATGTGCCATGAGCATGGTCAGTGCTATGAACACATACATTTGGGCAATGGTGACAGGCTTCCAGGCCTTCATGTGGGAACTATGGGTCTTGCCGCTGAGGTGGTCACTGAGGGCCTTCTGCTTATTGGTCTCATCGACAACATATGACATGACCTCATTGTCGAAAAAGGCTTTGAAAAGCTCGGCAGGTGTTGAGTTGGGTCCCCCAAGGAAAGATGGATCAATCCCTGCGCCATTTTGAGCGTCATCGAATGTGGCATCTTGTGGCTGAAAGGTGGCCCCATCCTCCCACGTCCAGACATCAGCATGCCTGGCACGGGGACGGGAACGGGCAGCAGGGATGGCAGCAGCAGGGGCGTCGACAGCAGCAGGGGCGTCGGCAGCAGCAGGGGCGTCGGCAGCAGCAGGGGTGTCGGCAGCAGCAGGGGCGTCGGCAGCAGCAGGGGCGGCCTGGCCATGGCCACACCCACGCTGACCAGCAGGGCCCCTGGCATGGCCACGTCCACATCCACGTCCAAGGGCATGGCCACCCCGAGCACGGGGACATCCAGGGCCACGGCGGGATGCTGGGTCGTCCACCCACTCAGCTTCGTCCACAACAGGGTCGTCTGGCAGGTCATGATTATCATCACCAGAATCTGCACTGTGGTCGTCCATATATCTTGAAGGGCGGCCATATTCGTGGGTATCTTCTGGGTCATAGGTGGGATCCTGGTCGTCAGTTGGTGGTGATACATCAGGTGCCGACTGCTGGCGTGGGCTGCTAGTGGGTGGTGAAGGTGAGCTAGTTGGCTCTGAAGTTTTGAGGCGACGACGAGAGCGTTTTAGGGGCAGCTTAGGGCCTGAGGTGCTGCTTTGTGCCCCCCCTGTGGCCATGAACAAGGCCCTTCTGGAGGTGCGTTGACCACTTGCACCACTTGTTGATGGCTGTGGGTCATGCGAGGCCAATTCCGCACCACTTGCACCACTTGTTGATGGCTGTGGGTCATGTGGGTACAATACCGCACCAATTGCACCACTTGTCGATGGCTGTGGGTCATGCGGGGCCAATTCCGCACCACTTGCACCACTTGTTGAGGGCTGTGGGTCATGCGGGGTCAATGACGCACCAGCCGCGGGTGACGAGGGCCCGGGAGACAAAGGAATAGGCCTACCCACGCTCAACTCTTCACTCTCATCCTCACTATCAGCATCTTCACCTCTTTCCCTTTCGGCCGCCTCCCGTGCCTGCTTTCTTGCACTATCTAGCACAGCTCTCCTATAAAAGTAACTGGCTATTTTTGCCGGGGAAGGAGTCCCCACAGCCAACGCCGGGGTCGCAAGCGTGCGCGCCGGGTCACGTTCACGTGATGCGGGTAGGACACTTCCCATTTCACCCACACTTTCATCACCTTGATGATGTTCACCACATCCAACATTGTCATCAATATCATCATCACTATAGTCATCATCAGTGCTATGAAAGCCCTGGAATTCTTCGCCATCTTCCACTTCATCAACATCTTCACTAACCACATGCTCCTCGTCAAAATCACTCTCAATCTCACTAAGGTCATGATCACTTAACTCTTGCAACACACGGGCAACACCACCGGGACTTAGCAACGTTTTCTTGGTCATTTTAGCTTTGCCTTTCGTAGGCTTTCGGGTCGTGGCGGCGGGCGTCGATTCGGACACAGCGATTTTCTTTGGGTTAACTCCAGCCATCTTGGGTGTGAGATAAGAACTGATGCTGCCTGGTAGTTTGTGCTTGGTGGCACTGCGGTCGCCCACGCACAAACAAAAATCCGCCCGCGCAATTTGAACGCTTTGATTTTGATTTTGCCTCATATGAGGCCTCCCGGACTCCCTGACTCCGAACCATAATACTTTTTGCCTCATAGGAGGCCTCCCGGATCCCAAGGGTTAATGGGTGCATTCAACTGGGACCCCCTGGAGTATCACCTCTGCTCTCCCCTCCCCCACCCCCCTCCCCTCACACAAAACAGCACGCATAAAGTGGGATATATTTCGTGCTTATGGGATTTCCTTCGCCTTTTATTAAGTTCACGACTTGTATTTATCTTGCAAGTTTAGAGCACAGCCTTATGCAGGGAGAATATGCACCAACCATTGTATAATAGACGCCATATTGTTAACCTAGCGTTATTAGCTGCTGTCTACTGCAACTAGTAGTAACGACATCCATCAACATACCCATATTCCTCACCAAGCCCTCTATAACCCATCATCTCCAGACATCACCTTTTGCTCCCCAGAACTCGCCCCCACAACATCCTGGAGGGTGGTCAGAACCTTAGGCTCTGACCACCTCCCGATCATTATCACCACCAAAACCAGACTCACCCCAGCTAGCCACAAACACACATACACCAATTATAAAAGAGCTAACTGGGAAGCATTCACAAATGAGACAGAACAACACTTCACAACTCTAAACAGTACACCCATCACTAACATCAACAATGCTCTGTACACATACTCAATAAAACTATCCAAAACGCTGACAAGAAACACATTCCAAGAGGTAACAGAAAAAGACACAACCCCAACTTCACACCAGAAATTCAAAACCTCATCAGAAAACGTGACATACTGAAACACTCCCCAGCACCCCACACACAAGACATCACACAACAAATCCAGGCACTCAACACCCAGACTAACAACAAAATACAAGAACAACAAAAACTAAATTGAAATAACTTCCTACAAACACTTGATCACAAAACAAACCCCAAAAAACTCTACAAAACACTAAACAGCATCACACTTTCCAACAGCAACACAACACAATCACATGCTGCAATCACAGCAATAGATTCTACTCCTTCATGTAAACAACAAGCAAACACTCTCATCAATCACTTCTCACATGTCAGCCACCTAAAACCTCACAAAGACGACCGACGTGTCATCCGACGTAAGAGACAATTCCCCACAGACGCTGACTATACACCCTTCACCAATCACCAGACAAAGCATATCATCAACAATCTCAAGCACTCACCCGCTTGTGGCCTAGACAACATAAGCAACATACACCTCAGACACCTGGGACCATAAGGCATACAAGCACTCACTAACATATCAAACTACAGTTATTCACACAACACAATACCAGACATTTGGAAGCATGGTATCATCACCACATTCCCCAAACCCAACAAAGACCCCTCGCTACCCTCCTCGCACCGCCCCATCACACTCCTTTGCACCCCTCCAAAGTCATGGAACGCCTAGTATTACAACTAATTACGCCCGACCTACCCCTAGCTCCAACACAACATGGCTTTAGGCCACTCCACTCCACAAACACTCTTCTCACAGACCTTACACAAAGAGCTTTTGATGGCATCAACTCAGCTAGACCACCACACAGATCACTATTAGCCACACTCGACATTAGTAAAGCTTTCGATGCCATCCCCAGCCACAACCGAACAAACAAAATCTACAACACAAACATGCACAACAACACAAAAAGGTGGCTGGCCAACTTCCTAGCAGGCAGATGTGTACACATATCTTTTGCCGGTCAGTCATTTAGAATCAGAAACTTTCCAAACAGAGTTCCACAAGGATCTGTCCTATCACCCGCACTCTTCAATCTGTACATGCACGATATAACTACACCCAATACTCCCCAAATAAACTTAGCCTCCTATGCAGATGACATAATACTTATATGCACACACCATGACCCAAAAAGAGCAACAGATCTCATTCAACCCTATCTCAACACACTACATGGCTGGTGCACTACAAACAGACTTAATCTAGCCCCAGCCAAATCCACCGCAACCCTGCTCACAAGCTGGACAGGAGAACAAGAATATATCCCTCAACTCACCATAAACAACACACCCCTAACACATACTGTACAATACATACACACCCAAAATCCTAGGAGTAACTTATGATACTCATATGACATTCAAACAGCACACCACAAACATTAAAAAGAAACTGACACCCAGACTTAACGCCCTCAGGTCACTTGCTCACACAAAATTTGAACACAACAAAGAAATTACCACCACAGTATATAAACAATACATAAGATCAGTGATGGAATACGCAAGCCCAGCCTGGGCTTCTAACCTAGCTGAAACACATCATAAGACCTTACAGACTATTCAAAACAAAGCCCTGAAGATCATTACAGGCTGCACAGCTACTGCACCCACAGATCACCTACATCAAGAAACCAAAATCCTCAAAGTCAACGACCATCTGGACATGAGAGGCACTCAATTCCTGGCAGCAGCCTCCACGAACCAGGACCACCCACTAAACCACATGGCAACACACCCACAGACACCAAGAAATATGAAAACAACACCCAGCACACGGTATCACACACAATTACTGTCCTCTCTCCCTCCCTGCCCACCCCGAACCAACTTCCAGAAGCACATCCATACTCATATCTCTCGCCGATCCATCCACTCACTCACAGACAACACGCAGCTGCAAGCACCACCTCCCGAAATCAATCCTTCCGAATCCTCCCTTCCTCGCGAGGACAGAGTCCACCTGGCCAGGCTGAGATGCGGACACCATCCAGCTCTCCTGAGTTATCAGAAGAGACTGGATGACTCCGTTGTCGACGCCTGCCCGGGATGTAACACAGCACCCCATACCATTAAACACATCATAGAAGACTGCATTTCACACAACCACTTACGCCAACAACACAATCTACACTCAATGAGAGCTCTGTGGGAAAGCCCGATCGTGGCCATGGCCTTCCTCAGGGACTCGGGGCTGTTCGGCCAGGCAGCTTAGGGAACAACAACAACAACAACTAGTAATATTGTGTTGATCCATTTGTTTTCATTCTCTCATGTGTAATAATTCATACCCTCAGTTAATATGATAATGGTATTATTGGTTTATTTTGCTAGATTTTGTTAATAAAGCTGAATATATATTATATATCTAGCTATCTGTTCTATCTATATGCTCTGGCCCAATCCCCATTTTGGGGGTAGCCGACTCAAGACAGAGCAAGAACAGGGAAAACACAAAAACAACATAAAACAACAAATAAACACAGATAAAAAGCACAAACTCACACACATCCAGGTCACCCAGGAGAAGACCCAGAGACCAGGGTCACCAAGGTCGCTCCAGCACTCTCCCGGCCCCCGACCACCCGGAGAGGTTCCGATCTCGGCAGGCAGACATGCAGCGAAGCCAAAGCCACAAGCCCTCCCACCACACTTCCAGGCGCACCCTTCATATTAATCGTCTCCCCAGGCCAGGCTCCTGATGGACTATTATCTAGTCCAACTTGCGCCCGACCCCTTACTCCAAATGACCACGTGTTCACTCAACTATTCACAAGCATTCTCCATTCACTCCTGTCCACCACCACTTCCCCTGCCTGATCTATGGTCATTCCTCTATCATCCAAAGCCTTTCTTACACAGTCTCTCCATCTCAATGGGGGTCTTCCTGCCCTTCTATCTCCCCTTGTACCTGACTCACATATTCTCTTTGTAAGCCTTTCATCTCCCATTCGTTCAACATGACCATACCAACTCAGCACCCTTCTGTCCACTCTGGCTGACAAATGTTCCTGCTGCCCCACTCTCCTACGTATCTCTTCATTCCTCAATCTGTCTCTACGAGTAACTCCACACATACTCCTCAAGCAGCTCATCTCCATCACATCCAGCCCTCTTTTCTCCTTTTTTCTTCAGAGCCCATGTCTCAGCCTCATACATCACTGTTGGCACAACAATTCCTTGATACAGTGCACTTTTTACATTCACTCCGAGATTTCTCGTCGTCCACATACTTACCATTGCTCCGAAAACCTTCCTTCCTTCACACACTCTCTGTTTTACCTCCACTTCCATACCTCCACTCCTGCTTATCGTTCCTCCTAGATATTTAAAACACTCTACTTGTTCCAATATTTCCCCATCCAGCCTCACATCTAGATTCACCCTATATATATATATATATATATATATATATATATATATGTATACAGTATATATATATATATATATATATATATATATATATATATATATATATATATATATATATATATATATATATATATATTATATATAGTATATATATATATATATATATATATATATATATATATATATATTATAATATATAGCTATGGAATATGTGCCTGAGTATATACACACATACATACATACATACTGTATATATCAGCAATAGTATATATATTGTATTTACACAGAACAGATTTTGTAATGTAGTGTGGGGTCAAGGTCATAATGGTACCGGATAAACTATTATATTATGTGAGTTAAAGTGTAAACATAGTCCGTGAACTATGGCCATACCATCAGTTAAACGTCTTCATCTTGCTGCATTATGTTGTTTGACCAGGAAGATATTATGTACAATGGCGCTAATAATTCATGTCTCAGCTGTCATTACGTTTGGCTCGCTCTGTGCTTCATTATTGTCTGTCAGATGTTGAATAGGGTGGGTAAGTGTAGGAACATGGTGTGTATATCTCACTTAACCCTTTCACGCACATATGACGCAGAGGTTGCCAGATAAGCAATAAGAAAAGAGTTCTTTCACTCATATAAATACCTCTCCAAAAATTAGTTTTCTGCCCACAGCTAACTCAAAGACAACTGCAGAGGTTGAAGTAACTAAAGGTTTCTAAATACCCCTGATGGTAACACAGGCTTTAAAGTATCCCTAATAGGCTCAACATCGCGTCATATGTCGGAGAGGGTTAAACAGAATAAATCATGTGTACATATTGCTGATACCAATTATTGATCAAAGCGTAATTAGTGCTGAGACATCACTTATTAGGCCGACTGTACTCACAGTCGCTATTAAATTAAATATGCCTGGACTTCCCGTGCTTTTTAAGTATGAAAGTACACCTCTAAAGCATGATATGCGAAGGTAAATTAAAGTAGATTATATATTAAACTCTCTCTGCTTCTCAGTGTTGTATAAATATTAACCATTAATTAGTACTGATTCGTTTATAGCTTAAGGGGACATTATGTTATCTATATATTGATTGTTTATTATTACCGGTATACTGCATATATTTGTTATAATTTGTCCCTTAGTCCTCTATCAAGCTTAAAATAAAACACCCCAATTACCCCCCTTCGAGACAAATTTGTAATTTTTTCGGTCGAAATATGTCCAGGCCGTAGGCCGGTTCGTCCTAGATTACAGGCTCGCTATCGCTCGTCAGGAAAATATACTGTAGACATCTAAATATGACGAGTTTTTAAAATCGCCAAACTAATGGGGCAAACGTCTTAAAATGTCATAACTAATTGGGCTCAATTGAACATGACAAAGAAGGGGGTCCAGCGAAACCAAATACTTCCTCTGAATGATGAAATACAAGATATCCTAGACTTTTTGTGAGTGACTGTAGGTAGCGTGTGTGGGGGATCAATGTGAGGACTCTTGTGGAAGGGAGGTAGACGCGGCGGAAAGCTATATCAGGTTCATTCGCATGCCGGTAACATTGGACCTGCTTGTTTGAGCTTGAAATCGTCTATTCAACCTCCCACGCTAGCTCACACACTCGCTTTTGCTCTCTCTATCTCGCTCTCGCTGGCTCTCGTCCTTGTTATCTCTCTCTCTCTCTCTCTCTCTCTCTCTCTCTCTCTCTCTCTCTCTCTCTCTATATATATATATATATATATATATATATATATATATATTATATATATATTGTATATATATATATATATACCGGTATATATATATTAAGAAACATTTTACTTATAAAAATGAGAACATTATAGTACCTTTATTTAAAAGCAAGGGTAAGGGATTAGAATATGCCCCACGTGCCTTCTGTGTGTCGTAAGAGACGACTAAATAGGTTGGGTCGGTGGGATTGCGACCCCCACCCGGAAAAAAATACATAGCAACGATGAACGAACAATCGGCCTCGGATGCGGACGGACCCTGTGTTGACGAACCCCGACCGACTATGGACAAGTCTACGGACATTCTGAGAATAGGAACATGGAATGTGAGTGGCATGAATGATGGCACAAAAGAGAGAGAGGTACTGGAAGTGTTAGTGAATACCAGGCTGGATGTATGTGGAATGACGGAGACCAGATGGAAGGATACAGATGTGAGAGAGTGGGAGTGTGGAATGGGTGTGTGTGCTGGAGTGAGTGAGGGAACAGCAAGAGAAGGTGAGTGTTTGTTTGTAAGTAACAAATGGAAGGAGTGCGTAAGAGAATATGGGTCTGTGGGTTCAAAGATTGTGTGGGTGAGAATGAAAGTAGGAATACAAACGTGGGTGATTGTGTGTGTGTATGCTCCGACAGAGGATAAACTTGTAAGAGAGAAAGAGGAGTTCTGGGTGAATGTGGAGGCGTGCCTGGATAAGTTTGACAAGAACGAAAGAATATTTCTGATTGGGGATATGAATGGTAAGGTGGGTGATAGGAAAGTTAATGGAGTGGTGGTAGGGTGAGGGGTACCGTCAGAGGTGAATGGGAATGGTAGTGTACTTGTGAACGTATGTGTGGGGAGGAGGTTGTGGATAGCCAACACCTTCTTCCCACACAGAATGATACACAGGTACACATGGAAAGTGGTGTGGACGATGAAGGATAAGACAGTGGTGGAACGAAAGTCACTGATTGATTATATATGTGTGGATGAAAGGATGAAGAAATCTGTGATGGATGCTAGGGTGTATAGGGGTATTGGAGGGGGTCTGTCTGATCATTATGTAGTAGTAGCTAAGGTTAGGATACAAAAGAAGTTGGTGAGGAGAGCTGGAGGGAGGCGAGAGGAAGGTGGAATGGTGAGGCTACAGGAGGAGGAAATCAGGGAAGAGTACAGGAGAGCAGTACAAAGACGACTAGGTGGGCTCGACCTGGAAGATATGGAGGAAGTCGAGGAGATAAGCAAGGTGTTTAAGGAAGAGGTCTGTGCAGCATGTGAGGAGGTGTGTTGAGTGAGGAGAAGAGGGAGGGTAGTGAAAGGTACAGCATGGTGGACAGAATAGGTAAAAATAGCTGTGGAAGATAAGAAGAAAGTGTATAGAGAGTGGTTGGGTAGTAGAGGGAATGAAGATTTGGAGAGGCAGAAACGAGCAAGGTATGTGGAGAGAAAGAGAGTGGTGAAGAGAGTAGTGAAGGAAATTAAGAGAAGACTAGATGAGGAATTTGGAAGGAATCTGAGTGTAAAATGGAGGGAGTGTAAGAAACTGTTCTGGAAAGAAGTCAAGAAAGTTAGGGAAGGTAGCAAGGGAAACAGTAGGAGTGTGAAAGATAAAAATGGGAGAATGCTAGCCGAGAAGCAAGAGAGAGTCGAAAGATGGAGGGAGTACTTCAACGATTTGCTAAATGTAAGGAATGAAGAGCCAGCAAACATAGCTGGATGGGGCATGGGAGGGAGAAGAGGAGAAGTAGTGGAGGAGGAGGTGGGGATCAGGAGGTCAGAAGTGTGGGAAGCCATGAAAAGAGTGAAGTTGGGGAAAGCACCAGAACAGATGGAGTGTGTGGGGAAATGTTGAGGTATGGTGGTGAGACAGTGATCGAATGGGTGTGGAAAATATGCAAAATAGCATGGGAGAAGGGGAATGCACCCGATGACTGGAAGACTGGCATAATAGTCCCCCTATATAAGGACAAAGGGGAAAGAGGAGTGTGTGGTAACCACCGAGGAATATGTCTTTTAAGCGTAGTAGGGAAGGTGTACAGTAGGGTAGTGATTGAGAGAGTGAGAGTGAGAACGGAGAAATGGATAGGCGACGAGCAGGGAGATTTTAGGAAGGGAAGAGGATGTGTAGATCAGATTTTTACTCTGAATTGTGTTGTGGAGAAATATCTGGAGAAGAAACAAAAGGTGTATGTTGCCTTTATGGACTTGGAGAAGGCCTATGACAGAGTGGATAGAGAAGGCATGTGGAAAGTATTTAGAATATATGGAGTAGATGGCAAGTTGCTGAAAGCAGTGAGGAGCATGTATGAGGGTGCAAAGGCGGCAGTACGTGTGGAGAATGAGCAGAGCGAGTTCTTTGACCTGAGTGTTGGGTTGAAACAGGGGTGTGTGATGTCCCCGTGGTTGTTTACTGTATATATGGATAGAGTCATGAAAGAAATACTAGGAAGAGCAGTGGATGTTGGTGTATCGATATAAAGGGAGGGAAATGAGTGGAAGCTGCCTATACTGCTGTTTGCGGATGATACAGTTCTTATGAGCGATAATGAATGGGAGTTGCAGGGTCTGGTAAATGAGTTTGGAACAGTGTGCGAAAAACGGAATTTGAAGGTAAATGCGGGGAAGAGCAAGGTTATGGTCTTCGATAGGGTGTGAGGTGAAGCTGGACGGTCAGGCTATGGAGATTGTCAGCTCTGTTAAGTATCTGGGCAATGTGTTGAGTAAAGATGGGACTATGGATGAAGAAGTGCGGGAGAGGGTGCAACAGGGGAAGAGGGTTGTAGGAACGTTGAAAGCAGTAACAAGAAATAGAGTGGTCAGTATGGAAGTGAAGAAGTACTTGCATGACAGTGTGGTAATCCCGACACTAACTTACGGAAGCGAAGCATGGACGTTCGGGAAGAGACTCAGACCAAGAGTGAGAGCGGTGGAAATTAGTTACTTGAGAAGTACGTGTGGAGTTGCATGGAGGGATAGACAGACGAATGAGGAAGTAAGAAGGAGGTGTGGTGTGGAGGTAGATGTGCTGGAAAGTGTGAAAAGGAACAACTTGAGATGGTTCGGCCATATGGAACGTATGGAGAGCGAGAGATTGACTAAGAGGGTGTACGAGAGCGAGGTGGAAGGACAGAGAGGGAGAGGTGCACCGAGGGAGAGGTGCACCGAGGGAGAGGTGGAAGGATTTAGTGAGGAAGTATATGAATGAAGGCGGTGCTGCTTGGGAGGAGGGGCGTCGACTGACTGGGGACAGAGGTGCATGGGGGCGGTTCGGTCGTGGCCACCCCTTCGGGGATCACAGCGTCAGGCAATAGATAGATAGATAGATAGTGAGGCCACATCTTGAATATGGTGTGCAATTTTTGTCTCCTTTTCTGAGCAAGGACATTGGGAAGCTCGAGTCGGTGCAGCGTAGATCGATAAAGTTCATTCCGTCACTAAGAAATAAATCTTATGAAAATCTAAAAAAAAAAAAAAAAAATCACTTAACCCTTGTCTATCGGGCGCCCGACTTAATGCGGTCAAGGGAACCTAGGATTAAATGGCGGGGCCCGACTTAAGTCCAATGCGATGTTGAACACTTAATTGGCTCTGAGAGAGAGTCCGAGCGGTGGCAGGAGCGCGGGTGGGCTCTGACCGTTCGGCACGGCTCCCGTACCGCAACTGGTCCCTCCTCCACACCCATCCACATCCACTGCCTCCATAGACAGGGAAATATGTAAGGAAATTACTGTATTTTAGGGTTTTTGTACTCACGTTGCAACATCGTTGCAAGACAACCTGTGGTCGTGCAAGGATGGTTCAGGTGTCATTGGAAAGCTCAATTATCGCCCTTTCACGGATACATAATTGTATTACGCTCTGGCTCTTGTTTATGCATGAAAAAGAGCATGGAATGAAGCTCGTTTAGGGTAAATCTGCCCGCTTGGCAGGTAGTAGATGTTACAAACGGCCCCGCTCTTAGGGCGTTAAGAAAAGAAGATTGGGAGGTCAATTAATCAAGTGTTTCAAGATACTAAAGGTATTTGACAAAATTGATGTATTCACTTTTCCAAATAGATAATAGTTCATTAACTCGGGGAAATGGAATGAAATGAAACACCAGGAGGGCGAATTTCGATGTCACAAAGAACTTCTTCACCAACAGTGTGGTCCTCGAGTGGAACAAATTGCCTGAGAGTGTGGTACAATGTAAGACAATTGACACTTTCAAAAGAAGTCTAGACATTAATTTTGAGGAGGTGGGAATTATATAAAAAAGGGGGAAAAAAAAATAAAAAAAAAAATTAAGCATCAGTAGTATATAATATTTCGCATCTTCGTTCTTTACTATAAATTTCCCAGTAGAAGTTTTTATTTTTTTTCTCATTCCGCTGGGTGACTTCTTTCCCCAACTTATATAATTCATGCCGACCAACGGTTGGAGGGAGAGGTGGGTGGGGAGAGAGCCTTCTTGTTTGCTATCCTTGCCTTCCACTTTGTAGCAAATTCTATTCTGGCATTAAGTCCGGACTACCTAGTAGGGACTGCAAGGTCTGTGTAGTCTGTGTATCTATGTAAATATATGTAAATCTCAACTAGGGCTTACAGTATATGAAGAGGCATGGCGCACATTTACCCCTGAAATGAGATATTAGCCCATTGAATTACTTTCTCTACCGGCGACGTCTTATTAAATTTTATTCTGGCTATATTTAGACTATTTTGTGCAGCTTAAGAAGGATCTGCGGTAGTAAAAAGGGTTAAGTGAGATAGTCGAAGCCTGTTAATTGCTGGACGCCCTTTTTGAAATGAATATAATCGTCTAATAGTAGCCAGAATAGAGTTAATAAGATGTCACCGGTACTGAATGGGTTAACTTATTTACACTGATACTTTGATCAAATTTACTAATAATTGTAAGAAACTCAAGTCCGAATAATATTTTGTGTTCATGTTCGCCTCTTTTTTCGTTACTTTCATGCTATAATTAGATAATTGGGTTCAGCTTAGAAAGGATCTGTGGTATGTAAAAGGTTACTTGAGATAGTTTTTACCCCATTAATGTTTTCAATAACACCTCTTTTATAACTAGTTCAGGCGATCATTTAACAATTTTATTCAGCTTATGAAGTTTCTGTGGGAGTAAGCGAGTCGTTTAAGATAGTTTGCAGGTATCCCTTTGATATATTTCTACCGGTTCCTCCTTAGTTCAATAACATCGTCTCATGATAGCCAGAATAAAACGAAAACAGACAATCATACCGTCAACAAAATATATCGCCTTACAAAAACCTCTTAGTTTGATTGAGAACAAAGATTAAGCAAAAAGAAAACAACAATAAAATCATTGGAAGAAACTCAAGTCTGATTAAATGTTCTCTCCCCGTGTTCGCTTAAGTTTGTATCTTAGTTATGACTTCCATTAGACGATTGTATTAATTATAACATACATGATGATAGTGTATACCCCTTTGATTTATAAATATCTTTCCAAAACATGAAGTTAAATAATATACCAGATTAATCCGGAGAACATATAGGCATCATCGTTCCGACAAAAATCCATCCTACACACACACGCCTCTTAGTCTGTCTGATAACAAGGGAAAACAAACCAAAACAACAACGATAAATTAATTGGTAGTTCGATTAAACACTCTTTCCCATTGTTTGCCTTATTTCAATTTAACCCCTTCTGTACCGGCGACGTCTTATTAATTGTATTCTTGTTATTATTTGACGATTGTATTCAGTTTAATAAGGGCCTCCAGCAAACAACAGGCTTTGTACTATCTCACTTAACCCATTATACTACCACAGATCTCTCTTAATTAATTAAACTGCACAAAATCGTCTAAATATAGCTAGAATACAATATTAAAAAGGCGTTGCCGGTACAGAAGGGGTTACATACTCTTACACAGTGTGTGCCTTATTTTCATTTAATTCCGGCCATCATTAGCCAATTTTAATTTTTGAGACTCCTGGAGTAAATTCCAATATTTGTATTGCTTACATGTTTCTAGGTTCTTATGCTGAGTAAAATCGTAAAGTGTTAGCCAATTAAAGTGAGTAAAGGCAAACATACCGCCAAAACTCCCCCTACAAACGCCTCCTAACCTATCTGATGGCAAGAAAAAAAAGGAAAAGAAAAAGGAAACTATAGCAAATCAACGATAATTTCATTAACAGAAAGTCAAGTCAGATTAAATACTCCTTTTACCGTATTCACCCAATTTTTCCTTCCATTCTGACTATCATTACACGATTTTATTCAGTTTAGGGAGAATCTATTCGAATCTCGGAGTACTTGAATTTGTACTCCTTCGATTTCGAAGTATCCTTTATAAGCTGAATAAGTCGTCTAATGATAGTCAGATTAAAATAAGAGAGAGAGAGAAAACCCAAGATAATGATATGGTATGCCAAAACTCTTCCTACAAATGCCTCGTATTCTTTTTGATAACATGAAAAAAAACAATCAGAGCAACAGCGAGAAAACAATTGACACAAAATCAAGTCCGATTAAATACTCTTTCTCCGGTGTTCGCCTTTTTTGTTTTTTTTTATTTGGCATCGGAACTTGTGAACTCAGACCCGGGGATTTGAAAACTTGGGAACAACTTTGAAAAATGGAAAATTCATGTGAAGGGAAAAAATGTAAACTTGCCCCGTGTCTTTCTTGGATTCTGAAGTTCGGAAGGCACATAGGAGAGAAGAAACCTGATGAAAAAATACGTGTGAAAGTTACATTTGCGTTGGATTCACATTAGGATCATTTAAGTATACAGAGAATGTACGTTCCGTTCATCGTCGTTATCTTATGTATGTACTGTATGTATGTATGTACTTATATACTCGGGCACATACCTCATAGCTGGGGAGGGGGGGGGACTTGAGACAGAGCCTGAACAGAAACAACATTAAAAGTTCCATTCTTAGGGTCCAGGATCGGTACATCAGTTTCTAATAGATTCAGTTTACCGTCAGCTGTAATAACACCGACTATATTATTACACCCGCACTCTGATTCAGTTTACCGTCAGCTGTAATAACACCGACTATATTATTATACCCGCACTCTGATTCAGTTTACCGTCAGCTGTAATAACACCGACTATATTATTACACCCGCACTCTGATTCAGTTTACCGTCAGCTGTAATAACACCGACTATATTATTACACCCGCACTCTGATTCAGTTTACCGTCAGCTGTAATAACACCCACTATATTATTACACCCGCACTCTGATTCAGTTTACCGTCAGCTGTAATAACACCGACTATATTATTACACCCGCACTCTGATTCAGTTTACCGTCAGCTGTAATAACACCGACTATATTATTACACCCGCACTCTGATTCAGTTTACCGTCAGCTGTAATAACACCGACTATATATTATTACACCGCACTCTGATTCAGTTTACCGTCAGCTGAAATAACACCGACTATATTACACCCGCACTCTGATTCAGTTTACCGTCAGCTGTAATAACACCGACTATATTATTACACCCGCACTCTGATTCAGTTTACCGTCAGCTGTAATAACACCGACTATATTATTACACCCGCACTCTGATTCTTTAAGGGAGCCCACCTCGCTTGTTTGTTTTATCTTTCTCTCCCTCTCTCTTTGGCTTGTATCCATTCGGCCCCATTCAGCCTACTGTTTTAAGACGTTTACCCTCATTCAGGTGTCAATATTTTCCTGGCGAGCGGTAGCGAGCCAGCATATATATATTTTTGTTTTTGACAGCAAGCTAAATTTGTACATTTTTCGATAGAAACATTTCTGAAGCCGGATTTCTCCATACAATGCTGGCTCGCTATCGCTCGCCAGGAAGAAATCGACACCTGAATTTGATAAACGTCTTAAACAGTTGGCTGAAAGGGGCCGAATGGATACAAGCCAGGGAAAGAGAGAAAAGGAGAGAAAGATAAAACAAGCCGGTGACCCCCCTTAAGTTGTGAGTATACAAAATAGTATTACAAATAATAATAATCTTCTGGTTACTTATATAGCGCCCGTTCTCCTCCTTCGAGGATTCACAAGCGCTTGGCTTTCTTTAGTCTACCAGAGACCATTACCCATCCCCCTTGCTCATGGGGAGATGGTAACCGCCGGCTATATCCCAGAAAAACTTTTCAATCTGAGCGGGGATTGAACGCTAGACCTTCAAGATGGGATTCAGGCACGCTATCAACTGAGCCAGCCGGACGGCTGTAAACTTATTCTCTCCACCGGTAGAGTCTTACTAAGATCCCCCATAGTAGGGTGGCAAACGAAACCCGAGTCCATTATTATCAGTCTTAAGGGGGGTCACCGGCTTTTTTTTTTATCTTTCTCTCCTTTTCTCTATTTCTCTGGCTTGTATCCATTCGGCCCCATTCAGCCAACTGGATTAAGACGTTTATCCCTATCCAGGTGTCGATATCTACCTGGCGAGCAATAGCGACCCAGCATTGTATGGAGGAATCCGGCTTCGCCGGAGAAATTTTTCTATCGAAAAATGTACAAATTTAGCTTGCCCTCTAAACAAAAACATATATATATATATGACACCTACATGGGGGTAAACGTCTGTAAACAGTGGGCTGAATGGGGCCGAATGGATACAAGCCAAAGAGAGATGGAGAGAAAGAGAAAAAAAGCGAGGTGGGCTCCCTTAATTATTGTATAGGCCCTATGTAAAGATAAGATTATGGTTTATAGTTCAAAATGAGTTTTTGAAAGTGAACAAATAGCAAAAACAATGCTATTTCATGTTTAATTTGTTGTATTCCTTCTCATATCAATATTAATATTCAAACACATTCCTCCACTTTTGACACTCTCCCCAAGAGTATCACGACCAATACAGATAAAAGCACTGCAAGGCAACTAGGATCAAAGGAGGGAAGAGCTGCTGGCTAACATCACGCAATTCAGATCATGTAAAAGATCATCATAAAAGAAACTAATCATGCTTATTGAAATATACAGTGTATATACTATGTATATACTTTATATATATATATATATATATATATATATATATTCTCTTTTAAACAGACGAGGTTAAAAGCAATAGCAGTTTCAGCATTCAGGATTTTATTGTTACAGCTTTCAATAGTTCGAACAATTTTCCTCTGGGGTTCAGAGATAAGGTACAACAGGGTAGCAAAATTCATGGTGGATCCAACGTTTCACAAGTAAACATCTTGCATCTTCAGGGAATGGAGAGGTAATGATTAGAATAGGGACAAAGCATCATATTTATACAAAATTCGAGGATCAAGGAGAGGGAGGTGGCCGGAGCTACTGGGTGTGTGGTGGCTGTTCATTGGTGGAAGGCATTCTATTTGCGAGACGGGCACTAAATCTTATCGGTGATTGGTTGTTGGCTGTGGGTGGCTGTGATTGGTTGGTGTTGTCAGTTGTGTGCTGAGCGCGGAAGCGTAAGGGAGGGGGGCACGGGGCAAGAGGAAGGGGGCCAGCATGCCTGTAGCGCTTGCCTGAAGGAAGAATTTGAAGGTCTTGTGTTTGGTTGTTGATGCTGGGGTTGAGTGTTTGGATGTATAGAGCTTCTAAAATAGCTAGTCTTCTGGGATCTGATTCTTTGTCGAGTATGGTGGTTTGTTTGTCTAGGTCGGCACGAGTTAGGGCAAGATGGTGGGGGGCTTGATAGTGATCTTTTATAGCGCCAGAATGAAGGTGGAGGGTTAGTCGACGGGAAAGGCGAGTCTGTGTCATTCCAACATAGGATAGGGGTCCACAGTCCCCAGAGTTGCAAATATGCTGGTATATCACATGATCGTCTTTCGGTTGGTTGGTGGAAATGGGGCGGTTACGGAGGACAAGGTTGGAGGTCTTAAGAGATTTGTAGTAAATAATGAGTTTTATTTTATTGTCAGGGTTGGTGGGGAGGATGTTTTTGTGAATTATTTCTTTCATAATGGATTCGTCTGTTGTGTGGTCGGAAGACATGTAGTTTCTGTAGAAAAATGTAATGTCATTGGCCGGGTTGGTGCTAGGGGGGTCTTGTTTGTACCATTTTTCTAGGTGGTGGTTGATGGCATTGGTGACGTCAGTGTTGGAATACCCATTGTTGACTAGGACCTGGGTGAGCCTTTCCAGTTCATTGTGTGTGTCATTCCAGGTGGTGCAATGGGTGAGGGCTCTCCTGACATAGGCGGCGATGGTGGACTGATGGTATCGTTTAGGGCATTCACTTTCCCCATTAACACCTTATGAGCGGCCTATGCGGTTTATTTATGTGTACCGCCCTGCGGGGTGTTTTTAGCCAAAATAGGGCTGTTTACGTGATCATTTTCATGCCTAAATAAGACCCAGAACGTAACGTAGTATCTATCCCTGAAAGGGCATAAACAGAGCTTTCGAATGACACCATAACGATCCTTGTATGATGGATAGTTTTCTTGCAATAACCGTGCAACGCGAGTGCAAAAAGCAGGTAATTCGGTACTTTCGGTACATAATTGAGTATGTAGCGAATGAGAGAGGGAGGAGGGAGCTGAGATTTGTGTCAGTAGGTTCGCCGCGGTGGTCTGGAGCAGTCATATGCTCGCTAGTCTCCTGCCACCACTTGTCTCTCTCTCTCAGCCACATTACGTGCTGAAATTGCCACTCGAGTTATGTCGAGCGCCGCCACATAGTCCAGCTTTATTAAATACGACTTAAGTGGTGAGCCGCTAATAAAGGGTTAAAGACATTGGCCATTGTTAGTAGGTTTGGTGTACACTGTAGTTTTGAAGCCGTGGTCGTGGAGGGAGACAAGGAGGTCGAGGAAGGGTAGATGTCCATCGGTGGTTTCTTCGTATGTGAAGTTGAGTCCGGAGGCGGCGCTGCTGGAGGTCCCTGAGTTCGCCCAGGTCCTTCACCCGCACGAAGATATCATCGATGTACCTGCAGTAGACAGTGGGCCGGTGGGCAGCCAGGAGTTCCTCTTCGATAGTTCCATGAAGAAATTGGCGAACAGGACCCCCAGGGGGCTTCCCATCGCTACACCGTCGATTTGCTGGTACATATTCCCGCGGGGGCAGAGGAAAGGGGACTCCTTGGTACATAGTTCCAAGAGCGTCTTCAGGGCCTTCTCCGGAATGTCCAGGGGGGGCGTATTAGGGCAGTGGTAAACTCGACGTAGGATAAAATCTATGGTCTTGTCAACGGGCACGTTGGTAAACAAACTCTCTACGTCGAGGGAGGCGATGATGTGGTCGTTAGCTGGGGGGGCATCTCGTAGAATTTCTAGGAAGTCATAAGCAGAGTTGAGGTTGTATTGCCGAGGAACAAAAGGGGTGAGGAGTTTGTTCAGGGCCTTGGCGGTCTGGTAGGTAGCAGTAGGGATCTGTGATATGATAGGAACTATCGAAGAGGAACTCCTGGCTGCCCACCGGCCCACTGTCTACTGCAGGTACATCGATGATATCTTCGTGCGGGTAAAGGACCTGGGCGAACTCAGGGACCTCCAGCAGCGCTTTATGGCCGCCTCCGGACTCAACTTCACATACGAAGAAACCACCGATGGTCATCTACCCTTCCTCGACCTCCTTGTCTCCCTCCACGACCACGGCTTCAAAACTACAGTGTACACCAAACCTACTAACAATGGCCAATGTCTTAATGGGGAAAGTGAATGCCCTAAACGATACCATCAGTCCACCATCGCCGCCTATGTCAGGAGAGCCCTCACCCATTGCACCACCTGGAATGACACACACAATGAACTGGAAAGGCTCACCCAGGTCCTAGTCAACAATGGGTATTCCAACACTGACGTCACCAATGCCATCAACCACCACTTAGAAAAATGGTACAAACAAGACCCCCCTAGCACCAACCCGGCCAATGACATTACATTTTTTTACAGAAACTACATGTCTTCCGACCACACAACAGACGAATCCATTATGAAAGAAATAATTCACAAAAGCGTCCTCCCCACCAATCCTGACAATAAAATAAAACTAATTATCTACTACAAATCTCCTAAGACCTCCAACCTTGTCCTCCGTAACCGCCCCATTTCCACCAACCAACCGAAAGACGATCATGTGATATACCAGCATATTTGCACCACTGGGGACTGTGGACCCCTATCCTATGTTGGAATGACACAGACTCGCCTTTCCCGTCGACTAACCCTCCACCTTCAATCTGGCGCTATAAAAGATCACTATCAAGCCCCCCACCATCTTGCCCTAACTTGCGCCGACCTAGACAAACAAACCACCATACTCGACAAAGAATCAGACCCCAGAAGACTAGCTATTTTAGAAGCTCTATACATCCAAACACTCAACCCCAGCATCAACAACCAAACACAAGACCTTCAAATTCTTCCTTCAGGCAAGCGCTACAGGCATGCTGGCCCCCTTCCTCTCGCCCCGTGCCCCCCTCCCTTACGCTTCCGCGCTCAGCACACAACTGACAACACCAACCAATCACAGCCACCCACAGCCAACAACCAACCACCGATAAGACTTAGTGCCCGTCTCGCGAATAGACTGCCTTCCACCAATGAACAGCCACCACACACCCAGTAGCTCCGCCCACCTCCCTCTCCTTGATCTTCGAATTTTGTATAAATATGATGCTGTGTCCCTATTCTAATCATTACTTCTCCATTCCCTGAAGATGCAAGATGTTTACTTGTGAAACGTTGGATCCACCATGAATTTTGCTAACCTGTTGTACCTCATCTCTGAACCCCAGAGGAAAATTGTTCGAACTATTGAAAGCTGTAACAATAAAATCCTGAATGCTGAAACTGCTATTGCTTTTAACCTCGTCTGTTTAAAAGAGAATCTATTACCTGGCTATACTAACATATATATATATATATATATATATATACAGTATATATATATATATATGTTAGTATAGCCAGGTAATAGATTCTCTTTTAAACAGACGAGGTTAAAGGCAATAGCAGTTTCAGCATTAAGGATTTTATTGTTACAGCTTTCAATAGTTCTAACAATTTTCCTCTGGGGTTCAGAGATGAGGTACAACAGGTTAGCAAAATTCATGGTGGATCCAACGTTTCACAAGTAAACATCTTGCATCTTCAGGGAAAGGAGAGGTAATGATTAGAATAGGGACAAGGTATCATATTTATACAAAATTCAAAGATCAAGAATAGGAAGGTGGGCGGAGCTACTGGGTGTGTGGTGGCTGTTCATTGGTGGAAGGCAGTCTGTTCGCGAGACGGGCACTAGATCTTATCGGTGGTTGGTTGTTGGCTGTGGGTGGCTGTGATTGGTTGGTGTTGTCAGTTGTGTGCTGAGCGCGGAGGCGTAAGGTAGGGGGGCACGGGGCGAGAGGAAGGGGGGCAACATGCCTGTAGAGCTTGCCTGAAGGAAGAATTTGAAGGTCTTGTGTTTGGTTGTTGATGCTGGGGTTGAGTGTTTGGATGTATAGAGCTTCTAAAATAGCTAGTCTTCTGGGGTCTGATTCTTTGTCGAGTATGGTGGTTTGTTTGTCTAGGTCGGCGCGAGTTAGGGCAAGATGGTGGGGGGCTTGATAGTGATAGTGATCTTTTATAGCGCTAGATTGAAGGTGGAGGGTTAGTCGATGGGAAAGGCGAGCCTGTGTCTTACCAACATAGGTTAGGGGTCCACAGTCCCCAGAGGTGCAAATATGCTGATATATCACATGATCGTCTTTCGGTTGGTTGGTGGAAATGGGGCGGTTACGGAGGACAAGGTTGGAGGTCTTAGGAGATTTGTAGTAAATAATGAGTTTTATTTTATTGTCAGGGTTGGTGGGGAGGACGTTTTTGTGAATTATTTCTTTCATAATGGATTAGTCTGTTGTGTGGTCGGAAGACATGTAGTTTCTGTAGAAAAATGTAATATCATTGGCCGGGTTGGTGCTAGGGGGGTCTTGTTTGTACCATTTTTCTAGGTGGTGGTTGATGGCATTGGTGACGTCAGTGTTGGAATACCCATTGTTGACTAGGACCTGGGTGAGCCTTTCCAGTTCATTGTGTGTGTCATTCCAGGTGGTGCAATGGGTGAGGGCTCTCCTGACATAGGCGGCGATGGTGGACTGATGGTAACGTTTAGGGCATTCACTTTCCCCATTAAGACATTGGCCATTGTTAGTAGGTTTGGTGTACACTGTAGTTTTGAAGCCGTGGTCGTGGAGGGAGACAAGGAGGTCGAGGAAGGGTAGATGTCCATCGGCGGTTTCTTCGTATGTGAAGTTGAGTCCGGAGGCGGCCATAAAGCGCTGCTGGAGGTCCCTGAGTTCGCCCAGGTCCTTCACCCGCACGAAGATATCATCGATGTACCTGCAGTAGACAGTGGGCCGGTGGGCAGCCAGGAGTTCCTCTTCGATAGTTCCCATGAAGAAATTGGCGAACAGGACCCCCAGGGGGCTTCCCATCGCTACACCGTCGATTTGCTGGTACATATTCCCGCGGGGGCAGAGGAAAGGGGACTCCTTGGTACATAGTTCCAAGAGCGTCTTCAGGGCCTTCTCCGGGATGTCCAGGGGGGGCGTATTAGGGCAGTGGTAAATTCGACGTAGGATAAAATCTATGGTCTTGTCAACAAGCACCACTTCAAAGCCGCTAAACAACTTAAAGAGAACCCCAACATCATCATCCGACGAGCTGATATGGCCTCCTGCCTGGTAATACACGGAAAAGAAGAATACCTACGGAAAATGGACTACATTCTTAGTGATAAAAACAAATTCAAAAGGATCACTCGCAACCCTACTGACGAAATAAAAAGGAAAGCCAACACCACCATCACTGCTATCAACGCCAAAGCCGATGGCATACACCTGAAGAAACTCATCGGCGAATTCACCCCAGGTTATGCTTACGGTACTATAAAAACCCACAAACCCGGGAACCCCCTCCGCCCCATCATATCACAGATCCCTACTGCTACCTACCAGACCGCCAAGGCCCTGAACAAACTCCTCACCCCTTTTGTTCCTCGGCAATACAACCTCAACTCTGCTTATGACTTCCTAGAAATTCTACGAGATGCCCCCCCAGCTAGCGACCACATCATCGCCTCCCTCAATGTAGAGAGTTTGTTTACCAACGTGCCCGTTGACAAGACCATAGATTTTATCCTACGTCGAGTTTACCACTGCCCTAATACGCCCCCCTGGACATCCCGGAGAAGGCCCTGAAGACGCTCTTGGAACTATGTACCAAGGAGTCCCCTTTCCTCTGCCCCCGCGGGAATATGTACCAGCAAATCGACGGTGTAGCGATGGGAAGCCCCCTGGGGGTCCTGTTCGCCAATTTCTTCATGGGACCTATCGAAGAGGAACTCCTGGCTGCCCACCGGCCCACTGTCTACTGCAGGTACATCGATGATATCTTCGTGCGGGTGAAGGACCTGGGCGAACTCAGGGACCTCCAGCAGCGCTTCATGGCCGCCTCCGGACTCAACTTCACATACGAAGAAACCACCGATGGACATCTACCCTTCCTCGACCTCCTTGTCTCCCTCCACGACCACGGCTTCAAAACTACAGTGTACACCAAACCTACTAACAATGGCCAATGTCTTAATGGGGAAAGTGAATGCCCTAAATGTTACCATAAGTCCACCATCGCCGCCTATGTCAGGAGAGCCCTCACCCATTGCACCACCTGGAATGACACACACAATGAACTGGAAAGGCTCACCCAGGTCCTAGTCAACAATGGGTATTCCAACACTGACGTCACCAATGCCATCAACCACCACCTAGAAAAATGGTACAAACAAGACCCCCCTAGCACCAACCCGGCCAATGACATTACATTTTTCTACAGAAACTACATGTCTTCCGACCACACAACAGACGAATCCATTATGAAAGAAATAATTCACAAAAACGTCCTCCCCACCAACCCTGACAATAAAATAAAACTCATTTTTTTACTACAAATCTCCTAAGACCTCCAACCTTGTCCTCCGTAACCGCCCCATTTCCACCAACCAACCGAAAGACGATCATGTGATATATCAGCATATTTGCACCTCTGGGGACTGTGGACCCCTATCCTATGTTGGAATGACACAGACTCGCCTTTCCCGTCGACTAACCCTCCACCTTCAATCTGGCGCTATAAAAGATCACTATCAAGCCCTCCACCATCTTGCCCTAACTCGCGCTGACCTAGACAAACAAACCACCATACTCGACAAAGAATCAGACCCCAGAAGACTAGCTATTTTAGAAGCTCTATACATCCAAACACTCAACCCCAGCATCAACAACCAAACACAAGACCTTCAAATTCTTCCTTCAGGCAAGCGCTACAGGCATGTTGCCCCCTTCCTCTCGCCCCGTGCCCCCCTACCTTACGCCTCCGCGCTCAGCACACAACTGACAACACCAACCAATCACAGCCAACAACCAACCACCGATAAGATCTAGTGCCCGTCTCGCGAACAGACTGCCTTCCACCAATGAACAGCCACCACACACCCAGTAGCTCCGCCCACCTTCCTATTCTTGATCCTCGAATTTTGTATAAATATGATACCTTGTCCCTATTCTAATCATTACCTCTCCTTCCCTGAAGATGCAAGATGTTTACTTGTGAAACGTTGGATCCACCATGAATTTTGCTAACCTGTTGTACCTCATCTCTGAACCCCAGAGGAAAATTGTTAGAACTATTGAAAGCTGTAACAATAAAATCCTTAATGCTGAAACTGCTATTGCCTTTAATCTCGTCTGTTTAAAAGAGAATATATATATATATAAATATATATATATATATACTGTATATATAATATATAATATATATATATATTATATATATATATATATATAACAGTGATGGGTTTGTTCTTGGGGAACCTCAAGTAACAGATGAAGAGGATTGGTAGGTAGTAGGGGTAGGCAGCCCCGCCCAGGGAAGTACTACCGCCAAGGTTTCGGGAGACTCAGGGAATAGCCTGAATTCCATTTCTCTCTCCCAGGCCTTGGTAGCTGGATACATATCTTTCTGCCTCACACATCAGGGGTATCAGGAAAACCCTCTTTATATAACATACACATCCAACTTCACGACATTGCCCTACATCGCTATCCTCTATCCATAAAATACTACTCTTCCCACTACATATCATACATGTAACACCATACACTTACCTTATAAATATGGCAGTACAATTGTTAAGAGCAAACCTGGTGGTCCTCGGATATCCACCCCCGGCAGGGTTGGGTTATTGACACAGGGCCCTCCCGGTCCGTCATCATGCGACTGTGTCAAGAGCATTGCAACGTCCCAAAGCTGCTTGTCAGTACAGCTATTTCTTTAGTAATATAAGGGGACTTCACTCTAACATCAATTCTGTACACCAATTTCTTCAAGCAGAATCCCCTACTCTCCTTTTTTTGACAGAGACTCAAGTAACATCCACATCTGACACATCTAGATTTAATTTTCCAGGTTATCAACTGCTCCAAAATTTCAGACCTAAAGGTGGTGTATGTTGCTTCGCAAATCTGAAATTGCCCTGGAGGAGGTTACTAGATTCAATTGTCCCTATTTTGATTATTCTATATACAAATTAATTTCTGCTGGTAAATTTAAATACATATGTTGCATCTACCGTTCCCCAAATACTCCTCCAGAGCAAAGTCTTTTTGATTCTCTGTCCTCACCACTCAGTGTCCTCAACTTAAATTCTTCTTCTGAAATCACTGTGTTGGGTGATTTTAATGTCCATAATGTTGAATGGCTCACTCATTCAGCCAGGACTGATGATGCTGGTCTTGAATGTGAGCTATTTGCAGACTCATTTAATCTCATTCAACTAGTCAACCAACCCACCCGTGTACCAGATAATCCTAATCATAATTCCCACCTACTGGACTTATTTTTAACAACCAATTCAGAAAATTATGATGTTACAGTGAGGTCCCCACTTGGATCTTCTGATCACTGTCTGATACAGGCCACCTGTCTATCACCTACCACACCTTCCCACTCTGAACCTGTTTTGGTGACTAAATGGCATTACGATAGGGCAGACTGGGAGGGTCTTCAAGGTTTCTTTATTGATATTCCCTGGACCTCTTTCTTTTCTAATGATGCACACTCCACCTTGAGCCACATACAAGATTTTGTAAAATTGGAATGGAAACTTTTATTCCTCATCAAAAGTACAGTAAAAGATCTAATTCACCTAAATGGTTTGACCATAATTGTGCTAGAGTAACTGAACAAAAAGCAATAGCCTACAATGCATACACAAGATCAAAAACATGAAGCCTTTAATTACTTTAGAAACATCAGAAATCATGCCAAAACTGTATTAAACCTACTAAATCAAAACTTTCTCCATAAGCAGGCAAATAAACTTCTAAATAATCCAAATGATAACAAAATATTTTGGTCTACTCTTAACTCATTCAAATCCAACTTCACTACTGCTTCATCCATTCCACCATTAAAATCTCCGACTGGCAATCTTGTAAGTGACCCACGAGGTAAAGCTAACCTTCTTGCAGATATTTTCTCCACCAACTCATCCTTAGATGAAATAAATCAAGATGTCCCTGTACTTAATTTTAATTCACCTGAAATTCCCTCACTTAAGATCCACACCAGACATGTCAAAACTATTTTGCAGAATCTCTCAGTAGATAAGGCTCCTGGTCCAGATGAAATTCCTCCAATAGTGCTTAAGAATTGCTCCTTGGTGCTCGCTCCTGTATTGACAAAAATTTTCCGTCTGTGTACTCATACCTCATGCTTCCCAGTACCCTGGAAAGAAGCAAGCATCCATCCAGTTCCTAAAAAAGGTGCCTCTTCAGATCCATCAAACTACAGACCAATAGCTATAACTTCCACTCTTGGCAAGTTTTTGAAATTATATTAAATAATCACATAATTACTCTGGAGAATAAATTAATCAGTGATAGGCAATATGGTTTTAGACGATGTCGATCAACTGCAGACATTCTTTGCCTTCTTACGCATCAAATCAACCAAGCTACAGACCAACATGTGTGACGCATGTCCAGTGTGAGCATGCTGTACAGAACGCCTAGTCATGCCCCACTCTCGCTAGGATCGTCAGGGCAGGAACTTTGGCTGTAGTCTATGTAGAGGTTCCTAACTTAGTTTCATGTGAGCCGTTGTACTATAAGTAATATGAATATGTATTTTTGTTTTCATCTGAGTCAACGAGTTCTATTTTATATCATTAGTTATAAGTATTGTGTGTAAAACTTATTTGTAATGATGGGAGAAGCGGCAGCCACAGTTGGGGGTCAGTGGGTGCGCCATGCGGGAGGTGGGCCTAACTCACTAGCACTCCCCCCCCCCTCCCCCCTCCCCTCAGTGCTAGGAAAGCCTTTGTCTATCCCAGAGGAGAGAGAGAAATTACGTAATGATTGTCAGTGGGCGGTCCTTAGTAGTTCACGTTGGGCTCACTAGAGGGCCGAGTATAAAAAGGGAAGTCTAGCCATTTTTTGATCAGAACTCATTAGGCAGAGCGACTTCTCATTTCCCTTGCTAACTATATATATTCTTCTGACTGATGTGAACTTTCTCTACTACCTTACATTCTTATCTCCTCTTTTCCCTACCCTTTTTAACTTCCATGGTCCCGTTGGTGCAGAGCTAATCAGCCAACGTATTATCGCTTGAGTTCTCATGAGATACATGCCTATTAGATAGCCTATTTTGGAAGGGTTAACTTAGAATAGGATTGATTTATGTTTGTTGCACTTGTCTATGCATTTCCCTGTGTGTTATTATTATTATTCCTGGTTTCTGCTAGTCTAGGTAATGCTAGACTGGGGTAAGGCTTTTCTGTGTTACGAGTTGTTGTTTGATGCAGTGGTTAAGCGATAAACCTGCATACTCGTTTCGGTTCAGTGAAGCCTAGGTTGTCTTCGCGGCTGACTGTGTTGAGTTAATAATTTACAGTGCGTGAGGGCAAGAGCCTAACCACCCTGTATTTTATTAACAGCTTGTTTTTACTTTGTCAAGGAGCCGGGAGAAAACCAGATACAAGGGATCTGGATTTCTCAAAGTGCACTTGTTAGTGTTAACGTAATACTTTAAACAGTTGTGAGGACTTCGCTAGGCTACGAGCCGTTTTTGCTCAGTCACTGCTACCTTTTGCCCACAGTACCCCAGCTAGACTTTACTCGATTAGTAGATACAGAATAGTATTGAAGCTTTCCTTATGTATGATATTGTTTATGCACTATTGATTTCATGTGTTGCAAGCTTGGCTACTTTAGTGATTAGTGGCCCACGAGCACAATCCGAGTAGGCTATTGCCGTTGCATTTGCGGAGTACTTCTTTTTAATGTTTGCCATTTACTATTGCATATTCTTTTAATTATTCTTATGCCAATTTAAACCTGTAATAGTATTTAATTGCCAGTGTTTTTCTTATTGAATTACTGTTCAAAATCCGATACGTACTTCTTACGAGCATCCGAGAAGCATCTAACTTTTTTCAGAAGATTCCTTGCTCGATGCTTAAGGACTATTAATTAACGTAACGTAATAGTGCCGATCCGAAGTAGAGGGTGGAGGACTTCTTAAGTTCTTAGTCAAGGGTGGATTACTTCGGCTTCGGCCAACACTATTCTTTGGTGTTGTTGTTTCTTACTTCTTTGTTTGATTGTGACCAGACTAGAGAATTCCTGTCTCTTTATTAGTCTGTTGTTGAACACTAGTACCGAGTTCTTGTATACCCCGTTATAGCAGATTGAACTCTGGAGGGTATTGGTGTTTTTTGTTCGGCTGGCAGTACTCAGGGGTTGGGATCGTGTGTTTCCGTTGTGGCAGCGAGCCGTATTAGAGTCCTGATTGAGAGCCCTTGTGTACCCGAGTGCCAGGTCGTAACAAATGGCGACCTTGCTTAGGATTTTGTGAACAGTATAAATTTTTGCAGAGTTTGTACAACATTTGTTTGTTTGTATTTTAGCGTGCATATTGAAGAATATTGTTTTTGTATGGCAATTAGTAAAGCATTTAAGAGACTCCAGTTAATTTAGTAATTAGTGCTTGCATAGGAAGTTAAACACTTTTGTCTCGAGAATTTTTTTGTGGACTTCAGTATGTCGTGCATTAGCACTGACGATGAGCGAGAGATGCCATTTGAAGGTGTGCCGTTAGTAACCAGTGAGGAGGATGCTAGAGTTTTTGTGAGTAAGCGGTACCACGTGACGGAGGAGAGGCTGACTGGGGTGGATGTTTGTGGCTTGCACCTGATAGCCAAGGTTTTGGGAATTTCCAATGTAGTAGGGATGTCCAAGGGGGAGCTGATTTCCTGGGTGTTGCGTGGGCGACATGGGGTTTCGGAGGAGAGGGCGTTTGGGGGGGTTCCTCCCCAGATCCCCTCTCACTCGACTCCCACAGTGCCGTCCACTCAGTTACCGGAGGTTAGCACTCTCCCACAGAGGGATGAGAATTGGCAGATTGGAGTGCCCTCGGGTGGTGCACATGGTGGTTCCCCAGTTTTTGCCCCCCCTCCTTCAGTAGTGGCAGCTCCCTCTTCCTGTCTGTCTCCAGATATGGTATTTAGACTTGAGCTTGCTAAGATTGAGGCTAGGAAGCAGGAGGATGAGACCAGGAGGCATGAAAATGAGACCAGGAGGCAGGAGGATGAGACGAGGAGGCATGAGATTGAGGTTAGGAGGCATGAGGCTGAGCTTAAGTACGACTCGGAGAAATATTGTGCTAAATTAGATTTAGATAAGTCTCGTGCAGAGTCGACAGGGACTTGGATGGGCCGTGAGGGCCAAGTAAGAGAACAGTCCTTGGCCCAATTAGTCAAATTGGTGCCGGTATTTAGTGAAACTGAAGTCACAGAATTTTTTAATCGTTTTGAGAAGAAATGTAGGGAGCATAATTGGCCTGAAGAGAAGTGGGCAGCTCTAGTCTCCTCAAGACTTACGGGTAAGGGTCTGAAGGCTTATGATGCACTGCCTTTAGAGTCTTGCATTGACTACCCAGAATTGAAGAGAGCTGTACTACGGGCATACGAGTTGCAACCGGAAACATATCGATTGAAGTTTCGGGGTGTTACAAAGACTAGGGAGGTGACCTTTCTTGAACATGCCCGGGACTTAAAAGATGCACTTAAAAACTGGACACGTTCTGAGAAAGCTGAGACGGCCGAACAGTTGACTGAGCTGTTTCTGCTCGAGCAGTTTTATAAGTGTACTGGTGCAGAAATGACTTTAACTATTAAAGAAAAGAACCCAAAAACTCTACAGGAGGCAGCTGAGATGGCTGACCTCCGGCTATCACTAATTCGTGGGTGCGGGTCTGCCCAGCGTAGTGAGGCAGGTAACAAGGGGCGTGACGCCCCACCCCCCCGAGTTAGTGATATACCTTATGCAAACAAGTACAAGAGCCATGATACCAAGACTGACCACAAGACTAGCACCGTCCCATTTAAGAAGGGGCCGGGCCCTTCCCAGTACCAAGGGAAGCCCAAAGGGGAGTGGAGTGTTATCATTGTCATAAAAAGGGGCACTTTGCAAGAGTCTGTCCTAGCAAACCACCTACAGCAGCTGTGTCTTTGGCCTGCAACATTGGTGTGTCTCCGAAGTCATCTGAGTTTGCCTGGGGCAGTTCGTCAGAGGCTGAGGCACAGCCAATGCAGAAGCACCTGGGAGGCTCGAACCCTGCTCAGGATGTTTTTTGCGACCATAGAGGGCGGGGTTGCGTGATGTGGGCGGGGCGCAAGCATGGAGTAGAGGTCTTGCGTGATACAGGTGCTTCCCAGACTCTGATGAAAAACTTGACTGGCTACCCTATAAACGCGGCTCGGGTGGTAGTGGTGCAGGGTATTAATGCAACTCGGTCATACCCGCTGGTGCGGTTGGAGTTGGAGGTGGATGGTGTGGCACGTGAATTGGATGTCGGGATTGTGGAGAAACTGCCAGTGGAGGGCGTCGACCTTCTTCTCGGCAACGACTTTGCAATGCCCGCTTCCGAGGTTCTACCCTTAGTCGTTGCCGAGAGGCCGGCCGACGTGAGTAGGGAAGAGCAAGAGTGGGTCGAGCGGTGCCAGACACAACCCATGGCGTGTGTTGTCACCCGAGCTCGGGCAGCTAAAGTGTCACAGCCTAGTCCTCCGCCTTCAGACCAGCGGAGGAACGATCAACAGGAGGAGGCTAAAGCTGGAGTTGGTTTTAAGAGTTTTGACTCGGCGGCTCTCCTGGGTGATTCAGTATTAGCACCATTACTTAATTCTGGAGTAGCCCCTGGGCCTGTCATCGAGAGTGACGAGGCTGGGCATGACGAGTCTCCACGACAGCAACGTTATGTACATCGAGAGAGACAGAGGGAGCAGCCCAGTATCGGGGAAGGTCATGCATTGCTCCGGGAGCAGTTAGATCGCTTGGCACCCTCAGATATAAGTCGGTTGCAACTAGAGGACCCTGAGCTCCAAAACGTGTGCTAATGGAGCTGTAGAGCTCGACGAGGACGGCGATGCACAGCCAGGAGATTTTTTTTATTTAGAAGGCATCCTTTATAGGCGTTTTCAAGACCCTAAACGTAGTTGGCAAAAGGGGTCCGGAGTAGTGGACCAGTTGGTGGTGCCACGGGAGTGCAGGGATAGCCTACTGAGGTTGGCGCATGACACACCACTGGCAGGACATCTAGGGGTGAGAAAAACGGTGGCGGCTTTGGGGAAATTGTTTTGGTGGCCGGGGATGAAGTCTCATGTGCAGTCATGGATAAACTCCTGTGATATTTGTCAACGTGTCGGGAAACCGAACCAAGTTATTCCTAAGGCTCCGTTACACCCTATTCCTGTGATTGGGCCACCCTTTAGTAAAATTATTGTTGACATGGTTGGTCCACTCCCTCCCACTAAGGCGGGAAATAAATTTTTGTTAACCATAATGGATGTTGCCACTAGATACCCCGATGCATACCCTATGAAAAATGGAATGGCTAAGACGGTAGTCAGTAACTTGTTGTGGTACTTCTCAAGGTACGGGTACCCGGAGGAGATTCAGTCTGATCAGGGATCTAATTTCACCTCCAACATGTTCAAGCAAACAATGCAACAGCATGGGATACGAGCAGTAGTATCGTCAGCGTATCACCCTGAGAGTCAAGGGGTGCTTGAGCGGTGGCATGCTACACTTAAAAGCATGCTCAGGTGTTATTGTGCTGACAACGGTATGGATTGGGATCTTGGATTGCCTTATGTGCTGTTTGCTGCTCGGGAGGTACCTGGTGAGAGCCTGGGATTTAGTCCAAACGAGCTGATTTTTGGACACCGTGTCAGGGGCCCCCTTAACATGCTGAAAGAAATTTGGGAGGGGACTGTGCAGCCTTGTCCATTATTAAAGTATGTGCTTGAAAGCCGTGAGCGCATGCTTAAGAGTCTGGAGATGGCAGGTAGAAATTTGACAGAATCACAAGCTTTGATGAAGGACAGGTATGATCGCAAAGTGAGGCTCCGGAAGTTCACTGTAGGACAAGAGGTATTAATTTTGTTGCCTTTGGTTGGTAACCCCCTCTCTGCGAAGTACACTGGACCTTATAAAATTGTAGAAAAAATTTCAGACTTAGATTACCTTGTTGCCACTCCAGACAGGAGGAAAAAGAACCAGTTATGTCACGTGAACCTTATTAAAGAGTATGTGAGGCGCCCCTCTGAGCCTCTCACTGTCCCTGTGTTGGCTTGTTGCGGCCGTGGTGGAGAAGGAGAGGGGGACAGTCAAGCTTCAGAGGAGGATAGCTGGGATCAACATGTTTCAGCGGATCAGTGGGCGGGGAACTCGAGCCTAAGGGCTGACGAGGCTATAGCTCATTTGCCTGAGCCGCAGTTTGATGCTATCCGTCAGTTGTTCGGTTCATACCCCACTGTATTTGCTGAACACCCAGGCCTCACTACTCAGGCTATGCATGATGTTGACGTGGGGGACCATCTACCCTTTAAGTCAATCCCGTACCGTGTGCCCCCCATAAAACTACCAGCTCTGAGGGATGAGTTGGAGTATATGCTCGGTAGAGGGTTGATAGAGAAAGGCACAGTTAAGTGGACTTCCCCTGTAACACTGCAGCCTAAGCCAGATGGCAAGGTACGCTTTTGTATTGATTTCCGTAGGTTAAACGGTTTGACTCCAACTAACCCATATCCTCTTCCTCGGGTTGATGATAGTGTTGACAAAATTGGTAATGCTCGTTTTTTGTCTAAAGTAGATTTAGTAAAAGGTTACTGGCAAGTACCTTTGTCCGAGCGTGCTAAAGAGGTATGTGGTTTTGTTGTGGACGGGAGTACCTACCGGTGCAATGTTATGCCTTACGGGCTTAAGAATGCACCAGCAACGTTTCAGAACCTGATGAATGAAATTGTAAAGGACATTCCAAATTGCACCGTATATTTGGACGATGTAATCATTTATGATGACGACTTTGAGAGCCATGAGCACCTTGAGACCTTGTTCCGGAAACTTAGTGAAGCAGGTCTGGTAGTAAATTTGGCAAAGTGTGACTTCGTAAAAGCCACTGTGCAGTACCTTGGGTTTGTAGTGGGAAGGGGACAGGTGTGCCCTCCTCAGAACAAGGTACAGGCTATCAATAAATTTCCGCACCCAACAACCAAGAAGCAGATTATGAGATTCTTGGGTATGATAGGCTACTACAGACGCTTCATAAAAGGTTACTCAACGGTGTTGGCACCTCTCACAGATTTGTTATCTAAAGACAAAAAGTTTTTGTGGGCACCTGAGTGTGAAAAGGCTTTCACTTTGGTGAAACATTTGCTATGTACTCACCCGATACTCAGGGCCCCAGACTTTAACAGGCCTTTTCAGCTGGCAACAGATGCTAGTGGTGTAGGGGCTGGTGCCGTCTTGCTACAGACAGACAATGAAGGTGTGGAACACCCAGTAAGTTTCTTTTCTAAGAAGTTCAATGCTGCACAAAAGAACTATTCTACAATAGAAAAGGAATTACTGGCGATTGTGCTGTCGCTCAGGCACTTCGAGGTGTATGTTCCAGCCTATGGCCCAGTCGTGGTTATCTACACTGATCATCACCCTTTGAGATTCCTGAATCAATTTCACAATCACAATATGAGACTGACCAGGTGGTCTTTGATGTTGCAGGAGTATAACCTGGACATCCGTCATATTGCTGGATGTGACAATGTGATCGCGGATTGTTTATCAAGGGTGGATGATCAGTCGTAGGCTATCACAGGTGTGTGGGTTTGAGTGGAGGAAAATAGGCTGCCCTTATAGTGCAGCCGGGAAAAACATATTAAAATATAAAAATCATATAAAAACTCTTTCTTTTGATATAGGTAATCGTATAAGTTTGTCATAGCCTATAGAGTTTGAGTAGTCCACAAACTATCAAACGGCTGAGCTGCTGTAAGCTCGCTCTGGGAGCATGATATTGTGTCTTTTTGCTATTGTTGGGAGGAGTTATAAAATGTGAATTTTTGGTTAATAATAAGATGCGTTTTGGTGATAAACTCAGCTTTGTTTTAGTGCCATGCGGTCGCTGGGTCGCTGGGTGTGAGGGGCTTGATGGGGTTCTGTGTTTGTCAGATTTTAGCTCAGGGTTGAGCAAGTAAAATCTTGGGGGAGGTGTGACGCATGTCCAGTGTGAGCATGCTGTACAGAACGCCTAGTCATGCCCCACTCTCGCTAGGATCGTCAGGGCAGGAACTTTGGCTGTAGTCTATGTAGAGTTTCCTAACTTAGTTCATGTGAGCCGTTGTACTATAAGTAATATGAATATGTATTTTGTTTTCATCTGAGTCAACGAGTTCTATTTTATATCATTAGTTATAAGTATTGTGTGTAAAACTTATTTGTAATGATGGGAGAAGCGGCAGCCACAGTTGGGGGTCAGTGGGTGCGCCATGCGGGAGGTGGGCCTAACTCACTAGCACTCCCCCCCCTCCCCCCTCCCCTCAGTGCTAGGAAAGCCTTTGTCTATCCCAGAGGAGAGAGAGAAATTACGTAATGATTGTCAGTGGGCGGTCCTTAGTAGTTCACGTTGGGCTCACTAGAGGGCCGAGTATAAAAAGGGAAGTCTAGCCATTTTTTGATCAGAACTCATTAGGCAGAGCGACTTCTCATTTCCCTTGCTAACTATATATATTCTTCTGACTGATGTGAACTTTCTCTACTACCTTACATTCTTATCTCCTCTTTTCCCTACCCTTTTTAACTTCCATGGTCCCGTTGGTGCAGAGCTAGTCAGCCAACGTATTATCGCTTGAGTTCTCATGAGATACATGCCTATTAGATAGCCTATTTTGGAAGGGTTAACTTAGAATAGGATTGATTTATGTTTGTTGCACTTGTCTATGCATTTCCCTGTGTGTTATTATTATTCCTGGTTTCTGCTAGTCTAGGTAATGCTAGACTGGGGTAAGGCTTTTCTGTGTTACGAGTTTTGTTGTTTGATGCAGTGGTTAAGCGATAAACCTGCATACTCGTTTCGGTTCAGTGAAGCCTAGGTTGTCTTCGTGGCTGACTGTGTTGAGTTAATAATTTACAGTGCGTGAGGGCAAGAGCCTAACCAATTTTATTAACAGCTTGTTTTTACTTTGTCAAGGAGCCGGGAGAAAACCAGATACAAGGGATCTGGATTTCTCAAAGTGCACTTGTTAGTGTTAACGTAATACTTTAAACAGTTGTGAGGACTTCGCTAGGCTACGAGCCGTTTTTGCTCAGTCACTGCTACCTTTTGCCCACAGTACCCCAGCTAGACTTTACTCGATTAGTAGATACAGAATAGTATTGAAGCTTTCCTTATGTATGATATTGTTTATGCACTATTGATTTCATGTGTTGCAAGCTTGGCTACTTTAGTGATTAGTGGCCCACGAGCACAATCGAGTAGGCTATTGCCGTTGCATTTGCGGAGTACTTCTTTTTAATGTTTGCCATTTACTATTGCATATTCTTTTAATTATTCTTATGCCAATTTAAACCTGTAATAGTATTTAATTGCCAGTGTTTTTCTTATTGAATTACTGTTCAAAATCCGATACGTACTTCTTACGAGCATCCGAGAAGCATCTAACTTTTTTCAGAAGATTCCTTGCTCGATGCTTAAGGACTATTAATTAACGTAACGTAATAGTGCCGATCCGAAGTAGAGGGTGGAGGACTTCTTAAGTTCTTAGTCAAGGGTGGATTACTTCGGCTTCGGCCAACACTATTCTTTGGTGTTGTTGTTTCTTACTTCTTTGTTTGATTGTTGACCAGACTAGAGAATTCCTGTCTCTTTATTAGTCTGTTGTTGAACACTAGTACCGAGTTCTTGTATACCCCGTTATAGCAGATTGAACTCTGGAGGGTATTGGTGTTTTTTGTTCGGCTGGCAGTACTCAGGGGTTGGGATCGTGTGTTTCCGTTGTGGCAGCGAGCCGTATTAGAGTCCTGATTGAGAGCCCTTGTGTACCCGAGTGCCAGGTCGTAACAATGGTGAAACACATACAATAGCACTGGATATATCAAAGGCATTTGATAGAGTCTGGCATCAATCCTTATTGTCGAAGATGTCACACTACGGCCTTGCATCATTAGTTCCACTAATTTCTTCTTATCTTCATAACAGAAAAATACGTGTAATGGTAGATGGCCTTTATTCTCAATTTCACTCAATAAATGCTGGTGTTCCCCAGGGATCAGTTTTGGCCCCAACTCTGTTCCTCATTCATATCAATGATCTCATATCTACCACTCATAATCCAATACATTCCTACGCAGATGACTCAACACTCCACAGTTCCTTCACATTTACCAATTCTTTCACCCAACCCGATCTTATAAATTCAAAATAAACACTGCAATTTCTCTGAACCGGGACCTTTCTAGAATTAATGAATGGGGACAAGAGAATATAGTTTCCTTTAATGCACAGAAAACCAAGTACATTCAATTTTCTAACCGACAGAATCTCACTGACTCCCATATATTTTTTAATGATGTAAATATTCCCACTTCCCCTAGTATTGACATTCTCGGTGTAACATTAACTACTAACTTGAGCTGGACACATTATGTTAGAAGCATTGCTAAGAATGCCTCTAAAAAACTGGGACTCCTGTACAGAGTTCGAGAATTCTTCACTGACGAGCAGTTGGCCGTAATATATAAAGTCATGTGCGCTCTCAGATGGATTACTGTTCACCTCTGTGGGGTGGAAGTGGAGTGGTTGCATTGAGGCAGTTGGACAAAATTCAAAATAAAGCTATTAGATTAATCAATAACCCTGCAATCACACAGGACCTTCCTACATTAGCCATACGAAGAAACGTTGCATCCCTTGCATTATTCTACAGATATTTTCACAGCAATTGTTCCGAGGAACTTGCTTCAATTGTGCCGCCTCTCCACATCTTTCCCCGTAGAACTAGGGCAGCTGAGAGCGCCCATGAATTTACACTTTCTCCTCCACAATGCAGAACTTCTGCTTATCAGAATTCATTTATCCCCAGAGCTACTACTCTTTGGAATTCACTTCCCTCGAATTGCTTTCCACAAACTTACAATCAACAAATGTTTAAATCCAGTTGTTACAAACATTTTATGAATGGAGGATGCCTTTAGGCACATGGACCTTTTTGTTTTATCTGTGTTTTTCCTTCCTCCGTTCATTGTCTCTTAAAAAAAAAAAAAAAAAAAAAATACACAGGGTAGCAGCAAACAGCATGGTGCAGGATAAAAATTATGACCAGGTGGGGGGTCCAGTACTTTATTTAGCAGTCAGACAAACGTTTCGACACTCGTGTGTCATCTTCAGTGTTCTAGAAAACAATAATAAAACATATAGCAAATATTTAAAAATAAAATCGCGAAAAGCGAATATATTATAACTAAAAATGTAGCCTCAACATAGCTACACTGGGAAATATTTAATCACAATGGATATGTAGAGGGGCTGCCGAAAGGCAGTTATTAAGGGGGTCTTTCTTTAAAAATATATAGAAACTCTAAAATCCTAAGGTTACCGGTATTACAGGAGTCAAAAATGCTAAAATCTGTATAGCTTACAGCAAGGTTACAACCGTAGCAATGCTCTCTCACGGCTGAATGAGGAGGGTTACTGATGGGGAGGCCAGTTCTACTGGACTTACCCTTGTGCTCATCCATCCTTATTTTGAGAGCTCGTATTGTGCTCCCAATGTAGCCATTTTTGCATAATGGACAGGTAAATTTATAAACGATGGATGAGCGAAGTTCAATGGGAAGTCTATCTTTGTAGTGAAACAGGGATCGAATCTAAAATTCATTCTTGTGAATTATTTTAAAATTGATATAAGGGAAGAAATTAGGTAATTTGTTGTTCAGTAATCTTTCTATTTTTTCTGATACCTTTCCAAGAAAGGGTAAACTAATATAAAAATCCTCCTTTTTAGCAGTGAGCACAGGTTGTCTAGGTTGGTACAATTTATTTAGGAAATTCCTCAATTGCTTGTTGAAGAGGTGAAGCCATTATTAATAAAAAAGTCTCTAAGGAAGGATATCTTGCAGTGAAAAAGGCTGTATGTCGAGGTCACTTGGTACGCCATTTGGTTATTAAATATGAAATGGCAATCTTGTACGCATGCTGAAAGGACGTTTCTGAAGAAGGATTGACTCATACCCATAAAAGTCTCAGATTGGTTGAACAAAAGTTTGACACAAAGGTTCAAAGGTTCAGTTAATGGGACGTTGGTGAATAAGGAGGTTATATCAAAGCTACATAGGTATGACGAGGGAGGTAATTTGTAGTTTGAGAGGGAAGTTAACAATTCATATGAGTTCTTAAGGGTATAATCGTTCGTAGTGAACGCTGATAATAGTTGGGAGCAAAATTTAGCAAGCTTATAAGAGGCAGCATTATATGCGGCAAGAATGGGTCGAAGAGGGACAGTGGTCTTATGGATCTTACGGAGGCCATAAAGAAAAGCCAAGGATCAACCTGTAGACTTCATAGCATTAGCTAATTGCTCCGAGACTGTATTTAAATTTACCATAGATTTAAGTAATCTATTTATTCGATCTTCGATTTTAAGGCTTAGTTTGAAAATATCAGTTTGAATTAGCTTAGTAAATTTGAAAACGTCTCTCAGACATCCTGAGAGACGTTTCCAAATTTACTTAAATATATGGTAAATTTAAATACAGTCTCGGAGCAATTAGCTAATGCTATGAAGCCTACAGGTTGATCCTTGGCATTTCTTTATGGCCTCCCTAAGATCCATAAGACCACTGTCCCTCTTCGACCAATTCTTGCCGCATATAATACTGCCTCTTATAAGCTTGCTAAATTTTGCTCCCAACTGTTATCAGCGTTCACTACGAACGATTATGCCCTTAAGAACTCATATGAATTGTTCACTTCCCTCTCAAACTACAAATTACCTCCCTCGTCATACCTATGTAGCTTTGATATAACCTCCTTATTCACCAACGTCCCCTTAACTGAAACTTTGAACCTTTGTGTCAAACTTTTGTTCAACCAATCTGAGACTTTTATGGGTATGAGTCAATCCTTCTTCAGAAACGTCCTATCAGCATGCGTACAAGATTGCCATTTCATATTTAATAACCAAATCTATAAACAGAGTGGATAGAGAAGGTTTGTGGAAAGTACTTAGAATATACGGAGTAGAGGGCAAGTTGCTGAAAGCAGTGAAGAGCATGTATGAGGGTGCAAAGGCGGCAGTACGTGTGGAGAGTGAGCAGAGCGAGTTCTTTGACCTGAATGTTGGTTTGAAACAGGGGTGTGTGATGTCCCCGTGGTTGTTTACTGTATATATGGATGGAGTCATGAAAGAAATACTATCAAGAGCAGTGGATGTTGGTGTATCGCTGAAAAGGGAGGGAATTGAGTGGAAGCTACCTATACTGCTATTTGCGGATGATACAGTTCTGATGAGTGATAATGAATGGGAGTTGCAGGGTCTGGTAAATGAGTTTGGAACAGTGTGCGAAAAACGGAATTTGAAGGTAAATACGGGGAAGAGCAAGGTTATGGTCTTCGAAAGGGATGAAGTCACAGAGTGTGAGGTGAAGCTGAACGGTCAGGCTATGGAGATTGTCAACTCTTTTAAGTATCTGGGCAGTGTGTTGAGTAAAGATGGGACTATGGATGAAGAGGTGCAGGAGAGGGTACAACAGGGGAAGAGGGTTGTAGGAACGCTAAAAGCAGTAACAAGAAATAGGGTGGTCAGTATGGAAGTGAAGAAGTCCTTGCATGACAGTGTGGTAATCCCGACACTGACTTACGGAAGCGAAGCATGGACGTTGGTTGAGAGACTCAGACCAAGAGTGAGAGCAGTGGAGATGAATTACTTAAGGAGTGCGTGCGGAGTTACATGGAGGGATAGACAGACTAATGAGGAAGTAAGAAGGAGGTGTGGTGTGTAGGTAGATGTGCTGGAAAGTGTGAAAAGGAACAACTTGAGATGGTTCGGCCATATGGAACGTATGGAAAGCGAGAGAATGACTAAGAGGGTGTACGAGAGCGAGGTGGAGGGACAGAGGGGGAGAGGTAGACCGAATATGAGGTGGAAGGATGGAGTGAGGAACTACATGAACGAAGGCAGTGTTGGTTGGGGGGAGGGACGTCGACTGACTGGGGACAGAGGTGCATGGGGGTGGTTCGTTCGTGGCCACCCCTTCGGGGATCACGGGCAATAGATAGATAGGCAATAGATAGATAGATAGATCTATAAACAAACTGATGGGGTAGCGATGGGATCCCCACTAGGCAGTACTTTAGCCAATGTTTTCCTATGTTACTGGGAACAAATCTGGCTAGACAACTGCCCTTCCACTTTCAAACCTATCCTCTACCGTAGATATGTCGACGACACCCTGCTGGTCTTTAAAGATAAAAGTCATACCCCCTTGTTTCTAAATTACCTAAATAAACAGCACAAAAATATAAAATTCACTAGCGAAAACGAGGTAAATAACACGTTGCCATTCCTCGACCTTCTACAGTACTTACCAAAGTTAATGACATACTTGTTATCTCAATCTTTAGAAAACACACCTTTTCCGGTCTCGGTATTAGCTTTTTTAGCTACTGTCCACTCAGATTCAAAATAAATGCAATTAAAACCCTTCTTCACAGGGCGTACCAAGTGACCTCGACATACAGCCTTTTTCACTGCGAGATATCCTTCCTTAGAGACTTTTTTATTAATAATGGCTTCACCAGTGACCTCTTCAACAAGCAATTGAGGAATTTCCTAAATAAATTGTACCAACCTAGACAACCTGTGCTCACTGCTAAAAAGGAGGATTTTTATATTAGTTTACCCTTTCTTGGAAAGGTATCAGAAAAAATGGAAAGATTACTGAACAACAAATTACCTAATTACTTCCCTCATATCAATTTTAAAATAATTCACAGGAATGAATTTAAGATTCGATCCCTGTTTCACTACAAAGATAAACTTCCCACTGAACTTCGCTCATCCATCGTTTATAAATTTACCTGTCCATTTTGCAAAAATGGCTACATTGGGAGCACAATACGAGCTCTCAAAGTAAGGATGGATGAGCACAAGGGTCAGTCCAGTAGAACCGGCCTCCCCATCAGTAACCCTCCTCATTCAGCCGTGAGAGAGCATTGCAACGGTTGTAACCTTGCTGTAAGCTATAAAGATTTTAGCATTCTTGACTCCTGTAATACCGGTAACCTTAGGATTTTAGAGTCTCTATATATTTTTAAAGAAAGACCCCCTTAATAACTGCCTTTCGGCAGCCCCTCTACATATCTATTGTGATTAAATATTTCCCAGTGTAGCTATGTTGAGGCTACATTAAATATTTCCCAGTGTAGCTATGTTGAGGCTACATTAAATATTTCCCAGTGTAGCTATGTTGAGGCTACATTAAATATTTCCCAGTGTAGCTATGTTGAGGCTACATTAAATATTTCCCAGTGTAGCTATGTTGAGGCTACATTAAATATTTCCCAGTGTAGCTATGTTGAGGCTACATTAAATATTTCCCAGTGTAGCTATGTTGAGGCTACATTAAATATTTCCCAGTGTAGCTATGTTGAGGCTACATTAAATATTTCCCAGTGTAGCTATGTTGAGGCTACATTTTTAGTTATAATATACTCGCTTTTCGCGATTTTATTTTTAAATATTTGCTATATGTTTTATTATTGTTTTCTAGAACACTGAAGATGACACACGAGTGTCGAAACGTTTGTCTGACTGCTAAAGTACTGGCCCCCCCACCTGGTCATAATTTTTATCCTGCACCATGCTGTTTGCTGCTACCCTGTGTATCCTCTTCATATATATATATATATATATATATATATATATATATATATATATATTATAGGTTTGATTCCCGGAGGGAAGTAATGAAAACCTAATATTTATTAGGGCCCCGTAATCATTGACGATAATACCTATTATTATAATAGGCTCCCTTCAACACCCGCAGCAGCAGTTTTGAATCTCCCGCGCGGAAGGGTCAGGGAGTACTCCATCATAAGTGCACGCTTAATTCTCTTATGGAATCCTCTTATGATTTGGGTACCCTACAGAAAAAAACTTTGTAAAGAATATAAAAGAGAAATTTAACTTAATATCTGGTATATTATGGCTTCCCATGCGTGGATTTCCCGAGCGTGGCTTCTACACGCAGGTCCCCTAGCGGCCATAACTTCCTTCAATGATAAACCAAGATACAACTATAGAAATCAACGAATGAGAAGGGGATGGATGGGAGGGCCATGCATCGTCAATAATTACGGGGCCCTACTAAATATTTGGTTTTCATTACTTCCCTCTGGGAATCAAACCTATAATTTAATAGTGACCCCTCCATCATTGACGATAATGTCTGAGTACCAAGACTGGAGGGGGACATTCGTGACAATACCCTAACCTCAGGACAAAATAAGCTGTATAACATTATAAGTTGTTTTATTGTATACAAACAATAAATAATATAAAATTATAAAAGATTGCAAGCAGTGCGTGACTTCAAAGAAAGCCTGCTACCTCATGACCAGATCTTGTACCTTAAGATCTATACATGATAATCTGGGAACACTTGTGTGTCCCTACTAGAACTATAAACTCTTTGGAATGTTGTTCTAATCTTAACAATATTCGTATAGTTTATATATGTTTGTATATTCTGGTAATCCTATATAATTGTAACTATGATAGATTTCTTAAAAGTAACATAAAAGTTTGGGACTGTAAAATCAGATCGATCACAGCTCGTGATTTATCACATTCTCCGGCAGAAGGGGTCCTAGTGGGGCTTTGGGCTATTCAGCACCCCCCCACCCCTTTTTCTCGCCGTAATCTTAACCAATAATAGCACAGAGCCTACGAGACCTTCTGTCGTAAAGCTACACAGGTACGCTTAGGCTTGTCCAGAGCAACCGACAGGTATCGTGTTAGAAAAGTATGGTTGGATGCCCACAATTGAGTGTTGGCAATGTCTTCTATAGAGAAATTTTGTAAAATTCTAAGAGAGACGGCCCACTTCCTGATGTTGTGGGCCCTGCCCACCACGCCGGGATTACTTTCTTTAATAACATCTACTAACAGAGAAGCTAGTTTCTTTTAGAAACACGATTACCTACCAGGTTCACCCACAGAGAGCCTGGCTGTCGAGGGTGAGCTGCCCTCATAAACTTAGCTAAGGCCTCCACAGGGCATAAAATATGATGAGTATGTCCGCGTTTCAACGCCGGAACAGAAAATTCTGAGAAAACATTGTCAGAGTGCTCATTCTTTGCAATAAATATGGGAGACGGAGCGATTTGAACATTGTCGTGCAGTCTCCCAAACCTAAGGCAATTAGGTTTGTTGCTCATCGCCGCCAGCTCAGAGACTCTATTTCCTGTAGCTAAAGCCATCAGGAACACAGCCTTCTTAAATAGTGAATCAAAATCCGGCGCATTATTATATTTGCGTGATTGAAGCAAAGATAAGGCTTTATCTTTAGCGACCAGGTGGGCATGAGCTGACGTGGTGGTGGGCGTAGCTTGAAACACGCCTTCATAAACCCTTTCTCCTCCGCCTGCGGTATCGAGAGCCCAGTGAGATCAAAAAAAGGAGTTCTGATGGCAGATAAGTGATTGTTTAAAGTAACAACGGAAAAGAGCCTCTGCTCAAATAAATAATCTAGGTATTTGAAAATCGGGGCCGGTGAGGCATCGGTTTGCCGTCACTCTACAATCCAGGTTGTAAAAGTTCTCCAATGCGATTGATATTGTCTCCTAGTAGCGATAGTATATTGATTCATAAATATACTAGTGACACTTTCCCCATACTGAGCTAGCCATTTTGCATTGTAAATGTCCAGAAGGCAAAACTGAGTGAGGTCTGAAAGTTGCCAATGGTCTCTAAGTGGAATACGGAGACCGGGAGCGATACCGGGTTCCTGCACCATTCTTGTAACTGGTGGTACCACACCTGAGCCGGCCATAACGGCGCGATCATCGAGACTATGCCCCGGTAACCTCTGAGTTTGTGAATTATCTCGCACATTAGAGCAGAATCTGGTGGAGGAAATAGATAGATTGAATTCCATTTGTTCCAATACTACAGTAATGCATCTGGTCCCCCTACCGGAGTTACCCCCCGGCAGGTAAGGAAGAGAGGGAGCTTGTGATTCTCCTCGGATGTGAATAGATCCACTTGTGGACAGTAAGGCTTGGCAATCATCTTGTCAAAGACGGTTTGTTTGAGAGCCCATTCTACTAGAGTGCTCTGTCTCCGGGATAGAGCATCTGCCCAGACGTTCGACACGCCTGGGAGATATGACGCATGCAGATGAATGCCCAGCGATTTGGCTAGAGCAAAAATCTGTTCTGACACTACTAGCAACGCTCGAAACCTCTCTGAACCTTGTTTCTGAATGCAATGGACTGCAATTAAGTTGTCCATCCGGAACGCAATTGACTTTCCGGTCAACGACGAGCCGTGAGCCTGGAGAAAAAATAGAGGAACTAGAAGCTCTTGCTTGTTGATGTGAAAACATTCGTTCTGGGCCCAAGTGCCTTGCCCTTGATGGCCTAGATTGGACTGATACCCCCACCCTAGTGTTCCTGAAGCGTCTGTGTCTACCCCTTTCGAAGGAGGAGGAGAAACTCATGTTGTTACAGAGTACAGTGTTTCGGGCTTCGCATAGACCGACAGCAAGTCATGAATTAATGTAGGAATTGGCCATAATCTCCTCTCCGGCAAGAGGGGAAAAACTTTGTTGCATTTCAAAATTAATCTCTTTACTTTCAACCAGCCCAACTTCACAGTTAATTGGATCCAGTTGAGTGAGCCGATCAGGGACTCCCACGTCTTCCGTGTCATAGTCAAACTGTAGAGAAAATGAAACAGTATCCTGCGAAATCTGTTGCGATTGTCCACACTCTGAGTAAGAGTCAGATTGGCGGTGTCACAGACCAGCCCTATCCACTGAATTTTCCTTGTGGGAACGAGGAAAGACTTTGCCAAGTTCACCTTGAACCCTAGGGTTTGTACATGATTGATTACTTGGTTGACATGAATGTGACATAACTCTTCTGACTCCGCCACCACCAGCCAGTCGTCTAGATACCACAACACCATTATGCCCTGGGCCAACAATGGTAGAAGGGCTTGCCGGACTAATTTTGTGAAAATTCTCGGTGCCAGGTTCAAACCGAAAGGCAGTCTCTGAAAGACATAAGTCTCTTGCCTGACCTTCAAGGCGAGGAGCTTTTGGAATATTTTGTTGATAGGGACATGCCAATAGGCGTCTTTGAGGTCTAATGAACACATCCAACCCTGCGGCGGAAGTGTAAGCCTGATTTGGTGTATTGTAAGCATCCGGAAGGATGGATCTATGATGTAAATGTTCATACGCGAGAGATCCACTACTGGTCGCATCTGCACACTGTCCCTCTTTGGCACTAAGAAAAGTCTGGAGGTGAATACTAGGCAAGTTGGGTCTACCGGGACAATGACCTTCTTTGATATCATTTCCTGGACCAGGGTCTCCACCTCCTGTGAAACATTGTTGTGTTATAGCGCCCGACGCAGTCGACGACGCCGGATCTACCGCCAGGTGATGCCTTTGCTTACTATAGTTCTGGCCCAAGTTCGGTTGGGCCAAGCCCGGCGGCATACCTGGAATGACCCCGTGTGCAAGCTGGGTATGTCCGGTAGAGCATCTCTCGAATCCGACACACCTAAGCACGGCCCTGGGAGACAGAGAGTTTGGATGGCTAGTTTTTTGGAGGGGGTGGTGGGTTGGTATCAGACGGCTGGCTCATCTTGGCTGACGTCTGTCCTTGAGTTGGTTTAGGGTGTGACTTACCTTTATAACCTGAGTATTTACCTGGTTTGGGTTTGTGCTGACTACCTTCCGGTTGTGGAGGAGGCCTGGGATCCTGAAAGGACTGTTTAGTGTGCGGGGGTTGTGACTTGCCGCCGCTTTTGGGTTTACTGAAAGGTTTCTTAAATGGTTCTCTCTTAGCCAGGGAGGTACCCTGCTTCCACCCTTCTACCATATTGAAAACTACACTCCACGTTTCTGAAGTGAGGAGGGTGGCTGTTAAGACTGGGGAAAGAGTTACCCGGCGACCAATATATTCCGGTAACTTCTTTACCAAATACACCCGTTTGTCCTGGCGGGCCCTAACCGCCTCCATAATTGCAATTCTAATGTCACCCAGAGATTGTATTGAATTTTGTAATAAAATCCTACGTGAGAGTTCTGTGGCCTTCCTACCATTTTGGTCCGCAATGGCCGAAATAGTTCTAGCGAGGGATACAGTAACCTGGCGACAGACTAGATATTGGGAAAACAATATGAAAGCCTTATTTCGTAACTTAAAGTCTCTATCCAGATGGGCTGGGGGAGGGGTACAAAAGGGGTCATTTAATTAGTGCCAGTTTGGGTACCGCCAAGAAAGCAAACAGAGCCGGCGACACCCCCTCCGCCTTATTAACAGGTAACGAGAACCAAGCATGCGTTTCTTGAGGGACCTGATGGGAGGTTTTAGATGTAATGGTAGAAGCAAATACCTGTGCCTCTGATTCCCAGTCTACCCAAGGGCCTAAACCCACCCGCCCCATCTGCAGAACTGGTGTATGTGACTGGTCTAGTACCAGAACTGTAGCCAGTTCCGGCGTGAGTGCATTCAAAGCTTTGATGTCATTAACGCCATCCGCTTTGGACCAGTCAGCAAAGAGTCGTGCAGATGAGGCCGGCGGCACTGCAGGGGCAGCTGCAAAGACAAAGAAATCAGCATTATAATTATGTGCTAGTTATGGCCTTAATAGAAATGTCCAGTAATCTCCCTACCTCGTCCTTGGCTCTGAGTTTTCTATATTTGTTGATTTCAATAGTCCACTCGCTAGGAACCGGTAGATCCCCTGAAATAGTAGGTTGCGCTAGATGTGGTCTCAATGGCTGGACCTGAATCCAAGAACAATCCGGCCCATAGAGGAGAGGCATAGGGCCTTTCCGCTCTGGTGCCTTATCTAAAGGGGGAGGAGTGATATCAGGAATTACTCGAACATTAGTGGTAGTCATAGAGGCTGGCACTGTAGTGCCGGAAGCCGTGGCTGTTGCTGGAGGTACAATAAAGGTAGGTAAAGAGGACTTGGGGGTAAAACCTGAAGGCTCTAATGGTCTGATCGTGGAACTATGCAGAGGAGCTACCGGTTGACTAGAGGGTGGATCAGGAGAGGCAGAGACATGGTACTGTCGCATAACCCTATGCATGATGTCACTTATCTCATCTGTGGTAACACACTTACTGTGGGACCCCCTGGAAGATTGGGAACTAGCTTCTGACCCCTCGAACATGATACCTGGTTGAGCCGAGGATAAGTTCACCTCCTCCGGCTCAAGCACTTCCGGCATGTCCTGAGCCGAGGATAAGTTCACCTCCTCCGGCTCAAGAACTTCCGGTATGTCCTGTTGTGATTCCGGTGCTTGGGCCTCCAGCGGCCAAACCAAATCAGGGACTGACGAGGGCAAAACTTCACTGTCATTACACTCCCTCTCTGTTACCTGATCTACACGAACCGTTCGTTGACATGGGTCAGCCTGACGCCAGCACCCCCGGTCACACTCCGCGGGTGGCTGTGAGTCCTGTATCACCTGAGAGCTATCAAACGTATTTGAGCCTGAAGGTAAACCCCTATATTGATCCGCTAAGACTCGCCGCGGCTCTAGCTGAGGGCCTTTACATAGTACATGTGAGAACTTTGGAATAGCAAAAATGAAATCCTGCGGTACATTTAAAGACTGTTCATGACTGGGACTAGGTTCCATGTCCTCCGCCGCCACCTCTGAGTCGCCGAATTGGACGGTCAGCATGCTGGAGGTAGGGGTAAAGGGAGGAGGGGGTCGAATAGTATCCTTCCGGCTACTACTTCGTCCTGTACTGGCCGGCGTCACAGGGGCAGTAACAGGGTCCTCCCGGTGGCGTTTAGTCAATCTGGACGACTCCGCCGATGAGTGGCGGGACTGTTTACTGAGAGATCTCGACCGTGATCTCAACTTACGCCGTGGGGAAGGCGACCGCCTCCGTTTGGTTCGGTCGGGGGGGGAGCCTCGGCAATATCACTCTCATTACTAATACTGCTACTGACTACTACTTTTGAAAGGGCTTTAGATTTCGCTTTAGGTTTAGTAGATTTAGTCGGAGCTGATTTAACCAAAGGCGATTTGATAACTAAATGGTCCCACAGGGCATTGTCATTGCAATGAAGTGCCTTGTATCTTTGGCATAAACGTTAACATTTTTCTTTATTTCTTGTAACGCCGCCAAGCAAGACAGGTCTTTCTTAGTGAATACCTCTGCTTTCAAATCGGAACAAATGGAACAACGTTTGGACGCCCACATACCTCTAGACTGATCGAGGCACTTTACACATTTGATACAGAGTTTGTGAGCAAATACTGGCAATAATGAACAGGTAGGAGTAGCACACAAATCAAACCGAGGCATGATGGAAGTAGGGGTCCCCCCCCTCCCCCCCCGTCGGAATCAGCTACCCACCAGCCGTCGGGCGTGTTGTGACTGAAGTGCTGGGAATTCTGGTAATAGAAAATTTCCAGGAATCAATGCTCATAAGGATAATCTGCGAGGTGTTAAGACATCCTACCTCAAGTCCGCCGGAAAATTAGCTATAGCCACAGCTACTCTAACATTCCGCTGAACCCGACCATGAAAAAACCTAGGTTTTTTTCGTTTAAACTGATTGGCACTGCTTATCTGTGACGAAAGTGTCACTGGCCCTAGTGACCTGAAGTGTTAAACCATCCGTAACTATTGCAACAGAAGGAAATAGGTAACGTGCTTGTACGATGTATCACAACACTTGCGCATTTAAGTCACGCCGGGCGAGGGAAATCTCACCGCGTGACAATTTGGTCAGGGCGAGTTCACTCGGTGGGCCGAGGTTGCTTCCTTAGGAATTTGCATTTTCCGCTGGAAGGATTGTGGTTCAGCATACCACGCCGGGACATTTGGTTGTTTCCGTACTCGTCTGCGAGACGAGGAACGGAGGCCCTGCTGAGAAGTCCACCAGAGAAAACAACCAAAAATTTAGAGGGGGAGGCTATATGTGAACAAAAACCTACCCCCTCCAAAACCCCACTCAAATATAGGGACGTCTCCCAAAGGCCCCCAATAAATATGTAGCACACATGAAGCACAAAATAGGGGCAAACATAGGCATAATAATAATTATAAAGAATTTATATTAAGAAATTACCTGCAGCCTATACTGGAGACCCCTAATGAGGCTGGCCATGCGGCCTGACGAAACATCACAGGATGAAGAGACGCTCCGACGACCCAGCAGCAGCAGCAAGACGAGGGGGAGGCCCGTGAGAGGGGCTCAGAAGCAAATACGAACTCCAGAAGGCTCCGCACAACGTGCAGCCACTCGTGAACTAGAGCATTTGCTAAATAAATCAAAAACTTAATATACAACTGCCTCAAAGTGACGGCCTGAAGCATAGTCTTGTAGAGTGGTAGCCTCCTAGCTATAATATAAAAAAGCTAAGGCGCGAAAACAACACAATAAACAACACACGTGGCGCGCAGATCCTGGTATACGTAGGCGCCTTGTTACAATAGTACCCTAATTTACACACTTCCTGTGGACATACCAATGGGGCAGCCTGTGCTAGCTAATCTAAATCTTGTTCACTACAACGCAGATGTATACAAATGAGTAAGGACTCACTAGAAGCGAAGGAACAACAAATGAAGCAGGAGCACAGGGGACACCCGCCCGCTTGGTACGAACACGGAAGGGAGAAGGAAGTTATGGCTGCTAGGGGGCCTGCGTGTAGAAGCCACGCTCGGGAAATCCACGCATGGAAAGCCATAATATAACAGATATTAAGTTAGATTTATCTTTTTTATTTTCTACAAAGTTTTTTCTGTAGGGTACCCAAATCATAAGACGATTCCATAAGAGAATTAAGCGTGCACTTATGATGGAGTATTCCCTGACCCTTCCGCGCGGGAGATTCAAAACTGCTGCCGCGGGTGTTGAAGGGAGACTATTATATTAATAGGCATTATCGCCAATGATGGAGGAGCCACTATTAAATATATATATATATATATAGAGAGAGAGAGAGAGAGGGGGGGGCGCACACACACACACACACGCATATAACATTTTGAAGATAGATAGGTAAATGTAAACAAATATAAGTAAACATATAACTAAGCTTAACCCTCCTGGCCCGGGCAGGCTCTCCTAATGACGGAGCTCGTATCCGGGCGATCTGGTCGAATATCAACAAAAGTAAACTAAGGCTAATCTCGCTTAATATATTACCTACATTAATCAAATATATATAGAAATGAGCGCCTTACCTTCCTGCGTAGAATGGCGTTGAGTAGAGCTCTCTAGCTGAACTGGTTCCGGAGTGATGGTGATGGAAGTGGAGGTAACTTTTGCCGCGTATTTACCTCGGCGCGTCCGAACACTCAACCGCGGCCCCGGCTACGACACCCAGTTGCACTCGTCGCTCCACCCGCAATTATGCCGGGAAGCGATTTGATAGTGTTTTATTGGTTATTCTGTCATTTATTATAGTTATTATGTTATTTTCACTCAATAAAGTTATTTATATGAACTTATTTGTGTCTCTGTCACTTATTACTTCGTTTCATTATTATTATTATGATTATTAGTGTCACTTTCACTGGACTTTGATAATTGGTAGTGTCATTTCCCCTTTTATGTATTGTTAGGTAAGCTAATAATATATATAGTGTCACTGTCACTTATTCATATTGTTATGAAGGCACTTATTATTACTTGTGTGTGTCTCTTTCACTTATACTTATTTTATTATTATTATACTGTCACTTTGACTGGCCAAGGCTTATTGAGTGTCATTTTCACTTATTTATTGTTAGAAATATATATTTTAGTGTCACTTTCACTTGTTCATTTTGTTATTGAAGGCACTTATTATTACTTATGTGTCCTTTTCACTTATACTTAGTTATATTATTATTCTTAGCCTACATTTGAGTGTCACTTTCACTGTTGTCACTTCCACTTCAAAAGTTTGTTAGAGTGTGGAAGTCGTTGAAGCAGGTGCCAGCACACAGTCCAACTTGACACTTGAGGCATTCCCAAGTGGTTTTTGTGGGTTTGCGGGGTCTGCGAGTTGTGTGGCTGCACACATGGCACCTCTTCTGACTCCTAGCGTTACTACCTGGTGCTTTGAAAGGAAGGGCGCTGAACTGGTGCTTCCTGAAGAATTCAGCACACCCCGTTCTGTCAAGCTGGCCTGGTCCTTGTATTGGCCTGCCTGGTGTACCCGCATGTTTAGCCAGGAGCTCAAGTAGCACCTGCTTGTGGAACTTCCGCAGGGACTTGTACTTCTTGGCTCCTGGAGTCATCAGACGGTAGATGTTGTAGGCATTGAGGATCGACATATCTACCGTATGCAGGATAAACTTCTTGTACCACCTGCAAGATGTTCGCAGGCAGTCGATGAAGCCCATCTGCATGTCGGACTTGTCAACGAGGCGCATGTTGATGTTATAATCCAGGACAGCAGCTGGTTTTTGGACGGGGTTCTTGGTTGTTCGGTCCACCTTCCCTGTGGCGACCATCTGGGCCTTGTGGCATGTGGTGAGGAGGTTGACCTTGCGCTGGTCATGCCAGTGGATGGAGAGGATGGGGCCACTCTTCTTGTGGAAGATGTCCGCCTTCTTCGTCTTGGTTGGGTAGCCTGGCATGCCCTTCCTTTTGCCCTTGACTGTGCCGACAGTTCCGGTCTTGCGGTGATGGAGGTACTTGGTCAGGAGAGGCGACGTGTAATAATTATCTGTGTAGAGGATGTGGTTATTATTGAAGTGCCTCTCCATCATCTTCTTCACTACAGCGCCACCAAAACCAATGAGAGGGTCAGTCACAACTTCTCCAGCCTTGCCGCTGTAGACTATATAGTCCAGCACATACCCCGTCAAGCAGTCGCAGAGGATGAAGAGCTTGATGCCGAAGCGGTGTCTCTTGGACGGGATATACTGTCGGAAGTGCAGCCTACCACGGAACAGGACCAGAGACTCGTTGAGGCACATCTTCTGGAAAGGAATCAGGTATGTGGTGAACCGATGACGTATCATGTCATACAGCTTCCTGATCTTCCATAATGAGTCGGGAAGGTGGACTGCCATGTTGTTTGTCAGGTGGAGATAGGAGAGGATGTCGAAGTACCTGTCCCTGGACATGTATTTGCCAAATGATGGAGTCGTTATGATGTCGCCAGTGATCCAGTAGTCAGCCAGAACGTGCTTCCTTATATGAGTCATCAGCATTGTGAGTGCCAAGAACACATATAGTTCTGCCACAGTGAGAGCTCTCCATGCCACCATCTTGGCACTGGTCTTCCTCCCAAGAAAGTTGGCACAGATAGCATGGTGGTGATTTGTCTCTTTGACGAGGTATGCCATGACTTCATTGTCATAGAAGCCACAGAAAAGTTCACTGGGGGTAGCATCTGGGCCACAGGGATATGCTGGTGACACCCCAGAACCCATCTGTACCTCGTCAAAGGCAGGACAATCTGGCTCAAAATCAGCTCCATCTGTCCACACAAACAGGTCGGATGCTGATGCTCGAGGTCGTGCTGCAGCAGGCACACGCCCTGGACGCCCTGGCACACGCCCTTGGCCACGCGGATGCCCTGCATGCCCACGCCCAGGCCCAGGCCCAGGGGCAGCGGCGTCGGCAGGCTGACCACGTCCACGACCTCGCCCTCTCCCTCGATTTGTCGGCACATCCTCTTCCTCTTCCTGTTCCTGTTCCTCTTCCTCTTCCTCCTCAGGCGACGTCAGGTCATCTGGCGCAATGTTGGGGTCGTCAGCATCCTCCTCAGGAGACAATTCTGGTGAAGAAGTGACTGGGCGTTGGCGGTGTGGGGCGCGGGAGGCTGCGGGAGCTTCAAGAATGGGAGCCGAGGCCTCGGGAGTTGGGCTCCTTTTGCGGCGAGCCGAGGGCTTTTCAGCAGCAAATAATGCTCTGCGGTGTGTTGAGGCCTGTGGCACATCACCAATACCACTTGAAGAGGCCCTTTGGTCATCCTGAACGAGAGATTAAGTCGAGGGCTGTGGGTGACCCACGCGGCGTCCCGTGTCAAGGCGTCGGGACAATGGAATGCGGGTGGTTGCTAGGCCAGGGTCGGCGTCATTATCGCTATCTTCAGCTTCCCTATGCTTTTCTGCGGCTGCCCTGCGTGCTTTTTTAGCTGCACTTTTGATCAATGATTGTTTGTAGAAATATTTGCCCACTTTCAAGGGCGTACGGGCAGGCAAAGGGGAAGGTCCTGGGGTAGGGCTAGGGCTAGGCCTAGGCTGACCTAGCAAAGATGGCGAGGGGGTAGGCCTAGGTTCTAGCACACTGGGAAGCTCAATGGCACCTTCCTGAAACACTTCCACATCAGGATCATCACTACTGTCTCCCCCCTCAAGTAAATCGACATTATCGTCGTCTCCAAAGCCCACGAAATCGTCTTCACTTTCACTTATAAATTGTACCTTGTCCACCAAGCTTTCGCCACTGCTCTCTTCATCACTTTCAAAAAGTTGTCGCTGTATAGCGCTATCACTCAACAAACACTTAACTTTCTTTTGTTGAGCTCTCTTCTCGGTTGGAACAGGCGTTGAAGTTGCGAGTGGTGTAGCACTGGGGCCCGCGGGAGGTTGCAACGAATCGGACACGTCGGAAAACATTTTTTCAGTATTACTCACTATGGCGGCCACGTACGAACTGATAACACTAGTAGTTGAGGCTTGGTGGCGCTGCGGGCGCTCCTACCATGCCAAAATTGGCCGCTCAAATTTTGAAGCACACTTTCAAGCACAAGGATTTTAAAATGACACCCGGGTTCCGGCCCTTTTGTTTTGGTGTCATTTTAAAATGACACCCTGGCTGGAAGGGTTAATACAGTACTATATTACGTGTAGCCTGCATATCATTAGTTGCCCTGTTGTATGTGTACAATGTTTGGAAGGTGTATTCCGTACATATGTGAACTGTTATTCATTTACAGTCACAAGGTCGTATGTATGTATGTAGCTTTTCTTTGTCGGTGATACAATAGCAGGTATTTATTGGCCGTGTGTGTGTGTGTATCCTCCTGTCTGGGGATGAGAGAGAGCGAGCGTGTGCGTGCGTGTGGTGTTTGTGCGTCTATGTATGTGTTGGTGTGTGTGTTTATATGTATGTGTGTGTGCTGTTGTATATATGTGTTTGTGTGTGGATGTACTGTATGTTTGTGTGGATATATGCATATGTGTTTGTGCAAGAGTGTGTGTGTGTGTATATGCGTGTATGTGTGTGTGTGGATATGCGTGTGTGTGTGTGTGTGTGTTCGCCTTTGTCTGGGGATAAACAAGCTGGCTAGTAGTAGGGTCATTTGCTTGGAATCCGTGATCATTTTGTTCCTACCTTTTTCTCTCGATGGATTTGACAACCTGAACCATTTTAAAGGAAAATTAGCTCCTATGCCCCTCTGAAAAATGACGGCTAACTCTGCTAGAGCCCAATATTCAAAATGGCCACCAACGCCATCTTGAAAAACATGAAATGTAATATGTTTGGCATCAGATGAGCTACAAGGACGAATGAGGTGTCCTTTTTCACTAATTCTGGCATTACAAATCCACTGGAATGGTTATTGTATTGTATTGTATTGTATATTGTATTGTTATTGTATTGTATTATACTAATTGTACATACTAATCTGCCACTTCACTGTCACTACATGATTCACTGTATGAGCCACTATCAGAATCACTGTCCTCACTTTCGCTGCTATCATCACTGTTGTTCTCTGCCTGCGGATTTGTAGGTAGTAGTATGGATGGGGGAAGTGGGGGCTGGGTTGAACGGACAGGCAGACATAGGCCATTTACAAGATGCCATCCATGGCCGATCGGTGAGGGGTGACTTTGGAGCTGGTAATGCTTTTGCAAATATGCAAGATAGGTTGCACGCTCCAAGTGTGGACGGAGACTGTCCAAGTCAGGCACAAGTCGGATAGTCCTTTTTTTCTTCTGAGCTCTCCACTTCGCTGCCCTCGCATCTCCCAGGGTCTTGCTTTTGGTATCACCATAGACATATCGAATGACAAACCGCTCCAACTCACTGATGACCTGTTCTGTGACTAGGAGCTGTGTACCACATGCTGCTAGCAGGTCATGTGCCTCTTTAGACTTCTCCAGAGCATCTGCGATGAGCTTCTTGCTTGCTCCATAGAAGCCAGAGTTGTGGTCATACCCAGTGAGGACATGAAGTGGTATGATGGATGCAGTCATTGCCTCACTGCACAAACATCGGGCATCGATAAGCTGACGTTTGCGTTTCACACACAGGATTCCTGTTGTCTTCTGAGCAACATATGCCGCTTGCACGTAGTTGTCTGTGTCCTCTGTGTCAAGAACGACAGCTGCTGTGTAGCTGTCTGACCAGAGCACACTATATATGGTGAGCATTGCCGTATCTGCCTCTGCATGGGAGCATGTGAGCTCTGGCACAAGCTTGCCTGTGGTGAGATTCTTTGCAGTGCTGCCAACTACACAGTAGATGATCTCGGTGCTAGTTGTTGCTGCTGTTCTCTGGAATTCTGTTTGAAGAAATGCCTGAAGGCGGATTTTGTTCTCAGGTTTACCCAGGAGATCATGGAAAACTTTACTAGAAGGAAATTTATCTTCTGTCTTCATGAAGACATTGCTGATTGGCAGTTTTTTTGGCGCAGTATTCTCTCACTGTCCTTGATCGTGTAATTCTGATCATATGAATCATTGATGCAAATGATGCGCTCAGCATGCTTGTGTCTCGTTAGAACGAAGTGCACCAACTTCTCTGCATAATCTCCCCAGGTATACTTGGTACCATCTCCCTTCTCTCTGTCTTCAATGGTAGGAGTTGTTAGGCGCCAGATGAGGCCCATATCAATAATGGACGTGTATACATCAGGCTCTGGAATGACAGTCATAGTTAGTTTTTGTTGAAGCTTGCTTTTCTGTGCCTTACGGATGGTTCCATTGACGTTGAAGACGGAAAGGCACTCGGCTGTAACACGATGCTGCAGGACTTCTTGAAGTTTGAGGGCACCACTCGTTTCAACCAGTCCGAGAACAGAGGCCAAGGCATTACGCTCCATTTCCTCAGTCTTTCCCTTCAGGTTCTCACCATCTGCTTTCTTCAATTCCTGAGTTGAAAAGTTCAAACGCTTGCTACGGGGAACTCTGTCGTTGAGAGACTTGGTCTTGGAATACACTCTCTCATTCAAGAACTGCTTCAGTTTGCTTGTGCCATCCTCCTTTGCCGATTTCAAGTCGGCAGCGAGAGCGTCTGAGGCTGGGATTCCTGACTGTAGGGATCGAAGTGTCTTGTTTGTATGGTCAAATGGATCACACTTGAATTCAGTGAGACATGCGCTTATATCCTGTACAGCTTGTTCATCCTTCTTCATTTTACTCGACGAACAATCAGCATGCTGCCCTTTTCCTTGTTTCTTGCGATTAGCATGGCGATGGACCTTTGTTCTCACCCGAGTGATGTTATTCACATTCCGAGTGTTTCAAAGGAGCTGCTTTTCATTGTTCAGAATGGCCAATCAACCAGACTTCAGCTTAGAGCCCTTATTCATTGTTGACTCTATCCATATGTCGAGGGCGACACACGAATATGGTTTTCCTGTCATTGACTGTGCAAACATACCACTCTCCATGAATGCAGCCTGATCAACAGGAAGGGTATAAAAGCACCGCGGTGAAATCGGGGAGATGCCGACCATACTTGTCATTATCATAGATTTGCATCAAAGGAAGCATGAGCTTGAGTGAGGACTTGAACTCAGTCCAGTTGTTTGTTCTGATTGCATGGATATTTTGAGTTAGAACCTCAACCATTTCCATGAATGACATCCAGTATTCTGCTTGTGGGGCACCAATCAAAGTCCTTGAAGAGAGCATCAACGAGGTCCTTCAGCTCAGCATTTCTCTCTAGCTCTGCATGTTCATCTGCAAGTTCCTGTGCATCAATTGGATGTCGAAGCTTGGCAAGGGATGCGCCTTTACTTCTTCAGATAGAGGGGAATCTTCCAAACGTTTGTCTATGACATGGTGGACCAGAGTCTCGTAGAATAGTCGCAAGCAGCGAACCCCACGCTTAACATGTTTTCCACGAAGGGCCTGATCAACAGATCCGTCTGCTATAACACCAGCTGCCACCAACACATCTGAGATGCCAGATCCCTTAAACCTCTTGTATATAGTGTAGATGAATGACATTTGGATGTGGAAGGGTGCCATGAATGGTAAGATTTTGCTGAACAGCTCAGCATTCTCACTTTTCAACTCTAGCATGAACACGTAGACAGGATGATCACCAACAATTATTGCAAAAGGCATCTTTTTTTCTTCGATTGATTTTGCAAGCTTACACATCACATCATTGAGAATTGTCTTACTGGGTGGGTTGGGATAGGTCATGTGGTATATTGCTCGACTCTTCTCATCTGCATTTGACATGCTGGCATGAAACCCTGAAAACCCAGGCACAGTCTGTTCTTCTGGCTTAGGTCTCGTTCGGTCATCTTGCGCCCTGGCCAATGCATGGATCACACCACGAATTCTTTGCACCGATGTTTCAGGAGGAGGAGTACTTTGATCAGCTGGTGGCTTCCTGAGAGGTGGTTCCCCACGCTTCGCTGTCTTGTATGGGTTGACTTTTTGCATTTCACTTCCGAGCTCTTTGAGAGTTGTCGAGAGGTTTGATGCAAAGTTGGCACCGGGAACTGGTCTATCTTCGTGATTCTCGGAAGGAAGTTCTGTATCAAATGATTCTGGCTGCACAAACATGACATTAGTGCGGTGTGACTGGCCAGCACCGGTCAGTGTGTCGCTCTTGAAGTCATCGTTGTCGACTATAGCAATAGCAGGCTTACCCTCAGCTAGTTCGAAGGGGCAATCAGATGAGCACTTGAGGTCATTGACCACCCAAAAATCTCGCAGCATAAGTACGTCATTGTAACTGATGCCCAGTCCATCTTTGTGCATTATGTCAACTATCTCCCTACTCTTGGTCAGTCCATGTAGCAAGACAGAGAGATTTATCTCAAATGCAGTGCGTTTTCCAGTGATGTAGCTTGTGAGGATAGATGCAATCGATCGGACGGATGGACTGTCATCAATTGCAGACTTATTTGGGTGTTTCAGCCATGTGAGCAGCTTCAGCAGGAGCTCACTGAGGTCTTCTTCTCTCTCCAACTCGTGTATATATGGGAGCCAGGGAATAATATTTGTCCTGATGACTTGCTCTTTGAGTCGTGCCGCAACATTCATCACCAACTGATCATTGCTGACACCCAATGAAGATATTGCCGCCTCGATGTATGTACCTGCTGCTGTTGTATCATATACCAGTTCACTCACATTCTTTTGAATGCGTTCATGAAATCCGATGTCTTCCCCAAATTCATTGACGAGAATTTCTTTTAAGTAGCTGGATTTTACTACTGAGTTATGTCCGTGATTTGAGATAATGCGCTTACAGTCCTGCAGCAGGCCTTGCAGTGTGCGAATTTCATGGTCTTTGAAGATGACTTGACGAATATGATGAAAGAAGAGAGCTTGGGCCTCTCGGAGGTTTACACGCTGCAGATGTTGAGTGCTTTCATCTGAAAGGGGCTTGTGGTCGCTTACATATTTGCGCCAGCACGCACGATGGTAGCGGATTTCCAACCCAAATGCTGTTTGACTATCTGGGATGGATGCAATCAGAGTGTCAAGTCTCAATCTCATGACCTCATCTTCCAGACGGACAGTACGTAACTTGAATTTAGTCCAGGCATCTAATGTTGATAGAAGTAAAATCTGCTTGTCATGATCACTACTCTTGTATGGGGCATACAAGAGTAGTGATCGTGACAAGCAGATTTGTCATGCACCACACACATAGAGTCTTATCGTGAAGGACACCCATACTGGAGCGGATCCTTTTAGGTGCACTGGCCTCTGGGGAAGGGTCTTGTTGATCTGATGCTTCATCTCTTTCAAGACGTTCCTCAGATTTGTGTTTGCGTTTTTCGGCTTGAGAGAGCTTGCGCTTGCTGGATAATGATGCGTAACAAGTGCTATGCATGTGGTGACCCTTTAGTCCCTTCTCCCAATCCACATTTTCATGTATATGTTGAAACTTATCAAGTTCTTTCCATTGTAAAGACTTTTCCCGGATGGATTCCCACTTCTCAGGTGTAATGTTTTCCAAACGATCATCTGCGGTACATCGCTTACCACAGAGTAAAATGCACTCGTATTCATTTAATGTCTTGTCTGGTAACTCTTCACTCTCTCTTCTATTATCCATTATTTCGGTCACTTCACAAGTCGGCGATTTTCATCAGATTGGGCATGCAATCCATCTGAAACAGTAAAAAAGTAATATTAGATATACACCGCAGGCAGAAAACAACAGTGATGATAGCAGCGAAAGTGAGGAATGTGATTCTGATAGTGGCTCATACAGTGAATCATGTAGTGACAGTGAAGTGGCAGATTAGTATGTACAATTAGTATAATACAATACAGTAACAATACAATATACAATACAATACAATACAATAACCATTCCAGTGGATTTGTATGCCAGAATTAGTGAAAAAGGACACCTCATTCGTCCTTGTAGCTCATCTGATGCCAGAGATATTACATTTCATGTTTTTCAAGATGGCGTTGGTGGCCATTTTGAATATTGGGCTCTAGCAGAGTTAGCCATCATTTTTCAGAGGGGCATAGGAGCTAATTTTCCTTTAAAATGGTTCAGGTTGTCAAATCCATCGAGAGAAAAAGGTAGGAACAAAATGGTCACGGATTCCAAGCAAATGACCCTACTATAGGTATCGGTTTCCAATCACCTCTCTCTCTCTCTCCTTACAAACACACCAATATTAAAAGGGCAGCCAATATTACAATAACTCTATAAAGATAATAGTAAATTAATTATTTATTAAACTAACCTACTGAAGAATCCGCTTAGTTGGCTTGTATTGAATATACAAACAAATGTCAATAATGGTTTACCGTTCTTAAGGGGCGATGGTTCACTTTTTGGTCTATTTTTTTATTTGTTCACATATTCATTATTTTTCTAGTTTCCTCCCTAGACATCCATTAAACTTAAAAAACATCCATTAGATCCCCCTTGTAGAGAGAGAGAGAGAGAGAGAGAGAGAGAGAGATGGAGATGGTCGGTCACGAGCTATCATCTGTGGTGTCAAGTAACACCTGGTAAGTGAAAGCTACAGCACCAATGTTTGGCCAGAGGACGGCCTTTATAAAATTGTTTGACTATAACAGATATCGTATACAATTGAACTTTTACCAATACTTGGGGCGGTACATATGCAATTGAATAACACATAATAACATTTATTTCATTCACAATAGAATTATCAACAACCAAAGCAAAATTAATCGAAGTTAATTAATAATACATTCATAACATGATAATACATTAAGCTGCAATGGCACCACAATATGTTTGTGAACAGCATCCCAAACTTGATGACGTACACAATTCAATGAATTACATTTACCATTTAGATATCGATTAACATCCATAGTTAAATTTATTACACAAATAATTCAATAATAGCGATGTGGGAATGACAAGTACAACTTGATTACAACTAAGTTTAACATTGAATTGCATACATAATTATATTCATTGCATACCCAGCTAAAACTATAACCTACACACCAAAATGAACTCCAACAACCTAGCCAAGTTCTCCAGTCTTGCATAAATTCAGTGTCAATGCATCTTCATCTGTCTTAAGTGGTCGTAAATTCTTGTCTAGCTCACTATAGTAAAATACCAATAACAATATATTAACTCCAACATGCATTGCTTAATTAAGGGGGGATGAGGGTATTAATTTACTTATTTATTTATATTTTTATTTGTTTTTAAGTTTCTTCCCTAGACCTCCATCAAGCTTTAAAAAAATCCCAAAAATCCCCCTTCAGGATAAATGTGTAGAATTTTCGGTAGAAAAATGTGCCAGCCCAAGGCCGGTTCCTCTTATGCTCGCTATCGCTCGCCAGTGAAACAAGTCGACACCTACTGTAATGACATGAAATGTCTCAAAATTGACAAATGGGGCATAGGGTCTTAAAATCGCAAAACTAATGGGGCAAACGTCATAAAATGTAAAAAATAATGGGGCTAAGCATGAGTTTGAAGGGGTTCCAGAAAAATAACGCCTTAAGTTAAAATATCCCCTAAATAACACGTACAACTAAATACAGTATTAATGTGAGCCACCAATTAACACACTAAATACAGTATTAATGTGAGCCACCAATTAACACACTAAATATAGTATTAATGTGAGCCACCAATTAACACACTAAATACAGTATTAATGTGAGCCACCAATTAACACACTAAATACAGTATTAATATGAGCCACCAATTAACACACTAAATACAGTATTAATGTGAGCCACCAATTAACACACTAAATACAGTATTAATGTGAGCCACCAATTAACACACTAAATACAGTATTAACCCTCTCCGACATATGACGCAATTTTGAGCCTATTGGGGATTCTTTAAAGCCTTTGTTACCATCAAGGGTATTTGAAACCTTTAGTTTAGTTACTTCAACCTCTGCAGTTGTCTTTGAGTTAGCTGTGGGCAGAAAACTAATTTTGGAGAGGTAATTATAAGAGTGAGAGAACTCTATTTCTTATTGCTAATCTGGCAACCTCTGCGTCATATGTGCGTGAAAGGGTTAATATGAGCCACCAATTAACACACTAAATACAGTATTAATGTGAGCCACCAATTAACACACTAAATACAGTATTAATATGAGCCACCAATTAACAAACTAAATACAGTATTAATGTGAGCCACCAATTAACACACTAAATACAGTATTAATATGAGCCACCAATTAACACACTAAATACAGTATTAATGTGAGCCACCAATTAACACACTAAATACAGTATTAATGTGAGCCACCAATTAACACACTAAATAGAGTATTAATGTGAACCACCAATTAACACACTAAATACAGTATTAATGTGAGCCACCAATTAACACACTAAATAGAGTATTAATGTGAGCCACCAATGAACACACTAAATACAGTATTAATGCGAGCCACCAATTAACACACTAAATACAGTATTAATGTGAGCCACCAATTAACACACTAAATACAGTATTAATGTGAGCCACCAATTAACACACTTAATACAGTATTAATGTGAGCCACCAATTAACACACTAAATACAGTATTAATGTGAGCCACCAATTAACACACTAAATACAGTATTAATATGAGCCACCAATTAACACACTAAATACAGTATTAATGTGAGCCACCAATTAACACACTAAATACAGTATTAATGTGAGCCACCAATTAACACACTAAATACAGTATTAATGTGAACCACCAATTAACACACTAAATACAGTATTAATGTGAGCCACCAATTAACACACTAAATACAGTATTAATGTGAGCCACCAATGAACACACTAAATACAGTATTAATGCGAGCCACCAATTAACACACTAAATACAGTATTAATGTGAGCCACCAATCAACACACTAAATACAGTATTAATGTGAGCCACCAATTAACACACTAAATACAGTATTAATGTGAGCCACCAATTAACACACTAAATACAGTATTAATATGAGCCACCAATTAACACACTAAATACAGTAATAATGTGACCCACCAATTAACACACTAAATACAGTATTAATGTGAGCCACCAATTAACACACTAAATACAGTATTAATGTGAACCACCAATTAACACACTAAATACAGTATTAATGTGAGCCACCAATTAACACACTAAATAGAGTATTAATGTGACCCACCAATGAACACACTAAATACAGTATTAATGCGAGCCACCAATTAACACACTAAATACAGTATTAATGTGAGCCACCAATTAACACAATAAATACAGTATTAATGTGAACCACCAATTAACACACTAAATACAGTATTAATATGAGCCACCAATTAACACACTAAATACAGTATTAATGTGAGCCACCAATTAACACACTAAATACAGTATTAATGTGAGCCACCAATTAACACACTAAATACAGTATTAATATGAGCCACCAATTAACACACTAAATACAGTATTAATATGAGCCACCAATTAACACACTAAATACAGTATTAATGTGAGCCACCAATTAACACACTAAATACAGTATTAATATGAGCCACCAATTAACACACTAAATACAGTATTAATGTGAGCCACCAATTAACACACTAAATACAGTATTAATATGAGCCACCAATTAACACACTAAATACAGTATTAATGTGAGCCACCAATTAACACACTAAATACAGTATTAATATGAGCCACCAATTAACACACTAAATACAGTATTAATGTGAGCCACCAATTAACACACTAAATACAGTATTAATGTGAGCCACCAATTAACACACTAAATACAGTATTAATGTGAACCACCAATTAACACACTAAATACAGTATTAATGTGAGCCACCAATTAACACACTAAATAGAGTATTAATGTGAGCCACCAATGAACACACTAAATACAGTATTAATGCGAGCCACCAATTAACACACTAAATACAGTATTAATGTGAGCCACCAATTAACACACTAAATACAGTATTAATGTGAGCCACCAATTAACACACTTAATACAGTATTAATGGGAGCCACCAATTAACACACTAAATACAGTATTAATGTGAGCCACCAATTGACACACTAAATACAGTATTAATATGAGCCACCAATTAACACACTAAATACAGTATTAATGTGAGCCACCAATTAACACACTAAATACAGTATTAATGTGAGCCACCAATCAACACACTAAATACAGTATTAATGTGAGCCACCAATTAACACATAAATACAGTATTAATGTGAGCCACCAATTAACACACTAAATAGAGTATAAATATGAGCCACCAATTAACACACTAAATACAGTATTAATGTGAGCCACCAATTAACACACTAAATACAGTATTAATATGAGCCACCAATTAACACACTAAATACAGTATTAATGTGAGCCACCAATTAACACACTAAATACAGTATTAATGTGAGCCACCAATTAACACACTAAATACAGTATTAATGTGAACCACCAATTAACACACTAAATACAGTATTAATGTGAGCCACCAATTAACACACTAAATAGAGTATTAATGTGAGCCACCAATGAACACACTAAATACAGTTTTAATGCGAGCCACCAATTAACACACTAAATACAGTATTAATGTGAACCACCAATTAACACACTAAATACAGTATTAATGTGAGCCACCAATTAACACACTTAATACAGTATTAATGTGAGCCACCAATTAACACACTAAATACAGTATTAATGTGAGCCACCAATTAACACACTAAATATAGTATTAATATGAGCCACCAATTAACACACTAAATACAGTATTAATGTGAGCCACCAATTAACACACTAAATACAGTATTAATGTGAGCCACCAATTAACACACTAAATACAGTATTAATGTGAACCACCAATTAACACACTAAATACAGTATTAATGTGAGCCACCAATTAACACACTAAATACAGTATTAATGTGAGCCACCAATGAACACACTAAATACAGTATTAATGCGAGCCACCAATTAACACACTAAATACAGTATTAATGTGAGCCACCAATCAACACACTAAATACAGTATTAATGTGAGCCACCAATTAACACACTAAATACAGTATTAATGTGAGCCACCAATTAACACACTAAATACAGTATTAATGTGAGCCACCAATTAACACACTAAATACAGTATTAATGTGAGCCACCAATTAACACACTAAATAGAGTATTAATGTGAGCCACCAATTAACACACTAAATACAGTATTAATGTGAGGCACCAATTAACACACTAAATACAGTATTAATGTGAGCCACCAATTAACACACTAAATACAGTATTAATGTGAGCCACCAATTAACACACTAAATACAGTATTAATGTGAGCCACCAATTAACACACTAAATTGAATGAATGAAATGTGCAACTGAATAAAATACACTATTTAATTTCCAAGGACTTACAACAGCCTGAATTCCGACCTCCCCACTCGTAAGTCCTGGAGTCTTACGTAAAGTCATTAGCCTTGCAGCTTCATTTGTCTTAAGGGAGGATGGGCTTACTTATTGGATTATTCATTTATTGTTAATTATGTTTTTTAGTTTCCTCCCTAGACCTGCATTAAGCTTTAAAAAGCACCCCCAAGACCCCCCTTCAAGATAAATGTGTACATTTTTTCGGTAGAAAAATTTCCCGGCCGAAGGCCGGTTCCTCCTATAATTACAGGCTCGCTGTCGCTCGCCAGGAAAACAACAACACCTAAATGGCACGAAAGGTCTTAATATTGACAAAAACAAAAAATGGGGTGAAAGGTCTCAAAATCGCCAAACTAATGGAACGAACATCTTAAAATGTCAATGAATTCCGACTTCCCTGCTCGTAAGTCCTGGAGTCTTAGGTAAAGTCATTAGCATTGCATCTTCATTTGTCTTAAGTGGTCATGAATCACTCTCTCTCTCTCTCTCTTGCTCACTTTAGTAAATCATCATTGGCTCACTAAATTATTACCCCAGGCTCGAGAATTATAGGGCATCATATAGAATTAAGGGGAGATGGGCAGCTTTCTTCTGGTCCCCCTTCTACCTCATGTTTAGCCCCATTAATTTTCAAATGTTATTACGTTTGAACCTTAGTTTGGCGATTGTTAGACCTTTCGTCCTATTTCTTTGTCAATATTTAGACTTTTCATGTCATTTAGGTGTTGATTTTTTTTCCTGGCGAGCGAAAGCGAGCCTGTAATTTAAGAGGAAGCGGCCTTTGGCCGGGAAATTTTTCTATCGAAAAATTTACAAATTTATCTTGAAGGAGGGTGTTTTTATATGCTTGATAGAGGTCTAAGGAGGAAACTAATAACAAAATAATAGTAAAAATTTACATAAATGATCAAATAAATACGCCCTTCTCCCCTTAAACCCATCTGTCTTGCGGTAATAATCGTTGTATGAAGTTAATATTATTAAAATTTTATTTCCAAATTATACGAGAGTAATAGTGAGAGCTAAATATTTTAGTATGTGTGTGTGTGTGTGTGTGTGTTAGATATTGGACTTTTGAGGTGGACGTGTGCCTGGCTAATTGTAGTACATTATTTATTTGAATAGCAATGGAATTTGTAATAGTATTGTCATTTGCATTATTTAAACAAATTATATTACTAACATAGATACCACATCTACTAATATGTAATGTGTTCAAATTCGCTAGCCACACACACACACACACACACACACACACACACACACACAGCCCGTAGCCTAGTAGGTAGAGCTCTCGTCTCACACACGAGGGGTCGGGGGTTCAATCCCCCGGCCGGGCGGAGACAAATTGGGCTTGTCTCCTTTCATGTGTTAGCCTCAGTTCACCTAGCTGTAAATAGGTACCTGGAATAAGGGGACGACGTTGTGACGTCCCATCTGGGGTTGGCAAAAATGGTACAAGGCGAGATGGGTATCATATGGTTCACCTAAGCTGATGGCTACCTAAGCCTTCGGGCGAGACGGTACCGTCTATAGTGAGAATGGTACCATACAGATCCACCCTAAGCCTTCGTTTCCGTTGTCGCCAATTGGCTAAATACAGACTACACACATATCCACAGCCATTCCAACAGTACATAAAACACGTAACATGCATTTCACGCAATACATTCCCAGTTAAGGAGGCGCGATAATAATGAGCTTAGCTCGCATTGCGTGGATTCCCCTTGACGAACAAGTAACTGAGTAACTGAGTAACACACACACACACACACATTCTATCACTTTTGCAACTTTGGAGGACACACTTTTTCATGAAGGAGACAAAATACAAAGCTGACTGTAACAAGAGTCACCCCCAAGGTTGAAAGAGTGACAGCCAAAATCAAGACACGTTAGAAGTCATTTAGGAGTGTTAGAAAGAAGTGTGTTGTGCTTGTTAAGTGTAATGAAATTAATAGGAGGAGGAGGTGTTTGTGAGAGTTAGTTGGATTACTCTCTGTGTAGGTGAGGCACAAATAGAAACAGAGGGGAAGACGAGCAAATGAAACAGGAGTTTCAGCAACTCCTTTATATGCCTATGTGGCCTACCCTGGGTACTGCTCTGCTCGATTAGTGCTTACAATCTCTCCATACAACAAGTTACATACACACACACAAACACGCATTGCAATACACAAGGGTGCACACACACACACACACACACAAGCTCTCTCTCTCTCTCTCTCTCACCAGATATCCCACTCCGAATTGAACCTTGATCGTTCCCTAATTTCCTTTGTCTAAAGTGCCAACCTCTCCCCCCCCCCTCCACCTCTCTCTCCCACACACACATACACACCTCTCTACCTCTCTCTCTCTCTCTCTCTCTCTCTCTCTCTCTCTCACACACACACACTCTCTCTCTCTCTCTCTCTCTCAAGGTTCTGGTCATTTGTTCTGTGTATCATTGTGTCGTGTTGCGTTTTCTTCCACTCTTGTTCCCCGGTGGGCTTGGGTTAGATCTTCCTGGCCAGACTATCTTATAAGCCTGATTGGTGAGCCTGTCATTCGAGGGGATCCGGTCCGTTTGTTACTTTTTGACATATCTGTGTTGGGGTTATCTGTCTTGTCCTACCTCCTTATACTGTTTACTACTTGTTCCATGAGGTCGTTCTTGTTCAGTTGCGAATAATAATAATAATAATAATAATAATAATAATAATAATAATAATAATAATATTATGCTGGTGTCTTGCCACAAGCGGTAGTTCTCCACATCATCAATTTACTTCTCTTAAGTATCCATTGAAAGCTTATAAAGTTTATAATCTTCATGTACAGTATCATTAACCCCTTCTGCACGATGACGTCATTTGTAACATAATCCAGTTACCCTTCGACGATTTTCTTTAGCTTATAATCTACCTCTAAGACTCAAAGGGGTAAATATGATCTCAACAAACCCTCATGCTTAAGACAGGTCCTTCTTAAACTGCATAAAATCATCTAAATTTAGCCAGAATCAGAGGTAAAAATTCGTCATCGTATTGAAGGGGTTAATATCGAGTGACTGAACGTGGTATGCGGATGCGGATGGTGCGGCTGGCGTGCGGATGTGGAACGAGTGGTGGCGGCACGCGAGGAAATGATCTGTAATGTTATGGGAAATAAAGTAACCCCAGAGGAGGGATGGGGCCGCCTTCCCTGTGCCTAGACCCTTTCCACATTGTTACTCTCACACCAAACTCTACTAAACACCTAGTATTACCTTAAGGAAGCTCAGACGGTATTGTGCAGCATAATTTACTGGTTCGGCTCAATGGTTTAAGGAGGGGGTTTAGTTTGCTCTCTAAACCTCCATCAAACTTAAAAAAACACCCAAAAGACCCCCCTTCGATATAGATTTGTAAATTTTTCGGTAGAACAAATTTCCGGCCAAAGGCCGGTTACTTCTATAATTAAAGGTTCGCTATCGCTCGCCAAGAACAAATCAATACTTAAATGGCACGAAAGGTCTTAATATTGGCAAATAAATGGGGCTAAAGGTCTGAATATCGCCAAACTAATGGGGCGAATGTCTTGAAATCTCATAGCTAATAGGGCTAAACATGAGGGAGGAGGAGTACTCGAAAAACCAACTTCCTCCCCTTAACCCCTTCAACACCATGACGCCTTTTTACCTTTGATACTGGCTAAAATGTGATGGTTTTATGCAGTTTAAGAAGGACCTATGTCATTGAGATCGTATATACCCATTGAGTCGTAGAGGTAGTTTGCAAACTAAAGACTATCTTCTAATAGTAACCAGAATATGATGAAAGTTACGTCATGATGGTGAAGGGGTTAACCCCATCTATACCGGCGACGTCCGTTTTACTCTATTTTGGCTACTATTAGATAATTGTATTTAGCTTAGGAAGGACGTGGAATAATTGAAAAGCTACACACTATCTCAATTAGCCTTTTTAGCTACCATACATCCTTCCTAGGCTACATAAAATCGCCTAAATGTAGTTGAAATCAAATACAAAAGACGTGACCGGTATAAAAGGGGTTAAGGGGATGTTATATTATTTGTTAATATATTTATCATAAATACCGGTATTTATATTTATCATAAATACCGGTATTTATATTTATCATAAATACCGGTATTTATATTTATCATAAATACCGGTATTTATATTTGTTTTGTTTTGCTCCCTAGACCTCTATCAAGCCTAAAGAAACACCATCCCTTCGATATAAATGGGTAAATATTTTCGGTAGGAAAATATCCCAATACAGGCTTGTTATCGCTCGCCTTCCTTCTGACTGATATCTCAACATTTTGCTTTCTTATATTCATATTTGTATTTATGTTATGGAATTTTTATTAAAATTCTTTAGTTTATTTATCTGTCTACCTCATCTATTACTCTTTATTTCTCTCGTGGTATCTAGTTAACTTATATCCATATTTCTCTCTGTAAAATAAGGGGAGGTATTCGTTTTTTCTCGACCCCTTTCTTCCTCATGTTATCCCCATTATTTTTGAGATGTTAAGATGTTCGGCCCATTAGTTTTGCAATTTAAAGACCTTTAAGCCCATTTATGTGTCAATATTAAGACATTTCGAGCTATGTAGGTGTCGATTTGTTCTTGGCGAGCGATAGCGAGCCTGCAATATAAGAGGAATCGGCCATTGGCAGGGGTATTTTTCTACCGAACAACGCACAAATTGATCTAGAGGGTGGGTCTTGTGGGTATCTTATTTAAAGTTTGATAGAGGTCTAAGGAGGAAACAAATAAATATATGAATGACTAAACAAATACGTTTGTTTAAGTATTGACCCAGGCTCTCTCTCCCACAGGTATAATGTGATAGTCCTGGCTACTATTAAGGTGTTTACTTCGACCTGCCACCCACCCACTCTTGGTCAAGTAAATAATGGGTTTGTAGTGTGTGTGTGTCTGGGTGTGGATGTGTGTTTGTGTGGATGTGTGTGTGTGTGTGTGTGTGTAGATGTGTGTGTGTGTGTGTGTATGTGTGTGTGTGTGTAATATGTTTGATAATAATTCATAAATACAATGCCGTCATGTATCTGAAAATTCACCTGAACTAAATTAATCCTTGCTAAATATATCAAATTTAGCACGAAGCTAAATATAAAGTAATAACTACAGGCCTATACAGTATTGTTCTATAGTCCAATATGCCTAATATACAGTAGAGTATGGTGCTGTCTTTTTGTAACACTGTTAAGGCTGGTGTGGTTGCAGATACTGCAGGTACAATTGCTGCAGGGGGACTCTGTAGAGTCTTGCTGAGGCACGGTTAGCACTATACCAACATCAGCCACAGTGATGACTTGGTGGGGCAGTGCTGTGGCGGGACTTTATTGTACTACAGTACACTCCAACTACTGAAAGGCATCCCCGTCTGATCCGTTACAATGCATGTAATGGAAAAGTGACGCTAAGCCATTGTATGTATGTTGTATGTAATACCTGTTTTCAAATTAACTAGATGTGAATTATGTATCGCTGCTCATAGCTGGGGGAGGGGGGTAAAGGGGAGTGGGGAAGGAGGGAGTAAAGGGGAAGGGGGTGAAGATGGGGTTGGGGTTGAGTCACTAATCATTCTTTCCATTAACTTAGAGCATTAATCATCGGCTCTAGTCACGCATACTTAACAGCCATTGAAAAACGCTACGGTCTTTGATACTCGTATTTAACTGTAATTAGTGAAACACATGACTAGAGATAATTACAAGGAGTTACAAGGAATAATTAGTATCTAAGAGACCTTGTAGTTCATTTCGGGGAGATACTCGAAATGAAAGGAGAGAAACTGTTTAGTGCACTACACTCATTACAGAGTGTGCAAAATACTATTTACTCTCTTCTTCAACTGCTCTACTGAAGAATTGTTTACGACTTCTGAGTGGAACACAACTTATGTGGCCAACTGTACGGTTGCGCTAATAAGTCATGTCTCAGCTGTCATTACGATTGGTTTGTTTTGTGCTGTGTTAATGTCTGTCAGATATTAAATGAGGTGGGTAAGTGTTGGAGCATGTTTGAATAAATCAAGTTTATATTTTGCAAATACCATTTATTGATCAAAATATACTTGGTCCCGAGGCATCAGTTATTTGGCCGACTGTACCTTCCGCCCGGTGGGAAGGTAATTAGTTAGGTGGTATAAAGTATAGTGTTGGAAGGGTGTAGAAGGGAGAGACGAGCGAGACACCAGAGCTATTACCCTGATGAATTGGGAAGGAGAGAGAGATAACGTGAAGTAAATATGGAAGGGTAGCTCAGTAATTGACCGTTTGCGAGTTTCAGGCTATAATGAATTAGGAACCGTAAACATGAATATTAAACAGAAAGGTAATAATATTATCGGTTTCTTATGGATGAAATATATAATTGAGAGAGTCTGTAGCTTTTTAATTGATAGACGTCCTTGCTAAGCTGAATAAAATCGTCAAATACATACCAGAGTATACTGGACAAAGGGTGGTCCAAGAAGAGGGGGTCAAATTTCAAAGTGCACTGGTCCTTTCTCCACACCGCTGATATACAGCTGTCTGAATGCTGTATTTCATTATTTGGTTTTCACAGTAAATTTTAGGGGTAGGCCATGCCCTGGTTAGGGTACTTCTAGTAGAGATAAAGCAAAATGGTTCACATTTTTTAACTCAGAAGGGTCGATTTACACATAGAAGTGGTTTCATCGACACTGATTTATTGACAATTCACAAAATATTGCCAAAAAAATCGTTTTTCTATAGGAAAATAGAGAAATTGAAATGTTCTGTCATATTTTACAGGCTTTAGTAAATAAATGAAATATGAAAGCATTTCTATGTGTAAATCGACCCTTCTGAGTTAAAAAATGCAAACGATTTTGTTCTATTTCTATTAGAAGTACCCTAACCAGGGTATAGCCTACCCCTAATTTACGGTATGAAAACCAAATAATGAAAATCAGCATTCAGACAGCTGTATATCAGTTTTTAGTTGATAAAATGTGTCTATGGGGTTACCAACCCCGGAGAATTCAGAAATCAACACCATTTGGGTCTGTGATGTCGGGAAGTGCTCCAATTCGGGTATGTGATATTTTCCGGGTTAAATCCTATGATAGAAAGCGAGATGATAGGGCGACCTCTAAATTAAGTTTTATCGCCATGAAATTTCATAGGCTTGTAACCTATGGGTAATGGACAACAAATAACCTTGTGGAGGAATAAAAGTTTAAAAATATTTTTGGTGGACCACCCATTATTAAAATTAATAATAATAATACATCGTAATAATTTTATTATTTTTAATTTGTCGTCTCTGTTTATTATTATAATAATAATAATGATACAGTCAGTTGGACATGTCGTCATCGGTATTGGAGGGGTTAAAGTGAAGGATTGAAGCATTAGGGATAAATTCAAGTACTGTATTGTTTCATTTGTGTTGGACACTGATTCAGATGGATGCTTATTTGGGATATTATAAGGGATTGTGTTTCGTTTGCGTTCGATACAAGATAATTAGGAATAGGGAAGCTGGTAAATATAGTGTATAAATACAATGATGTACAGTTGTAACGGGAAAGAGAGAGAGAGTAATGTATATATATATATATATATATACAGTATATATATATATATATATTTATTATAGTGCTCACGATTGTACAAGGATGGATGGAAAAGATAGATAAATAGCTAGTGAAGGAAATACAGTATATGAAGGATGAGAAAGATGGAAACGAAGGAGGGGGGGGGGGGAGGGGGGTGATGAAGTATATAAGTAAGCTCATGTACACTCGCGCTAAGAAGTCATGACTCGATTCCCAGTACCTTTTGTTCAGAAAGTGCTATCTGGCAACTATTGAGGCTCTACTATATTCACATATTACACACCGGGGAGAACTGTATTGAAGGAAACAATACCAAAAACACGATATACAAGTATTGTTGCAATATATTTATCTCATTATGTGAGAGTAAACCAAATAATACGAAAGTTTAGTCTAACCCGAACGAAAAAAATTGAAACTCGTAGTATTTCGCTCACTAGATTCAGGATTAAAATGTGGAGCAAGTTTCTTAATGCATGTATTACTTTTTAAACCAACAATACTGGGAGAAAGGTATCTCATAAAATTAAAACCAACAGATAAAACTAATATTCAAACCATAAGTGTTAATAAATCACGTAAATAAACATATAACAGATTGTTTTTTCCACATTTTATTCTCTATGTGGGACAACAGTCTGCCTGAAAAACAAGCGGTCTCCAGTATATTTTGGAAGAAAGCTTGAATACTCGAGAACATCTTGTAATTTGTATACACAAACGATGAATTTTCACTTTTAGAATATATAATAACCCATAGGGAGACCCATATAAAAACGGAAGATGGAAAGGCAAGTGTAAAAGGACAAGGTGAATATAAACGCAAAGAGATATACTCCCCCTCATATCCTGACAATGACTGACTCGGTCGCTGAATATCCATTATATCCTACCGTTCCTACTGGCCTGGGAGTGCAACATGCTAGATAGCGCATGTAAATTAATTACTCTCATTATTCTATAAAGAAATTGTAAACAAACATTACTTATATTTATTCAAACTTCAACATAAATCAAAATTGGAGGGCATAAATAGGTTAAATTTCTAAGTAGGCCAACTATTGGGAATATCCAAAGACCTATAGTTTAAAATTAGGAAACGACTGGGCTCCGAGGGGCAGTGGAGAGTTGCCAGCGGTAGCCAGATTTGGGAACTATTGTCCGATCCTTAGAAAAAGCGAGTCATGACTTCTTAGCGCGATTGTACAGTAATATAGGACGAGAGAGAGAGAGAGTGAGATTGAGTGAGTGAGTGTGTGTGAGAGAGAGGGAGAGAGAGAGAGAGAGAGGTGGGTGTACAGATATTAGTGTTGATGGTTGTATAGTAATAAGGTGTGGGAGAGAGTACAAAGGAGTATAAAGGAAATCAAGCAACAACAGTTCTAGTGACCCTTCTAGGCTGCTTGTCCTCCAAAACACTGAGGATCAAGTGTCCAAACAGTTGTTTAGAGAGGGTAAGGGAACACTGGAAAGGGAACTACTGCCCTAGAACTAATGTCCGTGGCAGGATTAGGAAGTTAGTAGGGGACAGATGGGTTAGTAACTGAGGGGGGATAAAATAAAGTTATTCATTTACAAACGCAGTCAGTCGCGGGTTTGATGCGAGATATTTGTCTATGCGGAGTTTAAATGAATCAACGGTGCTGCAGTCTACAACGTCTCGGGGAAGCCCATTCCACAAGTTGACAACTCGATTGAAGAAGAAATTCTTAGATTCGTGTGAGTTAAAAGATTTACCAATAATTTTGCAACCGTTTCCCCGTTTCCCCGCGTGTAATTAGATTGGTCGATAGTGAAGTACTTACTACAGTTCATATTGTCGATGCCTTTTATGATTTTGAACACTTGAATTAAGTCACCTCTTAATCTGCGAGGGTGAGAGAGAGAGGTGAGTGAGATATTAGTGTTGATGGTTGTACAGTAATAAGGTGTGGGAGAGAGGGTGAGAGAGAGGTGGGTGTACAGATATTAGTGTTGATGGTTGTACAGTAATAAGGTGTGGGAGAGAGTGAGAGAGAGAGGTGGGTGTACAGATATTAGTGTTGATGGTTGTACAGTAATAAGGTGTGGGAGAGAGTGAGAGAGAAAGGTGGGTGTACAGATATTAGTACAAAGGAAATCAAGCAACAACAGATCTAGTGACCCTTCTAGGTTGCTTGTCCTCCAAAACACTGAGGATCAAGTGTCCAAACAGTGGTTTAGAGTGGGTAAGGGAACATTGGAAAGGGAACTACTGCCCTGCCACTAACGTGGCAGGACTAGGAAGTTAGTAGGGGACATATGGGTTAGTAACTGAGGGGAGGATAACGTTATTCATTTACAAACGCAGTCAGTCGCGGGTTTGATGCGAGATATTTGTCTAGGCGGAATTTAAATGAATCAACGGTGCTGCAGTCTATAAAGTCTCGGGGAAGCCCATTCCACAAGTTGACAACTCGATTGAAGAAGAAATTCTTAGATTCGTGCGAGTTAAAAGATTTACCAATAATTTTGCAACCGTTTCCCCGCGTGTAATTAGATTGGTCGATAGTGAAGTACTTACTACAGTTCATATTGTCGATGCCTTTGATGATTTTGAACACTTGAATTAAGTCGCCTCTTAATCTGCGCTGGGTTAAAGGAAATAGATTTAATTCTCTAAGACGCTCTTCGTATGGTTTGTTCTTTAGGCTAGGTATCATTTTGGTAACTCTACGTTGAACTCGTTCTAGCTTGTTTATATCTTTTTGGTAATAAGGGCACCAGGATTGAACGCAGTATTCCAGAAGAGGGCGGACTAAGGAATTGTAAAGGGTTAGGATAACTTCTTTGGATTTATGCTCAAATGACCTGCCTATAAAGCCAATTATTTTGTTTGCCTTCTTAACAACTTCTGAACATTGTTGACTCGGTTTTAGGTTACTCGATATTGTTACTCCCAGATCAGTTTCTCTGTTTACATTCTTAAGCTGAGTGCCATTCATCGAATAGTTTGCTTTCTCATTTAGGTATCCGACATGTAGTACTTTACATTTATCCGCATTGAAACTCATTTGCCAAATTTGGGCCCAACATGACAATTTATCTAGATTGTGTTGCATATCGTCAACTTGTTCTTTTGAGAGTACGCTATTTGCAATTTTTGTATCGTCAGCAAATTTTGAGATTGTGCAGGTGAGACCCTCATCTATGTCGTTGATGTAAATTAGAAAGAGAATTGGTCCTAGTACCGATCCCTGGGGTACCCCGCTACTTACATTGGTCCATTTAGATGCCTTACCGTTTATGACTACCCTTTGCTTTCTGTTGCTGAGCCAATTTTCTATCCATTTCAACACACCGTCTTGTATTCCATGCGCTTTTAGTTTTAGCAGTAAACGTTTGTGGGGAACTTTGTCAAAGGCCTTTTGAAAATCAAGGTATATAATATCTACAGCTTTACTCTCATCGTAGAGGTTGAGGATATCGTGGAAGAAGTCTAAGAGGTTTGTTAAACAGGAACGTTTTTTACGAAAGCCGTGTTGAGTATCTTTAAGTATGTTATTTTCCTCCAAGTGATTTACGAGTCTGTCTCGTATGACCGTTTCTAGCATTTTACATACAACTGAGGTTAAGCTAATTGGACGATAGTTACTGGGTAGGGATTTGCTGCCTTTTTTGAATATCGGTGTTACGTTGGCTAGCTTCCACTGATCAGGCATAGTTCCAGACTGCAAGGATTTATTGAATAGTAATGTCAGTGGTTTGGAGAGCTCATTCTTAGCTTCCTTTAGAACTCTAGGCGAGATTGTATCAGGTCCTGTCGTTTTATTTACATTGAGTTTCTCTAAACAATTCAATACTTCTCTCTCTGTAACGGTGATATTGCTTAGAACATCTGAATTATCAATCTGAATCGGCGATGGTGTAGGGATATCACTGAGGTCTTCTGTTGTAAAAACTGATGCAAAGAAGGTATTGAGGGCATTACTCATTTGTACTTCGTCTTTGGTGTATTCTCCTTTTTCATCGACTAACGGTCCAACAGTTGAAGTAACTACTTTTTTCTTTCTGATATAACTATAGAATTCTTTCGGGTTTGTTTTACTTTGATTCGCAATATGTAACTCTAAGGTCTTTTTACTTTGCTTAATTAACTTTTTGGCTTTGCGTCGTAGCTCTACAAATTTCACCCGTTCTTCGTCATTTTGTGAGGATTTTAATCTATCATTAGCACATTTGTTAGCAAGCAGGCAGTTTGAAATATCTTTATTCCACCATTTGGGCTTATTATTATGGCCTGGACGCCGTATTTTCGATGGTATGCAGTCTTGCACTGCTTTTAGGTAAGTGGTTTCGAATAACTTCCAAGATGTATTTATGTCGTTATTGTTGTCGTGTTGACGGTTGTACAGTAATAAGGTGTGGGAGAGAGTGAGAGAGAGAGGTGGGTGTACAGATATTAGTGTTGATGGTTGTACAGTAATAAGGTGTGGGAGAGAGAGAGAGAGAGAGGTGGGTGTACAGATATTAGTGTTGATGGTTGTACAGTAATAAGGTGTGGGAGAGAGTGAGAGAGAGAGGTGGGTGTACAGATATTAGTGTTGATGGTTGTACAGTAATAAGGTGTGGAAGAGAGAGAGGTGGGTGCACAGATATTAGTGTTGATTGTTGTACAGTAATAAGGTGTGGGAGAGAGAGAGGTGGGTGTACAGATATTAGTGTTGATGGTTGTACAGTAATAAGGTACGGGATAGACGAGGGAGACAGCAGTTTTTACCATGACGACCAACTCTCGTGCCTCCCGCCTTCTTACGGGGACTTAACTCATAACTTGGGTCCTTACTCTAAACACCAACACTCTACACCACTAGTACATAGGCCTATACCAGGTATAGTGCGTTGTTATGTGTGCGATTAGTTTGCTTGGGAAACAGATTAACTTTCTCATGTAGTAATGTACACCCTATGTGGTGGATTGTGTTCTTTTATTTATAAATTATTATTTTGCTTAATTATGCGTTGTTTCCACATAGCGAGTTTGATGAGTTTTTGTTTTTCTTTTTACTGTGTTCTTCCAAGTTTTGGTTTGTTTATTTTGAAAGTTTTACAGTTTAATATATATAAAGATGAAGAGAAGGATAAGGGCGAAACACGTCTCTATTGCAGTTCACTATATTTCGGACTTTCTTAGTCCATCTTCAGGTATACAGTACATCAATTCCACCTTAAAAGAACATAACATTCTATTTTAATGATTTTTTTTTCTCCAAATAGGGTGTGGATAAATACTAATTTCTAAGTCTAAAAGGAGAGCTAAAACTAACACATGTAAATAAATAGTATACAACTACCACCAATAAATCCGTCTTACACATCGGGAAACTGCTTATTAATGTAATTAAACTTACCCTACGTACCTCCGTCTTACTCCCAAGGATAGCACAGAATGAGGGTTTGACAAAATCTAGAGGCATGGGAATCGTTAAGGAGTTACCAACACGTAAATCTTATTTAAATCTTATATCATAGACTACAGTAGATCTGGACTGGGCACGAAAATGAAACTTTGCAGTAAGGGACCCAAAAACGGAGAACGAACTCCCAAGTTCGAGCCTCGAGACCGCGAAAATATGATATTTTAGCGGTTTCGAGGTTCGAACTTGGGGGTTCGTTCTCCGATGTTGGGTCCCTTACTGCAAAGTTCCATTTTCGTGTCCAGTCCAGTTCTACTGTAGTCAAGTTCATTGTTTATAGTCTTTATTGCTGTATATGTAAAGATCAAATTATGGTTTAGTGTTCAAATTATGTTCTTGGAAGTGATAAAATTGCCAAAACAATGCTCTTTCATGTTTATTTTTTTGTATTATTTCTCATATTCAATTATTCACATAAAATTGCTCGAGTTTTACACACTGTGTATGTGAATACAGAAAGTGTAGCATTGCGCACCATCTGTTGGAAACTATGGTGGTGACACTAGCCTCTCAGCATCACCAGTCGATTGACCTCCAGACTTCGTTGTCCGCCATGCATAGAATTTACAAGCTGTACGTTGTTCGTTATAGGTAGGCCGGATATTGTGAATCCTAATAGATGTAACTCATAAACGACTTGAATAATTGAGCCAATATTTCTACCATTTGGAGTGAGTCAGCCAAGGAATAGGTGTGGAAATGTACAGCCCATCTGCTCTAGCCCTTTTTGAGTTACAGTGGTTAGGGTGAACGTTACAGTGAACGGAAAGACAGTGTGAAAGACCTTGGGGTATTCATGTCTGAACATATGGGTTTCAAAGTACATAACCAGGTCAAAGTGGCGGCTGCGAAACGTCTAACGGGTTGGATTCTGCGTACTTTTAAAACATGCGGTGAATTACCTATGATAACGCTCTTCAAATCTCTAGTGCTACCGCGGCTTGAATACTGTAGCGTATTAACATCCCCATACAAAGCAGGTGAAATAAATGACGTAGAGAGTGTACAAAGAAATTTAACTTCGCATATAAGTTCGATAAAACAGCTACACTATTGGGAGCGTTTAAGAGCACTGAATCTGTACTCACTGGAACGTAGAAGATAACGTTACCTAATAATATACACGTGGACAATCGCAGAGGGTTTAGTACCAAACCTACATACTCCGATAGTCATGAAATTCAGTGATAGGAGAGGCTGGGAATGCGAAATCCCCCGGATGAATAACAGGGGTGCTATGGGCTCTCTGCGAGAGGGCTGGTTATCACACAGAGGCCCACGTCTCTTCAACAAACTCCCATGGCGAGTAAGAGACATGAGGGACGTCTCGTTAGACAGCTTCAAGAGAGTCCTGGATGTCGAACTGCAAAAGGTGCCAGACGAGCCCATCCTCGCAAGGGAGCGAGCTGTCGCTTCAAACAGTTTACTGCACCAAACCACCACCCATAACGAGGAGCGTCGCGCTCCTTGGTGCCGCTAGAAGAGTGGCGAACACATCATAAGGTATCATAAGGTAAGGTAAGGGGTCAAGATTTCTGGCCTACCTATAATGAATGGACTATAGAACCTATATTACTGATGGGTTGAAAAATGAAAACAGAGTGACTAAATAGTGATTTTAATGGGGGATGGGCCGGTTTTCTAGACCACTTTCTCCCTCATGTTTAGCCCCATTAGTTGTCAGATGTTAAGATGTTTGCCTCATTAGTTAGTCGATTTTAAGACTTTTCGCCCCATTTCTTCGTCAATATTTAGACCTTTCGTGCTATTTAGATGTCGATCTTTTCCCTGGCGAACGATAGTGAGCCTGTAATGTTGGAAGAACCGGCCTTCGGCCGGGATTTTTTTTTTTACCGATAAAGGTACAAATTAATCTAGAAGGGGGATCTAATGGATGTTATTTATAAATATAATGGAGGTCTAGGGAGGAAACTAGAACAATAATAAATACATGCAAAAATCGCCCAAAACGTGAACCATCCCCCCCTAAGAATGAGGCATATAGAACAATGAAGTAAACAAAGAAGATTGACAAATTTAATGTATTGAGATTGTGATTAATTAAACATAGGAAACCTACAAACAATGACTCTATTTGTTTCCAGCTTGTTATGTGTGTCCCAGCTAACTCCATAGATGCACAACAGGCCTATCTTGGGTTGGGGAGTAAGTAGACACGCTGTAGATATATAGGTTCTTATTGAGAAGGATATGGGATACAGGCACGAAGCAGAGCCTACAAGGTGATAGCTCTGTCTCGTGGTACACAAACATGTATTGGCCCTCTGGTGAGCGGAGCCCCAGGCTTGAGTTGCCAGAGTGGCTATATGACATAACTAATATGACTGCCTGGATGCTAACATGAATCTTACTCATAGAGAGATATTACATATGCATAAGTGACTGTACTAGATATGAAAGTGATACTGTACAAGGTAAATCATATACATACACAGCTGATGGTAAATTGTCCTATATTCATCTTAATTACGTAGCTAATACGAAGATTTTGTAGTGAAATATGTTGCTAATTATAATAACTTGGCAGACAAGATGATATATAATAATGATGCAGACATGTAGTAGTTTCATATTTTGTCATTAAGTATGGATAAATCAGCTGCTAAGGGATTCAATATGCCATCAACTGGGGAAAACGACTTTAAATGGTATAAAGGGAGTGAAGATGGATAAATAAGAGCTCATCAAGAGTCTTGCTTCTTCTCCTTCTTTCGTCTTTTTCTTCCCCGTAAAACTCGCACGTAACTTATAAAGTTGTATAGCAAACTCTGAGTAGCGGGAATTTTGATACGCTTTTATGGAGTCTCGAGTGTTGGCAGCCCGAGAGGAAGAGAGAGAGAGGTGGGAGACAGAGAGAGAGAGAGAGGGGGAGGGAGAGAGAGAGAGGGAAGGGAAGAGAGGGGGGCGGGGGGGTGTAATACATATTCTGCAACGTGTGTACAATATCGTCTACTTCCTTCTTGAACTGCATTATTAATTAAAGATATATTTATACATTCTGAAGGAAGTACCGTATGTTTAGGCCTGCATTACTATAGGTAACACCAACGATCTTGACAAATATCGCGGCCTAAGACCTCTTCGTAACTCAAAAGGACCTTGAGCAAACTGGCTGTAAATATCCACACCTATTTTCTAGTGGACTCTACCCAAATTATATAAGTGTCAGCCCGATTGCTTTCATTTATTTTGAGTTATGAGAAGTTAAGGGGCCAAGATTATTGTCAAGTTCGTTGGCGCTACCTATAGTGTTAAACCTGTTCAAGCCAGAGAGAGAGAGAGAGATAGAGAAACTTTAGACAAGGGATGTTAGGGAACGTTCAAGGTTTAATTTGGAGTGGGATATCTGTGGTGTGTGTGTGTGGGGGGGGGGTGAGTGTGTGTGTGTGTCTCTCTGTTTGTGTGTGTGGTGGTGGGGGGAGGGGGGGGGGGGTTTGTGTGGTGGGTGGGTGTGTGAGTGAAGCCAGTTATGTACATATTTAAATTGCTGGTGAAAGCTGAACGCGTCAAACGTTGCTTTAAGGTAAATTAAGCACGAATATACTCGAATATATATATATATATATATATATATATAGAGAGAGAGAGAGAGAGAGAGAAGACTAGAAGTTGACATGAGGTGTGGCAGCGCAGCACCCTCTTACACCACCTGGGTCGATCATGGAACTATTCATCACCATCACCACCAACACTCTCCACTACTCACTGCACCACCACACACTCCAAACTACATATCTCCCCCACTCACTACCACCTTACACGCCACCACTCACCACCGCCACACTCCCCCCCACTTACCACCTCCACACTCCCCCCCACTCACCACCACCACACTCCCCCCAACTCACCACAACCATACACGCCACCACTCACCACAACCATACACGCCACCACTCACCACCACCACACTCCCCCCCCACTCACCACCACCACTCCCCCCCCTCACCACCACCACACTCCCCCCTCACCACCACCACACTCCCCCCCTCACCCACCACCACCCCCCCCCCCCCCCCCCCCCACCCCCCACACCACCAACCCCCAACCCACCACCACCCCCCACCCCCCCACACCACCACCACACTCCCCCCTCACCACCACCACACTCCCCCCCCCTCTCCCCCACCACACTCCCCCCTCACCACCACCACACTCCCCCCCCTCACCACACCACACTCCCCCCACTCACCACCACCACACTCCCCCATTCCCTCACCATCACCACACTCCCCCATTCCCTCACCACCACCCCTCCCCCCCACCACCCCCCCCTCACCACCACCACACTCCCCCTCACCACCACCACACTCCCCCCTCATCACCCACCCCCCCTCACCACCACACTCCCCCCCCCCCTCACCACCACACTCCCCCCACTCACCACCACCACACTCCCCCCCACACCACACCCCCACTCACCACCACCCCCCCCCACTCACCACCACACACTCCCCACACTCACCACCACCACACTCCCCCCACTCACCACCACCACACTCCCCCCACTCCCCTCCCACCACACTCCCCCCCACTCACCACCACCACACTCCCCCCACTCACCACCACCATACACTCCCCCCCACTCACCACCTCCACACTCCCCCCCCACCACCACCACCACACTCCCACTCACTCACCACCACCACATTCCCCCCCCCCCCCACTCACCACCATAAGAATAATAAAGGTACAAAAATAATACTTGCGTTAATATACAGACCTCCAGCTCAATCAGTGCAAACTGACCGAGAAATTTACGAACAAATTGCAGATGTAAGTAACTCACAAGATACCGTAATTTTTGGCGACTTTAATTTACCTGTGACCAAGTGGGGCGATACTCTTACTTCACACTCCGGACATGACTTGTATACGAACTTGCAAGAGAGTTCGCTTTATCAATTTGTTCGAATGCCGACCCGTGGTAATAACGTTCTTGACATTGTACTTGCAACAAAAGAAGAATTGATAGAGAATTTGAATGTTGGTGATGAATTCAGTTACAGCGACCATCGTACGATAACTTTCACTTTAAAGTTTACTAGTAACGAACCAAATAGTAGCATCGAAAAAGTCCCTAATTTCAAGAAAGCAAACTTCCATAAACTTAGAGCTATGTTTAAAGAAACTGACTGGAGCTTTTTAATTAACAATAACGACATAAATACATCTTGGAAGTTATTCGAAACCACTTACCTAAAAGCAGTGCAAGACTGCATACCATCGAAAATACGGCGTCCAGGCCATAATAATAAGCCCAAATGGTGGAATAAAGATATTTCAAACTGCCTGCTTGCTAAAAAAGTGTGCTAATGATAGATTAAAATCCTCACAAAATGACGAAGAACGGGTGAAATTTGTAGAGCTACGACGCAAAGCCAAAAAGTTAATTAAGCAAAGTAAAAAGACCTTAGAGTTACATATTGCGAATCAAAGTAAAACAAACCCGAAAGAATTCTATAGTTATATCAGAAAGAAAAAAGTAGTTACTTCAACTGTTGGACCGTTAGTCGATGAAAAAGGAGAATACACCAAAGACGAAGTACAAATGAGTAATGCCCTCAATACCTTCTTTGCATCAGTTTTTTACAACAGAAGACCTCAGTGATATCCCTACACCATCGCCGATTCAGATTGATAATTCAGATGTTCTAAGCAATATCACCGTTACAGAGAGAGAAGTATTGAATTGTTTAGATAAACTCAAGGTAAATAAAACGCCAGGACCTGATACAATCTCGCCTAGAGTTTCTAAAGGAAGCTAAGAATGAGCTCTCCAAACCACTGACATTACTATTCAATAAATCCTTGCAGTCTGGAACTATGCCTGATCAGTGGAAGCTAGCCAACGTAACACCGATATTCAAAAAAGGCAGCAAATCCCTACCCAGTAACTATCGTCCAATTAGCTTAACCTCAGTTGTATGTAAAATGCTAGAAAAGGTCATACGAGACAGACTCGTAAATCACTTGGAGGAAAATAACATACTTAAAGATACTCAACACGGCTTTCGTAAAAAACGTTCCTGTTTAACAAACCTCTTAGACTTCTTCCACGATATCCTCAACCTCTACGATGAGAGTAAAGCTGTAGATATTATATACCTTGATTTTCAAAAGGCCTTTGACAAAGTTCCCCACAAACGTTTACTGCTAAAACTAAAAGCGCATGGAATACAAGACGGTGTGTTGAAATGGATAGAAAATTGGCTCAGCAACAGAAAGCAAAGGGTAGTCATAAACGGTAAGGCATCTAAATGGACCAATGTAAGTAGCGGGGTACCCCAGGGATCGGTACTAGGACCAATTCTCTTTCTAATTTACATCAACGACATAGATGAGGGTCTCACCTGCACAATCTCAAAATTTGCTGACGATACAAAAATTGCAAATAGCGTACTCTCAAAAGAACAAGTTGACGATATGCAACACAATCTAGATAAATTGTCATGTTGGGCCCAAATTTGGCAAATGAGTTTCAATGCGGATAAATGTAAAGTACTACATGTCGGATACCTAAATGAGAAAGCAAACTATTCGATGAATGGCACTCAGCTTAAGAATGTAACAGAGAAACTGATCTGGGAGTAACAATATCGAGTAACCTAAAACCGAGTCAACAATGTTCAGAAGTTGTTAAGAAGGCAAACAAAATAATTGGCTTTATAGGCAGGTCATTTGAGCATAAATCCAAAGAAGTTATCCTAACCTTTTACAATTCCTTAGTCCGCCCTCTTCTGGAATACTGCGTTCAATCCTGGTGCCCTTATTACCAAAAAGATATAAACAAGCTAGAACGAGTTCAACGTAGAGTTACCAAAATGATACCTAGCCTAAAGAACAAACCATACGAAGAGCGTCTTAGAGAATTAAATCTATTTCCTTTAACCCAGCGCAGATTAAGAGGCGACTTAATTCAAGTGTTCAAAATCATCAAAGGCATCGACAATATGAACTGTAGTAAGTACTTCACTATCGACCAATCTAATTACACGCGGGGAAACGGTTGCAAAATTATTGGTAAATCTTTTAACTCGCACGAATCTAAGAATTTCTTCTTCAATCGAGTTGTCAACTTGTGGAATGGGCTTCCCCGAGACTTTATAGACTGCAGCACCGTTGATTCATTTAAATTCCGCCTAGACAAATATCTCGCATCAAACCCGCGACTGACTGCGTTTGTAAATGAATAACTTTATCCTCCCCTCAGTTACTAACCCATATGTCCCCTACTAACTTCCTAGTCCTGCCACGTTAGTGGCAGGGCAGTAGTTCCCTTTCCAATGTTCCCTTACCCACTCTAAACCACTGTTTGGACACTTGATCCTCAGTGTTTTGGAGGACAAGCAGCCTAGAAGGGTCACTAGATCTGTTGTTGCTTGATTTCCTTTGTACTCCTTTGTACCACCACCACACTCCCCCCAATCACCCCCCTGCCACACTCCCCTCCACCACACTCACCACAACCACGCTCCCCCACCACACTCTCCCCCCTCCCCCCCACCACTCCACCCACTCTCCCCCCACTCACCACCACAACACTCCCCCCCCCCCCACCACACTCTCCCCCACTCACCACCATCATTCACTCCACCTCTCCTCCAATCTCACCACCACTACACACTCCCTTCACCAGCATACATTCCACCACACTCACCTCCATCCTCACCACCACACACTCCCCCACTCCACACTTTCCTTCTCTCTCATATTTACTCACATGGAAAATCACTAAATATAAAAGTGTGCGCCAGCGGATGTTGGAGTGTAGATAATTAAGTTTCAGCTACTTAATCTGCTCTAGTTTGTCCAGCTAGAATGTCCGGGGGAATGGGTGGGAGGCGGGGGGGGGGGGGGGGCATGAACCTAGAGCCTCAAGTTTCCCTCGTCTAGTACACTGGCTGGTCTCGAGCACAGCGTTTTTGTCCTAGGAGCAGAATGGCTATAGGTAGCGCCAACGAACTTGACAATAATCTTGATCCCTGACCTCTTTGTAAGTCAAAAAGGCCTTGAGCTAATTGGCTGTAAATATCCACACCTATTTCCTGGTGGATTCTTCCTAAATGAAGGAAACGTCAGCCCGATTACTTTCATGTATTTTGAGTTATAAGAAGTTAAGGGGTCAAGATTATTGTCAAGTTCGCTGGCGCTACCTATAGTCTCGTACGTAGCTGACTGACCAAAACACTGCAGCTTACCAAAAACAACACCACTTTGCTGTCTTTGGACCAAGTGCCCAGTCTCGTACTTGGTAAAAATCCATCCTTTAAACCTGGATAGGCTCGTCTCGTAGCTATTCTATTCTATATAGGCTACTCAGGCCCAATCCCCACTTTTATTTTATTTTTATTTTTTTTATTTTTTTTTTTATTTTTTTTTGGGGGGCCTCAAGACAGAGCCAGAATAGGGACAACACAACAGAAAATAATGAACACATAAAACAAAATACAAATTCACACACATCTAGGTCATCTAGTCGCGTACCTAACTGGTATATTTCTGCCAGTTTGGATTGAGTAGTCCCTGCGTAGGTTGGTTTCTTGCTTGTGGGAGCTAAGGAGGCATGGCTGGGTGGTGGTGTTGTTTTCGCGCCCTCCGACGGCATTCTGGTATGGTCACGTGCGGGCATGAAGAGTTCGCTGGTCCTCTCTGTCTGGTGGTTTGTTGTCCTTTTGGTAGTTGGAATGCGACCTTACTTTGGCATTAACTGTTCAGCGTGATTTATGGGGAGTTTTTTTTTATTTAATATTTTTTGTTTTTATTTAGTTTACCCCCTAGACCTCTATCAAGACCCCCTTTTAAATAAATGTATGCATTCTTTTGTTTTTTTTAGAAAAATGCTCCCTTCGGCCGGTTCCTCATAAATTGCAGGCTCGCTATCGCTCTCTCGACACCTAAATGGCAAGAAAGGTCTCAAAATTGAAACAAAATGGTGCAAGGAATGAAAATAGTCAAACTAGTGGGGCGAATGTTTTAAAATTTCAAAACTAAGAGGACTAAGCATGAAGGAAAAGAGGGTCCAGAATAAAACCCTTAATCTAATGTACAGTCGCGGTCATGAGTATTTTTTATTTTATTTTTTCTATGTGATTGAGGGAGGCAAAAGGCATAACTGCCTATAGCGAGTGCCCCCCCCCCATAGTTGAAAGAGTGACAGGGCCAAAATCAAGGGACGTTCGAGCCAAAATGCCTGGACACACGGAGTTTGAAGCAATTTAAGTCATAGGAAGAGGGAAAGACTGATTCTGGGAGAGAGTTCCAGAGCTCAGCTGTTGAGTAGAAGAAAGTTTGAGAGTAACGTTTCACTCTTGGGTTGGAGAGTTGCACAGAGTAGGGGTGGGATTGAGTTGCAAGACGGGTACCATGTGCCCTACGTAAAGGAGGTGGTATGCACTGGGATAGCTCTGAGGAACACTGATTATTATAGTAGCGATAGAATAGCGAGAGAGATGCAACATTGCGGCGGAGAGAGAGAGATTGCAGAGAGTTGGTGAGTGGACGGGAGTTAATGATACGAAAGGCCTTCCTTTCAACTTTGTCTAGGAGAGCGGTGTGAGAGGAACCTCCCCACATATGTGAACAATACTCAATACAAGGGTGCACTATGCCCCTGTACAGAGCAAAAAGCTGTGCAGGGGAAAAGAACCCCCTAAGGCGGTTGAGCACACCCAGCTTCTGGGAGGCTGCCTTAGCAAGACTGGTAATATGGTCCTTCCAAATGAGAGCAGAAGAAAAAGAGACACCAAGAATATTGAGAGAAGATGAAGGGTTGATTTTTGTACTGTTGAAGAATAAGGGATAGTCCGCTGGGAGATCCTGACGGGTAGATAGATGGAGAAATTGGGTTTTGGAAGCATTAAAGTTAACAAGGTTTTCTCTGCCCCAATTGGAAATAGTATTTAGATCAGAATTTAAGAGTTCTATGGCTTCATTACGTTTGTCGTTGAGGGATTGCTGGCTGGGGCGTTCTGAAAAACTAATGGAGTAGTGTAAGGTTGAGTCGTCTGCATATGAATGGATGGGAATTAAGGTACAGTTAAGGAGATCATTTATAAAAATTAGAAAGAGAATAGGAGATAGGACAGAGCCCTGAGGAACACCGGAGTTTATAGGGTGAGGAAGTAAACAATGGCCGTCCACAACCGCGGCTATGGAACGGCCGGAAAGGAAATTAGAGACAAAGGCACAGATGGAGGGATAGAAACCGAAGGAGGGTAGTTTAGAAATTAAAGATTTATGCCAGACTCTATCGAAGGCTTTCGATATGTCTAGTGCAATAGAAAAAGTCTCACCGAAGTCCCGAAAGGAGGATGACCAAGAGTTAGTAAGATATGAAAGAAGATCACCAGTAGAGCGACCCTTAAGGAAGCCATACTGGCGATCTGAGAGCAGATTATGAGAAGAGAAATGCTTAAGAAATTTGGAAGCAAGAATAGTTTCAAAAACTTTAGAAAGACAAGAGATAAGAGCAATTGGACGATAGTTGGAGGGTTGAGAGCGGTCACCCTTCTTTGGGACAGGTTGAATGTGAGCAAACTTCCAGCATGAAGGGAAGACGTTAGAGGATAGACAGAGACGAAAGAGTTTGCCTAGGCAGGGAGTCAGCACGGAAGCACAGTTTTTGAGAACAACAGGAGGAACACCGTCCGGACCGTACGCCTTATTAGTGTTAAGCCCAGAGAGGGTAGAAAGTACATCTTTAGAAGAGATTAGGATATTAGGCATAAGTAAGAGAGAGGAGGGCGGAGAGGGAGGAATAGCACCGGAATCATCCAAGGTGGAGTTTCTAGCAAAAGTTTGAGCGAAGAGTTTAGCTTTGTCAGAGGAAGAAGTGATGGTTGTGCCATCAGAGTGGGAAAGGGGAGGGAAAGACGAGGAAGAGAAATTGTTGGAGAGGTTTTTGGCTAGATGCCAGAAAGCTTGGGAAGAGCTAGAGTTGGATAGTTCAGTGCATTTATTATTGATGAAAGAGTGTTTGGCAAGTCGAAGAACAGATTTGGCTTGATTCCGGGCAGAAACATATGAAGAATGAGAGTCTTGAGTTTTAAGGCGTCGGTACCGTTTGAATGCTTCCTCCTTATTGCGAACAGCAGTAGAACAGGCGTGAGTAAACCAAGATTTTTTAGCATTAGTCTGAGAGAAAGAGAATGGAATGTATGCTTCCATGCCCGATAGGATTACCTCGGTAATGCGTTCAGCACTCTCCGAGGGTCCTCGGCCATGGAAGCAGAAATCATTCCATGGGAAATCAAAGAAGTACTGCCGATGAACACCTCTTGATGATATAAATAAGATCTTGCAAACTGTCCAATGAAACTAGTAATTCAATCGTTCTGAAGTACATCTTTCATTACTGTATCATAACACACATAACAAACCCACTCCAACAGCTTCCTCTCTCTCCAAAACCCCTTTTCTCCTCTCTAAACTTTTCTGAAAATAGGCAAAGTAGAAAGTAGCTACGCGGTGCCGTTGTAAAGGCTTATCCCTCAATACCTTCACCTGACCTGACCTATCTGTTCCTGCTAATAGCGAAAGGACTGGGATTCTCGAAAAGGGGCTCCAGTCCTGAAAATGTACTTGACTTGCAGTGTGCTGGCTTAATAATCCAGGAGGGTTGATAGTCTCTGAAGTCCTATTTTAACTAACTAACTGCTATTGGTTTACAGATATTCCTGGTGCAACTTTAGAACGCGACTGTGCATTTCTTCAAGACTTTTAAAATTACTCCTTGCCTCCCCGTACACCAGAAAGAAGTAAGAGGGACATTCTTTTACCGGTGAGGCCTTGGTCGTGATGTAGTGGCGTAAATTACAAGCCCCCCAGATATATGATGGTAATTCCTTCACGGCTGGGTGTATCCCTTCCTCTCTCTCTCTCGCTCACTCTCACTCTCTCTCTCTCTCTCACTCTCACTCTCTCTCTCTCTCTCTCACTCTCGCTCTCGCTCTCCTCACTCACTCTCACTCTCTCTCTCTCTCTCTCTCTCTCTCTCTCTCTCTCTCTCTCTCTCTCTCTCTCTGTATCTATTTATCTATCTATCTTCTGCAGTTTTTGGTTTAATATTTGCGATTTATATGAGGGAAAGTAAGCTCGTCCCGCTCTCTCTCTCTCTTCTACAGTGTTTGGTTAAATAGTTACGATTTATACTGAGGGAAAATATGCTCGATCTCTGTCTCTCACTCACTCACACACACACACACACACACACACACACACACACACCCTCTCTCTCTCTCCCTTTCTTGGCAGGGGAGACGGATTATTTTCTTACAATCCAATTCCGGCAGTTGGAACAATTAGGGGACTGAGCGTAGAGTGTGGACGAGACATGTGGTTCAAAGGAGTGCTATAAGCGGCTATAAGAAGTGCTATAAGAAGGTCAAAGTTGTTCAAGGAGATGTATGCCACTTATCCTTACAGGTGATTGTTATGCTTGCAAACTTTCCTACTTTCACACTAGGCGCGCTCAGAGATGCGGTGTTTAGCAGACATTCTGATGTAGATCAATTGATAATTGGTTTGTAATGAGGCACAGGCGTTTAGTGAGCTCTTTAAAAAACTTACATATTTGCATCTAGGCTTTCCAAGAACAATTTGTAGAAACAGTAAGGTATTTAAATTATAATAGTGGACACTTGCAACAATGTATCCATTATGTGAATACGCATATACTATTATATACTCTCTCTATATATATATATATATTATGTATGGGTATGGTGATGATACTGCCACCACCAAGGCTACGAGAGCCGAAGGTTGTGGCAGCACCATTGACATTCATAGTATTAAGGGGGTCACCGGCTTTTTTAATCTTTCTCCCCTTTTCTCTCTTTCCCTGGCTTGTATCCATTCGGCCCCATTCAGCCAACTGTTTTAAGACGTTTCTCCCCATCCAAATATAGATTTATTCCTGGCGAGCGATAGCGAGCCAGCATTGTATGGCGAAATCCGGAGAAATTTTTCTATCGAAAAATTTACAAATTTAGCTTGCTGTCAAAACAAAAGTATATACATCCTGGCTCGCTACCGCTCGCCAGGAAAATATTGACACCTGGATGGGGGTAAACGTCTTAAAACAGTAGGCTGAATAGGGCCGAATGGATACAAGCCAAAGAGAGAGGGAGAGAAAGAGAAAAAAAGCGAGGTGGGCTCCCTTAAAATGAAATTATATATATAAAAAAAGTATTCCTCGTGTATTCAGTAGTGTTTTTATGAATTTGTTGTATCTATATTGTGTTGACTATATTTTTGTTTACATCTTGTACATTATGTTTATTATTTACTCATTATGGTACTAACAAATTATGAATAAGTTACAATTTTAAAACCATATTGATAGTACTTGCTAATCTGTGACGCGTATTACTTTATCATTGCGTGGGGCATGCATGGTAATTTTCGTTTTCTGTGGTTTTGCTTGAGTTTCATTTTTAGGGAAAACTTAAATTTTTCTGTCAAGATTTACATTTTTGTTTTTGTAATTTTAATATAATGTTAACATATGTATATATTTTAATATAATGTCAACATATGTATATATTTTAATATAATGTCAACATATGTATATATTTTAATATAATGTCAACATATGTATATATTTAATAATGTCAACATATGTATAATTTTAATATAATGTCAACATATGTATATATTTTAATATAATGTCAACATATGTATATATTTTAATATAATGTCAACATATGTATATATTTTAATATAATGTCAACATATGTATATTTTAATATAATGTCAACATATGTATATATTTTAATATAATGTCAACATATGTATATATTTTAATATAATGTCAACATATGTATATATTTTAATATAATGTCAACATATGTATATATTTTAATATAATGTCAACATATGTATATATTTTAATAATGTCAACATATGTATATTTTAATATAATGTCAACATATGTATATTTTAATATAATGTCAACATATGTATATATTTTAATATAATGTCAACATATGTATATATTTTTTTCTAGTCTGTCTATCTATGGTTATACGTTTAATCTATGGCTATACGTTTAATCTATGGCTATACGTTTAATCTATGGCTATACGTTTGTATCTATGGCTATACGTTTAATATATGGCTATACGTTTAATCTATGGCTATACGTTTAATCTATGGCTATACGTTTGTATGTATGGCTATACGTTTGTATCTATGGCTATACGTTTAATCTATGGCTATACGTTTAATCTATGGCTATACGTTTAATCTATGGCTATACGTTTAATCTATGGCTATACGTTTGTATCTATGGCTATTCATTTAATCTATGGCTATACGTTTAATCTATGGCTATACGTTTAATCTATGGCTATACGTTTAATCTATGGCTATACGTTTGTATCTATGGCTATTCATTTAATCTATGGCTATACGTTTAATCTATGGCTATACGTTTAATCTATGGCTATACGTTTAATCTATGGCTATACGTTTAATCTATGGCTATACGTTTAATCTATGGCTATACGTTTGTATCTATGGCTATTCATTTAATCTATGGCTATACGTTTGTATCTATGGCTATTCATTTAATCTATGGCTATACGTTTGTATCTATGGCTATTCATTTAATCTATGGCTATACGTTTGTATCTATGGCTATACGTTTGTATCTATGGCTATTCGTTTAATCTATGGCTATACGTTTAATCTATGGCTATACGTTTAATCTATGGCTATACGTTTAATCTATGGCTATACGTTTTTATCTGTCCATGTTTATTTTTATTTATTTCCCTGTTACATTTCTCCTTTGTAATGAGTTTATTATTATACAGTTCTATTCTTCATTTGAACGTAGATAGTTATATAGATAGATATATAGATGGATGTAGATAGATAGATTGGTATATAGATAGATACATATACTGTATACTGTATATACGTACATGCTTATTCTGCATCTCTCTCTCTCAGGTATAGGGATGATGAGAGAGAGAGAGAGAGAAAGATAATGTAAGTAAATTAGTTACCTTTAGTACGTAAGAATAACTACTTAAATAATAATATTAAACACCAGAGTAATACAAACACTATCTCATATAGTTGATGATTATATATATATATATATATATATATATATATATATATATATATATATATATATATATATATATATACAGTATATATAAGACAAATAATACCCATATTAATTCTTAACAATAGCACACACCCACACACACTCTTCGCCTCAGTAACAGTGTCGGATATTTTTACCCCTCAGAAAATTGAATATTTCCAGAAGTTAAAACAAATCCTCCGCGAGATTGAGTGGAATTGATTGTTAAGTGACTCTCCGGTGCAACATACACTTCAACATTCGCGCAGTTTCAGAGTGAAAAGTGCCATTCTTGTTGCACTGTCCTGACGTACTGGAGTTTCAAGGCTGGGAGAGTGAATTAGTCATATGAATAGTTTTATAGGGGGTAGTTGAATGGGGCTATTGTAATGGGGGGATGGATGTATTGTAATGGGGGGGATGGGTGTATTGTAATGGGGGGGATGGGTGTATTGTAATGGGGGGGATGGGTGTATTGTAATGGGGGGGGATGGTGTATTGTAATGGGGGGGATGGGTGTATTGTAATGGGGGGGATGGGTGTATTGTAATGGGGGGGATGGGTGTATTGTAATGGGGGGATGGGTGTATTGTAATGGGGGGGATGGGTGTATTGTAATGGGGGGGATGGGTGTATTGTAATGGGGGGGGAGGGGATGGGTGTATTGTGGGGGGGATGGTGTATTGTAATGGGGGGGATGGGTGTATTGTAATGGGGGGGATGGGTGTATTGTAATGGGGGGATGGGTGTATTGTAATGGGGGGATGGGTGTATTGTAAGGGGGGGATGGGTATTGTAATGGGGGGGATGGGTGTATTGTAATGGGGGGGATGGGTGTATTGTAATGGGGGGGATGGGTGTATTGTAGGGGGGGGATGGGTATTGTAATGGGGGGGGATGGGTGTATTGTAATGGGGGGATGGGTGTATTGTAATGGGGGGGATGGGTGTATTGTAATGGGGGGATGGGTGTATTGTAATGGGGGGGATGGGTGTATTGTAATGGGGGGGATGGGTGTTGTATTGTAATGGGGGGGATGGGTGTATTGTAATGGGGGGGAGGGGTGTATTGTAATGGGGGGATGGGTGTATTGTAATGGGGGGGGATGGGTGTATTGTAATGGGGGGATGGGTGTATTGTAATGGGGGGGATGGGTGTATTGTAATGGGGGGATGGGTGTATTGTAATGGGGGGGATGGGTGTATTGTAATGGGGGGGATGGGTGTATTTATTAGCTCGTTTATGTGTTTGTTTATTATGTTTTTAGTTTCCTCCCTAGACCTCCATCAAGCTTTAAAATACACCTGCCCAAGACCCTCCTTCAAGACAAATTTGTAAATTTTTCAATAGAAAAATGTCCCGGCCGTAGGCCGCTTTCTCTAAATTAAAGGCTCGCTATCGCTCGCCAGGAAAAAAATCGACACCTAAATGACACGAAAAGTCTAAAAATTGACAAAGAAATGGGGCGAAAGGTCTTAAAATCGCCAAACTAATGGGCCGAACGTCTTAAAATCTGAAAACTAATGGGGCTAAACATGAGGAAGAAGGGGGGACCAGAAAAACGAGCCAACTCCCCTTAATGGGTAGTAGTTTGGTTAGGGTTGTGATGACGGTAGTTATCACTTGTGAATTATTATTATTATACTAAGTTAATTTCAGCGGACGTTAAATTGAATCCCGTAGCAGCTCATTTCTCGATACTTAAGGGGAGGTGTTTAGTTTCCTCCCTAAACTTCCATCAAGCTTAAAATTACACTCCCTAGACCCCCTTTCAAGATAAATTTGTACATTTTTCGGTAGAAAAATGTCCCGGCTGAAAGCCCGTTCCTCTTAAATTATAGGCTCGCTATCGCTCGCCAGGATAAAATCGACACCTAAATGGCACGAAAGGTCTAAAAAATGACAGAAATGGGTCGAAGGTTCTTAAAATCGTCAAAATAATGGGGCGATAGTCTTAAAATTAGAAAAGCAATGGGGCTAAACATGAGGGAGAAAGGAGTCAATACAAAAATCCCTCAAGTGGAGACCTCCCCTTAACCCTTTGAGTACCAGCGACGTGTGTTATTGTTTAATCTAGCTGTATTTAGACGATATTATGCAGCTTGGGAAGGATCTATGGCAATAATAAGGGTTAAGTGAGATAGTTTGAAAGCTTATATATTGCTAGAGGTCCTTCCCAAACTTAACATAATCGTCTATTAGCTAGCAGAATAGGTTGTAAAAGATGTTTCTGGTACTGTAAGGGTTAATGAAAACAATTGAAACTACTTCGATCCAAAATCTACGTAACAGCTGAATAACCAAGATTGTAACGTGGCGATTTACCCTCAGCTGGAAACAAATTGACTAGTGTTATGATAACAATATTATAATGATGAGAGAGATGGTTAAAACAAATTATAACAACTTTAAAATTATAAATGCTAGAAAACTTGCAATGGCTTATAAGTATTTGCTATTTAGGGGAGAGGGGCCGTTTTTCTGGTCCCCTTTCTCATTTTGAACCCCCATTAGTTTTCGGATTTTAAGACGTTTGCCCAATTACATTGTCGATTTTAAGACTTTTCTCCCCATGTCTTTGTCAATTTTAGACCTTTCGTACCCTTTATGTGTCGTTTTTTTTTCCTGGCGAACGATAGCGAGCCTGTAATTGTGGAGGAACCGGCCTTCGGTCGTGACATTTTTCTACCGAAAAATTTACAAATTAATCTCGAAGGGGGATCTATTGTATGTTTTTTGTTTAAGCTTGATGAAGGTATAGGGAGGAAACTAAAAGATAAATTAATATATTAATTAAAATGTAAAACTTGCAAACAAAGTCAAACCAAAACTGGGACAAAGACAATATTAAGTCAAAACAACATATCAAAATCGCTGTGTGGAAACAACACTTACTAAAATAAAATTTATGAAATGAAAGAACACAATCCACCACATAGGGTGTACATTACTACATGAGCAAGTTAATCTGGTTCCCAAGCAAACTAATTGCACACATAACGACGCACTATCGTCACGTTCAGGGAATTAGTCAATTTGGGAAGTCCGGGACGTTCTGGCAAATATTACTAAACTCTGCATGAATAAAAGAAACTACAATTAGTGTTAACATGTTCATTTAAAATCAAATTTGCAACATGACAAGACATTAACAATAGTACAAAATAAAAATATTGATAAGATATATAATATTACAAAAACAAATATATATATAGCACTCACTAACGATAGTGCTATCGGGTAGGTATAAATAAATAGACCCAAAACAATATTTACTATCCCCTTAACTAGATAGTGTTGAAAGCTACACGATAATTATTACTACAATGTCCGTACTACTTATTCATAATAACTCCTTGTGTACCGGCAACGTCTTTTTCATTAAATCCTGGCAACTATTAGAGACATTGATTCAGTTTAGAAAGGACGTCTACACATTGTAAGGTTGCAGCCTATCTCAATTACTCCTTCTAGCTACCATATATCCTTCCTAAGCTTTATAAAAACGTCTAATTGTAGCTGTAATCAAATGAAACAAGAAATCACCGGTATATGAAGGGGTTAAGCACTAGATAATTGTGATCGGTAGAGACGTGTGGCACTTAGGCAGTTGTCATGTCTTAA